>CM077084.1:189277196-190477196 GCA_039513925.1 Platanthera zijinensis
ACGTGATGGATCCCGCGGGAGGGAGAGTTAACCACGCCTTAGCCTTGGACTTAAGAGAGAAGGGAAAAAGGCGCAAACGAATGGCGTCATCAGTGACGCCATTAATTTTAAAAGTATCACAAATTTCAAGAAAATTAGACAAGTGATTATTGGGATCCTCATCCAGCTGTCCGCCGAACTGCACGGCATTTTGGATCATTTGAATCACACTTGACTTAATTTCAAAATTATTGTTGGCCACAGTGGGTCGAACAAAACTCGACCCCCTATCATCCAAGTTGGGCCGAGCGTAATAAGACATAGTACGCTCGGCCGGTTGGGCATTATTCGGGTCGGCCATAGAAGAAGAGGAGGGTTCTCCGATAGATTCTGCGGGGTCTAAAAAGGGAATCGACGGAGAGATCGGATACGCGCAAGAGAGCGGTCGATCTCGGGGTCGAATTCAAGATTTTCAGAACTCGAAGGTTGTCCACGGGTCATGCACCCTAAAAAAAAGGAAAGGGGGAAGGATTTTTTTTTTGTAAAAAATTTTTTATTTGAAAATAAAGTAAAATTAATAGAGTCCCGGATTCAATATAACAACCGAGATTCCCGGCAACGGCGCCAAAAACTTGATGGCCGCGGAACAGAGACCTACTGTGGTTGGTTCGAAATGGTCAGATTCCGCGGGCCGGTTAGAAGATCGAGTTTTCTAACGAAGGAGGCAAGCGCACCTATTGCAAGTAGTACTCGGTATTCGGGAAAATACGAGGTCGTATTATTCTCGGGGACGCGTTGATTATATCTACTCTTTCAGGAACACTATTATCTTACTAATAGTAAGGGTGGGATTTTTTAGTTTTATTTAAAACGGAAAGAAAGAAAACGGAATTTTGCTAAATTAGTTCGATGACGGGTTAACGCTCGGCATCGAATCGGATTAAGACTAAATATTCTTAACAATTATAAACTTTGTTTTGAATTTAAATAAAAGGCACATGGCCGTGGAGGTACCCCATAAATAATGAGCGCACTTATCTCTAGGAATATTGCTCACCTAACATTAAGACTATTCGACCCGATCGTTAGACCGACGAGGGATTCCTCTTAATGCCCGCTTTACGCTAAGAACCACGCTATTGGGTGGGGAACCCAATCCGGTGAACTACGCTTCTCCTCTTTCGAGGGGGCGTACGCAGTTCTTCTTTACCAAAGGGGGATCGGTCCATACGTGTAGCCTCTCGGCGTCGCGTATGGATAACAAAATAGAGCACAATCGTTTAAGTGGTCTATGCGTCGTTAACCCGGGGTAAACCTTAAGTCCTTAAATAAAAATAAAAATAAAGTTCTTTAAATATCTCAAATCATTTTTTATGTCCCAATGCTCTTCGATGCCGAAGGGCTAAAAGAGATTTAGTCACTCATCGGTATGGGGACGACTTTATGTTTTTAGGTGAAAGCGTGGAGTGTTAAAATTAAGCACTGAACAATTATAAGACAAAAAACACGAAAAATAAGGACAATTAGATAAATTTAAAGGCTAATTGATGCAGGCACTCACGCACAACTTCAAAACCATAAAGAAAAATCAAATAAAGCAAGGCCTACTCAAATGAGTAGGCGGGGGGAAATAAAAGCAACGCCATTGAACTCTTAACGAGTAGGCGGAAATAAATATGCACACACACACACTCTCTTCTTAATTGAAGAAAAGCGATAAATAAAGCGGTAAAATTATCTCCTACACGCACGCACTCTACATAATTGAGAAAGCGATAAAATTGCAAGTCCCAGCTCAAAATGAGTGGGCGGGAGTAAATCTATCTCATACACACACACGCACTCTACTTGAAAGTAAAACACACTCTCGCACTCTACAGAAATGAAAACACACGCACCCACACCAAAGTTTTCCTACTCAAGTGAGTAGGAAGAAAATGAAAGCAGTAAAAAGACAAGTCTCACTCAAACGAGAGTGGGCGGGAAATGAAAGCAAAGCGCCATTTAACTCTTAACGAGTAGGCGGAAATAAATGCATACGCACAAAACACACTCTACAGAAATGAAATAAAGCAGTAAAACCTAACTCATACACGCACACACACTTGCAAAAATGAGAAAAAACAAAGAGCTCAGAAAATTAAAACGACTGCATTTCTACCGCTAGAATGCGGTAGAAATGCATAAAAAGTGAAAATAAAAATTAACCGGAGCGAAAAGTTTTGCAAATAAACGCAAAATGGAAGTACTCGAAAAATTAAATACAACTGCATTTCTACCGCTAGAATGCGGTAGAAATGCATAAAAAGATGAAATAAAAATTAAAAGGGACTAAAAGTTTTGCAAATAAAAAGTTAAAACAAAGTGAGCGAAAATTATAACGACTATATTTTCATTCTTATATTTTTATAAAAACTCCTTAAAAAAGTGAAAATAAAACAAAAAGGACAAAAAGTTTTACAATCCTAAAGAGCCTAAGTTAAAAAAAATTGAAAATAACACTTTTAGATGAGTTTTTATAAAGCCTTATTAATGAAAAAAATAGGAAAAAGGAGAAAAGCTAAATCTAAAAAGGTGCAGAAAATGAAATTTAAATGGACGGCACAAATGGCTTGAAATGCAAATAAATCCTAAAATCTAACTAAGTTATTGAAAGCAAAAAAGATGAAAACATAAAAGAAATACAAAAAGATGAACGAATAATTGCTTAAGTAGGCGCATTCAAATGGATTATTCATACTAGTTAAGAGAGACAAATTCATATTTCATTAAAGTTAAAAACCCTAATACAAAACTAGAGAGAGAGAGAGGGGGGAGAAATTCTCCTTACATAGGTATGGAATCCAATTGGGCAGCACCTCCCCCTAAGCAAAGTGGTCAAAAAGTGGACAAAATAAGCTTCTTGGAAGCCCTTATTTATAGGCAAATTTTCAGGTTGGTCACGCCCTAGGTCACGGGCGTGACAGGGGGGCGTGTCACTACTATTCATGAGCTGACCGGTTGACTTGACTGGAGCTTTGGACTTCGGGGTGAAAACGTGGCGGTCACGCCCAGGTCACGGGCGTGACAGGGGGGCGTGAACGGGGGAGGCTGGCAGTTCGATGTCGGCAGCGTTGAACAGGTTGACTAATCTTGCGGGTCGGCCTCGACACGGGCGTGACAAGCCTTGACACGAGCGTGACATTGGGCGTGTCGGGCTCGGGACAGTGGAATTGTTGAGTTTGACCGGCTGGTTGCATTGAGAGCCTGACACGCCCGTGTCGGGGGGTGACACGGGCGTGACATGGCCGAAAAAATATTTTTCTGCAAAAAATTAGAAAAACAAAAACTAAGTTAGAAATAAAAAATTACAAAAAAGAAACAATTTATTAAATAAAACAAACTTAAAAAAGACAAAAATAAAGTAAAATGAATAATTAAAATACAAAAATATAGGTATATTTACAACTCATCATCCATATTTTATACATAATTCCGGACTCATCTAGGCTTATTTTCTTGTCTTTGCACACCGTTTAGCGTCATTTGCACTCCTTTTGGTTGGCTATGGTTTTCCATGTCTTGTGCACCCTTTTTAGCCTATTTCTCTGTGTGTGTGTATTTCATTCTTGCTATGATTATTATTATTTGTCTGTGACAGCCATGTCGACATCCCGTCCAGTTTTCCTGCAAGTTCTGGGATCGTGTGGGCGTCCGAGTTAGGGCTTTCACCATTTTTTACAAAGGAGCCAGTGGTCGTGCGTTTTTACCCACGCACGACCATCGACCTCTTTGGAGCACGATCATTGGTCGTGCGTAGTCTGCCCTCTTTTATGAAAGTTCTGCCCCTGCCATATCGCACGATCACCAGCTATACCGCGCACGATCACTGCTCGTGCGCTGCCGATCGTGCGCAGTCATTACATCTTTTTCCACTTTTCTGCCTCCATATCGCACGATCACGGACCATAGCGCGCACGACCACTGGTCGTGCGCCTGTGATCGTGCGCGCTGTTTATTCTGCTTTCTATAAATACGCAGGTTCCGCCCTAATTTCAGGAGATCGCCCCTTTCCCCGATTTTTCCGCCGTTTTTTGCTCCGAAGAGGGATTTCGCCGCCCTCCATCATCCTCCACCATAGGGAGTTGCTCCGGGCAAGCCTTCAACGCCAAATCAAAGCCGTAGCATCCCCTCGGCCTCTTCCTTCATCCCCAAGCTTCAAGCGGAGTTTTGACCGAGCTTTCTCCATCAAGCTAGGAGGGGCTGGAGCCGCAATCTACCGGGTCATTTCAACGAAGAAGACGGGTCCATTGGGAGTGAGTGACAACCTCCTCTACCCCGGACGCAGTTGAGGACCGAGCTTGGACTCGGATTGACAACCCGGGATTCCAACCGTGAACCCTCAATAAGTCTTCGGTTTCGGTCGATTCGCACACCTCTTCCTCTTATTGTTGTTAGCTTAGTTTAATTTCTATGTATTGATGAAGTATTTTTATTGATTAGCATTTACACTTATTCATGTCTATGTGAGTTAGTGTAATTTTGTTATATTTGCTTGAGGTGCGCCCTATTCCATCCTCCACCATCCACCCTTGTCGCACTAGCAATTGCTAGTGGCGTGCGTTGCGAAGAGGTGCTTACGTGTAACATCCCATTTCCGGCTAGACCCCTAGGAGTTAGTTGGTTGTGGTAGAACCCTGGGAGCCCAGAAATCCAAATAAAGCGACCAATAATTCGGGTCATGGGTTGGTCACGCCCGTGACCGACCCGTCACGCCCGTGACCTAGGGGCGTGACTCCTTCGACGATCGTTGATTTCACTTAGACGATCGTCGGGCGCGGAATTTGCCTCATGGCCTGTCACGCCCATGACCCGCAATGTCACTCCCGTGACATAGGGCGTGACCACCTTCGACGATCGTCGATTTCAGTTCGACGGTCGTCGGCCAGGAATTGGCCACACGGGCATGTCACGCCCGTGACCCACAATGTCATGCTCGTGACATAGGGCGTGACCACATTCGACGATCGTCGATTTCAGTTCGACGGTCGTCGACCCAGAATTAGTCACCAGGCATGTCACGCCCGTGACCCTCAATGTCACGCCCGTGACATAGGGCGTGACCACGCTCGACGATCGTCGATCCCAATTCGATGATCGTCGACCCAGAATTTGGCCACACGGGCCAGTCACGCCCGTAACCCGGGTGTCACGCCCGTGACCACCCTTCGACGATCGTCGATCTCAGTTCTACGATCGTCGAACCCAGAATTAGCTAACCGGGCCTGTCACGCCCGAGACTTATGTGTCACGCCCGTGACCAAGGCCAAAATGACAGCCAGACTGGAAATTTCCGTAACCGACGCCATAATAAATTCTGATTATGGGAATGAAAACCAAGGGTATTTATGGGCCGTTTCCTACTTTAATTATTTAAATAATTAAGGAAATGTTGGTCCAATAGGAAATCGCCACCTGGCGAGCACCTCTTCATCTCCAGCGTTTCAACTGCCATTCGTCATAACCGAAACGTCATTAAGGGAATTATTAATGGCCGCAGACGTTTCATCCTTTCCCTTCCCCACTTGCTGATCTATAAAATACTCCTAAGAGCAAGAGGAAAAGGTTACACTCTCCCTCAAACTGTTTCAGATTTTCCCCCTTGCTATTGAAGAACATCCGGCGACGCCACCACCGCGTCAACGGCTTCCCGACGCTCTGCACGCCTTTAGCCCGCGAACAAGGTCCTCCCCGCCCTCTTCTTCTGCGGATAGATCTTAGAAATCGTTAGGAGAGATATCGGGCTCAAAAGAGCCAGATCGGGTGAGCTTATTCGTGGTTTTCCGAAAATTTCATGGTGTCGGGTTCGCCGGAAACTGCCTCTCCGGCGGCCGTGCCGCCGCCCGACGATAGCCCTCACCTCAACAGAGGCGGCGGTGGTGGTGGCCGACCAGGGAGATGGCTGGATGGCCGGGAAATAGCTTGGAAAAGCTACAGGAAATTAGGTTTTCAGGGCTCTGTTTCGGGCTGTAGAAGAAGATGAACAGTGCCATTTAATTAGATTTTATTTGTGAAGCAATTTCTGAATGAAAATATCTGTCACGTTAAATAATTTGGGAAAAATATCTAGAGGCTCCTACAGGAAAAGTGGTCAACATAGAAAATGTAGCCCTTGAAGTCTAGTTTAATTTAAAATTAATTTCACTCGATTTAGAGTCCTGGTTAGACCATAGAACCCTTTTTGGTGAGGTCTATCCAGAGGGCCGTCTTGACCTTAGAAAAATTCCCCACTATAAACCAGTCATCAAAATGACTTGAAATTTGGGGTGTGGCCTAATCTTACCTATATCTAGGTGCTATCCAAAAATGAGAATTTTTGGGAAATATTTTTCTATAGTTTTGAGAAAAATTCAATAATCCTAGTTTAATTTAATTAGATGGTTAAATAATTTCCAAACCCTCCCAAATTTTGGTGAGTGGTCCCTGGGTTCACCATAAGGTTCTGTATAATGTTTCATCTCATTTGGAGATGGTTTGGATTAGAAATGTTCAACCCTAAGTTTTGCCCTAATAAGGGGTCTTAGGTTAAAAGTGCACTTTTGAGATTTAAGTGGTCAGATCACCTCAACAGAGGCTGAGATTTTTACCACTGGCTAGTAATATTCTCTAGCACCCCCCTCATAGAGTTTGAGGTGGATCGGGGTAAGTTTGCCCTAAGAACCAAGGCCAAACCCTAAGGATGGATCTTGGTGGTTTGTGAAGGTCATGTGGTCAAATGACCTTGGATTGACCCAAAATTGGGTGAAGAGAACCATAGGACCAATATAGTTCTCTGGATGAAATCTTAATAGATTTGGAAACCATTGGGATACCTAAAAATCTAACCCTAGTTTAGGGTGCAAAAATGTAGAGATAGGAAATGACACTCAATCACATTGAAAAGTGTTGAGATTTGGGTAGAGTGAATTATAGGGATGGTACAAGCTCTGGATATTTTACTACGAATTTTAAGATTATTATTTTGGGTACTTCATTAACGATTTAGTAGCTTGTATGATTCGCTTAGAAAATTTATTATGGAACACACACTTCCTGGAAATTGATGAAATTTAAACAGAGAACGTTTATTATGGTTTTAAATCTCTGTGAATTTTTATAGGATTTTTGGAAGTTTAATTCTAGGGCTTGCTTCATTAAGTATGTTTTACCTTGATTATTTGATTAAATCTTTAGTGGTGTTTAGCAAGCTAGTAAAATTATGATCCTTTGCACAAAGATCTTTTTATACCATACTACTGATTAGTAATTTTCCTATAATTTTCCGATGAGTAATTTCAGTACTTCCTTCATTACATAGAATTAACGTGATTATACTGGATAAATTATTTAGAGGCTAAATACTTTCTGTAAAATTCTGGAAATTTGTATTTGAGGTTATCTTGATGCTATGTAATGATCATGATTTTTGAGTAGCCATTACTTAGGAGGATCATGTAGTTCCTGTTTAAAATGACCCATGGCCCGTCCTTTGGGAAAATTAAATAAATATCAGATTAATTAGGAAAATTATAAGTTTCTGGATTTAGACAAATTATGATATGGTAGACCTCCAGTAAATATTATAGGAGATTTGGAAGATAATTTGGTGTACCTCTCCTTGTGTACCTCATATAGCTTAGGATGGTCTGCATATAGTAAAACCACGGAATTCTGATAATTGATGGTTGGTAGGGCAAGCTAAGATTGAGTCCATCATTAGAAGGCAGGATAAGTAGAGTGTGAGACTGGTCAAGGATAACGGAGTATGGGAACGACGAAAGATCGTCCATCCCGGGAAGAAGAGAAAGAGTCTTAATACTCTAGGGTTAGAACTAAAGTAACTAAAAGAGGATCGGGTTAAGGGAGATCAACCAATAATAATAAGTGCCTTGCGAAAGGGAACTTCGGGCCGTAATGCTGTCGTCTTGGTTTTAGTGCCCCTTGAGAGCCCTTCACGGGGTATACCAGGGGCAGTCTTGAGCTAACGTAAACCATAGGAATAATGAATTAAAAGAGCAACTAGTATAACTAGGGTTGCACGTTTACACTCCCCGATAGCTAGGAAAGTAGAATTATAGGATTGGTTACCATTCATATAGTAGCTCTGAAGGTAGATGCACAGACGGACTGTCCGGGGGGGCGAGGGCTCGAGGGTTGGAGTACAGAATAAAGGTGGTGGGTCTTCGGTATCTGATTGTCGTTCACACCGACATCGGTACGCTGACTCGGCGGTGTGGGACACTTAGCCAAACAAAGTCTGGTGGGTACAACCAGCATTAGTACGCGGATACTCTAGGTTGTGTTCTTCTAGGGGCGTACGGAAGGGCTAGGCCTGGTAGTGTGGATGCCTTCCTAGGAGTGGGGGGCCCGACCCACTGTCTCCGTTTGCCACTACGGAGGTTCCTGGGAGTGAAGCTAGCTGCCCGAACAGGGGGAACTAAAGGTCTGTGCGCATAGAGTCGTGTGCGTGTGTTGCACTTGCATGAATCATGGCATAGCATATCACTACACTCATAATTGCATACAACCGACACCCCAACGTATAAATTGGTATGGGACTTTTTATACGATGGGAGCCTTGCAGAAGATCCCTTAACTTATAAGTTTGTATGGGAATTCATATAAGTTAAGGTTACATACTTATTTACTTGTTTGTTTACTTACTGTTCTCTAGCTGCCTTTTTATACAATTTGCTACTTATTAATTGCTCTACCTATTACAACATTTACACTGTTCACCTGTTATAACTTGCTAGTTAGGTCCACCGTCACCTGCTTGATTATTCTCCACTTTTGTAGCTTCCCTTTCCTCCTCTCTGCCCGGTGCTTAGGAGCCGTGGTGGGAGGGGTAGGGGATGATAGGGCTTAGTCTTTATGACTAATGGTTTTCGAACCAAACATTACAGGAACTCCGGATGGGAGACAGGGACCAGCACCAGCGGAGTACGGTGCGCATGGAGGTGGGAAAGTCTAGCACCGGTGCACCTGCGACCAGCTCCGTGAGTGATTAGTATTTACTTAGCTTCCGCGATGAGTGACTTGTAGTGAGGACTCTGATGTACTGGGCTCGAGCCCATTTATCTATTTTCCTATTATTACTATTGATGGACTGGTTATGATTTCACTTTTATTTACATATTTTTGTGGACTTGTTTACATTTTTGTATAAATGCTTCTCTCTCTTGTGATCGAAAAGGGCCGGCAGAATTGGCATTTTGTAGTGGTTGCCTTCCCGTGAGTCGGTGCCACCGCAAAGCGGCAATTCTGGGCTAAGACCCCGGTGGTTGAAAAAGAAAAAAAAGGGGTCTTACAAGTGGTATCAGAGGCAGACCTCGATCGAAAGAGAAGTAGTCCACAAAAACCTTGGGCCACCCCCGTGCGAGCTTAGTTTGCGGACAAACTAGCAGCGGAAGCAGTGGTGTGCCCATAGGGAAATCACATGTGAAAGTCCATCCTAACTCTTCTTAATTCCATTCATTCGCTCTCTAACAAATGGATTTTTTACTTGTAGCCTGCGATGAACCCTACATCGCAGCAGGGGACACCTCAGGCTCCGAATGTGGTCCCGACTCCGCCAGCACCAGTTCCGTTCCAGTAGACGGACATGGGGCAAACACTAACGGCCATCCTGGAGGCCTTCAGAGCTCAGCAAGCCCCGACCCCACAGCCAAAACCCGGGGCCAATTGGATGACGGTCTTCCGAGGACTTTCCCCTCCATCCTACCAGGGGACGGAGTCTGCAGTACATACGGAGGAGTGGTTGGACACCATTTACGAGATGTTGGCAGGGATTCGATGCCCCACGGAGGAGGCAGTCGCTTTGGCAGTCTCCTGCTTAGAGTCACACGGAAAGAGATGGTGGAAATCTCAGCTGGACACCACCTTTGCAGGGATGGACTGTGCTGATATTACTTGGGAGGAGTTCAGAGCAGCGCTCTTGGGACATTTTGTACCTCAGTCGGCGAGAGATGACCTGGAGGATAGGTTCCTGCGGTTGAGGCAGGGGAACAGGACTGTGGTGGAGTACTATCAGGAGTTCCCTCACCTGGCCCATTATGCGGACGCTTATCAGTTAGACGATGCTGGCTATGCCCGGAGGTTTTATAAAGGGCTGCAAGATGACATGAGGCAGGCCCTCCTTTTCGTCTCAGAGGGGAGTCTGGCCAGGATTCTGGAGATGGCTAAGAAGAGAGAGGCGGATCAGCTTACAATGAGGAGCCGGAAGAGACCGGCCGATGATAAAGTGATTGGAGGACGTAGAGACCGTCCTCGAGGCCAGGTTATTGGAGAGAGAAGGAACGGGGATCACCCTCGTCAATAGTTTGGGCAGGAGCAGAGGAGTCAGGGGGTATTGGCTCCCTAGCCTGTACAGATGCTGGAAATGCCAAGGACAGCAGAGCAGCCACCGGTATGCTATCAGTGCAACCAGCCGGGGCATATCAAGAGGAGCTGCCCTGTGAGGAGAGCACCCCCACCAGCACATCAGGGCGCTCCACCTCCCCGACAGTTTGGAGGACGAGGACAGGACCGAGGATGGGGATTTCAGGATCGAGGTCGCAGGCCAGAGAGAGAGCAGGTGTATGCTCTAGACCTGACACAGCCCCGGAACCCGGAGCAGGTTATCACAGGTATGGCAGTACTTGTAAATTTTCTTCATATAAACTACTATTTTAAACA
The DNA here is from genome assembly GCA_039513925.1 of Platanthera zijinensis. Taxonomy (NCBI): domain Eukaryota; kingdom Viridiplantae; phylum Streptophyta; class Magnoliopsida; order Asparagales; family Orchidaceae; genus Platanthera; species Platanthera zijinensis. The sequence goes on from CM077084.1 coordinate 189,287,871, forward strand.
TAACCTGGCTAGAAATTAAGAGAAGATAAACTACAATAAGAATACTAAGACATTTAATTACCCCAGGCATAGTCTTCGTGAGCGGCAAACCCGCTCACACCCTCTTCGACACTGGTGCGTCGCAATCATTCGTGTCGGAGGATTTCGTGAAAGGACTGACAGGAGTGGAGCCATTCACCGGGAAGATGATGAGGGTGCGCCTACCCGATGGATCAGAGATATTGACCTCTGCTCATTGTAATATGGAAGCGAGGATCGGCGGAAAGGCATTTGAGGCACCAGCGACGGTTCTGAAGATGCCAGATTACGATCTGATTCTGGGCATGACTTGGCTGTATTGGAACCATGCCTAGATCAATTGCGTGGTGAAGAGGATCACCGTGAGGGACGACGACTCCTTCATTGTTATCGAAGGTATTATACCAGCACCCCGTACCTTACTATCGTCTGTGCAGGCCGTTAAGGCCCACCTGCAGGGGGAAGAAGTTTATCAGGTCCTCTTTGAGGCGGTTGTAGCCAAGGACTCCATTGCAGATATTCCAATAGTGCGGGACTTCGCCGACGTGTTTCCAGAGAAGCTACCAGGGTTACCCCCGCACCGAGAAAAGGACTTTCATATTCATCTCGTACCGGGGGCTAAGCCGGTATCCAGAGCTCCCTATCGAATGGCCCCAAAGGAGTTGGTGGAATTCTGATGCCAGCTTCAGGAGTTAGTGGAGGCCGGGTTCGTTCGGCCTAGCTCTTCACCGTGGGGAGCTCCGGTGCTGTTCGTTAAGAAGAAGGACGAGACCCTTCGACTGTGCATCGATTACCGGGCTCTGAACAGGTTGACAGTCCGGAATACTTATCCCTTACCACGGATAGACGAGCTTTTTGACCAGCTGGAGGGAGCCCATTAGTTCTCAAAGCTGGATCTGAGGTCAGGGTACTACCAGCTTCGTATTCGGGAGGAGGACATCCCGAAGACGGCCTTCAACAACAGATATGGCTTGTACGAGTTTATCGTGATGCCGTTTGGGCTCACGAATACACCCTCTGCATTCATGACTTTGATGAATCGGGTGTTCAAGGAGTATCTGGACGTCTTTTTCATTGTATTGATCGACGACATTCTCATCTATTCAAGGACGGAGGAGGAGCACGCGAGACATCTGGCCTTGACCTTGGGGAAGCTGTGTGAGCATGAGATGTATGCCAAGTACAGCAAGTGCCAGTTCTGGCTAAAGGAGGTGGCCTTTCTGGGCCATGTCATCAGTGGAGTAGGTCTGGCATTGGATCCTGCAAAGATCCAGGCAGTACGGGATTGGCCATCGCTAAAGTCGGCCACGGATGTTCGAAGTTTCTTGGGACTTGCCGGTTACTACCGGAAGTTCGTCGAGGGGTTCTCTCAGATTGCCCTCCCTCTTACGTCTCTGACGAAGAAGGAGTCCCCTTTTATATGGATGCCTCGATGCGAATCTGCCTTCAAGGAGCTAAAAGATCGTCTCACCTCGGCTCACATTCTTGCTCTTCCATCAGGGAAGGAGGGATTCCAGGTGTATACAGATGCTTCCTATCAGGGGATGGGTGCCGTTCTGATGCAGAACGGGCACGTAATAGCCTACGCCTCCCGTCAGTTGAAACAGCACGAGCAGAACTACCCCGTGCACGATTTAGAGATGGGGGCAGTCATCTTTGCTCTTAAGATCTGGCGACACTATCTCTACGGAGTACATTGTGATATCTTCTCCGACCACAAGAATCTGAAGTACGTCGACACCCAGAAGGAGTTAAACATCAGACAGAGATGCTGGGTGGAGTTCCTATCGGACTACCAGTATACCATGCACTACCATCCAGAGAAGGCGAACGTGGTCGCGGATGCTCTGAGCCGGAGAGCGAGTATGACAGGAGTAGGCCCGCAGCTGATGGCCTTGGAGTTGATTAGATCATTCGAGGAGATGCAGATTTCGCTAGTGTCTGAGGATGACCCGGAGCTGTACACAGAGTACCTGGGGTCGATGGCTACTACTGATGACATTCGGGACCGCATCAGAGATCGGCAGATGCTGGATGAGAGAGCTGAGCCGATATTCCGAACCTTGGAGGAAGGCACGACGGGAGATTACTCTTTGAGGGATGGGCTCCTGTGTTTCTGAGGCAGAGTCTACATACCAGCAGGAGGACGGATCCGGGAGGATATTTTGACCGAAGCTCACTGCAGCCGGTATTCGGTACACCCGGGGATCACCAAGATGGCAAAGGATTTAAAGAGGACGATGTACTGGCCGGGTATGAAGAAAGATATTACGTATTTTGTGACGCATTGCAAGGCCTGCCAGCTCATGAAGGCGGAATGTAGGAACCCGGCGGGTTTGCTGCAGCCGCTTCCGGTGCCAGAATGGAAGTTTTAGGATATAGCCATGGACTTCATACATGGGCTACCTCGATCCCGTGCGGGGAATGACTCGATCTGGGTGATAGTGGACAGGCTAACAAAGGTGGCCAGATTCATTCCAGTGGCAAAGGGCGCACGAGTCAGTGTATTAGTACGGAAGTTCATTGAGCAGTTTGTGCGTTGTCATGGGGTGCCCAAGACTATCATTTCGGATCGGGATGGGCAGTTTACATCCAGGGAATGGATGTCAGTCCAGGCCCATCTGGGTTCTCGGTTGACATTCAGCACTGCTTTTCACCCTCAGACCGACGGACAGACAGAGCGCACCAACCGTACACTGGAGGATCTGTTGCGACAATGTATTTTGGACCGTGGCGAGCCTTGGGAGAGATTGCTGCCACTGGTCGAGTTTTCGTACAACAACGCTCATCAGTACAGCATAGGCATGGCTCCATACGAAGCGTTGTACGGAAGGAGGTGCAGAACCGCACTATTATGGGTTCAGGATGAGGATCCGCAGGCACTAGGCTCGGAGTTTGTGGGAGATACAGATGCTCAGATTAGATTAATCCGAGACAGCATGTTGGAAGCCCAGAGCAGACAGGCGAAATACTATGATGCGAGGCATCGCCAAGTAGAATTCAAGATAGGAGACTGGGTTTTCTTGAAGATACGGCCGATGCACGGAGTCTCGCGGGTTCGCGGGCGGAAGAAGCTCAGTCCAAGATATATGGGGCCCTATAGGATCCTGGAGCGGATCGGCCCCTTAGCCTATAGACTGGAGCTACCGCCGGAGTTAGCGGGATTGCATGACGTCTTCCACGTCTCCTCACTTCGTAGGGCTCTGCTACGCCCTGAGCAGCTGATTTCCTCGGCAGATGGCCCGGTGGCCTCGGATCGGTCAGTCAACTTGGAGCCTATCAGGATTGACGACACAGCAGTGCGTGTCTTGCGACGGAAGAAGGTTCCGTTGGTCAAGGTTCTGTGGAACAATCATTGCCTTCCTGTTTTAAACCAATGGGACTGAAATTTCAAGAATAGGGGCTAATATTTTGTTTATTGGGGTGAATATACCTAGTTAGGTGGGCGAATTAATCTTAGACTTGAAACCGCAGAAAGCAAACATAACGTAGAGATATAATTTCTTTAATTCTCATGGGATGTTACAAGCTTCTTTTCCCGATTAGAGTCTCGTAGGCTTAACCTTGATTTCGGGGACGAAATCTTTGTTTTGTTTATTGGGATTTGTAACATCCTATTTCCGGCTAGACCCCTAGGAGTCGGTTGGTTGTGGTAGAACCCTGGGGAGCCCAGAAATCGAAATAAAGCGACCAAGAATTAGGGTCACGGGTTGGTCACGCCCGTGACCGACCCGTCACGCCCGTGACCTGGGGGCGTGACTCCTTCGACGATCGTCGATTTCACTTAGACGATCGTCGGGCGCGGAATTTGCCTCATGGCCTGTAACGCCCGTAAACCGCAATGTCACGCCCGTGACATAGGGCGTGACCACCTTCGACGATCGTCGATTTCTGTTCGACGGTCGTCGGCCAGGAATTGGCCACACGGGCATGTCACGCCCGTGACCCACAATGTCACGCCCGTGACATAGGGCGTGACCACGTTCGACGATCGTCGATTTCAGTTCGACGGTCGTCGACCCAAAATTAGTCACCAGGCATGTCACGCCCGTGACCCTCAATGTCACGCCCGTGACATAGGGCATGACCACGCTCGACGATCGTCGATCCCAATTCGATGATCGTCGACCCAGAATTTGGCCACACGGGACAGTCACGCCCGTGACCCGGGTGTCACGCCCGTGACTACCCTTCGATGATCGTCGATCTCAGTTCGACGATCGTCGAACCCAGAATTGGCTAACCGGGCCTGTCACGCCCGTGACCTATGTGTCACGCTCGTGACCAAGGCCGAAACGACAGCCAGACTGGAAATTTCCGTAACCGACGCCATAATAAATTCTGATTATGGGAATGAAAACCAAGGGTATTTATGGGCCGTTTCCTACTTTAATTATTTAAATAATTAAGGAAATGTTGGTCCAATAGGAAATCGCCACCTGGCGAGCACCTCTTCATCTCCAGCGTTTCAACTGCCATTCGTCATAACCGAAACATCATTAATGGAATTATTAATGGCCGCGGATGTTTCATCCTTTCCCCTCCCCACTTGCTGATCTATAAAAGACTCCTAAGAGCAAGAGGAAAAGGTTACACTCTCCCTCAAACTGTTTCAGATTTTCCTCCTTGCTGTTGAAGAACATCCGGCGACGCCACCACCGCGCCAATGGCTTCACGACGCTCTGCACGCCTTTAGCCCGCGAATAAGGTCCACCCCTCCCTCTTCTTCTGCGGATAGATCTTAGAAATCGTTAGGAGAGATATCGGGCTCAAAAGAGCCAGATCGGGTGAGCGTATTCGTGGTTTTCCGAAAATTTCATGGTAACGGGTTCGCCGGAAACCGCCTCTCCGGCGGCCGTGCCGCCGCCCGTTGATAGCCCTCACCTCAACAGAGGCGGCGGTGGTGGTGGCCGGCCAGGGAGATGGCTGGATGGCTGGGAAATAGCTTGGAAAAGCTACAGGAAATTAGGTTTTCAGGGCTCTGTTTCGGGCTGTAGAAGAAGATGAACAGTGCCATTTAATTAGATTTTATTTGTGAAGCAATTTCTGAATGAAAATATCTGTCACTTTAAATAATTTGGGAAAAATATCTAGAGGCTCCTACAGGAAAAGTGGTCAACATAGAAAATGTAGCCCTTGAAGTCTAGTTTAATTTAAAATTAATTTCACTCGATTTAGAATCCTGGTTAGACCATAGCACCCTTTTTGGTGAGGTCTATCCAGAGGGCCGTCTTGACCTTAGAAAAATTCCCCACTCTAAACCAGTCATCAAAATGACTTGAAATTTGGGGTGTGGCCTAATCTTACCTATATCTAGGTGCTATCCAAAAATGAGAATTTTTGGGAAATATTTTTCTATAGTTTTGAGAAAAATTCAATAATCCTAGTTTAATTTAATTAGATGGTTAAATAATTTCCAAACCCTCCCAAATTTTGGTGAGTGGTCCCTGGGTTCACCATAAGGTTCTGTATAATTTTTCATCTCATTTGGAGATGGTTTGGATTAGAAATGTTCAACCCTAAGTTTTGCCCTAATAAGGGGTCTTAGGTTAAAAGTGCACTTTTGAGATTTAAGTGGTCAGATCACCTCAACAGAGGCTGAGATTTTTACCACTGGCTAGTAATATTCTCTAGCACCCCCCTCATAGAGTTTGAGGTGGATCGGGGTAAGTTTGCCCTAAGAACCAAGGCCAAACCCTATGGATGGATCTTGGTGGTTTGTGAAGGTCATGTGGTCAAATGACCTTGGATTGACCCGAAATTGGGTGAAGAGAACCATAGGACCAATATAGTTCTCTGGATGAAATCTGAGTAGATTTGGAGACCGTTGGGATACCTAAAAATCTAACCCTAGTTTAGGGTGCAAAACTTGTAGAGATAGGAAATGACACTAAATCACATTGAAAAGTGTTGAGATTTGGGTAGAGTGAATTATAGGGATGGTACAAGCTCTGGATATTTTACTACGAATTTTAAGATTATTATTTTGGGTACTTCATTAACGATTTAGTAGTTTGTATGATTCGCTTAGAAAATTTATTATGGAACACACACTTCCTGGAAATTGATGAAATTTAGACAGAGAAAATTTATTATGGTTTTAAATCTCTGTGAATTTTTATGGGATTTTTGGAAGTTTAATTCTAGGGCTTGCTTCATTAAGTATATTTTACCTTGATTATTTGATTAAATCTTTAATGGTGTTTAGCAAGCTAGTAAAATTATGATCCTTTGCACAAAGATCTTTTTATACCATACTACTGATTAGTAATTTTCCTATAATTTTCCGACGTGTAATTTCAGTACTTCCTTCATTACATAGAATTAACGTGATTATACTGAATAAATTATTTAGAGGCTAAATACTTTCTGTAAAATTCTGGAAATTTGTATTTGAGGTTATCTTGCTGTTATGTAATGATCATGATTTTTGAGTAGCCATTACTTAGGAGGATCATGTAGTTCCTGTTTAAAATGACCCATGGCCCGTTCTTTGGGAAAATTAAATAAATATCAGATTAATTAGGAAAATTATAAGTTTCTGGATTTAGACAAATTATGATATGGTAGACCTCTAGTAAATATTATAGGAGATTTGAAAGATAATTTGGTGTACCTCTCCTTGTGTACCTCATATAGCTTAGGATGGTCTGCATATAGTAAAACCACGGAATTCTGATAATTGATGGTTGGTAGGGCAAGCTAAGATTGAGTCCATCATTGGAAGGCAGGACAAGTAGAGTGTGTGACTGGTCAAGGATAAGGGAGTATGGGAACGACTAAGGATCGTCCATCTCGGGAAGAAGAGGAAGAGTCTTAATACTCTAGGGTTAGAACTAAAGTAACTAAAAGAGGATCGGGTTAAGGGAGATCAACCAATAATAATAAGTGTCTTACGAAAGGGAACTTCGGGCCGTAATGCCGCCGTCTTGGTTCCTAGTACCCCTTGAGAGCCCTTCACGGGGTATACCGGGGGCAGTCCTGGGCTAACGTAAACCATAGGAATAATGAATTAAAAGAGCAACTAGTATAACTAGGGTTGCACGTTTACACTCCACGATAGCTAGGAAAGTAGAATTATAGGATTGGTTACCATTCAGACAGTAGCTCTGAAGGTAGATGCACGGACGGACTGTCCGGGGGGCCGAGGGCTCGAGGGTTGGAGTACAGAATAAAGGTGGTGGGTCTTCGGTATCTGATTGTCGTTCACACCGACATCGGTACACTGACTCGGCGGTGTGGGACACTTAGCCAAAGAAAGTCTGGTGGGTACAACCAGCAGTAGTACGCGGATACTCTAGGTTGTGTTCTTCTAGGGGTGTACAGAAGGGCTAGGCCTAGTAGTGTGGATGCCCGCCTAGGAGTGGGGGGCCCGACCCACTGTCTTCGTTTGCCACTACGGAGGTTCCTGGGAGTGAAGCTAGCTGCCCGAATAGGGGGAACTAAAGGTCTGTGCGCATAGAGTCGTGTGCGTGTGTTGCACTTGCATGAATCATGGCATAGCATATCACTACACTCATAATTGCATACAACTGACACCCCAACGTATAAATCGGTATGGGACTTTTTATACGATGGGAGCCTTGCAGAAGATCCCTTAACTTATAAGTTTGTATGGGCATTCATATAAGTTAAGGTTACATACTTATTTACTTGTTTGTTTACTTACTGTTCTCTAGCTGCCTTTTTATACAATTTGCTACTTATTAATTGCTCTACCTATTACAACATTTACACTGTTCACCTGTTATAACTTGCTAGTTAGGTCCACCGTCACCTGCTTGATTATTCTCCACTTTTGTAGCTTCCCTTTCCTCCTCTCTACCCGGTGCTTAGGAGCCGTGGTGGGAGGGGTAGGGGATGATAGGGCTTAGTCTTTATGACTAATGGTTTTTGAACCAAACATTACAGGAGCTCCGGATAGGAGACAGGGACAAGCACCAGCGGAGTACGGTGCGTATGGAGGTGGGACAGTCTAGCATTGGTGCACCTGCGACCAGCTCCGTGAGTGATTAGTATTTTCTTAGCTTTCGCGATGAGTGACTTGTAGTGAGGACTCTGATGTACTGGGCTCGAGCCCATTTATCTATTTTCCTATTATTACTATTGATGGACTGGTTATGATTTCACTTTTATTTACATATTTCTGTGGACTTGTTTACATTTTTGTATAAATGCTTCTCTCTCTTGTGATCGAAAAGGGCCGGCAGAATTGGCGTTTTGTAGTGGTTGCCTTCCCGTGAGTCGGTGCCACCGCAAAGCGGCAATTCTGGGCTAAGACCCCGGTGGTTGAAAAAGAAAAAAAAGGGGGTCTTACATTACGACCCTCATTCCGCCATTCTAACCATCTCATCTGCTAGCCTACTCGTCCATCCGCCAAGCGATTCGGTGCATAGCGGCCCGTGTAGTTTCCATCCCGTCTGGCGAAGCATCGCATAGCGGCGTTGCATAAGAGTAGCTTGTAGATTTTACTTCCTGTTTCCGCAACAATCATACCCCCCCTTTTTTGAGCCGACCCGAGGACTTCAATCTCAAGTCCTCCTCGACATTAACTCATCCCTTACTGTGTTCCTCAAGAGACCGACACTCGGGGATTTATTCCCAAACTTTATTACTTGTGCGTCCGGTAAATATTTCTGTTCGCGATGGATTCTGCTGCCGAGTGCTGTATTTTTGACGCTTTGCGGAGTTGTATCGATGCCATGGCTGTTTCTAATGTCGAGCACTGTTTTTAGTGTATTCTATGTCAAGGTGTGGGCCATATGTTGAAGGATTGTCCTCGCTTGTGCAAGCCTTCTACCTCTGTGGACGCATCCGCAGCAGTCCCCTGTTCGCAGGAGACTACTGTGGATGGGCCTACCAGGGTGTTGCCTAGCCCATACACTGACATGGCGCACCTTGCTCGATCTTTGCCCGTTGAGATTACGGAAGAATCTCTCGCCGCATATAGTTCCTTCATGGGTTCCTCAACCCATTTTTACGAGCTTCCTTTGAGTGATCACTCTCACTCGGATGTTAGCCCGCAAGGAGTGGATTGGGAACTCATGGACGATCCTGTATGGGACGATAAGAGTGTTCCGGTCGTCGACGGGGTGGCATCTGCGGATGATGTTGCGAAGGGGCCTGCGCATTTTATGCCTGATATTGAGAGCAGCTTTGCCCCTACGCAGTATTTGCCGGAGATTTCTACTCCTTTTTCTTATGAGTAGGCTGATGAGGCCGTTATTGTGGATGATTCGGTGCCTGAGGTTGTGCCAAAGTGGGATGACGATTCTGCTATCTCCGATGGAGAATGTGGATCTTCAGACCACTATGACGCACCCCGGTGGGATGAGGAGTATTACCTTTCGGATGCGGATGTTTGCACCCCCCCTATCTGGCGAGGCGGTCCCCCTTTCCACCGCGGACTTCGAGTTCTCGGATTCTCCCCAATACGACTCATATGACACTGACGATGATCATTGTTTGGATCCTGCTGAGGGTGATACCGGGATCACTCCCCCGATTTCTGATTATTTTTGTCCTTCTTCTCTTTTATTCCTTGATCCCCCTTCCATATCTGAGCCTGTGCGGGTTGATTCTCCGCTGGTGTGCGGGGATGACGATGAGCCTTGTGCTCAAGCCGTTGACTCCTATGCACCTGTGTAGGATGACCCCTTGCTAGGCAAGGATTCTTTTTGTGATGAGATGAGCGAGGACCAGGTCGCCTCCTCATCTTATTTCCTGCTTCCTCTACCTGAGCTTTTCAGGTATTATTATCTAGGTAGAGGGGTAACTGTTCTATCGCCGTATCGGTACCTGTTACTGCAATGGATATTGGAACAGTTACCTGTTCATCTTCTCTTCCATAGGCCCATTAGCTAAGGCTTTTCTGCTTCGAATAAGTCGTGCTGGGATGACAGTAACCCCAGTAGTTATCTTAAATTTCTGCATTTTACTTTTTATGTCTAGCTTAGTTTAGAATTTATATGTATTTTGTTTTTCTTTTGTTTTGTTTTTGCGGAGCTCACCCCTGCAGGTTTTCTTGACATTCTTGTTGGTGGGGTCGTGATTCTTCGTATGGTGGAGCTGTTCTAGTTTTCACGCGTCTTCTGGTATGCTCACTAGCTGAGCATTGGGTAACCTCTTCCCTTAGCTCATTCTGATTTTAATTTCTCTATCATTTGATGTGTTGTTTAGTCTAAGTCTGGGGGAGAGCATGTTTACCTTTTGCACGTGCACATTTCTTTTGCATACTAGAAGCTTTTCGTGTTTTATTTTGTTTATGTTCATTGCTTTGCACACCACTGCACCCACATGAGCGCGAGCTTAGCTGTTAGCGTGCCACGAGTTGAACTTGTATCTTTGTTAGATTTGGAAAATTTCTGTGCTAGTTTAGGATTGTGCGACGGAGTAAAATGTTGGCCTTGCTGTGTTTCTAGTCAACTGCTCTCGTTTTGTATAGAAATTTGTGTAGATTTAACTTTTTCTTATGCTTATAGTTCTATATTTTTCTATTTGCGTAAATATTTCTTATTCTACTCAAAAGTTGGTGAATCCGGAGTGAATCAAACGGTAGCGTAGGAATGTGTGTAGCCGCCACTAGACTCGTATTGCTTGAGTCGGGAGGAAGGATTATCTTTCTCGATTGCTAAGAACTTGCCCCAAGCTATTCTTGAAGCATTTGTACACGGTTAATCTAGCGTGAGAGTGATGTAGGCTACCTTTTGGCCCGGTTGAGCTTTGTACCCATTCCTAACATCGCCCTTGCTAGCCCCTTTGTGCCTACCCTTCCTTTTGATTCAGCTCCACTATATTCGCCAAAGCCACATAACCGATCCTAGTCGCACACCCAAGTTGAGCTTAGTGTTTTATATTTTCATCTTGGGTTGTGATGTGGTGTTATTATTTGTGAAAATGTGGAAGTGCTTTCAAGTTATATCTGCTGAAATTATGAAAATAAAAAGATGAACAAGAAAAGAAAATGATAGAAAAAAAGGGGTGAAAATGAAACCCAAGCCCCCTGTTTTCCTCCATTCCGCCATTCTAACCACCTCATCCGCTAGCCTACTCGTCCATCCGCCAAGCGATTCGGTGCATAGCGGCCCGTGTAGTTTCCATCCCACCTGGCGAAGCATCGCATAGCGGCGTTGCATAGGAGTAGCTTGTAGATTTTACTTCCTGTTTCCACAATAATCAAAACCCCCCTTTTTTGAGCCGACCCGAGGACTTCAATCTCAAGTCCTCCTCGACATTAACTCATCCCTTACTGTGTTCCTCAAGAGACTGACACTCGGGGATTTATTCCCAAACTTTATTACTTGTGCGACCGGTGCGCTTGCCGTATTTTCCACGCATCGGAAAGGTAACCTTAACTTATGTGCGAAAGCACATAAGCCAAGGGATCTTCTGCAAGGCTCCCATCGTATAGAGTGTCCTATACCACTTATACGTTGGGGTGTCGGTTATCAAACAGCAGCATATATATAGATATAGAATTTAACCTTAATTTATAAACTTGCCCACACAAGCTTATAGACCAAGGGGTCGTTTTGCAGGTCCTAATGTATAAGCGTCCCATACCACTTATACTTTAGGTGTCAGGGTTAAATGAATCGATTATGCTATGACATGCAAGTGGGTATGATGAAACATGCAAGTGCAACTCACACACCCGACTCTGTGCAGACAGACCTTTAGTTCCCCCTTTCGGAGCTGTTACCTCCCAGGATACCTCTGTAGTGGCAGACGGAAGCGGTGGGTTGGGCCTCGCCCACCTCTAAACCAGTAAAGCACTACCGATCAGACCTATCGTACGCCTCAATGCTTGGTGCACTAAGCGGACGCCTGCTTACTCTTGCCGGCTGGCGCACCGGACTTCTGTTGGCGAAGTGCTAACCACACCTACCGAGTCAGCGTATTGGCGTCGGTGCATCGACTCTCCAATACCGAAGACCCACCACATTAATTTTCATTCCTTTTATGCACATGCAAATTTAATCGTAAACACACAAAAACCGAGCCGAAGCCCCCCGGACTAAAATGTCCGTCTCTTAACCATCCGAGCCGAAGCTCCCCGGACGATTCCGTCTGTCTCTTAACCAACCGAGCCGAAGCTCTCATCAATCTCCTCTGCCAACACTGTTTGTGAAAGGTGCAGCCCTAATTACTAAGTTACTCTTGTCAGTTTGTTATTGCAGTTTACGTTAACCCAGGACTGCCCCCGGTATTCCCCGTGAAGGGCTCTCAAAGGGCACTAGGAACTATGATGGTAGCTGAAGCCCATCGTTCCCTTTCGCAAGGCACTTATTGTTATTGGTTGATCCCCTTTACCCATTCCCTTCTCTTATTACGATAGACTATCATAGGGTGATTTTTAACCTTCCTCTCTTCGGGAAAGACGATCTTTCGTCGAACCCGAGCACCTCTTAACTCTAGCTATCACTACTTCTCTCTACTCCTCATATCATCCTATTGTGATATCATCCACAATTCTCCACCCAGAAAAAATGACTAACTCCAACGACTTTCTCAGATCATGTCCTATTGCAATTCACAAATTTGTTATATGCAGACCAACCTAGATTATATGTCGAACCGGTTATGCAATGATCCCAAAACTCATCCAAATGCCCTAAATTATTTACTAAAGACTTATCATGATATAAATAGCCTAACTCCAGAATGTCGTAATTTTCCTAATTTATCGGGAATTTAATTAATTTCCTAAAAAATCCCAATGCCTACCTGTTTGAATATGAACTACCCTAAGTTCCCATACAAGATGTCCAACAAAATTATAATAAATAGTAGGTTGTCTCAATAGGGTAAATCCAAAGTATCATAATTTTTATATTATCAAAAGGGCACTAAAACTATTTTAGCAATATTTACTATCTTCCATCATTTATGAACCAAGTACAGAGAATATTCTTCCAAAAATTATAAATAAATTATAATATGCAGATAAAGCCTTAAAAGTATCATTGGCCCAATTTCATAATTTTTCAGTAATAATATCATCCCTAATTAATTTTCAAAGCATAAAACCTCTTTTTAACATTTGTGAAGGAAGCACTGGATTTATTAAACAACAAATTATACAAAAATTCAGGGGTAATCATTCTATCCTAAAATATTTACTTCCAAGATTTCATGAGGTTTCAGTGATCATAAAGATCCAAATAATTAAAACATCAATTAGGGCTATAATAAACTTTACAAATGAAGTGCTGGAAATAAACATAATAAAATTCCAGTAAAATCTTTATAGCTTCTACCAACTCCAAAACATACTCTACCCGAGTTTCACAGCTTTTAGATAATGTTTAGTGACGGATTGTGCTTATTTAATATTTTACCCTAAAGCTAAGATTAGGGTTTTAAGGTATCTACTTGTCTACAAATTCTCCAAGATTCCATTCAGATGATTCTTATCATGCTAATGTCAACTCTACAGAGTTTCAAGGCAATACGAGAGCAATTGCCCCCATGTCCTTCACAACCCTCAAAACCCTCCATTTAGGGTTTGAGCTTGGATCGTAGGGTAAATTAACTCTAAACCACACCATTTTCTCCACGTGGGTTATAATAACCCTTCCAAGTCAGTGGTCAGGATATCAGTCTCTGTTGAGGTTATATGACCGTTCTAACCTCTTGTGCACTTTTTACTCAAAAATGTCTCACAATTGCCTAGTTAAGAATAGGTGACTCCCTATCCAAAACTCATCCAAGTGAGTTGGAAATTTTTACAGAGCTAAGTTATGTAGCCAGGGACCACTCACGAAAATTTGGGAGGGTTTGGAGGTCATTTGACTACTAAAATAAATTCCTCTAAGTTTATTTAATTAAAACAAAAACTTTAGGCAAATTATCTCCAAAAATTCCCATTTTTGGACAGCCTCTAGATATGGCTAAGGGTAACCCCCTGCCCAAATTTCAAGTCATTTGGACAAAGTAAGAAGAATGGGCCACTATTTTAGTTTTCCCAACTCTATGTACAGCCCCCACTAAAACGGGTGCTGCGGTTAAACCGCGTACCTAAACGAGTTGAATATAATTTTAAATTAATCTAGACTCGAAGTGCTACAACTTTAGTGACTGACAATTTTTCCTAAATCGGCCTCTAAGTGCCTCGTTTTACAGCATCAACATGTGCTCATTTAATGTACCTTTTCCTTTTATATTATTTACATAATTTTTATAATATAAAACTATTTTCACTATTCATCTTCTACAGAACCCTAAACCAGAACAAAGAAAACTCATATTTCCTGTAGCTCTTTCATGATCCGATCACTTCCCTGGCAAGCCACCACCACCACCACCTCCGTTGAGGCGATGGCTATCGGTCGGCGGTGGTTTGGCCGCTGGAGGTGGCAGTTTCCCGCGAACTCAAAACAATATTTTTCCATGGTTTTTCATGAAAAGACGAGGTAGGTCCGGTTCATTTGAGCACGAACTTCATTTCTAAGATCCTAAGATCTACCCATAAGAGAAGAAGTAGAGGAGGACCTTGTTCGCTGCTTGGAAACGAGATGAACGTCGGATTGTCATTGCGCGGTGATGGCGTTTCCGAACTTCTCCTACAGCAAGAGATGAAATCTGAATCCGTTTGATCGAGCGTGTAACCTTCTCCTCTTGCTCCAAGGTGGCTTTTATAGATCTCCAAGTGGGGAGGGAAAAGGAGAAAACATTCATGACCATGAATTCTCTGTCTTAATAGTATCTCGATTATGGTGGAGGAAAAGGAACGTTGGAATAAGAAGAGGCGTTTACCAGGTGGTGATTCCCTATTGTACCTCACTCTCTCTTTCTATTAAATATTTAGAGAAGGAAACGGCCCATAAATATTCCTGTTGTACATTCCCATAATCAGAATTGATTATGACGTCGGTTACCGAAATTTCCAGTCTGGCTGACGTTTCGGCCTTTGTCACGGGTGTGACATGTAGGTCACAGGCGTGACAGGGCTGGGTGACAAATTCTGGGTTCGACGATCGTCAAACTGAGATCAACGATCGTCGAAGGGTGGTCACGGCCTAGGTCACGTGTGTGACACATGGGTCACTAGCGTGACAGGGTCAAGGTGCAAATTCCGCACTCGGCGATCGTCTTGCTGAGATCGACGATAGTCGAAGGGGGTCACACCCTTGGTCACGGGCGTGACACCTGGGTCACGGGCGTGATAAGGCCATGATGCAAATTCTACACTTCGACGATCGTCCCGCAGAGATCGACGATCGTCGAAGGGATCACGCCCTAGGTCACGGGCGTGACAGGCCTGGGTTGAAAATTCTGCGCTCGACGATCGTCTACCTGAGATCGACGATCGTCGAAGGAGTCACGCCCTAGGTCACAGGCGTGACGGGTCGGTCACGGGCGTGACAAACCCGTGACCCGAAATCTCGGTCGATGTATTTCAATTTTTGGGCTTCCTAGGGTTCTGTCACGACAAACCGACTCCTAGGGGTCTAGCCGGAAATGGGATGTTACAAATCCCAATAAACAAAACAAAAATTTCGTCCCCGAAATTGAGGTTTAGCCTACGGGGATTTCTACCGAAATAAATTAAACTTGTAACATCCCTTACGGTTTTTCTATTGAGTCGAAGCGAGACTACTTGTGTTATAAACGAAGGCAATCTCTCCAATAAATAAAAGATTAGCCCCTACTTTTCTGCGCATTCCTAGGTTCTCCATTTCCCTTACCTAGTCCTACCGGTTCAATGCAAGGAAGTAATTTATTGTATACTGTGAGGTGGTGAGGTATACCTGACTGAACAACTTCGGGTATTTTTGCCTCATCAGGTCCTGCGGTTCCCAAGTGTGGTCCTCCTGACCGTGGTTTCTCCACAGAACCTTTACTAAGGGAATCTTCTTGCGGTGCAAGATCCGTACTCCGTTGTCGTCGATCCGAACCGGCTCCAAGTGAACAGATCGGTCTGAGGCTACCGGTCCATCGGTGGTCAAAATCTGCTGTTCCGGGCGTAGTAGAGCCCTTCTCAGCGAAGAAATATGGAAGATGTTGTGTAGAGCTGCCAGCTCTGGTGGAAACTCCAGCAGGTAAGATAAGGGCCCGATCCGCTCCAGGATCCGGTAAGGGCCCATAAACCTAGGGCTGAGCTTCTTCCTCCGACCGTGCACCTGTGAAACTCCATGCATGGGCCGGATCTTCAAAAACACTCGGTCCCCCACCTGAAACTCAACCTGACGATGTCGAGCATCATAATACTTAGCTTGTCTGCTCTGCGCCTCTAACATCCTGTCTCCGATCAGCCTCACCTGAGCCTCGGTGTCTTCAACAAAATCCGATCCTAACACCTTCGGATCCTCGTCCTGAACCCAAGAAAGCAGGCTCCTGCATTTTATTCCATACAAGGCTTCATAAGGCGCCATCCTGATGCTGGATTGGTAGCTATTATTATAGGATAACTCGACCAACGGCAACATCTTCTCCCACGGCTCCCCTCGGCCCAATATACACAGTCGTAGCAGATCCTCCAACGTCCTGTTGGTGCGCTCTGTCTTCCCGTCCGTCTGAGGGTGGAAGGCCGTGCTAAAAGTCAATCGGGTGCCCAGATATGGCTGCACTGACCGCCACACCCAGGATGTAAACCGTCCATCGCGGTCCGACACTATCGTCCTGGGCATGCCATGGTATCGGATATACTGCTCCACGAACTTCCGTACCAGCACTCCCACCGAGTCATCCTTCCTGATTGGTATAAAGCGGGTCACCTTTGTCAACCGATCAACAATCACCCAGATCGAGTCATTCCCTGTCCGAGACCGGGGAATCCCATGTATAAAATCCATAGCTATATCATCAAACTTCCACTCCGACACCGGGAGTGGCTGCAACAGTCCTGCGGGGTTCCTGCACTCCGCCTTCACCAACTGACACACTTCGCAATGGGTCACGAAGTACGTAATGTCCTTCTTCATGCCTGGCCAAAAAATCATCTTCTTCAGATCAGCGGTCATCTTTGTGATCCCTGGGTGCACAGAGTATCGGCTACAATGCGCCTCCGTCATAATATCCTCTCGGATCTGGCCTCCTGCGGGTATATATACTCTGCCTCGGAAATGTAGCAATCCATCTCTCAGGGAATAATCTCCTGTCGAACCCTCCTCCAAGGCTCGGAATATCGGTTCTGCCCATGCATCTGCCCTCTGTCCGTCCCGAATGCGATCCCGAATATCATCTATGGCCACCATCGATGCCAGATACTCGCTCTACAACTCTGGATCATCCTCGGACACTAGGGATATCTGCATATCTCTGAATGACCGGACTAGCTCCATGGACATAACCTGGGGCCAGTCTTCGGAAGTGGCAGGTCTTCGACTCAACACGTCGGCCACCAAATTTGCCTTCCCTGGATGGTAGTGCATCTCATACTGATAGTCTGCTAATAACTCCACCCAGCGCCTCTGCCTGATATTCAGCTCCTTCTGCGTGTCCACGTATTTCATGTTCTTGTGGTCGGAGTAGATTTCGTAGTGGACTCAATAAAGATAGCGGCGCCAGATCTTCAGAGCAAAGATCACTACATCGAATAAACAAAAGATAAGCCTCTACCTACTTTGGGTTATGTATCTTTGTTATGACAATGTTATATCCGTCGTAGCTGGGTACACAATCCCTAGGACATCAATCTTCGAATTGGGTTACAGCCTAAAACTTGTTGATATACTCCATACCATAAACTCTCCGAATCACATTTACGACAACCTTATCCAGGTCAAAATGTTCCCAATCCATAATGGGTATCTTCCGAACTTGAATTCCTATCCGACCCTCGGTGTTTGTCTTGGTTGTTGTCTCCTAGTGATCTTATTACCGGTATGAGGGTTAAGACCCCATGTCTTTAACCATTCTGCTAATGTATTATTGGTCTCAATTCTCCTTAAAGAAGTCTCCCGCTTGAATAATCCTTAATAGGGACCGTAGGGTCACTTGAGTTATCTATTAGGTTGTCATTCTCATGTTGAACTCCTCCTTTATTCTCAATGGGTATCTCCTTACCTTAACCAAGTCCATACCCATGGTCTATTTCGGACTAGGACATACTATAAGTCATCATGCTTAGTAGGGAGTCCTAGTGGGCTGGGTCTAACTCGTTGACTAGATAATTATGTTATATGTTCTTTATAGCCGGAGGTGCTTCCTTCTGGGGGCAGGGTTTGTCGTAGGCTACAAAGAAGAATTTCAATTAATGAAGAAGTGGACTTCTACATGTGATTTCCCTTATGGGCACACCACTGCTTCTGCTGCTTAGTTTGCCCCCAAACTAACCTCGAACCGGGGCGACCTAGGGGTAGTGGACAGCTACCTTTTTTAGATCGATGTTTCCCTCGGATACCACTTGTAAGACCCCTTTTTTTCTTTTTAAAACCCGGGGTCTTAGGCCAAGAATAGCCGCTTTGCGGTGACACCTTCACGTCCTGAAGGTTCATCACCACAAGGCGCCGATTCTGCCGGCCAATTCGATCACAGAAAGGTAGCACGATAATTGAAGTAAGAGCAAGTCCACTGAAAGTAAATCAGATATATAGAATAAAATCTCCACGAAGGGAGTGTCCACAGAATAATGCATCAGAGTACTAAAAATACAGGCTTATGCCCGGTACATCATGTCCTCACTACAAAATCACTCATGTGCAAGCAAAAACAAACATCTACTCAGTATCGAGACTCACGGTCATGGCTGTATGAACTCCGGAGCTAGACTTCCCCATCTCCAAGCGCACCGGTCTCTGGGGCTGCTCCCCTGTGCTGGGCTCCGCGATCCCCTAAAATGATGCGGTTCAAAAACCGTTAGTCATAAAGACTAAGCCCTATCATCCCCTACCCCTTCCCCCATGACTCCTAGGTACCGAGCGGAGAGGAAGAAAGGGAAGGACAAGAAGGTGGAGATTTAATCAAAGAAACAGGTGGCAGCGGAACTAATCTAGCAATTCTATAATAAATATGACAGAAACAGAAAGTAGGAAAGGTAACCTTAACATATGTGCGAAAGAGCATAAGCCAAGGGATCTTCTACAAGGGTCCTATCGTATAGAGTGTCCCATACCACTTATATATTGGGGTGTCAGTTATAAAATAGCAGCATATATATATAGAATTTAACCTTAATTTATAAACTTGGCCACACAAGCTTATAGACCAAGGGGTCGTTTTGCAGGTCCTAATTTATAAGCGTCCCATACCACTTATACTTTAGGTGTCAGGGTTAAATGAATCGATTATGCTATGACATGCAAGTGGGTATGATGAAACATGCAAGTGCAACTCACACACCCGACTCTGTGCACACAGACCTTTAGTTCCCCCTTTCGGAGCCGTTACCTCCCAGGATACCTCCGTAGTGGCAGACGGAAGCGGTGGGTTGGGCCTCACCCACCTATAAACCAGTAAAGCACTACCGGTCAGACCTATCGTACGCCTCAATGCTTGGTGAACTAAGCGGACACCTGCGTACTCTTGCCGGCAGGCGCATCGGACTTCTGTTGGCGAAGTGCTAACCACACCTACCGAGTCAGCGTATTGGCGTCGGTGCATCGACCCTCCAATACCGAATACCCACCACCTTAATTTTCATTAGTTTTATTCACATGCAAATTTAATTGTAAACACACAAAAACCGAGCCGAAGCCCCCCGGACTAAAACGTCTGTCTCTTAACCAACCGAGTCGAAGCTCCCCGGACCATTCCGTCCGTCTCTTAACCAACCGAGCCGGAGCTCTCATCAATCTTCCTGTGCCAACAGTGTTTGTGAAAGGTGCAGCCCTAATTACTAAGTTAGTCTTGTCAGTTTGTTATTGCAGTTTACGTTAACCCAGGACTGCCCCCGATATTCCACGTGAAGGGCTCTCAAAGGGCATAAGGAACTATGATGGTAATTGAAGCTCATCGTTCCCTTTTGCAAGGCACTTATTGTTATTGGTTGATCCTCTTTACTCATTTCCTTCTCATATTACGATAGACTATCCTAGGGTGATTTTTAACTTTCCTCTCTTCGGGAAAGACGATCTTTCGTCGAACAAGAGCACCTCTTAACTCTAGCTATCACTACTTCTCTCT
This sequence comes from Platanthera zijinensis, assembly GCA_039513925.1. NCBI lineage: Eukaryota > Viridiplantae > Streptophyta > Magnoliopsida > Asparagales > Orchidaceae > Platanthera > Platanthera zijinensis. Next base: position 189,307,956 of record CM077084.1, read on the forward strand.
ACTCCTCATATCATCCTATTGTGATATCATCCACAATTGTCCACCCAGACAAAATGACTAACTCCAACCACTTTCTCAGATCATGTCCTTTTGCAATTCATAAATTTGCTATATGCAGACTAACCTAAACTATATGTCGAACCGGTTATGCAATGATTCCAAAACTCATCCAAATGCCCTAAATTATTTACTGGAGACTTATCATGATATAGATAGCCTAACTCCAGAATGTCGTAATTTTCCTAATTTATCGGGATTTTAATTAATTTCCTCAAAAATCCCAAGGGCTACTAGTTTGAACATGAACTACCCTAAGTTCATATGAAAGATGTCCAACAAAATTATAATAAATAGTAGGTTGTCTCAATAGGGTAAATCCAAAGTATCATACTTTTCATATCATCAAAAGGGCACTAAAACTATTTTAGCAATATTTACTATCTTCCATCATTTATGAACCAAGTACAGAGAATATTATTTCAAAAATTATAAATAAATTATAATATGCAGATAAAGCCTTAAAAGTAGCATTGCCCAAATTTCATAATTTTTCAGTAATAATATAGTCCCTAATTAATTTTCAAAGCATAAAACCCATTTTTAACATTTGTGAAGGAAGTATTGGATTTACTCAATAAAAAATTATTCAAAAATTCAAGGGTAATCATTTTGTCCTAAAATATTTACTTCTAAGATTTCATGAGGTTTCAGTGATCAGAAAGATCCAAATAATTAAAACATCAATTAGGGCTATAATAAACTTTACAAACGAAGTGTTGGAAATAAACATCATAAAATTCTAGTAAAATCTCTATAGCTCTTTCCCACTCCAAAACTTACTCTACCTGACTTTCACAGCCTTTAGATAATGTTTAGTGATGGATTGTGCTTATTTAATATTTTATCCTAAAGCTAAGATTAGGGTTTTAAGGTATCTACTTGTCTCCAAACTCTCCAAAATTCCATTCAGATGATTCTTATCATGCTAATGTCAACTCTGCAGAGTTTCAAGGCAATACAAGAGCAATTGCCCCCATGTCCTTCACAACCCTCAAAACCCTCCATTTAGGGTTTGAGCTTGGATCCTAGGTGTTGGAACACCCTATTACTAATTTGGGTAAGGATCACTATGCTTGTCTTAGGAATCCCAGTTGACCTAGTTGTATAGTTGAGAAGGTCAACATTAGAATGAGTCTAGGGCTTAGAACTTAGGTTTGGAGCTGCCCCCAGGACCATTCCAAGATCAAGGTTGAAGAGCTAAGTCTAAGGCAATTTTCGTCGAGCTCAGGTCGACGAATCGTCGAACTCCGTTCGACGCTCTCTGAGCTCAACTTCAATAAATCGTCGAACTCTGGTCGACGATCTTCGAGCTCAGATCGACTATCTGCTTTTGGCTAGCTTCTGCTTAGTCGTCGAACTCCCCTCGACTATCTTCTAGCTCAGTTCGACGATCCCTCCTTCAAGTTATTTCTCAGGTCGGTGAGCTCGGTTCGACGATCTTCGAGCTCAGATCGACGTTTTCAGTCTGCTTGTCTCATTTCATCTCTGAGCTCAGTTCGACGATCGTAGAGCTCAGATCGACGTTTTTTTGGAGAGATCGACGCTTTCAGGAATTCAAATGCTGCTGTTCTTTGGAATGTTTTTGAATATTATCAGCATTTATGTCAGAAGATCTCCCAGACGTTTGTCTTTATTCTGGAGCAAGTTTCAAGGAACTATTCAGAGAATGTTTGCTGGACTTTCCTCTAGAAGACAAGACTCTTTTTGGAAGACATTTATGACTCCCAACGACTAATTTGGACAAGGAAACTTCAGAAAATTTCAATTCCTCTCTTCTGTGTTTTTAAGATATACAGAATACACAAGAGAATAGACACAGATTGACAAGAAAGAAAGTGAACACACAGAATAGAGAATACTGATAGCAGAAGAACAACAGAAGAACTGTGACTTCAAAAAATCTTCTTGCTGACTGAAAAGTGTTCACAATCTCATCTCAGAACTCCAGACACCTCATTTTTCAGCCTTCTTGCTGAAACCCTCCTTTGCTGGAGATCAAAGTTCTGAAGACCTCTCACCCTAGAGCAAAGCTTCTTTTCCTGAACCTTTCTACATCTCAGGGGGAGCTTTGACATCATCAATCCACTTGTGCTTCTCTCATTTGATTGAGAACAGAGAAGACACCCTTCACTCTTATTTTTCTTTTCCTGCTGTAAAAGGGTTCTTGAACTCCCTTCAAAAGTTCTGTCTGGTTCTGAGAGCCTTGTCAAAACTCAGTGGTGGCAAGACACCTTATCAAAAAATCTAGTTTTGGTTTTTGGGCACCTTATCAAAAGCTCATTGGTGTCAGGACACCTGATCAACTCATCCTGAGTGGATTCCTACCAAGGGTGGTAGAAGAGTGCATGTACCCAGGTTTTTGGGGAACCACTATATTTCCTTGTGTCTTCTGGTTTGTTTGTGTGATTTGTCTGCTGTGTGCTGTGCTCTTTACTTCTTGGTTTTTAACCTCTTACTAGCACTCTACACTATATCATAAATTGAATTTTATATGTGCTGTTTATTTCAACTGTGAAAAATTATTTTAAAATACTCTATTCACCCCCCTCTAGAGTTGAGATAGATCTTACCCTCACTTTCACTAGGGTAAATCAACCCTAAACCACACCATTTTCTCCCTGGTCAGGATATCAGTCTCTGTTGAAGTGATATGGCCGTTCTAACCTCTTGTGCACTTTTTACTCAAAAATTTCTCACTATTGCCTAGTTAAGAATAGGTGACTCCCTATCCAAAACTCATCCAAGCGAGTTGGAAATTTGTTCAAAGCTAAGTTATGTATCCAGGGACCACTCACCAAAATTTGGGAGGGTTTGGAGGTCATTTGACTACTTAAATAAATTCCTCTATGTTTATTAAATTAAAACAAAAACTTTAGGCAAAGTATCTCCAAAAATTCCCATTTTTGGACAGCCTCTAGATATTGCTAAGGGTAACCCCCTGCCCAAATTTCAAGTCATTTGGACAAAGGAAGAAGAGTGGGCCTCCATTTTAGTTTATGCCCAACTCTAGGTACAGCCCCCACTAAAACGGGTGCTTCGGTTAAACCGCATACCCAAACGAGTTGAAATAAATTTTAGTTTAATTTAGACTCGAAGGGCTACAACTTTCGTGAATGGCCATTTTTCCTAAATCGGCCTCTAAGTGCCTCGTTTTACAGCATCAACATATGCTCATTTAATGTACCTTTTCCTTTTATATTATTTACATAATTTTTATAATATAAAACTGTTTTCACTGTTCATCTTCTACAGAACCCGAAAACCAGAACACAGAAAACTAATATTTCCTATAGATCTTTCGCGATCCGTCACCGGCCGTCCGATCACTTCCCTGGCCAGCCACCACCACCACCACCTCCGTTGAGGCGATGGCTATCGGTTGGCGGTGGTTTGGCCGCCGGAGGTGGCGGTTTCCGGCGAACTCAAAACAATGTTTTCCCATGGTTTTCCATGAAAAGACGAGGTAGGTCCGGCTCCTTTGAGCACGAACTTTATTTCTAAGATACTAAGATCTACCCATAAGAGAAGAAGTAGAGGAGGACCTTGTTTGCAGTTTGAAGACGAGATGAACGTCGGATTGTCATGGCACGGTGATGGCGTATCTGAACTTCTCCTACAGCAAGAGATGAAATCTGAATCCGTTTGATCGAGCGTGTAACCTTCTCCTCTTGCTTTAAGGGGGCTTTTATAGATCTCCAAGTGGGGAGGGGAAAAGGATAAAACATTCATGACCATGAATTCTCTGTCTTAATAGTATCTCGGTTATGGTGGAGGAAAGGGGATGTTAGAGTAAGAAGAGGTGTTTACCAGGTGGCGATTCCCTATTGGACCTCACTCTCTCTTTCTATTAAATAATTAGAGAAGGAAATGACCCATAAATATTCCTGCTGTACATTCTCATAATCAGAATTGATTATGACGTCGGTTACCGAAATTTCCAGTCTAGCTGACGTTTCGGCCTTTGTCACGGGCGTGACACGTAGGTCACGGGCATGACAGGGCTGGGTGACAAATTATGGGTTCGACGATCGTCGAACTGAGATCGACGATCGTCGAAGGGTGGTCACGCCCTAGGTCACGGGCGTGACACATGGGTCACGGGCGTGACAGGGTCAAGGTGCAAATTCTGCGCTCGGCGATCGTCTTGCTGAGATCGACGATCGCCGAAGGGGGTCACGCCCTTGGTCACGGGTATGACACCTAGGTCACGGGCGTGACAGAGCCATGACGCAAATTATACACTTCGACGATCGTCCCGCTGTGATCGACGATCGTCGAAGGGGTCACGCCCTAGGTCACAGGCGTGACACATAGGTCACGGGCGTGACAGGCCCTAGTTTAAATTTCTGCGCTCCACGATCGTCTCCCTGAGATCGACGATCGTCGAAGGAGTCATGCCCTAGGTCACGGGACTAACGGGTCGGTCACGGGCGTGACCAACCCGTGACCCGAAATCTCGTTCGATGTATTTCAATTTTTGGGCTTCCTAGGGTTCTGTCACGACAAATCGACTCTTATGGGTCTAGCCGGAAATGGGATGTTACACTAGTAGATGCAGTGTTTTTCCGACCAAGCTCTTCACCGTGCGGAGCCCCGGTGCTATTCGTCAAGAAGAAGGACGGAAGTCTCCTCTTATGTATTGACTATCGAGCGCTGAACAGACTAACGATCCGGAATACATACCCGCTGCAACAAATTGACGAGTTGTTTGATCAACTAGAGGGCGCGCACTTCTTCTCAAAACTTGACTTCAGGTCAGGTTATTATCAGCTACGGATTCGAGAGGAGGACATTCCAAAAACTACCTTCAGTAGTAGGTACGGACTGTACGAGTTTATTGTGATGCCCTTCGGGCTCACAAATGAACCTTCAGCATTTACGAGCCTCATGAACCGGCTATTCGAGGAGTACTTTGATGTATTCGTCATCATATTTATTGACGACATCCTAATCTACTCAAGGACGGAGGAGGAGCATACACGACACCTGACATTGACTCTACAGAGACTACGGGAGCATCATCTGTATGCGAAGTTCAGCAAATGCCAGTTTTGGCTAAAGGAGGTGGCCTTCTTAGGTCATATTATCAGCGGTGCTGGGTTGGCAGTAGACCCAGCCAAGATTCGGGCAGTTCAGGAGTGGCCACCATTGAAGATAGCCACAGATGTACGGAGCTTTCTGGGACTTGCCGGATATTACCGGAAGTTCGTCGATGGAATTTCCCGGATTGCACTCCCTCTTACATCCCTGATGAAGAAGGAGACCCCTTTCGTTTGGACACCATAGTACGAGGCGGCATTCGTGGAGTTGAAAGGTCGGCTTACCTTGGCTCCCATTCACGCTCTTCCGTTGGGAAGGGAGGCATTCCAGGTGTACACGAACGCCTCCTACTAGGGGATGGGTGTCGTTCTGATGCAGAACGGGCACATGATATCCTACGCCTCCCGATAGCTGAAGATACACGAGAAGAACTATCCGGTGCATGGCCTAGATATGGGTGCAGTGATCTTTGCTCTTAAGATTTGGCGACACTACCCCTACGGGGTTCACTGTGACATCTTTTCAGATCACAAAAATTTGAAATACGTTGACACGCAGAAGGAACTCAACATCAGACAGAGACGTTGGGTGGAGTTCCAATCGGATTACTAGTACACCATGCACTATCATCCCGGGAAGGCGAACATGGTGGCAGATACTTTTAGCCGGAGAGGAGATACCTCAGGGAAGGGACCACAACTGATGTACATGGAGCTGGTCCGGTCCTTCAGAGATGTGTAGATATCCCTAGTGTCCGAGAATGATCCAGAGCTGTATAGGGAGTATCTAGCATCTATGGTTGCCAAAGATGATATTTGGGACCGCATCCAGGACAGATAGAGGACAGATGCATGGGCAGAGCCGATATTCCAAGCCTTGGAGGAGGGTTCGACGGAAGATTATTCACTAAGAGATGGATTGCTATGTTTTAGAGGCAGGGTCTATATACCCGCAGGCAGTCAGATTCAGGAGGATATCATGGCGGAGGCACATTATTGCAGATATTCTATACACCCGGGGATCACCAAGATGACGGCAGACTTGAAGAAGATGATGTTTTTGCCAGGGAAAAATAAGGACATTACGTACTTCGTGACTCATTGAGAGGCATGCCAGTTGGTGAAGGCGGAGTGCAGGAACCCCACTGGATTGCTACAGCCACTCCCGGTGCCGGAGTGGAAATTTGAGGACATCACGATGGATTTTATTCATGGACTTCCCCGATCACGGACGGGAAAAGACTCGATTTGGGTCATCGTTGATCGATTGACGAAGGTCTCCAGATTCATTCTGATCAGGAAAAGATGACTCTGTGGGAGTACTAGTGCGGAGAATTGTGGAGCAGTTCGTTCGATATCACGGGGTGCCCAAGACGATCGTGTCGGATCGGGATGGCCGGTTCACTTCCAAGGAGTGGAGATCCTTACAGGATTACTTAGGCACAAGATTTACCTTCAACACCGCATTCCATCCCCAGATGGATGGGCAAACAGAACGCACCAATAGGACGCTAGAAGATCTTTTGAGGCTATGCATTTTGGACCGCGGGGAACCATGGGAGAAGCTCCTACCCTTGGTCGAGTTCTCCTATAACAACAGCTACCAGTCCAGCATCAGGATGGCGCCTTACGAAGCCTTGTATGGAAGGAGATGCAGGACCCCGCTTTCTTGGATTCAAGACGAGGATCCGAAGGTGTTGGGATCGGATTTTGTTAAAGACTCCGAGGCTCAGGTGAGACTGATCAGAGACAGAATGTTAGAGGCGCAGAGCAGACAGGCGAAGTACTATGATGCCCGACATCGTCAGGTGGAGTTTCAGGTGGGGGCCGAGTGTTTTTGAAGATCCGACCCATGTATGGATTTTCACGGGTGCGTGGTCGGAGAAAGAAGCTCAGCCCTAGGTATATGGGCCCTTACAGGATCCTGGAGCGGATTTGGGCCCTAGCTTACAGGCTGGAGTTGCCACCAGAGCTGGCAGCTCTACACGACATCTTACACATTTCTTCGCTGAGGAGGGCTCTACTACGCCTGGAGTAGCAGATTTTGACCACCGAAGAGCCGGTAGCTTCAGACCGATCTGTTCACTTGGAGCCGGTTCAGATCGATGACAAAGGAGTACGGATCTTGCGCCGCAAGAACATCCCCTTAGTCACGGTTCTGTAGAGTAACCATGGTCAGGAGGAGCACACCTGGGAACCGGAGGACCTGATGAGGCAAAAATACCCAGAGTTGTTCAGTCAGGTATACCTCACCACCTCTTGGTATACTATAAATTACCTTCTTGTATTGAACCGGTAGAACTAGATAAGTGAAATTGAGAACCTAGGAATACGCAGGAAAGTTGGGGCTATTCTTTTGTTTATTGGGGAGATTGCCTTCGTTTATCAAACAAGTAAATCTCGCTTCGACTAAATTTGAGAACCATATGGGATGTTACAAGTTTATCTTATTTCGGTAGAAATCCCCGTATGCTCAACCAAAATTTCGGGGACGAAATTTTTGTTTTTTTTATTGGTATTTGTAATATACCATTTCCGGCTAGACCCCTGGGAGTCGGTCTGCCATGACAGAACCCTAGGAAACCCAAGAATTGAAGTCCATCGGCCAAGATTTCGGGTCACGAGTTGGTCACGCCCGTGACCGATTCGACACGCCCGTGACCTAGGGCGTGACCCCTTCGATGAGCGTCAATCTCAGGAAGACGATCGGCGAGCGTAGAATTTGCATCATGGGTCCTTCACGCCCGTTACCAATTCGTCACGCCCGTGACCTAGGGCGTGACCCCCTTCGACGATCGTTTATATCAAGAAGACGATCGTCGAACGCAGAATTTGCAACCCGGGCCTGTCACGCCCGTGACCGACATGTCATGCCCGTGACCTAGGGCGTGACCCCCTTCGATGATCGTCGATCTCAGGAAGACGATCGGCGAGCGCAGAAATATCATCACGGGCCCGTCAGGCCCTTGACCGAGATGTCACACCCGGTACCTAGGGCGTGACCCCCCTTCGACGATCGTCGATCTCAGGAAGACAATCGTCAAACTCAGAATTTGCCACCCGGGCCTGTCACGCCCGTGACCTACGTGTCACGCCCGTGACAAAGGCCGAAACGTCAGCTAGGCTGGAAATTTCTTTAACCCAAGCCATAATTAATTTTGATTATGGGAAGTTACACCAGGAGTATTTATGGGTCGTTTCCTTCTCTAATTACTTAATAAAATGAGGGAGAGTTGACCCAATAGGAAATCGCCACCTAGATCAGTCATTTCATCTTCCACCTTTTCCTCTCCCTCCACCATAATCGAAATATTAATAAGAGAGAAAGTTCATGGCCATGAATGCTTTACCTTTTCCCCTCCCCACTTGGAGATCTATAAAAACCCCTTAGAACAAGATGAGAAGGTTACACTCTTGACCAAACGGATTCAGATTATTGTTCTTGCTGTAGGAGAAGTTCGGGAACGCCACCACCGCTCCATGACAATCCGACGATCATCTCGCCTCCAAACCGTGAACAAGGTCCTCCTCTACTTCTTCTTTTGTTGGTAGATCTTAGGATCTTAGAAAGGAGATTGTGCTCAACGGAGCCGAACCTACCTCGAGTTTTTATTGAGAAACCATGAAAAATATATTTTTCGGGTACGCCAGAAACCGCCACCTCCAGCGGCCAAACCACCGCCGACCGATAGCCATCGCCTCGACGGAGGTGGTGGTGGTGGTGGTTGGCCAGGGAAGTTACCGGATGGCTGGTGACGGATCACGGAAGAGCTACAACAAATATATATTTATGAGTTCAGTTTTCTGTTCTGTAGAAGATGAACTGTAAAAGCATTTTTATTAATTAAAAATTATGTAAATAATTTATATAGAAAACATACATTAAATTGGAATATTTTGATGCTGCAAACGAGGCACTTAGAGTCCGATTTTGGAAAAATGACCAGTCACGAAAGTTGTAACCCTTTTAGTCTAGATTAATTTAAAATTAATTTCAACTTGTTTGTGTAAGCGGTTTGACTGCATCATTTTTTTTACTAGAGGTTGTACATAGACTTGGGCAAGAACTAAAATGAATGCCCGCGCTTCGTCACTTGTCCAAATGACCTGAAATTTGGGCAGGAGGCTACCCTTAGACATATCTAGAAGCTGTCCAAAAATTGGAATTTTTAGAGATACTTTGCCTAAAGTTTTTGTTTTAATTTAGTAAAGTTAGAGTAAATTATTTAAGTGGTCAAATGACCTCCAAACCCTCCCAAATTTTGGTGAGTGGTCCCTGGCTATAAAACCTAGTTTTGTACAAAATTATAACTCATTTGGATGAGTTTTGGATAGGAAGTCACCTATTCTTAACTAGACATTAATGAGGGGTTTTTGAGTAAAAAGTGCACTAGACGTTGGAACGGTCAAATCACCTCAACAGAGGCTGATATTTTGACCGCTGACTTAGAAAGGTTATTATAACCCACTTGGAGAAAATGGTGTGGTTTAGGGTTGGTTTTCCCTAGGATCCAAACTCAAACCCTAAATGGAGGGTTTTGAGGGTTGTGAAGGACATGGGAGCAATTGCTCTAGTATTGCCTTGAAATTCTGTAGAGTTGACCATAACATGATAGGAATCATCTGGATGGAATTTTGGATGATTTGGAGACAGGTAGATACCTCAAAACCCTAACCTTAGCTTTTTGGTAAAATACTAATTAAGCACAATCTATCACTAAATATTATCTAAAGGCTGTGAAACCCGGGTAGAGTACGTTTTGGGGCGGGTCGAACCTATAACAATTTTATTGGAATTTTATGTTGTCTATTTCTAGCACCTCATTTGTAACGATTTTTATAGCCCTAATTGATGTTTTTGTTATTTGAATCTTTCTGATCATTGAAACCCCATGAAATCTTGGAAGAAAATGTTTTAGGAAAGAATGGTTGCTCCTGAATTTTTGTATAATGTTTAGTTGAGAAAATCCAGTACTTCTATCACAAATGTTAAAAAGGGTTTTATGCTTTGAAAATTAATTATGGATGATATTGTCGCTGAAAAATTATGAAACTAGGTCAAAGCTATTTTTAAGGTTGTACCTGCATAATATAATTAATTTATAATTTTTGGATGGATATACTCTGTACTTGGTTCATAAATAACAGAAGATAGAAAATATTGCTAAAATAGTTTTAGTGCCCTTTTGATGATAGAAAAATTGTGATACCTTGGATTTACGATATTGAGATAGCAAAATATTTATAATAATTTAGTTGGACATCTTGCATGAGTACTTAGGGTAGTTCATGTTCAAACCGGTAGCCCATGGAATTTCTGAGGAAATTAATTAAATGTCAGATAAATTAAGAAAATTATAGTTTTCTGGATTTAAGGCTAATTATATCATGAAAAGTCTCCAATAAATAATTTAGGGCATTTGGATGATTATCTAGAATACCTCCTATTCGGTTCGACATATAGTCTAGTTTGGTCTACATATAGCAAATTGTTAAATTGCAATAGGACATGATCTGGGATAGTTGTTAGAGTTAGTCATTTGGTCTGGGTAGATAGGTGTGGATGATTTTGTAATAGAATGATATGATGAGTAGTGAGAAGTGGTGATGGCTAGAGTTAAGAGGTGCTCGGGTTCGACAAAAGATCGTCTTTCCCCGAAGAGAGAAGGTTAAAAATCACACTAGGTTAGTCCATCGTAACATGAGAAGGGAATGTGTAAAGGGAATCAACCAATAACAATAAGTGTCTTGCGAAAGGGAACGATGGGCTTCAGCTACCATTATAGTTCCTAGTGCCCTTTGAGAGCCCTTCACAGGGAATACCGGGGGCAGCCCTGGGTTAACGTAAGCTGTAATAACAAAACTGATAAGAGTAACTTAGTAATTAGGGTTGCACGTTTCACAAACACTGTTAGCACAGGAAGATAGTTGGGAGCTTCGGCTCGGTTTGTTAAGAGACGGACAGAATGGTCCGGGGAGCTTCGGCTCGGTTGGTTAAGTGACGAACAGAATGGTTCGGGGAGCTTTGGCTCGACTGGCTTCATACGTCAAACCTGCATGTGCATAAAAGGAAAGAAAATTAAGGTGGTGGGTCTTCGGTATTGGTGGGTCGATGCACCGACGCCAATACGCTGACTCGGCAAGTGTGGTTAGCACTTTGCCAACAGAAGTCCGGTGCGCCAGCCGGCAAGAGTATGCAGGAGTCTGCTTCGTGCACCAAGCATTGAGGTGTACGATAGGTCTTACCAGTAGTGCTTTACTGGTTTAGAGGTGGGCGAGGCCCTACCCACCGCTTTCGTCTGCCACTACGGATGTATCCTGGGAGGTAACGGCTCCGAAAGGGGGAACTAAAGGTCTGTATGCACAGAGTCGGGTGTGTGAGTTACACTTGCATGTTCCATCATACCAACTTAATGTCATAGAATAATTGATTCATTTAACCCTGACACCTAATGTATAAGTGGAATGGAACGCTTATACATTAGGACTTGCAAAACGACCCCTTGGTTTATAAGCTTGTGTGGGCAAGTTTATAAATTAAGGTTAAATTTTATATATATATATATATGCTGCTGTTTGATAACCAACACCCAAACGTATAAGTGGTATGGGACACTTTATACGATAGGAGCCTTACAGAAGATCCCTTGGCTTATGCGCTTCCGCACAGAAGTTAAGGTTACTTTTCCTACTTTCTGTTCTATCATATTTATTATAGAAATTCTAGATTAGTTCCGCTTCCACCTGTTCTTTTGAGTTAATCTCCACCTTCATGTCCTTCCCTTTCTTCCTCTCCGCTCGGTACCTAGGAGTCATGGGGGAAGGGGTAGGGGATGATAGGGCTTAGTATTTATTACTAACGGTTTTCAGACAGCATCATTTTAGGGGATCGTGGAGCCCTGCACTGGGGAGCAGTCCCAGAGACCGGTGTGCTTGGAGATGGGGCAGTATAGCTCTGGAGTTCATACAGCCGGGACTGTGAGTCTCGACCTTGAGTAGATAGTTTGTTTTTTCTTCCGCATGAGTGACCTGTAGTGAGGATTATGATGTACCGGGCATAAGCCCGTATTTTAGTATTCTGATTTATTATTATTTGGACACTCTCTTTGTGGAGATTACTTTTTCTATATATGTGATTTTCTAGTGGACTTGCTTTTACTTTATTTATTGTTCTACCTTTCTGTGATCAAATTGGCCGGCAGAATTGGCGCCTTGTGGTGATGACCCTGTTGGGTATTATATCCACAGTTACCAGGATTTGAGGATGCCTCCTGTAAAGCTAAGATGAATTCACATTGTATATGATGAAATCCTTCTAGTTGTGCTTGTAGCTATTCATCGCTAAGTACACACCAATGTCAGGGTGCAGTAGGTCAATATATATGGGTCTGCACAACGTAATCCCTCGTTGAGCAGATCAGTGTGTTGGCTTACGTGTACTCTCTCTATTGGAGTGTACTTACTTCCAAGCACAGGGTCATGAAAGATCAAGAGTAGACAAGGAGCAAGGATGGGCCAAAGACCAGCTCATGGTTGGAAAGATGAGAAATCGTCCAAGTCCAAATCGTCGAGAATCACTAGCTGATTCTTGCCGGTTGGAGCCGACAGTCTCAACGCCGCCAAAAATTTCTCTAAGGCAGAATCGTCGAGAATCACTATATGATTCTCGCCGATTCGTCGAGAATGACTTTGCATTCTCGACGATCCGGCGAGAATTAAGTGTGACTCCCGCCGATTCTCCCCGCTTCTATATCAGTGCAGCCAGAATTCTGCTAAGTAGAATTCGACGAGAATCGTAGGTAATTCTATCCGATTCGTCGAGAATCACCTACGATTCTCGCCGAATTTGACTTGGGCAAATTTCCGACACATTCTGGACCGGTCCATGTTACCAGCGGTATTTCGAACCGGTCTTAGGACTTCTCTTTGGTGGGGCACATAACGATCATCTTGATGACCTAATGTATAAATACACAGGTATTTTTGAACAGTAGCACAACGAATAGAGAAGCGAAGAAAAGAACGAGCGGCCGTCAAAACCTAGGTCGCGGAGCTCCGTCCGACTGTTGTGCCGCTCGTGTTAGGTGGTCGCCACCGCTGATTAAGGTTTCCTCCTCATCTCCCGGCGATAGAAGCTCTCCCTCGCAACGCATCTCACGTGTCCTTCTTGAGAACCCTTGTCTCTTGATTTGTAGATCGGGAAAACTATCCCAATCCGAATCAATTGAGACGATTGAACCAAGATCGACCGTTGGTAGACCTTGCCGGCTTAGCTAAGAAGATTGGATATACATAGCATCACCGCCTCCTTCATTGAAGCCGTCGATCTAGAGGAGATCCTTTCCAATAGAGATCTACGGTCGTGGACTCTTCGTCGACGTCAAGAACACATCGTCTAACGAAGAGAGACACCTTGATCTCCACAAGTTGTTTGTATTTCTTATACATTCTATTTCCTTTTTCATTGTAAAGGAACGGTTTGTTCATAGTTGTGAGGGTTGGGTGCAACCCGCCGTGTGGGAGTAGTGACTCCTACGTGTGGAAGGGTTCCTTCCGTTAGTGCAAGGATTGGATTTCAATCCTGTTGGTGAAGTGACCGAGTCGTCCCTGGTTGGGAGATAGGTCGTAGGGGGAGAATGGACGTACCCAAATCGGGGAACCACTATAATTTGCCTGTGTTCTTTTCTATGCTGTGTTGTTTGATTTACTTGTGCAGGTATAGTTTTTAATTCCGCAAAAACCCCACAAGACACCTATCCCCCCCCCATAGGTGAAGCTAGTTGGCACTAGGTGGACTTTCAAGTGGTATTAGAGGGAGGTTCCTCGTCAAAAAGGTTCACACCTTGAGGAGAATCCTACCACCGGTGTCAACCATAATGGAGCTGGAATATGATATCTCTCCTCTTAGACTCCCCGCGTGCACAAAGGACTATTATCCCATCTGGAAGATGAGGGTATCTTTTTATTTGGAGGCCATCGACCCTTGCGCATCAATCATCTTGGAAGAGGGTCCATTAATTCCCATGAAGGCCTCCTACTCTGGAAAGGATATGCAGATCCCCAAGGAGACTACCGAAATGTCTGAGATTGAATTCTCTCTATTCAACTTGGATAAAATGATTCGTAAAATCATCCTGGATGTCTGGACTAGACCTTCCCGGTCAAGACTTGAAAAGTGTAGGACGGCCAAGTCCTTGTGGCAAACTGTATCAGACCTCATGGAGGGATCAGACAGAACATGGATAAGTCACCAGCAAGAGGATGAGGCATATATGGGGGTCAGCATTTCTGAAGAAGAATGTGATGACCAATTTCTCAGTATCAGGGCTCCTGTGTCCTTGTTAGAGACTGAAGAAGAAGTTGAGGAAAGCAGTTCTGATGAAGCTGACTCAACAGTCTCTGCTGATATTAACGGTAACCCTGAACAGCAAAGCCAGGAGCAGGTAACTTCTTCCTCATGCCCCCTCCTCTTGAAGTTCCTGAAGACAGGAAAAATTCAGAGGGTAGTCCTTCCAGAGATGCAAGGGATATGGATAGCTTCAATCAAAAGATTAAAAATCCTAATTCCCTTGACAGTGCCCTTCAGAAGAGCAACTTACTTGTGGAGGAGTAAGCTAAGGAGATTGCTCAGCTGAAGACCTTGATGAATCTCCAATTGGAATCCATCAAGGTAAAGGACTCAAAGATCTCGGATCTAAAGAGTCGTCTAGAGACCGAGAAGAGGATTGTTTCTAACTTTTCCAAGATAGATGCTATCAAAAGAAAAGCAGAAAATGGGTGGATCTCCTAAATCGTTAATTCATGGAGAAATGGGGAAACTGTGTTCAGACCCCCCACCCCGAGCAGGAAGGGCACACATCATGCATTCAGGTATGACCATAGGAACAACTATGGTCACTGCAAGAATGATCACCCCTCATGTGGAAATACCCACAGTGCTAGAGCTGTCATGGCTACCCCGGAGTGAATACCCAAGACTCATCCTGAGCCCTTTGTATTCTCGGCCTCAGCCCCAACTCATCATGAATCTACCGGAACCACCTCTCACTGCAGTACTTTCCACCCTAGGACACAAGAAAGGGGGGTCAGGAAACATGTGGTAAGTACCCATGGGGCCTCTGGAAGCGTGCTGACTGAAAGGAAGGCACCACCTCCAAGGCCACTTGACACTCACCACATGCATTCTTTCCACCCTCCCATGTGTCACGGTGGAAAAGGCAATTTTGTGAGCAGAACCGCCTTTATCCCATTTAGACCTAAGATCATGACTACCTCAGTCAATAGATCAGGTTAGAAACGGCGATACAACATTCACGAGTGTTGGTGCTGTGGCAAGGTGGGTCACTTTGCCTTAGATTGTTGGCATAACCCCTTTGTGTCAAGGGCAAGGGCATATCCATATCCTCGAGGCCAAGTTAGCCATCCCACCAGGGTTCCTGTGGGAAGGCACTCAAGTTATTGTGCTTACAAGAACCTAGGACCCAATACTTATTGGGTTCCTAAGGTAAGATAACTCTTTCTTGTAGGGTAGTCTAGGTTCCCGTAAACCTGATGGGAACCTGACAGGAGATGCTCCAAGAATGACGTGTAAAAAGTATATGGAATAGGAGCAGTGCCATCAACACAGGCACATGTCAGTTGACCTCCTGATGTGCCTTGTGCTGATGATCTAAATGATACATCCAGTTATCACAGGTAATTGCAATTAGCCTAAATGTTTGAGCCATAATGCATAAATAGTTCCATATATGTATATATGTATGTTTACATATCCTCATTAAGTAATAAATTCCCATTTTTTGAAAGTAAATGGTCGTATGTAGAATTCTTCACATGTGCTCCTTCACCTAGGGAAGGAGTAAAATTGTGAGATAACCTTTAGTTCCATTAGTAAAGATTAGTCTGACATCATCAGGTACAAGTTCGCCCTCGGAAAATTGAGAAGATACGTCATTGGGAATCACTGAGAATGATAACTGACATCAAGGATCTTGCGTTTATCGATCTAGAAATAAATTATAAAATTTGCTAGCCACTGTTATTGGGTTAGGTAAACCAAAGTTGATGTGCCTCCTAAGCCGTGTGGTATGTTGAAACATACTTGGATTAAGAAACAATCATTTTGAATCATTTCCAACCCTTGACAAAGACGTAAATTAGGAATCCCGGCGATTCCCGTCGAACTAAAGTTATTCCCGTCGAACTGAAGTTATACATAGATAAACCCGGTCTACATGTATATATACCCAATAATCAAACCTTCCGCTATCCTAATTCCCGCCGACACTTCGACTTCCGATATTCGTCGAGACCTCCCCGTAGGAATCCCACCGATCCTCTCCTCCCGGCGATTTCCATCTTTGTGAGCCGGTGTTGACCTAACTCTGATTCCCGTAGGCCTTCCCGCTCATAACTAGGGTGTTCGTCCAAGCTTCGTCGCAGATCATTGTCGCGAGTTTCTTCGGGTGGTCCGTCGTCTCCCTGGTGAAGCAGCCGGAACTCCCTCTTCCTCTCCGCATTACGTAACCTTCTCTTGTCCATTATAGTGATTTAAGCTTAGTGTAGCTTTGGTATTCACTCTCGTGGTTTCGGATTAGACTTAGACTTGGAAATCCCTCCCTAGGTTTGCAATGGCTCCAAGGACTACTGCCAGCCTGGTCACCGGATGCGAGTTGGTGCGAACCGGGTTCTCCCATGCCTCGGATGAATTCAGAAATATCATCATTATGCTTGAGGAAGCGGGACTCACTTTCGTACTGGAGCACCCTTGCAAAATCCTGGACAAGGAAGTCATGGAGTTCTTCGCGACAGCCAAACTCCGAAATGAAGACACATACATCAAGAGTAAGGTTGCTGGGGCAAAGATTAAGATGTCTGCAAGGAAGCTAACCCAATGCCTGTAGCTATCCAGTTCTGAGCAAGAAGATTACCTAGAGGAACATGATAGAACAAGGACCCTATCATTCTGTGGACTGTCCAGGAGGACAAGGTCAATAAAGAGAAAAGACATGAACGAGGAGGGGAAACTGCTGTCAGACATCATTGGGAAGGTTCTAATTTGCAAACCTGGATCACACGACCATATCTCAGGGGATATGTTCAAGACTATGGTGGCGATTGTCTGCAGAAAAAGGTTCAACTGGGGAGCCATGCTCTTTGAGAAAATTAAAGACACTCTCCGATCCCCAAGCTTTGGTAGAATAATAAGTATCTATCTTAATCAGCTGGACGGAGATAAATTTGACATGAGCAAAGGAGTGCCCCTGAACTATTTGAAAAAGATGGATTCAAGCATATTCGACCGGTTTGAGCGTCGAATATGGCAGGTTGCCGTGGACATAGACCAAGAAGCATCTCCAGTTGAGGACACCAGTGCTCCTGCACATTCTGTGGCAGTTCCCAGTGAAGTTCCTAATGCACTAACTGCAGGAACTGAGGGGGAGCCTCTACCCGCTTCTGATAATATCATATCTGACATCTCTCAGATAGTTAGAGATGCGGTTGAGACTGTGCAAGATGATAGTGAGGAGGTGGTGGAAGATGAAGTGGCTGATGAGGAGAAGGAAGAGGAAGAAGAGGAAGATATGAATTATATGGCCGATAAGACTGAGAACATGGAAACTGCAGAGGTGGAAGCAGTACCTGAGTGGGAGAAAGGGGTGGATTCTCGGGAGGAGGTTGATGTTCCATTTGAGGAACAAGCTCCTGAGAGATTGGATGCAAGAATGGAGGGGGAGCCCTCCCAGCAACCCTCTGTGAACAATCCGGAACATCCTACAGTTGATGCCGGTATTCCCCCCGTGGAATCTATTCTAGTGTCCAGTTCACCCAGTGCCTCTGCTGAGGAGACAGACCAGGGCGTGCCTAAGGTTCCTCCACTTCAAGCAAGTATAGCAAATCATACGGTAAACATTGTCCAAGGGATTCTGGATGAGCTTAAAGATAAGTTTGAGAAAGCCCAAAACAAAGTACTGAAGAGAATGAAGAAATATGAGGATCTCATGCTCAAGAATGTAGTACAAATCAATCATAAGCAAGATGAGATGGAGAAGAAATTTGAAGAAAAATATACAAAGGCAGGCACAGCAGTCTCTCTTCTAATGAAAGGACTAAAAAAGAACACTGATGACCTGGCAGTGGTCAATAATAATACACATTGAAAGTGAAGGGATAGATACTACTCTAGAGGGGGGGGGGGTGAATAGAGTTATCAAATTTTGCACTAGACAAAACTTAATGGTCTACCCAACTCCCTTGGAGTGAATTGCGGAATTAAAAGAGTATAGATATAGAATTAACCCTATAGCCTAACACACGTGAGGTGCACAAACTCAAGCTAACTGTAATTACAGTTAAGGCTTGGAAATCCTAATCAGCAACTAGCAATCCTAGTTATATCTATTCACAGCCACAATGCAGGAATTAAACAAGGCAATCCAGACGACACAAGGAATTTATAGTGGTTCCCCAAACAACTTGGGTACGTCCACTCTTCTACCAACAAGGTAGGAATCCACTCAGGTTTTTGATCAGGTGCCCTGCCACCAACAGGATCTGCTTCAGGTAGATCCAGAAACCCTTTAGACTTTTGATCAGGTGTCTAAAAACCAAGCACAGGTTTTTGATCAGGTGCCCTGCCACCAAGGGATACTTTTGAAGGGAGTAATAACCCTGTACAGGAGGGGGAAGAAGGTTAAGATGTCTTCTCTATTTTACAAAGATTAAAGAAGCACAAAAACTTGCACTGAGCTAGAAAGCTCTAAAGAATCAAGGCTCCCCCTGGCTCAAAGATGTCCAGGTGAAGTCTTGCTTCAGTGCAGAAAACTCTTCAGAAAGCTCTGAAGGAAAAACTACAAGAAGATAATAAATAATAAAATTAAAGATCTTCAAGCAGCTATCTTCTTCTTCTTCTTCTTCAAAAGAACTCTGAGTTTGAACTTCCTGAAAGCAGGAGAACTCAGGTTGAAGAAGAGTAGAAGATCTTAACACTTCTCAGTTGGATGATTATTGCTGAGAGCAGAAGACTTGATCTTGATGAAGGCTTGAATGCTTAAGTGAACTGGTTAACTAGTAGCTAGCTTGAATCCTTCTTCAAAGGGTCCTTTTTATAACAGCAACAAGCAACGGCTCTCTTTAATTTGAATTATTTGTCTTCTTCTAAAACTTGAGACCTGGGCTGTAAATATCAAGAAGACAAAACAATCTCTGCAGGAGAAACATTCTATAAAAGGTATAAACCTTTTTCTACGAAGCTGCAGGAAGCAATCTGATAATAATGTACTAAATAAAGTCATATCAGAAACAAACTCTTTACAGCAGAAGAGAGACATTTCAGTCTAACGGCTATAAAGGACTGTCAGCAGATAAAGTAAAATACAAAGTCAGCTAATAAGACAAACAACTTTATCTGAAAAGATTTTACTCAGGCATAAGGGATGGAGAAAATATTGCCTGGAAATATTATCATAAAATAACTGAAAAGATATGCCAGATAATGTATTAATTAATTTAAATATAATAAATAAATACAGAATATAAAGGCAAACAGAAAACGTCGAACGACCCTCGAAGATCGTCGACCGACGCACGGAGATCGTCGAACTATCGGATAGATAGTCGAACGATCCAGATAGTCGAACTATCAAAGGAGATAGTCGAACTATCACAGCAGAGAGTCGAACTATCAGAAGATAGTCGAACTATCAGATAGTCGAACTATCAACAGATAGTCGAACTATCAAGGCGAAACAGATAGTCGAACTATCACCAGATAGTCGAGCTATCAGAAACAAACAGATAGTCGACCTATCAACAGATAGTCGAACTATCAGATAGTCGAACTATCACAGCAGATAGTCGAACTACCAAGCGAGAATAGATAGTCGACCTATCAACAGATAGTCAAACTATCAACGCAGAACAGATAGTCGAACTATCAACAGATAGTCGAGCTATCAGATAGTCGACCTATCAACAGATAGTCGAACTATCAAAGAACACAGATAGTCGAACTATCAGCCGATAGTCAAACTATCCTCGCAGACTGAAAGTCGAACAACTGGTAGACTATCGTCGAACAGTCAGTCGATGATAGTTGAGCGGCGTTCGACGATAGTCGAACGAACAAACTACTTAACCAAATTCTCAATCTGGAAAAGTGAGGACTCTACAGCTAGACTACTAACCATTGACCATAGATATTTTTTGGGTCAAGGGACTAAAAAGACAAGACTAAACTCAAATCAAACTAGGGTACCAACAATCTCCCCCTATTTGAGTTAAGTCTATTAAAAACTAAAACACAGAGCTAGCTATAGAACACTATAATCAATACAGAAAATAGATAGCAATTAACTAGCAATTATCAAACAGATAGATATAAAACAGCAGTCAATCAAAAAAAATTAAGAGTCTACAGAATCTGGCAAAGAGTCAGAAGAACTTGGAACAAAAGAAATTTTCCTCAGGGGATCAATAGCCTCTTACTTTGACATCTTCAAGTCCTGCTCACCAATAATCTTTAATTCTGCAGCTCTTGGAACAACTGCCTCTGTATGCTTTTCCATATACTTTGAAGGGTCAAAGACCTCAGGATTAACCTGGAACTTTTCAAACTCCTTCTTTCTGAATGTAGACATGGTGGTTAAGCCAGTAGTATCTTTTCCTTCAGCTTTTGCTTTTCTGATTTGAGCTGCTCCAACCAATTCGTGAAAACGAGCCATCCTAAAGTTAGGATCAAGCTCAGGACTTTCATAAGCAGTCTCAGAAGGAGCAACCTCTTTATCTTGATTAACTAGATAAGACATGGGAGCAGACTTAGCAAAGTTCTTGCTAGAATATTTAAACAAAATAAACTACTTACCTTTTGAAACAATTTTTTCAGACTGCACTGGTATTGGAGAAGAAACTCTGGAGAAGGAGGAGGGGGAAAAAGTTGGTCTTTGATACACAACCTCCTTCACTTGTTCTCTTACTTCAGTAATATGTCTTTGAGAACCAGAATAAGATCTGCCTTGGGAACTTTGAGAGCTTTTCCTTGACTGAGGCTGAGAAGGTGCAGATTTTCCAGAAGAGGCAGATGGATTAGCAGAAAGGTTCCCAGAGGCTCCTGCACTGGGAGGAGGAGGAGGACCTCTGGGAGTCCATCTTGAAACAGGACTATCATACCTCTTAGATCTTTTTCTCTCTTTCTGCTGGTTCTTGGAGAACCACATCTAATGTTGAAATTCTTTTGATTTGGGGTCTATTCCTTTCAGAATATAGTATGGAGTATCATTATCACGGCTGGGAGGATGAGGAGCAATTGCTTTCCTTTTCTTCTGAGCAGCTTTCTTTTTCTTCGAATTTTCAGATAAATCAGAATCCTCTTCATCTTCAGAGTGAGATGAAGGAGGATTGTCATAAGGATCATAGGCTTCAGAAATAGCCTTTTCTTTTAAAGCAGCTTTCTCTTTTTCCTCTTCAATGGCATCCTGAGCCAGAAGGAAATCCAAATCCAACCCTGGTGAATCATCCCAAATAGTTGACTTTTCAACTTGCAAATCTTTTTCTTTTTCCTCTAACAAGGATTGAACTCTTTGATTCCAAGCAACTCTTGCTTTCTCTTCTTGATTTTTAGATACATCTTCCATGTCATCTAAAAATGAATCCAATTCTGGATCTACTTGAGTATCAGGAACAACTGGATCAGCTTCTGAAATAACTGCTATAACCTGAGCAGCTAAATCTTCTTTAATATAATCTGTAGATTTATGAATACAAATCTGCTAAATAAGCTAAAATCATTCCTTCTAGGTATTCACAAGCTATCAAATTAATTGACTCGTCAATAAAGCGAATAAGTGAATTACCTTCATATTTTACCAACTCCCAAGACTCATCTAGGTAGGATGTAATAATCCCTTCTAAAAAATGGGCAACCACGGGAGTGGTGAGATCTTCTAAGCAAACCTTCACCGCAAATTCAGACAACATAATAACATCAGATATTTCTTTTTCCGATAACACAGAACCTGATTTATCTTGAACTTGAACTGCATCAGTCTCTTCTTGAATTGCTGGAAGAACTGCTGGAAGGGAGGCTGGAGGCTCTGAGGCATCTTCACAGAACATCTCCCCCTGCCTGATTTCAGTGGAAACTGAAACCAGGCCCCTTGAAGAAGAGGGCTCAGCAGATTTGGAAAGTGATTGGATGGAAGCAGTCAGGGTGGCAATGGAGGAGGCAAGTGGAGCAATTGCCTCTTCAATCATAGTTTTGATTGAAGGAGTAATCAACTCCAAAATGCTATAAATGAAGGCTGGGGTGATCTCTAAAGATGATGGAACTGCAGTGGATGGAGATGCAGCAGAGATGGTTGTTGTGTTAGGATGAGAAGTGGTGTGGACTGGAGATTGAATTGGAGATGGAGCAGGAGAGTTAACAAGAGTGTTAACTGGAGAATGAATAGGAGACTGAGGAGGTGTTGGAATCCTCTCAGATCCTAACAAATCAAAACTAGGAGCAGATATCCTAGCCTGATGAGAAGGAAGAGGAGATGCTGGAGGGGAAGGAAGAACAACCGTGGTTGTTTCTCGAATAGGAGAAGGGGAAAGTCGTACTTCAGCTGAAGTTGATGGAACTTCAACTGAAGCAGACTGCATAGTAGAAGAAGATGAGGGAAGGGAAAGAGCTGAGCCAGCTTCTACCGGGTGAGGAGCGACCGAATCAGTCCTGGTGCTCTCTGATATCGCTGGAGCAACCCCTGTGAGAGCGGGTTTCACAAAAGTCCTCTTCCACTTGGAGAACAGATTTGGGTCCATCTTCTTGCTTGCATTTATTGTTGTTGCGACGGAGACCAGCAGCTGAGGATACTTTTCCTTCAGGAAAATTCCAATAACCCTTCCTAGGGTGACCTCTTTCTTACCATTCTTTTTCCTTATCAAATCAAACATTACTCCTGCCCAATCAATCTTTTTCTGATTAACAATTGCACACATCAGTGCAAATTGTTGCCTTGTTATATTGTCATGAGCAGAGCGCTTTCCAAGGAGCACTTTTCCAACTAACTCAACGAGGAATTTAATCTTAAAGGGAAAATTGACCTTGAGCAGCTTCGTGGGAATGCCCTCCGCATGTCCCAGCTCAGTCAGCATCCTTCCAAATTCTTGAGCATCTTGCTCATAATCATCTTCACCATTTATCAAACCAAAGACATCAGTCAGAACGGCCGGAGTTAAAATTACCTCTTCTCCGCCGATGGTGCCAGTCATCGAATCGTCAGAAGATGACGACGTGAAAGCCCATTCCTTGATCTCGGGAATATTTAACTTTATCCTTGATGACATTAATTTCTCTAGACCTTGATCCCGGCACAACTGAAGAACTTCCACGATCCCTGCTTCACAGCAACTGAACGCGTCAAAGTCGACGCTGAAGCCTGCATCGAACTTAACAACGGCTAACACTGCGGTAGAAATTGCCATTGGATTGCTGGAGACTGCGCAAGAAAGACGGCGAAGACGAAGGAGACGAAGCGGCAGAAAATCGCAAGCGGGAAGACAGAATGCGAAAAGTCACGCTCCGTCGACGATAAAACAAAAGATCTTTTAACCTAGGTCGACTATCGGCTTTATATTAGACCGGAGATAGTCGATCTATCTAAAAGATACTAGACCCGATAGTCGAACGGCCGTTCGACGATCGGCTCAGAAGCAGAGTAGTCGATCATTCGTTCAACTATTTCTGGCTTCTCAAACAACAAGCTGTCGTCATCCAGAGATCGATGATAAGCTCGACCTGTTCGACGATCTTCGAACGCCGGTCGACGATCTTTAAACAGATAAGCTATCATTAACCAGAGGTCGACGATAGGCTTAATCCGTTCGACGATCTTCAAGCAGGTTTCAACATAGGCAGATATAGTCACACTTAGTCTCGTCCATTTATCATGCCTAGTTGAACTAAAAAGAACAGATGCTTCTGTTCATCTAAAGGCTTGGTGAATATATCACCTCTCTGAAACTCAGTGGATATGAACTCAAGACAAATCTTGTTCTTTTCCACACAATCTCTCAGGAAATGGTGCCGAATTTCAATGTGCTTCGTTCTAGAGTGGTGCACTGGATTTTGTGTAATTGAGATAGCACTGGTACTGTCACACATGATTTTGGTGTTCTTGTGTGAGTAACCATAATCCACAAGCTGGTTTTGAATCCACAGGATCTGTGAACAACAACTAGCAGCTGCTATATATTCAGCCTCTGCAGTTGAAGTTGAGACAGAAGCCTGCTTCTTACAGAACCAAGAGACCAATCTCTCTCCGAGAAACTGACAAGTTCCTGAGGTGCTCTTCCTGTCAAATCTGCAACCAGCATAATCAGAATCAGAATATACAATTAATTCAAATTCTGACTCAGCTGGGTACTAAAGTCCTAGATCTGGACATCCCTTCAGGTATCTCAGGATTCTCTTTAGAAGAATCAGATGAGATTCCTTGGGGTTGACCTGGAATCTAGCACAAAGGCATGTAACAAACATTATATCAGGCCTACTTGCAGTTAGATATAATAGGGAACCAACAATGGCCCTATAATTCTTTTGATCAACTGGCTTGCCGTGATCATCAGAATCAATAACTACATTAGTAGCCATAGGTGTAGGCATTGCTGAAGCATCAGCCATCCCAAATTTCTTTACCAATTCCTTGGCATATTTGGATTGGGAGATGAAGATACCATCAGCATCTTGCTTAACTTGGAGACCAAGAAAGTAAGAAAGCACACCCATACTAATCATCTCAAACTTAGAGTGCATCAGGTCAGAGAACCTTTTGCAAAGTTTGGAATCAGTGGAGCCAAATATAATATCATCTACATACACCTGAACTAACAGGATTGTGTCTTTGTGATGCTTGACGAAGAGGGTTCTATCAACTACTCCCCTAGTAAAGTTGTGCTCTAAAAGGAAACTAGCTAGAGTCTCATACCAGGCTCTGGGAGCTTGCTTTAGTCCATAAAGAGCTTTCTGCAACTTAAACACATGTGAGGGCTGAGTTGAAGAAACAAACCCTGGTGGTTGTTCAACAAACACCTCTTCCTTAAGCTCACCATTCAGGAATGCACTTTTGACATCCATTTGGAACACCTTAAACTTCATGTAGGCTGCATAGGCCAAGAAGATCCTTATTGCTTCTAGCCTTGCAACAGGAGCAAAGGTTTTGTCATAATCTATACCTTCCTCCTGTCTGTAGCCCTGAGCTACAAGCCTTGCTTTATTCCTTACAATAATTCCATTTGCATCCAACTTGTTTCTGTACACCCACTTGGTGCCTATGATCAGTTGGCCTTTAGGTCTCGGAACCAAAGTCCAAACTTTACATCTCTCAAACTGATTGAGTTCCTCTTGCATAGCAATGATCCAGTGGGGATCTAGCTCTGCATCTTTAAAGGTGAGGGGCTCAACCTGTGAGAGGAAACAAGCATGCATCACATCCTGTCTTAATTGGTGTCTTGTTTGCACACCAGCTGATATGTCTCCAATCACTTGAGATGTGGGGTGATCTCTAAGTGTGACAATATCAGCAGGTGGGATGTGATCTTCAGCAACAGTTGGGATTAATTCCTCAGGAGGAATTTGATCTACTGTTGGTGGTACAACAACAGCTTCTGCAATGTCTTCATCATTGTCTGATTCAGTGATCTGAAGAGTTGATAGTTGAAGAATCTCTTGAGGGGCATCAGGTACCTGCAATGAACTAGAGGAAGGAGAATTTTCCTTCTCCTTGTAAAACATCTGAGACTCATCAAAGATACATGCACAGATTCTTCAATTTTACAGGTTGATTTGTTATAAACCCTATAAGCTTTGCTTACTTGGGAATATCCAAGCATGATTCCCATTGAAGCTTTTGCTTCAAATTTTCTAAGGTATTCTTTATTGTTATTATGAATATAAACAACACAACCAAATACTCTAAAATAATTAATTTTAGGTTTCTTTCCTTTAAGCAACTCATAAGGAGTTTTACACTTAAGCTTGTGTATCAAACTTCTATTCAAGACATAATTGGCTGTACTAACAGCTTCTGCCCAATAGGAGAGAGGCATGTTAGCATCTGCCAACAATGTACTAGCAGCTTCAATGAGTGTTCTATTCTTTCTTTTAACTACCCCATTTTGTTGGGGAGTTCTAGGAGCTGAGAAACTATGTTTGATACCTTCTCTCTCACAGAATTCTTGCATGAGAAGAGAGTCAAACTCAGTACCATGATCACTTCTGATCAAGGCCACATGAGTAGAGTACTCAGTCCGCACACATAGTAGAAAGTCTGTAAGGGCTTTGAAGTTATCAGCCTTAGTTCTCAAAAAGAAAACCCAACTGAACCTAGAGAAGTCATCTACAATTACTAAGGTGTAATACTTCCCTCCTAAACTCTGTACATTTATTGGGCCAAATAGGTCCAAATGTAATAGATACAGGATTCTAGGAGAATCACTCTTATTTACTGATTTAAAAGAGTTTTTGGTTTGCTTGCCTAGCTGACAAGCCTTGCATAGGCTCTCCTTCTTGTAGGGGCAAGAAGGTAATCCTCTAACAAGGTTGTGTTTAGGTAACCTAGATATATTTTTAAGGTTAACATGACTAAGCCTCTTATGCCACAAAGAATTTTTATTAATTGTTACTTCATTAAATAAACAGATTTCAGAGTGAGATGAATTGAAATCTACTAAATAAATATTACATATTCTAATGCCTACTAAAACAATAATATTATTTAAAGTAATATTACAAGAAGAGTTAGAAAATGAAACCTGGTAGCCAGCATCACATAGCTGGCTGACTGAGATCAAATTGTGCTTCAGTCCTGTCACATATGCAACTCTCTTGAAAGTAACATCTCCAATTGTGATCCTGCCATAGCCTTCTGTCTGACCACAGCTGGAATCTCCAAAGATAACCTTTGGGCCGAGCTTAGCTTTGAATTTTGATAGATGATCTTTATTTCCTGTCATATGCTTGGAACATCCACTATCCAAATACCACTTATTTTGAGTGATTGGATAGGCCTTCACCTGCAAGACATTTATTTAGACAGAGTGGACCCAGGTAACCTTGGGTCCCTTGTTTTTCACATAAGAAAAGCTAGAAATAAATGAAAATGCAGGCTGAGGGTGATAACCTAATGGGTGAGATCTCCTAGGTGGGATTCTCCATGCAGATAATGGGTCAACAAACCTAGGGTTTCTATTTTCATTTAGGTTTCTATGGTACTGATTATGATTTTGAAAATCATGTTGAAAACGTCGATCAGCGTTCGACAATGGGCGCTCAGATCGTCGAGCTTCGTTCGACCATTGAGCTTCCGATCGTCGAGCGGCGTTCGACTCTCTTTGCATTTCTTTAAAAAATTTCTTTCGTTTCTCTCTCTTAGCCTTATTTAAAGTTTTGTTAACTAGGTTTACTTGCTCAGTGTTCTTCATTCCACTAGCTGAAATGAAGTTTACTGGAGTTGAAAGATTATTTTTAAGAAGAACTGGGGGTTCACTGGGAGAAGCTCCTAAGCCTAGTTTGTCATTACCTGACCTAGTGTTAGTCATGCTGGTAATCTCTAACAACTTAAGGCTTTTACCATTAAGTGATTCTTCTAACCTCTTAGACTTAGCTAACTCCATTTTAAGAAATTTAATTTCTTCACTACAAGTAGTGAGATCTTCTTTTAACCTAATATTTTCTGTAGCAATTGATTCTGAGTCAGCTAACTTATTTCTAAGTTCTTTTATCTCCTTTTCTGAGCTAATCAAATCTAAGCATAAAGATTTAAAATCTAATTTAAATTCTTCAGAAGTGAAGTCATAAGAAGATAGTACCTCATCTTCTATAGGCATCTCTTCATCTGAATCTGAACTCTCTACAGCTGAGTGGTTGCTGCAGGCATCTATTGCCATGAGGCAAACTTCTTTTGCCTTCTTCTCTTCCTCATCCTCACTGGAGCTTGAGGAGGAGGATTCCTCTTCTGTATCACTCCAGGTTTCAGCAATGAAACCTCTCTCCTTCTTCTTGTTCTTGTAGGAGGATGGCTTGGAGTGCTTCCTGTGCTGTTCCTTTTCTTTCCTCTTGTCTTTGTTCTTCTCCTCTTGACACTCTGGTAAGATGTGTCCAGGCTTCCTGCAACCATAACATATAATTTCTTTAGCAGGTGAACGATCATACCTTGGTTTGTCTTCATAGCGTGAAGACTTCTTTCTGAATTCCTTTCTCCCCATCTTGAGAAACCTCTTGGCAAACAATGCCATTAGCTCCTCATTTGATTGGCTACCTTCAGAAGCATCAGCAGCCTTAAGAGCTAGAGAATGCTCTTTTCTTGTTGGAGTAGGGGTCTTTGCTTCTGCTTCTGCTTCCCTTGTCTTCAGCACTTGCTCAAAAGACTTGAGCTTGCCGAGAAGGGCTTCAGTTGAAATCTCATTGGTGCTCCTGGCTTCCTTGATGGGCCAGATCCATAGATCCCATGTGCTAGGGAAGCACATAAGAATCTTATCATTGACCTCTGTCAATGATATGTCCTTGTCAAGGGTCCTCAGCTCATTGATGATTGAGCTGAGCCTGGTGTACATGGCTTCAACTGATTCAGCATCAGTTTTCTTGAAGTTCTCATACTGTGAGATAAGGTTGGACCTTCTGTCCTTCCTTTCATCAGCTGAACCAGCTACAATCTGGTTCAGTGTATCCCACATAGCTTTTGCTGAAGAGCAGTCAGCTACCTTCTAGAATACCTCATCAGACATTGTCTGAGCCAGTATATTCATTGCCTTGGCATCTGCTATCTTGGCCTTCTTGTACTCATCGTTGTAGTCTGGAGGAGGCATTGCACTCATATCAGTTGATGATGAGGCAGTGGTAGCAATAGGTGCTCTTGGGGGACCTGACAAAATAGAAGCAAAGATGCTTTCATCAATAGAATTCATATATAATTTTATCCTTGCCTTCCAGATGCCAAACTTAGCTAAGTTGCATGCTGGAGGTCTGGTGCTAGAATAATCCTTGGACTGGGCCATGATAGTGAATATCTATAAGCATTGGTATCTATCAGGATCTTGTGACTTAGGTGTTAGCCTATTCAGTCAGTCAACCTCCCTCTGATACCAATTGAAAGTGAAGGGATAAATACTACTCTAGAGGGGGGGGGTGAATAGAGTTATCAATTTTTGCACTAGACAAAACTTAATGGTCTACCCAACTCCCTTGGAGTGAATTGCGGAATTAAAAGATTATAGATATAGAATTAACCCTATAGCCTAACACACGTGAGGTGCACAAACTCAAGCTAACTGTAATTACAGTTAAGGCTTGGAAATCCTAATCAGCAACTAGAAATCCTAGTTATATCTATTCACAGCCACAATGCAGGAATTAAACAAGGCAATCCAGACGACACAAGGAATTTATAGTGGTTCCCCAAACAACTTGGGTACGTCCACTCTTCTACCAACAAGGTAGGAATCCACTCAGGTTTTTGATCAGGTGCCCTGCCACCAACAGGATCTGCTTCAGGTAGATCCAGAAACCCTTTAGACTTTTGATCAGGTGTCTAAAAACCAAGCACAGGTTTTTGATCAGGTGCCCTGCCACCAAGGGATACTTTTGAAGGGAGTAATAACCCTGTACAGGAGGGGGAAGAAGGTTAAGATGTCTTCTCTATTTTACAAAGATTAGAGAAGCACAAAAACTTGCACTGAGCAAGAAAGCTCTAAAGAATCAAGGCTCCCCCTGGCTCAAAGATGTCCAGGTGAAGTCTTGCTTCAGTGCAGAAAACTCTTCAGAAAGCTCTGAAGGAAAAACTACAAGAAGATAATAAATAATAAAATTAAAGATCTTCAAGCAGCTATCTTCTTCTTCTTCTTCTTCAAAAGAACTCTGAGTTTGAACTTCCTGAAAGCAGGAGAACTCAGGTTGAAGAAGAGTAGAAGATCTTAACACTTCTCAGTTGGATGATTATTGCTGAGAGCAGAAGACTTGATCTTGATGAAGGCTTGAATGCTTAAGTGAACTGGTTAACTAGTAGCTAGCTTGAATCCTTCTTCAAAGGGTCCTTTTTATAACAGCAACAAGCAACGACTCTCTTTAATTTGAATTATTTGTCTTCTTCTGAAACTTGAGACCTGGGCTGTAAATATCAAGAAGACAAAACAATCTCTGCAGGAGAAACATTCTATAAAAGGTATAAACCTTTTTTTACGAAGCTGCAGGAAGCAATCTGATAAAAATGTACTAAATAAAGTCATATCAGAAACAAACTCTTTACAGCAGAAGAGAGACTTTTCAGTCTAACGGCTATAAAGGACTGTCAGCAGATAAAGTAAAATACAAAGTCAGCTAATAAGACAAACAACTTTATCTGAAAAGATTTTACTCAGGCATAAGGGATGGAGAAAATATTGCCTGGAAATATTATCATAAAACAACTGAAAAGATATGCCAGATAATGTATTAATTAATTTAAATATAATAAATAAATACAGAATATAAAGGCAAACAGAAAACGTCGAACGACCCTCGAAGATCGTCGACCGACGCACGGAGATCGTCGAACTATCGGATAGATAGTCGAACGATCCAGATAGTCAAACTATCAAAGGAGATAGTCGAACTATCACAGCAGATAGTCGAACTATCAGAAGATAGTCGAACTATCAGATAGTCGACCTATCAACAGATAGTCGAACTATCAAGGCGAAACAGATAGTCGAACTATCACCAGATAGTCGTGCTATCAGAAACAAACAGATAGTCGACCTATCAACAGATAGTCGAACTATCAGATAGTCGAACTATCACAGCAGATAGTCGAACTATCAAGCGAGAACAGATAGTCGACCTATCAACAGATAGTCGAACTATCAATGCAGAACAGATAGTCGAACTATCAACAGATAGTCGAGCTATCAGATAGTCGACCTATCAACAGATAGTCGAACTATAAAAGAACACAGATAGTCGAACTATCAGCCGATAGTCGAACTATCCTCGCAGACTGAAAGTCGAACAACTGATAGACGATCGTCGAACAGTCAGTCGACGATAGTCGAGCGGCGTTCGACGATAGTCGAACGAACAAACTACTTAACCAAATTCTCAATCTGGAAAAGTGAGGACTCTACAGCTAGACTACTAACCATTGACCATAGATATTTCTTGGGTCAAGGGACTAAAAAGACAAGACTAAACTCAAATCAAACTAGGGTACCAACACACATGTTGTGGCAGATAACATCCAAAAGTTTAATGCCAACATGGTGACGCTGAACGAAAATCAGAAGACACTGCTGGATGAATTTGGTAAAACTGTGAAGCACATTGATACATCCCTGCATTCTTACGCAAAATCTATAGCCATCGAAGACAAAAAGGGGGAGGATGAGTATAAAGCTAAGATGTCGGGGCTTCAACAATTGATAATCGAAAACTTCGCTCAGTCTAATAGGTATGTGTTTGAAACGGCCCACTGGCTCGTATAGAAGGCATCAGGCATACCTGTCCCTGTTGCCCTGCCAGAGGATGAGGGCTTAACTGATGCTGCTGAGGAAGAAATAAGGACTGAAGAAGTACCACTGAGTGAAGCCGAGTCAAAGAAGGCTGCTGCAAGGGATGAGCGAAGAAGCTGGTTTGATCAGGAAGCACTCATAAAAGCTAAAGGCAAAAGGCAAATCCAAGAAGGAACTTCAAAGGAAACACCAACAAAAAAGAAGATCAGACTGAAGGAAGATGAAGTGCGTAATGAAAGGTGGAGCCCAGTCTCAAAAATTATCATATTGGACACCTTTGCACTACACCAAGGGGGGCAAGTTAAAAGGAATGATGTGTATATCAATACGAGTGGGAGCGGCACAAAATGTATGAAGCCAAAAGAAACCTATTCGTCAAGACCAATACGGTGGCAAACAAAGCACCCCCTCCGAGATACTATCCAAAGCCCAAAGAATATTTTGAGCGGCAAAGCAGAAAGTTCTTGGCTCAGCAGCTTAAAGAAGAGATAGCTAAGGATAAAGAACTCTAAGGTGTTAGCTAGTGCTTTCCTTACGTTTTGATTTTCACTATCATGTAAAAGTGTGAACATTTAATGTGGATATCTATATATATATGTGTGATTTGTTGATTGGCTCTCATATTAGTCTGATTGCTTTCATTATCGTTCTCTTGGTTCAATGCACTTATTATCTTGGTTGTTGAAATTCATCTTAGCTAGTAGGATTTTGGCTTCTTCAAATAGGGGGAGATTGTTGGGTATTGTATCCACAATTACCAGGATTTGAGGAAGCCTCCTGTCAAGCTAAGATGAATTCACATTATATTTGATGAAATCCTTCTAGTTGTGCTTGCAGCTATTCATCGCTAAGTACACACCAATGTCAGGGTGTAGTAGGTCAATATACACGGGTCTGCACAACGTAATCCCTCGTTGAGCAGATCAGTGTGTTGGCTTACGTGTACTCTCTCCATTGGAGTGTACTTACTTCCAAGCACAGGGTCATGAAAGATCAAGAGCAGACAAGGAGCAAGGATGGGCCAAAGACCAGCTCACGTGTGGAAAGACGAGAAATCATCTAAGTCCAAATCGTCGAGAATCACTAGCTGATTCTCGCCGGTTGGAGCCGGCAGTCTCAACGCCGCCAGAAATTTCTCAAAGGCAGAATCTTCGAGAATCACTAAGTGATTCTCGCCGATTCGTCGAGAATGACTTTGCATTCTCGACGATCCGGCGAGAATCAAGTGTGACTCCCGCCGATTCTCCCCGCTTCTATATCAGTGCAGCCAGAATTCTGCTAAGTAGAATTCGGCGAGAATCGTAGGTAATTCTCGCCGATTCGTCGAGAATCACCTACGATTCTCGCCGAATTTGACTTGGGCAAATTTCCGACACATTCTGGACCGGTCCATGTTACCAGCGGTATTTCGAACCGGTCTTAGGACTTCTCTTTGGTGGGGCACACAACGGTCATCTTGATGACCTAATGTATAAATACACAGGTATTTTTGAACAGTAGCACAACGAATAGAGAAGCGAAGAAAAGAACGAGCGGCCGTCAAAACCTAGGTCGCGGAGCTCCGTCCGACTGTTGTGTCGCTCGTGCTAGGTGGTCGCCACCGCTGATTGAGGTTTCCTCCTCATCTCCCGGCGACAGAAGCTCTCCCTCGCAACGCGTCTCGCGTGTCCTTCTTGAGAACCCTTGTCTCTTGATTTGTAGATCGGGAAAACTATCCCAATCCGAATCAATTGAGACGATTGATCCAAGATCGACCGTTGGTAGACCTTGTCGGCTTAGCTAAGAAGATTGGATATACATAGCATCACCGCCTCCTTCATTGAAGCTGTCGATCTAGAGGAGATCCTTTCCAAGAGAGATCTACGGTCGTGGACTCTTCATCGACGTCAAGAACACGTCGTCTAACGAAGAGAGACACCATGATCTCCACAAGTTGTTTGTATTTCTTATACATTCTATTTCCTTTTTCATTGTAAAGGAACGGTTGGTTCCTAGTTGTAAGGGTTGGGTGCAACCCGCCGTGTGGGAGTAGTGACTCCTATGTGTGGAAGGGTTCCTTCCGTTAGTGCAAGGATTGGATTTCAATCCTATTGGTGAAGTGACCGAGTCGTCCCTGGTTGGGAGATAGGTCGTAGGGGGAGAGTGGATGTACCCAAATCGGGGAACCACTATAATTTTCTTGTGTTCTTTTCTATGTTGTGTTGTTTGATTTACTTATGCAGGTACAATTTTTAATTCCGCAAAAACCCCACAAGACACCTATCCCCCCAATAGGTGAAGCTAGTTGGCACTAGGTGGACTTTCAGACCCTTCAGGACGTGAAAGTGTCACCAAAAAGAGGCGATCCTTGGCCTAAGACCCCGGTGGTTTAAAAGAAAAAAAAGGGGGTCTTACAAGTGGTATCAGAGCAAACATCGATCTAGAAAAGGTAGCAGTCCACTAACGCTAGGTTACCCCCGCTCGAGTTTAGTTTGGGGACAAACTAAGCAGCGGAAGCAGTGGTGTGCCCATATGGGGATCACATATAAATTGTCCACTTTTAGTAAAAATTAAACATTTTCTCAGTATGGGTTTTGTTACACAGCCTCAAGCACAGCCTACACCACAAGGTGGAGTTCAACAGGCTCAGGATGTTGCACCACCTCCACCAGTCCCCACTCCTTTCCTTCAGTCAGATATGGGACAGACTCTAACAGCCATTCTAGAGGCTTTCAGGGCCCAGCAGGTTCCAGTCCCGCAGCCAAACCCAGGGGCCAACTTGTTGAGCATCTTCCGAGGACTTTCTCCCCCGTCATACTGGGGGACAGAGTCAGCGGTTCGGACGGAAGAGTGGCTGGATATTATGTACGATATGCTGACCGGGATACGGTGCCCCTGGGAAGAGAGGGTGGCTTTGGTTGTTTCTTGCCTTGAGTCCCATGCCAAGAGGTGGTGGAAGACCCTTCTGGACACAACGTTTGCCGATAGGGAGGTTGCGGAAGTTACCTGGGAAGAGTTCAGGGCCGCGCTGCTAGAGCATTTTGTTCCGCAGTCGGACAAGGATGAGTTGGAGGAGCGGTTCTTAAAGTTGAAGCAGGGCACCCGGACGGTGGTGGATTACCATCGGGATTTCGACCATTTGGCTCGATATGCAGATTCTTACCAGCTGGACGAAGCAGGGTACATCAAGAGGTTCTATAAGGGCCTGCGGGAGGACTTGAGGGAGGCTTTGTTGTTTGTATCCAATGGCCCTATCTCCCGGATTTTGGAGATGGCAAAAAGGATTGAGGCTGATTGGCACTCCACTCGTGTCAGAAGCTGCAAGAGGAGGATTAGGGCCGGAGAGCCAGAAATGACCAGCGGCAAGGTGCTATGCCAGAGGGGAGAAGGACAGAGGACCAGCCTTGTCAGGAAGTGAGGCAGGAGCCGAGGGAGTAGGTGATATTGGCCCCTCAACCTCTTCGGATGCAGGAGATGCCGAGACCCGTGGGAATGGCGTAACCCCCACCAGAATGCTTCTATTGTCATCAGATTGGGCACCTCCGGAGGAACTGCCCCATGAGGGGGGCACCTCCTCCAGCACCACAGGGTGGCCCCCCAGCTTAGCATTACGGAGGCCGAGGATGCGACCGAGGTCGTGGATACCAGGGGGGAGACCGTAGACAGGAAAGCAAGCAGGTATATGCTTTGGACCTTACGCAGTCTCGGAATCCAGAGCAAGTCATAGTAGGTACGCTGCAATGCTTCGTTATTTTCATAGAATTTCCCTCTCAGTTGTTAAATCTTAGAATCACACTAGATAGATTAACAAGGAAAGAAAACTCATTATAGAACCCTAAGACATCTAATCACCCCAGGTATAGTCTTCATCAGCGGCAAGCCTGCCCGCACGCTTTTCGATACTAGAGCTACTCACTCCTTTGTGTCGGAGACGTTCGTAGAAGGACTGGAAGGCATGGAGCGATTCACGGGCTCGAAGATGAGGGTACGACTACCTGATGGATCTGAACTCCTTACCTCGGACCATTGCAATATGGAGGCAGAAATTTGTGGAAAGGCGTTCGAGGCTCCAGCGATGATTTTTAAGCTGACGGACTACGATCTGATCCTGGGCATGGCATGGCTGTACTAGAACCATGCCCAGATTTATTGCCAAGCGAAGAGGATCACTGTGAGACACGGGGACACTTTCATTATCATCGAAGGTATAAGACTTGCCTCTCGTATACTCTTATCTTCAGTACAGGCCGTTAAGGCCCATCTGCAGGGAGAGGAGGTCTATCAGATTCTATTTGAGATGGCAGAAGTCAAGGAGTCTGTGACAGACATCCCGGGGGTATGAGATTTCGCTGGCATCTTTCCAGAAAAACTGCCAGGACTACCTCTGCACCGACAGCAGGACTTCTAGATACAGCTTGTGCCAGGAGCCAAGCCGGCATCTAGGGCCCCTTACTGGATGGCCCCGAAAGAGTTGATAGAGTTCCGAAGTTAGTTGCAGGAAGTAGTAGAGGCAGGGTTTGTCCGGCCAAGCTCTTCACCGTGGGGAGCCCCGATGCTATTCGTCAAGAAGAAGGACGGAAGTCTCGTCTTATGTATTGACTATCGAGCGTTGAACAGATGGACGGTCCGGAATACATACCCGCTGCCACGAATTGACGAGTTGTTTGATAAACATGAGGGCACGCACTTCTTCTCGAAACTTGACTTGAGGTCAGGTTATTATCAGCTACGTATTCGAGAGGAGGACATTCCAAAAACTGCCTTCAGCAGAAGGTACGGACTGTACGAGTTTACAGTGATGCCCTCCGGGCTCACAAATGAACCTTCATCATTTACGAGCCTAATGAACCGGTATTTGAGGAGTACTTTGATGTATTCGTCATCGTCTTTATTGACGACATCCTCATCTACTCAAGGACGGAGGAGGAGCATACATGACAACTGACATTGAATCTACAGAGACTACGGGAGCATCAGCTGTACGATAAGTTCAGCAAATGCCAGTTTTGGCTAAAGGAGGTGGCCTTCTTAGGTCATATTATTAGCGGTGCTGGGTTGGTAGTAGATCCGGCCAAGATTCGGGCAGTTTAGGAGTGGCCATCATTGAAGACAACCACAGATGTACGGAGCTTTCTGGGAATTGCTGGATATTACCGGAAGTTCGTCGAAGGATTTTCCCGGATTGCACTCCCTCTTACATCCCTGATGATGAAGGAGACCCCTTTTGTTTGGACACCACAGTGCGAGGCGGCATTCGTGGAGTTGAAAGGTCGGCTTACCTTGGCTCCCATTCTCGCTCTTCCGTTGGGAAGGGAGGCATTCCAGGTGTACACGGACGCCTCCTACAAGGGGATGGGTATCGTTCTGATGCAGAACGGGCACATGATAGCCTACGCCTCCCGACAGCTGAAGATACACGAGAAGAACTATCCGGTGCATGACCTAGAGATGGGTGCAGTGATCTTTGCTCTGAAGATTTGGCGACACTACCTCTACGGGGTTCACTGTTACATCTTTTCAGATCACAAAAATTTGAAATACGTGGACACGTAGAAGGAACTCAATATCAGACAGAGACGTTGGGTGGAGTTCCTATCGGATTACCAGTACACCATGCACTATCATCCTGGGAAGGCGAACGTGGTGGCAGATGCTTTGAGCCGGAGAGGAGATACCTCAGGGAAGGGACCATAACTGATGTCCATGGAGTTGGTCTGGTCCTTCACAGATATGTAGATATCCCTAGTGTCCGATAATGATTCAGAGGTGTATAGGGAGTATCTAGCATCGATTATTGCTATAGATGATATTCGAGACCGCATCCGGGATAGACAGAGGACAGATGCATGTGCAGAGCCGATATTCGAAGCCTTGGAGGAGGGTTTGATAGGAGATTATTCACTGAGAGATGAATTGCTATGTTTTAGAGGCAAGGTCTATATACCCGCAGGCGGCCAGATTCGGGAGGATATCATGGCGGAGGCACATTGTAGCAGATATTCTATACACTCGGGGATCACCAAGATGACGACAGACTTGAAGAAGATGATGTTTTGGCAAGGGATTAAGAAGGACATTACGTACTTCGTGACTCATTGTGAGGCATGCCAGTTGGTGAAGGCGGAGTGCAGGAACCCCGCTGGATTGCTACAGCCACTCCAAGTGCCGGAGTGGAAATTTGAGGACATCGCGATGGATTTTATTCATGGACTTCCCCGATCACGGACGGGAAACGACACGATTTGGGTCATCGTCGATCGGTTGACGAAGGTGGCCAGATTCATTCCGATCAGGAAAGTATGACTCTGTGGGAGTAATAGTGCGGAGATTTGTTGAGTAGTTCATTCGATATCACGGGGTGCCCAAGACGATCGTGTCAGATCGGGATGGCCGGTTCACTTCCGGGGAGTGGAGATCCGTGCAGGATTACATAGGCACACGATTAACCTTCAGCACCGCATTCCAACCCCAGACGGATGGGCAAACGGAATGCGCCAATAGGATGCTAGAATATATTTTGAGGCGATGCATTTTGGACTGCGGGGAACCATGGGAGAAGCTCCTACCCTTGGTCGAGTTCTCCTATAACAACAGCTACCATTCCAACATCAGGATGGCGCCTTACGAAGCCTTGTATGGAAGGAGATGCAGGACCCCGCTTTCTTGGATTCAGGACGAGGATCCGAAGGCATTGGGATCGGATTTTGTTGAAGACACCGAGGCTCAGGTGAGACTGATCAGAGACAAGATGTTAGAGGCGCAGAGCAGACATGCAAAGTACTATGATGCCCGACATCGTCAGGTGGAGTTTTCAGATGGGGGACCGAGTGTTTTTGAAGATCCGGCCCATGCATGGAGTTTCACGGGTGAGTGGTCGGAGAAAGAAGCTCAGCCCTAGGTATATGGGCCCTTACAGGATCCTAGAGCGGATCAGGGCCCTAGCTTACAGGCTGGAATTGCCACAAGAGCTAGCAGCTTTGCACGACGTCTTCCATATTTCTTCGCTGAGGAGGGCTCTACTACGTCCGTAGCTGAAGATTTTGACCACCTAAGGGACAGTAGCTTCAGATCGATCTGTTCACTTGGATCCGGTTCGGATCGATGACAAAGGAGTACGGATCTTGCGCCGCCAGAAGATCCCCTTAGTCAAGGTTCTGTGGAGGAACCATGGTTAGGAGGAGCACACCTGGGAACCAGAGGACCTGATGAGGAAAAAATACCCAGAGTTATTCAGTCAGGTATACCTCACCACCTCTTGGTATACTATAAATTACCTTCTTGTATTGAACCGGTAGGACTAGATAAGGGAAATTAAGAACCTAGGCATACACAGGAAAGTAGGGGCTAATCTTTTGTTTATATGGGAGATTGCCTTCGTTTATCAAACAAGTAATTCTCGCTTCGACTTAATAGGACAACCATATGGGATGTTAAAAGTTTATCTTATTTCGGTAGAAATCCCCGTTGGCTCAACCTCAATTTCGGGGACGAAGTTTTTGTTTTGTTTATTGGGATTTGTAACATCCCATTTCCGGCTAGACCCCTAGGAGTCGGTCTGCCATGACATAACCCCAGGAAACCCAAGAATCGAAGTCCATCGGCCAAGATTTCGGGTCACGGGTTGGTCACGCCCGAGACCGATTCGACACGCCCGTGACCTAGGGTGTGACCCTTTCGACGAGCGTCGATCTTAGGAATATGATCGGCGAGCGCAGAATTTGCATCATGGGTCTGTCATGCCCGTGACCTAGGGCGTGACCCCCTTCGACGATCGTTGATATCAGGAAGACGATCATCGAACGCAGAATTTGCAACCCGGGCCTGTCACGCCCATGACCGACATGTCATGCCCGCGACCTAGGGCATGACCCCCTTCGATGATCGTCGATCTCAGGAAGATGATCGGCGAGCGCAGAAATTGCATCACGGGCCCATCACGCCCGTGACCGACGTGTCATGCCCGTGACCTAGGGCGTGACCCCCCTTCGACGATCGTCGATCTCAGGAAGACGATCGTCGAACTCAGAATTTGCCACCCGGTCCTGTCACGCCCGTGACCTACGTGTCGCGCCCGTGACAAAGACCGAAATGTCAGCCAGGCTGGAAATTTCTGTAACCCAAGCTATAATTAATTAATATTATGGGAAGTTACACTAGGAGTATTTTTGGGCCGTTTCCTTCTCTAATTACTTAATAAAATGAGGAAGAGTTGACCCAATAAGAAATCGCCACCTGGATCAGTCATTTCATCTTCCACCTTTTCCTCTCCCTCCACCATAACCGAAATATTAATAAGAGAGAGTATTCATGGCCATGAATGCTTCACCTTTTCCCCTCCCCACTTGGAGATCTATAAAAACCCCCTTAGAACAAGATGAGAAGGTTACACTCTTGACCAAACGGATTCAGATTATTGTTCTTGCTGTAGGAGAAGTTCAGGAACGCCACCACCGCGTCATGACAATCCGACGATCATCTCGCCTCCAAACCGCGAATAAGGTCCTCCTCTACTTCTTCTTTTGTGGGTAGATCTTAGGATCTTAGAAAAGAGTTCGTGCTCAACGAAGCCGAACCTATCTCGAGTTTTCATGGAGAAACCATGAAAAATATATTTTCGGGTACGTCGGAAACCGCAACCTCCGGTGGCCAAACCACCGCCGACCGATAGCCATCGCCTCAACGGAGGTGGTGGTGGTGGCTGGCTGGGGAAGTGACCGGACGGCCGGCGACGGATCACGGAAGAGCTACATGAAATATATATTTCTTAGTTCAGTTTTCTGTTCTGTAGAAGATGAACAGTAAAAGCATTTTTATTAATTAAAAATTATGTAAATAATTTATATAGAAAAGATACATTAAATGGGCATATTTTGATGCTGCAAATGAGGCACTTAGAGGCCAATTTAGGAAAAATGACCAGTCACGAAAGTTGTATCCCTTTGAGTTTAGATTAATTTAAAATTGATTTAACCTCGTTTTGGTAAGCGGTTTGACCGCAACATCCGTTTTAGTAGAGGCTGTACCTAGAGTTGGGAAGGAACTAAAATAAATTCTCACGCTTCGTCCCTTGTCCAAATGACCTGAAATTTGGGCAGGAGGTTCCCTTAAGCCATATCTAGAGGGTCTCCAAAAATGGGGATTTTTGAGATATTTTGGCCAATGTTTTTGTTTTAATTTAATAAAGTTAGAGTAAATTATTTAAGTGGTCAAATGACCTCCAAACCCTCCCAAATTTTGTTGAATGGTCCCTGGCTATAAAACCTGGTTCTGTACAAAATTCCAGCTCATTTGGATGAGTTTTGGATAGGAAGTCACATATTCTTAACTAGGCATTAATGAGGGGTTTTTGAGTAAAAAAGTGCACTAGAGGTGGGAACAGTCAAATCACCTCAACAGAGGCTGATATTTGGACCGATGACTTAGAAAGGTTATTATAACCCACTTGGAGAAAATGGTGTTGTTTTGGG
Source organism: Platanthera zijinensis (assembly GCA_039513925.1). Classification (NCBI taxonomy): domain Eukaryota; kingdom Viridiplantae; phylum Streptophyta; class Magnoliopsida; order Asparagales; family Orchidaceae; genus Platanthera; species Platanthera zijinensis. The sequence goes on from CM077084.1 coordinate 189,349,018, forward strand.
TTGGTTTACCATAGGATCCAAACTCAAACCCTAAATGCAGGGTTTTAAGGGTTGTGAAGGACATGGGGGCAATTGCTTTCGTATTGCCTTGAAATTCTGTAGAGTTGACAATAGCATGATATGTATCATCTGAATGGAATTTTGGAGGATTTGGAGGCAGTTAGATACCTCAAAACTTTAACCTTAGCTTTTGTTTAAAATACTAATTAAGCACAATCTGTCACTAAACATTATCTAAAGGCTGTGAAACTCGGGTAGAGTAAGTTTTGGGGCGGGTCGAACCTATAGCAATTTTATTGGAGTTTTTTGCTGTCTATTTCTAGCACCTCATTTGAAACGATTGTTATAGCCCTAATTGATGTTTTAGTTATTTGAATCTTTCTAATCATTGAAACCCCATGAAATCCTGGAAGTAAATGTTTTAGGAAAGAATGGTTGCTCCTGAATTTTTGTATAATGTTTAGTTGAGTAAATCCAGTACTTCCTTCACAAATGTTAAAAAAAGGTTTTATGCTTTAAAAATTAATTATGGATGATATTGTCGCTGAAAAATTATGAAACTTGGTCAATGCTACTTTTAAGGTTGTACCTGCATAATATAATTAATTTATAATTTTTGGATGGATATACTTGTACTTGGTTCATAAATAACCGAAGATAGAAAATATTGCTAAAATAGTTTTAGTGCCCTTTTGATGATAGAAAAATTGTGATAGCTTGGATTTACGATATTGAGATAGCAAAATATTTATAATAATTTTGTTGGACATCTTGCATGAGTACTTAGGGTAGTTAAGGTTCAAACCGGTAGCCCATGGAATTTTTGAGGAAATTAATTAAATGCCAGATAAATTAAGAAAATTATTGTTTTCTGGATTTAGGCTAATTATATCATGATAAGTCTCCAATAAATAATTTAGGGCATTTGGATGATTATCTAGATTACCTCCTATTCGGTTCGACATATAGTATTGTTTGGTCTACATATAACAAATTGTTAAATTGCAATAGGACATGATCTGGGATACTTGTTGGTGTTAGTCATTTGGTCTTGGTGGATAGGTGTGGATGATTTTGTAATAGAATGATATGATGAGTAGTGAGAAGTGGTGATGGCTAGAGTTAAGAGGTGCTCGGGTTCGACGAAAGATCGTCTTTCCCCGAAGAGAGGAAGGTTAAAAATCACAGTAGGTTAGTCCATCGTAACATTAGAAGGGAATGGGTAATGGGAATCAACCAATAACAATAAGTGTCTTGCGAAAGGGAACGATGGGCTTCAGCTACCATCATAGTTCCTAGTGCCCTTTAAGAGCCCTTCACAGGGAATACCGGGGGCAGCCCTGGGTTAACGTAAACTGTAATAACAAAACTAATAAGAGTAACTTAGTAATTAGGGTTGCACGTTTCACAAACACTGTTAGCAGAGGAAGATAGTTGGGAGCTTCAGCTCGGTTGGTTAAGAGACGAACAGAATGGTCCGGGGAGCTTCGGCTCGGTTGGTTAAGAGACAAACAGAATGGTTCGGGGAGCTTTGGCTTGATTGGCTTGATACGTTAAACTTGCATGTGCATAAAAGGAAAGAAAATTAAGGTGGTGGGTCTTCGGTATTGGAGGGTCGATGCACCGACGCCAATACGCTGACTCGGCAAGTGTGGTCAGCACTTCACCAACAGAAGTCCGGTGTGCCAGCCGGCAAGAGTACGCAGGAGTCCGCTTCATGCACCAAGCAGAGGCATACGATAGGTCTGACCAGTAGTGATTTACTGGTTTAGAGGTGGGCTAGGCCCTACACAATGCTTCCGTCTGCCACTACGGAGGTATCCTGGGAGGTAACAGCTCCGAAAGGGGGAACTAAAGGTTTGTGTGCACAGAGTCGGGTGTGTGAGTTGCACTTGCATGTTCCATCATACCAACTTGCATGTCATAGCATAATCTATTCATTTTACCTTGACACCTAATGTATAAGTTGAATGGGACGCTTATACATTAGGACTTGCAAAATGACCACTTGGTCTATAAGCTTGTGTGGGCAAGTTTATAAATGAAGGTTAAATTCTATATATATATGCTGCTGTTTGATAACTGACACCCCAACGTATAAGTGGTATGGGACACTTTATACGATGGGAGCCTTGCAGAAGATCCCTTGGCTTATGCGCTTCCGCACATAAGTTAAGGTTACTTTTCCTACTTTCTGTTCTGTCATATTTATTATAGAATTGCGAGATTAGTTCCGCTGTCACTTGTTCTTTTGAGTTAGGAGCCATAGGGGGAAGGGTTAGGGTATGATAGGGCTTAGTCTTTATGACTAACGGTTTTCGGACCGCATAATTTTAGGGGATCGTGGAGCCCAGCACGGGGGAGCAGTCCCAGAGACCGGTGCGCTTGGAGATTGGGTAGTCTAGCTCTGGAGTTCATACAGCCGGGACTGTGATTCTCGACCTTGAGTAGATAGTTTGTTTTTTCTTCCGCATGAGTGACCTGTAGTGAGGATTATTATGTACCGGGCATAAGCCCGTATTTTAGTACTCTGATTTATTATTATGTGGGCACTCCCTTCATGGAGATTACTTTTTCTATCTATGTGGTTTTCTAGTGGACTTTCTTTTACTTCATTTATTGTGCTACCTTTATGTGATCGAATTGGCCAGCAGAATTGGCGCCTTTTGGTGATGACCCTTCAGGACGTGAAGGTGTCACCACAAAGCGGCGATCCTAGGCCTAAGACCCCAGTGGTTTAAAATAAAAAAAAGGGGGGGGTCTTACACTGCTGGAGGCAATCTTGCTTCAGCTTCCTGATCTTTATTGTCTTCATTTTGCTATTCATCATCCACAACCTGTGTGCCTTGTTCTTCCTCTGGAATTCACATTCTGTCAGCTTCATCCCTCCTATGTTTATGTTTTGATAGCAATAACGTATAGTCACAACATTCAATCACATAGCACTTGCTACCAAAATTCCTGAGATAACCCAGATTTGGTTTTCTGCCCTTCAATATCTCATAGGGAGTCTCCCAGGTTTGGTTTACTACAGTAGTGGTTAGCCTTTGTTGCATTTGTCTCAAAGAAAAATCTCTAACCTTGTTGTTGTTGGTGTTGATCTCAACAGCTATCTTGTTAAATGTTTGGATCAGTCGATTTACACTTCTACTTCGAGATCTATAACAATGGCGTGGAAGAAGAAGAATTTGCGCCGCATTGCGAAAAGACTAACCATAAAAGTTGCTTTCTTCTCCGCCAATCTCATTCCTTTTATCGCCCGCCGTCCAACGGATCTTTTGACCCATGGGCCCAGCTTTAAATGCAAATATATAGCCTTCCTTTTATAGAATAAATATTATAGCAGATCGACTGCGCCATTAATGGTAGACTGCAAATTTTCCGTAATGAATATGAATTCCGTTGACTTATGTTTACTTTTGCTGACATCAGAATCTGTGGACTTAGAAAAATTATCAAATTCAATCCAAGTGTTGAGTGCGTTGAGTGAATGACTTTCACTCATTGCCTCTTGACTTAGCCTATTTTGCTGTCTTTCTTAGGCGTTGAGTGCGTTGACTGAACTGGCTTCACTCAATGCCTCTAGACTTAGCCAATTCTTCTGCCTTGCTTAGGTATTCAGTGCGTTGAGTGAACTGGCTTCACTCAAAGCCTCTGGACTTAACCAATTTTTCTGGCTTGCTTAGGCATTGAGTGAGTTGAGTGAACATGCTTCACTCAATGCCTCTAAACTTGGCAAATTTTTTCTACACTGCCAGACAATGAGTGCGTTGAGTGAATCTTTATCACTCAATGCCCCTGTACTTAGACAAATATTTTTGTGTATCTTCATTAAGCATTGATTAACCATAGCTTTTTCAATGCTTTCCTCTTTAAGAATTACGTGAGCTGACCTCACTCAACATTTCTGGGCTTTGTTAATTTTTCTGTCTCCTTCTACTTGGTCTTTGACAGAATTAGCAAGATGTCAAGTGAACTGGCTTCACTCAATGCTTCTGTATTTAGCCATATTTCTTTGATAGATTCTTTGTTGCTTTGACTAAAGTATCTTGATTTAACACTTCTAGCTGTATGTCGTTCAGTGAGTTGACATCACTCAACGCCTATGGATTTGGCCACTTTTTTGTCTTACTTCTTCTAAAGCTTTGACTGCATTATCTTTCCTCATCGCATTTTGTTGTATGGCGTTGAGTGAACTGGCTTCACTCAACGCATATTGACTTAGCCACTTTTCTTCACTGTCAAAGCAAAGGCTTTGACAGATTGGTGATAATACGTTTTGTAGCCTAAACTATTATCGTATTTTCTATTTTATATTGTACAAATTATGTCTATTATTAGTTTATTTTTATCATTTTTTTTGTAAATATTATTGCCACTAACTTTTTCCTGTCTTTTTGCAGGTTTTCAGAAAAATTGCCAAAATGGCCTGTCACGCCCCCCTGTCACGCCCTCCCTGGGCGTGACCTAGGGCGTGTCACCCGATCCCGAGGACACCTGCTGGAAGGGATAGAAAACGGTCAAAACCGCTGTCACGCCCCCCTGTCACACCCTCCCTGGGCGTGTCACTAGGCGTGACCAGGGGCGTGTCGCCCTCTGCCGCAAAGCTGCCGCCGCATTAAATGCCCTCCCGCCTCAGCACGTAAATAGTACTGTCACGCCCCATGTCACGCCCGTGACATGGGCGTGACACCTTCCTTTTTCGGCGACTGACGGATTTCCGACCAATGATTTGGACATGACATGCCTGTCACGCCCCCCTGTCACGGGCATGACCCAGGGCGTGACCACCGACGTATCGAAGCAATCATCCCTCCCGCCAGAATCCAGAGCCCGAGGTCAAATCCGTACCTGTCACGCCCCCTGACACGCCCCCCCTAGGGTGTGTCGGAGGGCGTGACCAACCGAGAAAAAAATCTATAAATTGAGCCCCCTCCTCCCCATTTCAGCAAGCTTTGGTTGAGTGGGGGAGGTGCTGCCCCTTTGTTTCTTGATCCTTTTTCATGCTTTTTCTCTCTCTCTCTCTCCCCCTCTCTTTGTACTTTTTGGTTAACCCTAGTTTAATCTTAGTTTGTGCTAGCTTTTAATGTAATTTTCTTCTTGCTTAGTGCTTAATGTAGGGCTAGAATAGGGTTTAATTTTCATGCACTTGTAACTTTAATTTTCAATAGTGTAACTTGCCCTTTTTATTAATAAAAGTGTTCTTGTTTAGCTTGTGTTCTTCTTATGCTTTTCTACTCATCTTCCCCCCTCCACTCCATTATGATTAACTAATCCTCCTTGTACTCGATCTTGATGATCCGAGGTTAGAGCGATTATGTTATGATGTTTTAATTAATCTTTTCTTTTTTAGGTTAGGGCCTTGAATTACTCTTGATTTATCACGGGTCGGAGGTATATTTTCGATATATGCTCTCCGCCTTTGCTTTCATTCTGGGCTAGCCGAGAGGCCGAAAGAATGAAGTGAGCATTCAAGAGTAAAGGGAGTTGTATGCACCCCTCGAGAGAGGCAGACGTCCAAATCTCCCGATTGGAGTAAAATCCAATAGTGGGGTTCACCGCGTAAAGCGAGTTTTAGGCCTCCGATTTAGACGAGAGTCGGTCGGACCTTCCTAAACTCAGTTGGGCACGACTTCGAGAGAAGCATGTTCAAGCTTTAGGAACCTCCACGGTCAAGGACCCTTATCCTATTAAGTTTAGATTTTTATCGCATTTTCTTAATCATCTTTAGCCGAGGTGAATCTTGATCGGGTGCATTTCCATTTCATATTTTCTACCTTTCGTAGTAATCACCTGTCATCTGCTCTTTAATTAACTGCAGTAGTTTCCTTTCTAGCTTAGTTGTTTACTTAATAGCCCTCTTAATTGCAGTGTTTCTTTTTCTAGAATAGCTTTACTTTCTCCCCTGCACTTAGATTTTCTAAAACCTTAGTTTTTCCGTCGATAAGATAATAGCGTTCGTGTGAGTAAGCTTAGCCAACAGTTCCCGGATTTCAATACGACACTTGTGTCCCCTTGCTACAATTCGATAGGTATACTTGCCTCATCGGGTTGCTAGTTCGGTTGCGTTTATTTTCTTCGAACCCTAGCGCGCAACAAGTTTTTGGCGCCGTTGCCGGGGACCCAACTTCCGTTGATATTTTGAAAACACGAACCTATTAATTTTATCTCTTCTCTTTCTCATCCCCTTTTCTTTAAAGTTTTAAAAAATCAAAAAAAATTATCACCGCTCTTAATAGAAACCAACCTCACAATTTTTCTACGCCACCTAATTCTCTCGAAAAGGGCAAAGGGCTTTAAGCGCCACTGTCTTGTCTAGTACCTTGCGAACCCTTCACGGGGTAGTCCTTGGGAAGTTCGGGAGTTAATTTATAAAAAAAAAATCTATTTCAAAAAGAAAAAAAAATTAATTTAATTTTCTAAATCTAGTTTTTCTTTCTAGTTTATCCTTTTTCTCTTTCTCTTCTTCTTTTCTGTTCTTTTAGTGCATGACCCGCGGGAGTCCGTCGGTTATTTTGGACTTGGACCACGAAATTGAGTGTACTCTTCGGAGAAGATCGCAATTTCAAGGTCCTACTATCCAAGTGCCGGTTGAGGACTCCGAGTCATTTAATACTTTAAGAATGGAAGAACCCAACGTAGATGAGGCCGTGCAAAGGACTATGTCCTATTATGCACGACCGAACCTCGAGGGAACAGAATCGAGTATAGTCCGCCTACTATAGCAAATAATAACTTTGAACTAAAGCCTAGCATAATTCAAATGGTGCAGCAATATGTGCAATTTGACGGACTTCAAGATGAAGATCCGAACGCACATATAGCTAGCTTTCTTGAAATTTGCGACACCTTCAAGATAAATGGTGTCACAAATGATGCGATCAGGCTAAGACTCTTCCCCTTCTCTCTAAGAACTAAAGCTAAGCAGTGGCTTAACACACTTCCGAAAAATAGCATAACCACTTGGAATGAATTAACTGAAAAATTTTTGGCGAAGTATTTTCCGCCCGCTAAAACTGCAAAACTTAGGAACGATATCTCTGCCTTCGGACAAATAGACTCTGAAACCCTTTACGAAACCTGGGAGAGATTTAAAGAATTATTAAGACGATGCCCACATCACGCGCTGCCTGTATGGTTACAAGTGCAGACGTTTTATAACGGGCTAAATCAAAGCACGAAGCAAATGATAGACGCAGCTTCTGGCGGTACTTTAAATCATAAGACCCCAGAAGCCGCTCTTGAGCTTTTTGAGGATATGGCCATGAACACTTATCAGTGGAATGTGCCTAGGTCCCGCCCGAACAAGCCTGCAGGTATCTATGAAGTGGACAACGTCTCCCAGCTCGCTCTGCAAGTAGAAATCCTAAGCAAAAAAATCACGGAGATGACTGCTGCCTCCGCCCCTCAGGTATGGGAATCTGCAACCCCTACTCCAGAACATTTAGATTATGTTAATAATTTGCCTAGAACTGCTTTTAATAATTTTTCTGCTGCGAATTTTCATCCGCCTGGTTTTAATTTTCCGAATAGTTATAACCCCGCTTTAAGAAATCACCCGAACTTTTCATGGAGTAATCCATCGAATGCGATGCGCCCACCTCCGCAAAATGATTTTTCTGCACAACCACCACCACCACCACCACTTCTTCAAAATTACCCAAAACCTCCGAGCTTGGAGGAATTACTTTCTAAATATATCACCACAAATGACGCTACCATAAGAACTTTAACCGGAAGCGTAAAAAGTTTAGAAAATCAGGTAGGACAGCTCGCGAAAATAATTTCTGAGCGACCCGCATGGTCTCTTCCTTCCAATACCGAACCCAACCCGAGAGAGTAAGCGAAAGCTATAACTCTTCGGAGTGGGAAGCAAGTCTCCGGTATGGTAAGTGAAGAGCCCGAGGCAAGCTCTGCCTCCGTTTTTAAAAATCAAAGCTCCGCTTCCACTTTTAAAAATCAAAGCTCTGCTCCGCTTCCACCCTCTGCTGAAGAAGTAATCACCCCCACTTTAGAAAATAATCTCACTCCACCACCCATCTTCAAAAATAATTCAACTCCTCCATACCCCTCTGAACTTAATAGACAACGTCAAGATGATCAGTACTCCCGCTTCTTAGAAATCTTCAAACAAATCCACATTAATCTTCCCTTCCACGAGGCTATTTCGCAAATGCCGAAATACGCCAAATATCTTAAAGACCTCCTCACAAACAAGAAGAAGTTAGAGAATCTTTCGCACGTCACGCTAAACGCCGAGTGCTCTGCCGTTTTAACAAACGGTTTGCCGAAGAAAATCAGTGACCCGGGTAGTTTCTCTATCCCGTGTGTCTTCGGTGATCTCTTTGTTAAACATGTGTTGGCCGACTTAGGCGCAAGTATAAACCTGATGCCCTTTTCGTTGTTCAAAAAGTTAGGGATTGGTAGCCTTAACCCCACGCGTATGAGTATCCAGCTAGCCGATAGATCCGTCAAATATCCGTTAGGAATAGTGGAGGACGTTCTAGTGAAAGTCGACAAGTTCATCTTCCCGGTGGACTTTGTCATTTTGGACATCGAAGAAGACGTCGAGGTTCCCCTGATCCTTGGCCGACCCTTCCTTGCCACCTCCCGAGCCATCATTGACGTAAGCAATGGTAAGCTCTTTCTTCGAGTAGGCGACGACGAAGTCACATTTTCTATCACCCCTTCGATGAAGAACACCTTAGCGAACGATGACTCATGTTTTTTCGTAGACGCCGTGAGTGATGATTCTTCCTACTGCCTCTCCGACTTTGAAAAAGAATTTTCTGATTTTTGCTCCTCTTCTCTTACAACAGAATCACTGCAAGGAAGTGATGAATCTTCTTATTGTTTTTCTGAGTTTGAAAAAGAATTTTCTGATTTTTGCTCCTCCTTTTTTCTTCCCACTGAATCTCTACAAGAAGCTGTCTTGGCTGCTAGCCCCACCCCTTATTACGTTCCTTATAAAAAAGTTTATGAAGATATTATTTTTGAAAAAGAAAGAATCTCAAAATCCTCTTATGAAGAACCCCCTACCCTAGAACTTAAAGAACTTCCCGAACACCTAAAGTATGCTTTCTTAGAAAAAGACTCCAAGTTACCAGTTATCGTTTCGGCCTACCTCACGGATACGCAGAACGATAAACTTCTTCTAGTTCTACGTAAGCATCGACGGGCTATTGCTTGGCAAATTTCTGATATCAAGGGCATAAGCCCATCTATCTGTACACATAAAATTTTAATGGAAGATAATTCGCGTAACTCTATCCAACCTCAGCGCCGTATAAACCCGAATATGAAAGAAGTAGTTAAGGGCGAGGTTATGAAACTATTAGACGCAGGAATTATCTACCCTATATCGGACAGTAAGTGGGTTAGCCCCGTTCAGGTAGTTCCAAAAAAGGGAGGGATAACCGTAGTTAGTAATGAGAATAATGAATTAATCCCGACACGGACGGTGACGGGTTGGCGTATGTGCATAGATTACCGTAAGTTAAATGACGCCACCCGTAAGGACCACTTTCCTTTACCGTTTATCGACCAGATTTTAGAACGTCTCTCCGGCCATAGCTTTTATTGTTTTCTCGATGGCCTCTCGGGGTACTTTCAAATACCCATCTCTCCCGAGGACCAAGAGAAAACTACGTTTACTTGTCCCTTCGGCACCTTCGCGTACCGAAGAATGCCGTTTGGATTATGCAATGCGCCGGCTACATTCCAACGATGTATGCTCGCAATATTTGACAAGTACGTAGAAAGCATTATGGAGGTATTCATGGACGATTTCTCCGTGTTCGGCGATACCTTCGATAGATGTTTAGAAAACCTCGAAAAAGTCTTAGAACGATGCGAAGAAACTAACCTTGCCCTAAATTGGGAAAAATGCCATTTTATGGTGAGGGAAGGGTTAGTTTTGGGTCATAAAATTTCTGCTAAAGGTATTGAGGTAGACGTTGCCAAGATAGAAGTTATTGAGAAGTTGCCGCCACCTACAAACATAAAAGCTATAAGAAGTTTCCTAGGCCACGCTGGTTTTTATCGTCATTTTATAAAGGACTTCTCCAAGATCACTAAGCCCCTCACCCATCTCTTAGAAAAAGACGCTCCATTCATTTTTGATGACTCTTGTATTTCTGCCTTTGAATTAATTAAAGAAAAGTTAATTAACGCGCCAATTATGATAGCTCCGGTGTAGGACCTTCCTTTCGAGATTATGTGTGATGCGAGTAGTTTTGCGGTGGGAGCCGTATTAGGTCAACGCATATCTAAGAACTTCCACCCCATCTATTACGCTAGTAAAACCCTCACATCTGCACAAGAAAATTACACCACAACCGAGAAGGAGCTCTTGGCTGTAGTATTTGCGTTTGATAAATTTCGCCCTTACATTACACTTTCAAAAATCATTGTTTTTACGGACCACTCGGCCCTCAAGTACCTTCTTGCCAAAACGGATGCCAAGCCTCGCTTGATTCGCTGGGTCTTACTCCTCCAGGAGTTTGACTTAGAGATCCGTGATAAGCGAGGAGCCGAGAACTTGGTCGCCGACCATTTATCAAGATTAGATAACCCCTTTATAGAAAAATTAAATGAAAAATCTTTTAATGATTATTTTCCTGATGAGAAGCTGCTTTTAGTTAATACATCTACTTCTCCTTGGTTCGCGCACATCGCCAACTATCTAGTGGCCCGGGTGCTCCCAAAAGAGTTCTCCTCTCAGCAAAAGAAGAAATTCTTTTCTGAGCTGAAGAACTACTTCTGGGAAGACCCGCATCTTTTCAAAATTTGTGCGGATCAAGTGATAAGGAGATGTGTTTCTTTTGATGAAGGAATTGATATTCTAAAACATTTGCATGAAGGTCCGACAGGTGGGCACTATCAAGCTGCTCGCACCGCTCATAAGGTGCTTTGCGCGGGTTTTTACTGGCCTAGCCTGTTTAAAGACGCGCAAGCCTTTGTGAGCAGGTGTGATAGTTGCCAACGGTCGGGCAATATTTCTAATAAAAATGAAATGCCGCAAAATTATTTCTTAGAGTGCGAAATTTTCGACCTCTGGGGAATTGATTTTGTTGGCCCCCTTCCTTCTAGCTTCGGAAACAAATATATTTTAGTTGCTGTTGATTATGTTTCACGATGGGCTGAGGCCCAAGCTCTTCCTACGAACGACTCCCGAGTTGTAGTCACGTTTTTAAAAAAATTATTTTCTAGATTCGGTACGCCACGCGCAATCGTTAGCGATAGGGGTTCCCATTTCTGTAACGCGCAATTTTCAAAAATCCTTACTAAATACGGCGTTACGCATAAACTATCCACTGCCTACCACCCCCAAACTAACGGTCAAGTCGAAGTAGTAAATAAAGAAATAAAAAGAATATTAGAAAAGACTGTTTCAACTTCTAGAAAAGACTGGTCAGCCAAACTTGACGATGCTCTATGGGCCTACCGAACAGTGTACAAAACTGCCCTCGGATGTACGCCGTATCGGCTGGTCTATGGAAAATCGTACCATCTGCCCGTAGAGTTAGAACACCGCGCCTTTTGGGCCTTAAAATTTTTAAACTTCGATCCCCACTCAGTCGGTGACCTTCGAAAATTCCAACTAAATGAACTCGACGAGTGGCGCTCTTATGCTTATGAAAATAATAAACTTTATAAAGAGCGGACGAAGCGTTTACACGATAAACACTTAAGGCACCCTAAAAACTTTAAGCCGGGCGACCAAGTCCTTTTATATAATTCTCGTTTACGTTTATTTCCGGGCAAATTAAAATCTCGCTGGTCTGGCCCGTTTTCTGTTTTAGAAGTATTCCTTATGGAACTGTTTTAATTTCTCACCCTGATAAGGGTAATTTCAAAGTGAATGGTCAGCGTCTTAAACTGTATTTCTCTGGTGATGATGATGTCAGTCCAAACACTATTAAGTTTCTGCTTCACGAACTTTAATCTTGAAATTTTTATTTTTTTGCTAAAAACAATTTTATTTCGGGACAACAATATTTTTGGACAATATTATTTTTTTGATGCGTCGAGCTCAACGACGCTTTAACCAAAGGGCGCTCTTGGGAGGCAACCCAAGTTATCTTTTTCTGTTTTCTTTATTTTACAATTTTTGCCTCGGACGGCTCCGACAAGCTGAAGCTTCTGCGATCGCCTGCTCCAACATTGCTGAATCCATCACAAAGTCCAAAGAAGACATTCGGGGAGCGACATCACTCAGCTTTCGCAGCAAATAAATCCTGGGAAGTACCTGTATTTCAATTCTGTCTTTCAATTCTGTACTTTATTTTTCTCTCCTTCTCCAATCCCCTTCTTTAGCCATTGAGGACAATGTCTGTTTTAAGCTTGGGGGAAGATTTCCTCCTTCATTTTTGCGTAGTGTAAATAATCTTCTTTTTGTATATATTGTAAATATTTCCAAAAAAAACAAAACAAAAAATGAATATCTTAAAATTCCAAAAAAAAAAAAGAGAAAAATTTTCCAAAATAAAAAAAAAGAGAATATTTCTCAAAATTAAAAAAAAAATATATGTGTGTTTTTGAATAGTTTAGACATTTTGGTATTTCAATAGTACCCCTAGTTTTTAGTTTGTTTTACTCAAAATCTCCTATAAACAACTTAGTTAATTATAATATTTCTAATCGTCCTTTTTAATTATGTTTCACAAGTAAAATGTTGGCCATGCTGTGTTTCTAATTCACGGTAGCATGTTAAGGTGAAATATTTTTCTAAAACTCGCATTTCTATTATGGTTTTTTGTTGTTTATTTCCTTTACTTTCTTAAAAATTCATCATCCACTATTTTCTTTTTCGTTTTTGAATAATTTTTGTAAAGTCAACTTTTGAATAACGTAGTAGATGTGAACGATCCAAGTCACCTATTATTTCTATTTTCAAGTTAATTTCATCAATCTTCTTTTATTATCTAGGACTCGCTTTTTGAAAATTTTTCAAACCTTTGTTTTAAATAAATTCAAAAGCGTGAAAATGATTTAGGCCATTTTTGTTTTCGTTTGAGCTTTCCTGCCAACCTAAAAAGACTTTTACCACTAGTTAGCCGTTTTTGAGCCTTTTTCCGATTTCATTTGATAGCTCCTCCTTTCATTTCAGTTTCACCAAAGCCAAAATTTCCAACCTATCAAATCACACTAGCCTTTTTGAGTTTCATAAATTATTTTGATGATTTTGATAGGGTATTTTGTGATTTTTTTTTTGTGGAGAAAGGTTTTCGAAAAAAAAAAGAGGAAGTATGTTCAAAAGTGATGTTTATTTTTGTTTGGCCAACTCAAAAAGGAAAATAAAAATATTTATGGCCTTTGTTTTGAAAAAAGGGAAAAAATGAAAAAAAAAAAGAAAAGAAAAAAAAAATGTGTATGTATTTTTATGAAATTTTTTGAAACTCTTTGCTTTGGTTTAGTGTGATTTTAAAACCTTCACGTTTATCTTGGAATTCCACTCCTAATCATTTTCCTAAACCAAACGTTTCTGTCCTATTTAAGTCCTTTTGATTCACGCTTTTTTATTTTTTATTTAACAACTAAGAAAAGAAAAACAGTAAATCAGTTTTAGTTTTAGATTTAAACCTAGATTTTTGATAATTAAATTGATATAATTATAATACGTTGCTTGGATCTAGTAAAAACTCAATGCGTGTTTTTCATTTTCGTTGCTTTACTTAAGTCCATTTAAAAAATCTCGTTAAAATTTTGGATGATTTGTTTTTATTAAGTAAAGTTTATAAAAGTTTTACCATACCTAAATAATTGTTTTAGACTTACATTTCACCTTTTCCCTACTAAGAATTTCGCATAGTACTTGTGTAGGCATAATTAGAACTTTTTGATTAGTCTTTTTTATAAATATCTAGTTTTTATATTTTTGCTTGGGGACAAGCAAAGCTTAAGCTTGGGGGAATTTGATAATACGTTTTGTAGCCTAAACTATTATCGTATTTTCTATTTTATATTGTACAAATTATGTCTATTATTAGTTTATTTTTATCATTTTTTTTTGTAAATATTATTGCCACTAACTTTTTCCTGTCTTTTAGCAGGTTTTCAGAAAAATTGCCAAAATGGCCTGTCACGCCCCCCTGTCACGCCCTCCCTGGGCGTGACCTAGGGCGTGTCACCCGATCCCGAGGACACCTGCTGGAAGGGACAGAAAACGGTCAAAACCGCTGTCACGCCCTCCTGTCACGCCCTCCCTGGGCGTGTCACTAGGCGTGACCAGGGGCGTGTCGCCCTCTGCCGCAAAGCTGCCGCCGCATTAAATGCCCTCCCGCCTCAGCACGTAAATAGTACTGTCACGCCCCATGTCACGCCCGTGACATGGGCGTGACACCTTCCTTTTTCGGCGACTGACGGATTTCCGACCAATGATTTGGACATGACATGTCTGTCACGCCCCCCTGTCACGGGCGTGACCCAGGGCGTGACCACCGACATACCGAAGCAATCATCCCTCCCGCCAGAATCCAGAGCCCGAGGTCAAATCCGTACCTGTCACGCCCCCTGACACGCCCCCCCTAGGGCGTGTCGGAGGGCGTGACCAACCCGAGAAAAAATCTATAAATTGAGCCCCCCTCCTCCCCATTTCAGCAAGCTTTGGTTGAGTGGGGGAGGTGCTGCCCCTTTGTTTCTTGATCCTTTTTCATGCTTTTTCTCTCTCTCTCCCCCTCTCTTTGTACTTTTTGGTTAACCCTAGTTTAATCTTAGTTTGTGCTAGCTTTTAATGTAATTTTCTTCTTGCTTAGTGCTTAATGTAGGGCTAGAATAGGGTTTAATTTTCATGCACTTGTAACTTTAATTTTCAATAGTGTAACTTGCCCTTTTTATTAATAAAAGTGTTCTTGTTTAGCTTGTGTTCTTCTTATGCTTTTCTACTCATCTTCCCCCTCCACTCCATTATGATTAACTAATCCTCCTTGTACTCGATCTTGATGATCCGAGGTTAGAGCGATTATGTTATGATGTTTTAATTAATCTTTTCTTTTTAGGTTAGGGCCTTGAATTACACTTGATTTATCACGGGTCGGAGGTATATTTTCGATATATGCTCTCCGCCTTTGCTTTCATTCTGGGCTAGCCGAGAGGCCGAAAGAATGAAGTGAGCATTCAAGAGTAAAGGGAGTTGTACGCACCCCTCGAGAGAGGCAGACGTCCAAATCTCCCGGATTGGAGTAAAATCCAATAGTGGGGTTCACCGCGTAAAGCGAGTTTTAGGCCTCCGATTTAGACGAGAGTCGGTCGGACCTTCCTAAACTCAGTTGGGCACGACTTCGAGAGAAGCGTGTTCAAGCTTTAGGAACCTCCACGGTCAAGGACCCTTATCCTATTAAGTTTAGATTTTTATCGCATTTTCTTAATCATCTTTAGCCGAGGTGAATCTTGATCGGGTGCATTTCCATTTCATATTTTCTACCTTTCGTAGTAATCACCTGTCTTGTGCTCTTTAATTAACTGCAGTAGTTTCCTTTCTAGCTTAGTTGTTTACTTAATATCCCTCTTAATTGCAGTGTTTCTTTTTCTAGAATAGCTTTACTTTCTCCCCTGCACTTAGATTTTCTAAAACCTTAGTTTTTCCGTCGATAAGATAATAGCGTTCGTGTGAGTAAGCTTAGCCAACAGTTCCCGGATTTCATTACGACACTTGTGTCCCCTTGCTACAATTCGATAGGTATACTTGCCTCATCGGGTTGCTAGTTCGGTTGCGTTTATTTTCTTCGAACCCTAGAGCGCAACAATTGGTCATTACTCGACACTTCTACTTATCTGGCATTGAGTGAGCTGTCTTCACTCAACGCCTCTGGACTTAGTCGATTTTCTTCTTTCCATTGCTGAAGCTTTGACTGAATCAGCGATACTCGATGCCTCTTGTTATATGGGGTTGAGTGAACTGCCTTCACTCAACGCCTGTGGACATGGCCGCATTTCTTTCTTACAAACTGCTGGGCTTTGACTGTCCACACCATACTTAGCTCTTTTTGTCATCTGGCGTTAAGTGAACTGGCTTCACTCAACGCCCGTGGACTTGGCATTTTTCAGCCTTTCCAGCATCCTTCTTTTACATCTTGCGTTGATTGAATTGGCTTCACTCAACGCTTGTGGACTTAGACAGATTTCTATCTCTCCACTTCTCTACCTTGTGGACACCTTTCATAACCACTTGGAATACCTGTCCAATCAATATGACAAGGACAAACCTACATGCATGAACATGAACATACATCAAATACAACTAGGTGTGTACCATTGACTTGTTTAACTTCTTACAAATACGGGAAATTGGGATCAATGGACGCAACAATCTCCCTTATTTGAAGAAGTCAAAACCCTTATTCAAAATTCTTTGTCAATGATATACACCAACATATGCAGCAATAATATTTGTTAAAAAGAGAGTTATAAGTTACCATATTATCCTTGTACCATATTTTCCTTGCCTGTATGGTAATCATCACCTAGTCCCCCTGTTTTGTTGCCTGACCTTAGTCATTTCCTTGATCATTCCCTTCTCCCCCTTTTTTACATCTGTAGAATATTTTGGGAGGTGCTTGCAATCTCTGATTATCTTCTCCCCCTTTCTGATTTTAGATAATAAACTGGTGCAGCTGCTAGCTTCTTCACTACTGGAGGCTGAATAAGTTCCTATATGGTTAACTTGTTCCCCCTCAATAGGAGAATCAGTACTTGCTCCCCTTCAACAGGAGCATCTTATATAATTTTATCTGATAGACATTCTAGTCAATTATTGTCTTGATATCACTTGTGGTCTTCACACCCTACAAGAAGTACTAAATCCTTCAACAAAAAATAAAGTGAGGAGAACCTGAATCTATACAAAATTCAACATACCCAACTCAAACTTGAATGTGTTGAACTTTGCTTCATCTATGAAAGTGAGGGATAAATCTGATTTAAAATAGAGGGGGGTGAATAGTGTATATTAAAAACATTAATTTATTTTTATAGCGGATTTAAAGTAAGTTATATATATATATATAGAAAGAAAGATCTCAGCACAGCAATAAAGAAAGTAAAGAAAACACAGACGACACAAGAAAATTTATAAGGTTTTGCAATAAATCTAGGTACATCCACTCTTCTACCACCCTGGTAGGAATCCACTAAAGGTTTTTGAACAGGTGCCCTGCCACCAGAAGATCAATTTTCTAAGGGAGATCTAGCAACTCTTTGAGCTTTTGATCAAGTTCCTAAAAACCAAGATTAAGTATTTTGATTAGGACACTTAGAAACCAAAACATAACTTTTAAAGGGAGTTAAAAACCCTGTACACGGCTTATAAAATAAACTAAAAACGTGATGATGTCTACTCTGTCAAGATTCTCTGAGAAGACTAGTGGATGTTGTAAGCAAAAAGCTCCCCTGATTTGTGTGGAGATTATGATCAGGAGAGGGAGACTTTTCTTCAGGGTGTAAGCCTTCTTGAAATTGACTGATTGAAGTCTTTGCACTAGCAAAGACAGAAGAAGAAAATCTGTTAGAAAATTTGTTGATCTATATTAATTTGTTGATTTGTGGATTAGCTGATTTACCCTTTAGCAATAATCTTCTGAAAGTATATATAGAATGCCTGAGGAGAATTAAAATATTTGAATTCATTAATTCTGAATGGCTAAGGCATTCCTTGAGAATTGTAACTGCCTTAGAGATTGATTAGAATTAAACTCTGTGATAAATCAAAAACTAATGTTTCCTGGAACGGCTATATTCATTATGAATATTTAGCATTAAATATTAGAGTGTAACCGCCTAAAATAAAGCTTGAAATCATTCTGCCTCTGAATAAATATAACTAACTAAACACTGCAAAGAATTTGAAAAACTCAGCAAACCTTTCATCGACCTGAGCTTGGAGTTTGTCGAACTAAATATGTCATTTGTCGAACTGAGCTTGGCTATCATCGAGCTGAGCTGCAAAGTTAAGGTTAGAGTTCGTCGATCGGAGCTAAGCTTTCGTCTAGCTAAACTCAAAGATAGAACTCTGAGTTCATCGAGCTAAGCTCGGCGATCGTCGAACTGATCTCATCTTTCGTTGAACTAAATTTTTGCTGGAATTCCTTCTGAAGCAATAATTCTGGAAATAACTTATGACCCTGGACTATACAAAGTGGGTCAAACTAATCATCATAAACAAATAATAGTGATCCTATCCCAAAAAATTAATAGGGTTCCAACAATCTCCCCCTATTTTGGTGAGGATACTATTTACAATAGAAAAACATAAAGCAAAAAATATCTAGCAGAAAAACATTCAGTAGATATAAAATAAAGTGCTTTGAGAGCTCAAAAACATAAACATAGTTTTAAGATATAAAATCAGAAATCAAGTGTATTTCTTAGAAGCTTCAGAGAGAGAATCAGAAGATGGTTTAGTAAAGATCATCTTCCTATTAGGATCTTTAGCTTCTCTTTGACTCATCTTTAAGTCCTGAGAGGCAATGATCTTCTGAGAGGTAGTCCTTGGCGCAACGGCCTTTAGATGCAAGCTCTTGTACTTGTCCACATTGAAAAAGTTCTTCACCTGATATTTGTCAAGCTCCTTCTGTCTATAAGGGGACATGGTGGAGAACCGAGAGGTGTCCTTTCCTTCTACTTTAGCATTTTAAATTTGTTATAGAGCCACAAGATCATTAAATCTAGCCATTCTAAAATTTGGATCCATCTTCTGATCATAAACTGGTGAAGGAGGCCTCTCTTGATCTGATTATTGTGAACTTCTTTGACTTGACTGATGGCTGCTTTGCTTTATTTGCTGCTGCTGACTGCTTTGAGAATATGACCTTGAAGAACTATCTTTTCTGTCTTGAGAAGGTCTAGAATGATGATGAGAAGTAAGCCTTTGAGAAACATTTCCTGCTGCTCCTGCTGCTAGAGGAGGGGCGGAGGAGGTCCTCTCCAAATTTTTGGAGGTGATGAGTATCTCCTCATCTTCTTCCTATTATTTTTGTCATTCTTAGAGAACCTTATCCAGTGGGGGAGATCTTGAGTGAGGGGTATTCCATGCAGAATATTGTATGGAATATCTGCATTAGAAGAAGGTTTAGGAGCAACCTTTTTAGGAGCCTTCTTCTTTAATTTCCTTTTCCTAGATCAAAAATCTTTAGAGTCATCTGACTCCGTGTCATCATTCGACACTTCTATAGGGAAATCATATAAATCACCTAACTGCTTAAGAAAATAAGACTGATCATGAACTTGAACTTCTGGTTGTGTATTAACAATATTTGTATCAACTTGTATATTTACACTCTCATCTTCTTGTTCCATGTCTTGAAAAAGAATGTCATCAAGATTAGGCATAGGAGTTTCATCGCATGTTAAGGAAGGCGGGTAAGAAACTTGATCTATAATATTCATTGAATTCTCAATAACTAAAGGCTAAGAGGCTGGAAAAATGTTAGAAGAAACAACTGTAAGGATGGTCCTTAGTTGTTCTAAATTTGAAGGACTAACATGAGCAGTATAGCATATTATGGCTTTAGAAAGATCAAGCTCAAAAACTGGAAAACCATTATGCAGTGTATCAAAATAATTTAATAAAGAATGAAAGTTGACTGTGGGATGAATAGAGGCATCACCAACAATAACAACTTCTGGAATAACTAGTTCTGCTTCTTCAACTAAACTGAACATCTTTGTATCCTAAATAACATCAAAAATTGTTGCTGTTGGACAATCTGGAGCTTCTACTGCTATTGTAACTAGAATTAATGGAGCTTCTTCATAAAGCATCTCCCCCTGCATAGATCCTGGGAGACGTGAATCTAGGCCCCCAGAAGAAGGGACAAAATTGGAGGAGGCAAGTTTAGAAGAGAGGGCAGAGATAGAGCCATAAGAGGAGCCATTGCTTCATCTATTAGTTTCTTAAGAGTGAGAGTAATAAATTCAAAGATGTTTGAAGCAATGGAAGAAAAATCCAAATACATAAACTTAGTAGGATTCTGAGCAGATGTTGATGTTTGATTTGGAGTAGAAGAAGAGGGAGTAGATCTGTTTACACAGATTTGATAGATAGTGAAGGCTTGAGGAATGGATGAAGGAGGGATGATAGGAGGAATGCCATCAGGAATGATTTCCTAGATTGGTAAATGGTGTGGAGATATATGATGTAGAGCTGTATGTGGAGGAGATGAAAGTAGTGGACATGTAGGTGGTGATTGAATATGTGACTAAGAAATTGAAGCAAATTGATCTTTAGATAATTGTTGTTGAGTAGGGGATTCTGGATGGAAAGAAGTGGATGGAAACTCTATAGATAAAGAAGGTTGAATAGAACGTGGAGATGACTGCCTAGGAGAATGGTGTGGAGATGGTAAATGAGAAATTTTTAGAGGAGCTGGAACCTCTTCTAGGGTTGTGAGAGTTGCTTAAACAACCCTTGGGCTTTAAGAAGTATTCATAGAAGTGGTACCCCTAGATTGATTAGGGATTACCCTCTCCCATATTCCAAAGAGGGTAGAGGTTAGTCTCTTCAAAGCATTAATATAAATGGTCTGGGAGACCAAAAGTTCAGAACACTTAGCTAGTAAGAATATCCCCAGGATTCTGCCATAACCAACATCCTTTTTATTAATCTTTTTCTTAATGGAATCAAATAAGATTGATCCCCAATTCACAAACTTCTGAGTAACCAAGGCACATATCAAGAGAAACTTGTGCTTGGTTATATAATCATGAGCATAGTGTTTGCCTAACAGAACCATACCAACAATATCGACTAAGAATTTATATTCAATTGAAAAATTCTTTTTCATTAAATGGTTAGGGTTTCCTTGTGAATGAGCCAACATTTCTAGCATTACATCAAACTCAGAACTAGATAACTCTATGTCATCTTTACCATTAGAAAAACCAAAAACTTCAGAGAGAATTTTAAGGAGTGAGAGGAACCTGATTTCGTGAAATAGATCCAATAATATTTGAAGTATCTTGAATCTTGGTAGTATGTACCCATTCATTGATCTCTGCAACTGGAAGTTTTATTTTTGTGGTCATGAAAGTTCGCAGATTCGGAACTTCAAAGAGATGTAAAATATCCTGGAAGATTTGTTCTGAATGATTGAAATATTCTAGGTTGATGTTGAAACCATCATCGAATTTCGTGGCAGAGAGTGTCGCCTAAGAAATTGCCATTTTCCAACAAAATAGAGAGATCAAGTGCAAGGGAAAATAGAAATGCGCGGGATAGAGTTCGATCAAAACCTAATTATATGTTTTCAGAAGTTGAAAAGGCGAACTCTGTCCGACAAAAACAAAACCTTGAACTCTTGTTCGATGAAAATTTTCAAAATAAATACATTTTGTCGATCTCCGGTCGACAAAAGTTTTGCCAAAGAAATACATTTTGTCGAGCTCCATTCGATGAAAAATATTTGAAACTAATCCGTCGATATCCGTTCGACGAAAGTTTCTCAAAGAAAGTTCGTCAATCTCTGTTCGACGAACGTTTCACGAAAAGTACACAGTTCATCGATCTCCGTTCGACGAAAGTTGTGCAATTCGTCGATCTCAAACAAAAACTTAATTTAATGACTCTACATTAATCATGCCTAATTGATTTAAGAAGAAAGTATGTTTCTTTTCATCTAAGGGTGTAGTGAAAATATCTGCCCTTTGTAAATCAGTAGAAATGAAAACAAGATTGATTTTATTTTTATCTACATTATCTCTAAGAAAATGATGTCTTATTTTTATATGCTTAGTCCTATTATGATGGACTGGATTTTGTGCAATTGATATTGCACTGGTATTATCAAAAAATATTGTTGAATTATTTAAGTTGTAACCATAATCTAGTAGCAGATTTTGAATCCACAAAATCTGTGAACAACAACTACCAGCTGCAATGTATTCTGCTTCAGCAGTTGAAGTAGAAACAAATGTTTGCTTTTTGCAAAACCATCACACAAGCCTATCACCAAGAAATTGACAAGAGCCTGATGTGCTTTTTCTTTTAACACTGCATCAAGCATTGTCAGCATCTGAGAATCTAGTAAATTCAAATTCTAACTCCATTGGATACTAGAGTCCTAGATTTGGGCAACCTTTATATATCTTAAAATCCTTTTTACTAAAATTATATAAGATTCTATAGGGTTTTACCGTACACCTAACAGAAATATAAGTAGCTAACATTATTTCTGGTTTACTAGTTGTTTAGTATAATAGGGACCCAATGATTGTCCTATATATTTTCTGATCAATAGGATTGCCATATTCATCATTATCAACTACAACATCAGAGGGCATGAGTGTTTTAATAGCTGAGGAATCTGACATCACAAATCTTTTAATTAGCTAATTACCATTTTTAGATTGGGATATAAAAATACCATCATGAGTTTGCTTCACTTGTAAACCAAGGAAGTATGATAGCTCACTCATGCTACTCATTTCAAACTTAGAATGCATTAAGTCAGAAAACCTTTTGCATAGTTTAGAATCAGTAGAACCAAAAATTATATCATCTACATATATTTGAACTAGTAAAATTTTTTATTTATGATTTCTAACCAATAATTTTTTATCTACCATGCCCCTATAAAATTGGGTCTCATACCAAGCTCTTGGAGCTTGTTTAAGACCATAAAGAGCTTTATTAAGTCTAAAAACATGAGAAGAGTGAGTTCGAGAGATAAAACCTGGTGGTTGTTCTACAAAAACATCCTCTTTGAGCTCTCAATTTAGAAAAGCACTCTTCAAATCCATCTGATATAACTTGAATCTCTTGAATGCTTGAAATGCAAGAAAAATCCCGATAGCCTCTAATCTTGCAATAGGAGCAAATATCTGATCATATACTATGCCTTCCTACTGTGAGTATCCTTGAGCTACAAATCTTCATTTACTTTATACAATGATTCCTTGAGCATCCAACTTATTCCTAAAGACCCACTTGGTTCAAATGACTGGATAGTCTTTGGGTCTTGGAACTTAATCCCAAACTCTACATCTCTCAAACTGATTGAGTTCCTCCTACATTGCAATGATCAAGTGGGGATCTTATTCTACATTTTTGATGGATTGAGGTTCAATCTGAGAAATAAAACAAGCATGCATCTGATCTTTATTCAATTAGAGATTCAAACTCAGTGCCATGATCACTTCTAATCAATGAAATATTAGTAGAATACTCAATCTTGATGTTCCTAAGAAAGCCTGTAAGAACATTAAAGTTATCTGACTTATTTCTAAGAAAGAAGACCCAAGTGAATCTTGAGAAATCATAAACAACAACTAAGGTATATGACTTTCCTCCCAAACTTTGTACTACAATAGGTCCAAAGAAGTCCATATGTTGCAAATACAAAATCGTGGGTGAATAACTCTTAGAAATGGATTTAAAACTATTTTTGGTTTGTTTGGCTAATTAATAAGCCCTGCAAAGTCCGTCTTCCAGTAAGAACCAGAAGGTAGTCCTCTAACATGGTTGTCTTTAGATAGTTTAATAATAGTCCTAATGTTTATGTCTCTTAATCTTTTATGCCATAATTCATTTGCTTTACTTATTTGATTGAATAGACAAATTTCTGAATTAGCAGAGTTAAAGTTTACTAAGTATATATTACCTTATCTAATTCCAGGTAAAATTATTTTATTTTTATCAGAAGTAATAAAACATAATGTCTTATTAAAAGATACCTGATAACCTTCATCACATAACTTACTTATGGAGATGAGGTTATGCTTGAGACCATTCACTAAAGCTAGCTTCCTGAAGGTAACTACTACAACCTTGACATTGTCATAGCCTTCTGTTTGTCCACAGTTAGAGTCTCCAAAAATTACTTTTGTTCCAAGCTTAGCTTTGAAGTCACTCAGGTTTGCTTTGCTTCCTGTCATATGTTTTGAAAATCCACTATCCAAATACCATTATTCCTCTGTGTACAAAACAAAATTAGATGTTCTTGACCCAGGTTACCTTGGGTCAAATTTTTCTTTCATAATGGTAATTAGAAATGTAAGAACTTTATGGTTGATCCTTATAACCATGTGGATGATATCTTCTAGGAGGGATGATCCGTTGAGTAAAAGGAATTATAAATTTTTGAGATTGATTATAATATTGAAAAGAATTAAAATTTTTGTTTTTAAAATCTGGGTTCGACGAAATATATTGAGTTCATCGAGCTGAGTTCGACGAATGGGAGTGAGTTCATCAATCTCCATTAACAGAATGATAAAGTTCATTTTCCGTGTTCCACATTCGTCGATCACAGTTCGACGAATCATATTGATTGTGTCGAGCACCATTTGAATAATTATGCCTAAATTCTGCATTCAGAGTTCCTCGAGCTCTGTTCAATGAATGATTGTTATTTCATCGAGCTCGGTTCGACGAATTATTTTAAACATAATTTTTCTGAAAATTTTTATTTTGATTTTCTTTATTCTTTTGTAAAACTTTAGTGGCTTTATCTGTAATTTGTAATACTTCTTTTCATTTGGCAGAAACAAATTTTTTACGTATAGGTATGATATTTTTCTATAAAAGATGAGGTTTACTAGATGAAGCCCCCATGCCTAGTTTGACATTTAGCCTAACATTAACTATGCTTGTGATATTCATCAGTTTAATGCTTCTCCCATTAAGGGATTCTTTATGCTTTTTAGCCTCAGATAATGTGTTTTCTAAAGATACTATTTGTTCAGAAGCAATTTTCAAATAATCTTTAAGTTTTATGTTTTTATAAGATAGATTATCTAATTTAGTTAATTTCTCTCTGAAAAGTATTATTTTCTTCTGAGATTTTATTAAATCTTTACATAGTAATTTAAAATCTATTTTAAACGGATCTGAAGTAAAATTAAATGTAAAGATTACCTGATCTTCTTCAAATTCTGATTCAGACTTAGAATTGCTGCATGATGCACTGATTTTCATCAAGCAGACATCCATAGCCTTTGCTACTTCTTCATCTTCACTTATGTTAGATGAAGACTCATCATCTGATTCCCTCAAAGTTTTAGCTACAAAACCTCTCTCCCCCTATTTTTGTTTACCAGATGAGGGTTTGTTGGAGTGATTCCTGTAGTCCTTATCTTTATTCTTATCCTTCTTCAGATCTCAGGACATTCTGGTAGAATATGTCCTAGTTTCCTGCTACCATAACACACAATTTCATTAGTGGGTGTTTTGGCATACCTTTGTTTGTCATTGTTTCTGGAAGATCTTCTCCTGAAGTCTTTTCTTTCAATTTTGTAGAATCTCTTAGCCAAGATACCTATAAGAGCTTCATTCTCTAGAAGAACTTCTGCTTCATTTATTTCCTGGAAAGCTATGCTCTTCTCTTTCTTTACTAAAGGTGAAGTGTTTTGTTAAGCTTCTCTTGTTCATATGAGCTGCTCATAAGATTTGAGCTTGCCCAACAACCTCTCTGTTATAATCTCATTTAAACTTCTGGCTCCTTTGATTGGACAGATTCTTGAATCCCATGTGTTATGGAAGGACATAAGGATCTTATTATTGACTTCTATCAATGTGATGTCTTTCTCCAAGGTATTCAGTTCATTAATAATGAGACGGAGCCTTGTGTACATTTAAGCTGCAGATTCAGATTCTCCCTTTTTGTAGTTCTCATATTGAGATATAAGGTGTGATCTTCTTTCTTTTCTCTCATCAGCAGATCCAGCAACCATTGTATTGAGGGAGTCCCAGATATCTTTAGATGAGGTGCATTCAGCAACCTTTTGAAAAATGTCATCTGACATTGTTTTGGCTAAAATGTTCATAGCCTTTGCATCACCAATTTTGGCTTTATTCTGGGCTTCTATCAATTCTGAAGGTGGTATAACACTGGTACTTACTGTTTCCACTGGTAGAGGTGGACCAGTTAAAATGGAGTTTTAGATATCTTCATCAATATAGTTCATATAAATTCTAATCATTGCCTTCCATAGTGCAAACATATTTAGATTGCACACAGGAGGTCAAGTGCTTTAAAATTCCTTATATTGTGTTATGATATATTTCTTGGTAAAAATAAAATCTATCAGATCTTATGGTTCAGGTGTTAGCCTGTAAAACCAAACAACCAGCCTCAGATACAAATTGAAAGAAAGGGATAGATCTGATTTACACAAGAGGGGTGGTGAATAGTGTGTATTAAAAACTAAAAATTATTTTTAAAGTGGATTTAAATTAAGTTATATATATATAGAAAGAAAGGTCCCAACACACAAATAAAAAAGTAAAGCAAACACAGACGACACAAGGAAATTTAGAGTGGTTCCCCAATAAATCTGGGTACGTCCACTCTTCTACCACCCTGGTAGGAATCAACTACAGGTTTTTGATCAGGTGCCCTGCCACCAAAAGATCTATTTTCTAAGGGAGATCTAACAACCCTTTGAGATTTTGATCAGGTGCCCAAAAACCAACCTTAAGTTTTTTGATAAGGAGACTTCGAAACCAAAATATAACTTTTGTAGGGAGTTAAAAACCATTTACATAGCTTATGAAATAAACTAAATAGGTGATGATGTCTTCTCTATCAAGATTCTCTGAGAAGACTAGTGGTTGTTGTAAGCAAAAAAGCTCCACTTAATTTGTGTAGAGATTATGATCAAGAGAGGGAGACTTTTCTTCAGGGTGTAGGCCTTCCTGAAATTGACTGATTGAAGAATTTGCACTAGCAGAGACTGAATCAGAAAATCTATTAAAAAATATGTTGATCTATATAAATCTATTGATTATTTGATTTGTTAATTAACCCTTTAGGAGAAATTCTCTGAAAGTATGTAAAAATGTCTGAGGAGAATTCAAATATTTGAATTCATTTATTCTGAAACTACTGAGGCATTCCTTTAGAATTATAACTGCCTTGGAGATTGATTAGAATTAAACTCTATGATAAATCTATAATTAATGCTGCCTGGAACAGCTATATTCATTAAGAATATTTAACATTAATTATCAGAGTGTAACTACCTTAAATAAAGCTTGAAATCATTCTGCCTCATAATAAATATAATAGCCTAAACACTGCAAAGAATTCGTCAAACACAGCAAACCTTTCGTCGACCTGAGCTTGGAGTTCATCGAACTAAATATATCATTCGTCGAACTGAGCTTGGCTATCATCGAGCTGAGCTGCAGATTTGAGGTTAGAGTTTGTAGACCAGAGCTTAGCTTTCGTCGAGCTAAACTAAGAGGTAGAACTCTGAGTTCATCGAGTGAGCTCGGCGATTGTTGAACTACGCTTAGCTTTCCTCAAACTGAATTTCTGCTGGAATTCCTTCTGAGACAATAACCCTGGAAATAACCTATGACCCTACACTATACAAAGTGGGTCAAACTAATCATCCTAAACAAATGATAGTGATACTAGCCTAAATAAGTAATAGGGTTCCAAAAATCTTAAACAACTTGCTTGTCTGTAGGGACAAACTCAAGACTGATATCTTCACATTCCATCTGATCTCTTATAAAGTGATACCCAATATCTATTTGCTTAGTCCTGTTGTGTGAAACAGCATTCCTAGCTATAGAGATTGTACTTATAGATTTATAAAATAAAGTACTTCTACTTATCTTGAGGTTATTATGCTTGAGCTGATGTTGGATACACATCAACTATACACAGTAGCTCGCAGTAGCAATATATTCTAACTCAGTAATTGAAATTGCAACACTTGTTTTCTTCTTGCTTCTCCACGACACTAGTCTTCCTCCCAAGAACCAATAAGTGCCTGAAGTGCTTTTTCTGTCCTCTTTGTAGCCTATGAAATCTGCATATGATAAGCCAGTTAATTCAAAATCCCTATTTCTAGGGTATCATAGGCTAAGATCTGGTTTGCTCTTAAGATACCACAAAATCATCTTAGCAACAGAGTAGTGAGATTCTTTAGGGCGGGCAAGATACCTAGCACAAACACATTTAGCATACATGATGTCTGGCCCCCTTGTAGTAAGATATAAATGGGAGTCAATTATCCATCTATACAAAGTTTCATCAACAGGTTTCCCTGCCTCATCTTTGTCTATACAAAACTTATTGATCAACTCCCTGGTGAACTTAGACTGGGATATGGACAAGTCATCATCATTATGTCTTACTTGAAGGCATAAGAAGAACTTGAGCTCACCCATACTGCTTATCTCAAACTTCCCTTGCATAAGTTTGGCAATTTCCTGCAAAGGTTATCATCGGTAGATCAAAAGATTATGTCATCAACATAAATCTGGACTAGGATGATCTTGCCCTAATATCTCCTAAGGATTAGGTTTTTGTCTATCTTCCCCCTTGAGAATTTGTTCTCAATAAGGAAGCTAGAAAATGTCTCATACCATGCTCTAGGGGCTTTCTTCATCCAATATACAGCTTTCTTAAGTCTATAAACAAATTCAGGTGAGTTAGAGTCAATAAAACCTGAAGGCTATTAAACATAAACCTCTTCTTTTAAGTCACCATTTAGAAAGTCCGACTTCACATCTCTCTGGTAGACTTTGAATCCTTGGTAAGCAACATTTACAAGGAAATGTCAGATGGCTTCCAATATGGCTACTGGGGCAATGGTTTGATCCAAAAAAATACCTTCTTCTTATTTGTATCCTTTAGCCACCAGTTTAGCCTTGTGCTTAACTATAATTCAATTTTAATCAAGATTATTCCTGTAGATCCACTTGATTCAAATGACATTATGTCCTTGTGGTCTGGTTACCAGCTTCCAGGCCGTACATCTCTTAAACTATTTCAGTTCCTCTTATATTGCTACAATACAGAACTGATCTATGTTGGACTCTTAAAATCTCTTGGGGACAACCTGTGATAGAAAACTTACATACATTTTTGTATTAAGTCTCTTGCATCTTGTCACCACTCCTTGGTTAGCATAACTAATAATCTTGTGTCTTGGATGATCCCTTAGATTCCTTACTGCTGGAGGCAATATTGCTCCAGCTTCTTAATCTTCATTGTCTTCATTTTTTGATAATCATCCATAACCTGTGTGCCTTGTGCTTCCTCTAGAATACACACTATGTTAGCTTCATCTTTACCCTTTGGAGAAGCTTTCTTGATAGTCATCTTATCCGTCATCAGATCTGTACCAGCAGGACTCGAAGAGGAGTCTGGTGTAACACCCCAAAACTTGGAAGGGCAATCGACGGCGTCGCTTATCTAATTTTGGGTTTTGGGGGTAGGCACACGGCCTGTGACACGGCCGTGTCACAAGCCGTGTTGCGCCTGGGTCGTCGAGCCATGTTGCCCCTGGGTCGCCGAGCCGTGTTGGTCGACGATCGGCGAGAAGGCACACGGCCTTGGACACGAGCGTGTCCCTGGCCGTGTCCTTCTCGGGCTGTTCGCAGAATTTATTCTGCTAGGCGTGACACGGGTCACGACACGGCCGTGTCGGGGCTGACACGGGCGTGTCGAGGGCCATGTCTTTGGTCGTGTCTTGGGCCGTGTCCTTCTCTGACTGGGAATGTTGGTCGGTAGGGGGAGTGACACGGGCCTCGACACGGGCGTGTCAACGGCGACACGGCCGTGTCGGAAGCCGTGTCAAAGGACGTGTCGAAGGCCGTGTGCTGGTTTTCGAATCAGTCGAGACGGCAAATGGCTAACACAGCCATGCACACGGTCGTGTTGCAACCCGTGTTCGGCCCAGATTTTCTATTTTGGGTTCTGATCGTGGCCGTTCGTTCTTTTCTTTGGAAGATCTAACGGTGGGGAGCCTCCCTGGGTGGTTTAAGGCCGGGAATAGGGTTTCAAACCCTCATTTTTCATTTGGCTTTATCTCTCTTGATTCTAGAGAGAAGGGAGAGCAAGGTGGAGGAAGGAGGTCAAGATCCGGCCGCCGGCGAAGCTTCGGAGGTCCGTTTCGCGAGCGGAGTTCAGATCCGCAAAGGTGGGAGCGTTGCGGTGGTGTTCAACCGAGCAAATCTTCTCCATGGCTAGGAAGAGGGGACGAAAGGTAACGACACTTCTCCTCTCGGTTTTTAGGATTTAGGATGCATGAATAGCATCCCCTTCCTTTCGTATTTTGAGCGCCGAATCTCTCAAATGAGAGGGATTCGTGTAGCCTAGGTTCA
Source organism: Platanthera zijinensis (assembly GCA_039513925.1). Lineage (NCBI taxonomy): Eukaryota > Viridiplantae > Streptophyta > Magnoliopsida > Asparagales > Orchidaceae > Platanthera > Platanthera zijinensis. The sequence goes on from CM077084.1 coordinate 189,379,076, forward strand.
AGAGGAACCTCCGGGTTGAGTATGTTCATCCCGGTATGCTTTGCATTAGAGATCTGCTCCGTTAGCGGATTAGGCATTGTGGGTGAAGCCGTGGTCGCGACCGTTAGTCCGACCCGGTGATGTTGCATAGCGAGCTTCGAGGATTCGGTAGAAATCCGTTGCGGCAATACGCCGTTGTATGTATGTGTTTTCCCCTTATATTTGAGTGAGTACTCGTGGTCGGAACCAGACAAGGTTAGCTCCGTGTTGTGCGGTAGTTGATTTCCTTGGAGCACGGGAAAGACACGGTGCGAATGGTGATTGGGGTGGGGAAACCTTTGTTTGTGCTTTGCAAAGGCGCGACTATATCTCCGTGGTCGGCTGGCTATCCCGTGACGCGCAAGTCATATGGGGGAAGTGTCCCGGCGAGACTAGCCCCTTGTGTGGACTGACGAGAATGTCGAGCGGAGGACAAGCCCGGGCAATGTAGCCATGAGCGGGTGGGGTCCAACAAGGCTTCTTAGAATCGGTCAGTGTGAGACGGAACCCTGACGTGCGAAGTAAGAATGTGCGGGCAAGCCCCGGGGTATATTACCCTTGTGCGGGTGGGGCCTTTGCAAGGTTCCGTGTGACGGCGTGTGTGCCATTAGGGACATGGTGGTTCCCTTGTGTTTGCGGCTTTAAGCCAATGGGGAAACGGAAGTACCCAGTGTTTGATGTTGTGCTAGATGCATACGAGCTAGGGTGCCTTGGGTGAAACTCGGGTTGCATTCATGCTGCATAGTAGGCCCCTTTCACTTTGTACAAAACATAGAGAACATGTATGCTGTATGAGACATCCAAGCCTGTTTTACCGCTTTAATATATATGCTCTTTTGGTATACGAAGTGCTAACTTGCAGGTGGAGTGGTACCCCGGGGTCTGTTAGGGACGGCCGGGAGGAGATGTGTTTGTTACACAGTAGAGGTCATCCATTGCTGACCCACGTTACTTCAAATCCTTACAGGGCAAGGATCACATGCAGGAGCTAGCGCGCCGGGCGAAAAGTACTAAGCCTCATGAACTGTTGTTGTGCTTGGATTTTCCTTCTGTGTTTGCTACTCTTATTATGTTTATGTCCGGCTTGCATGCCGAGGTAACCTAGGAGTGCTTGGCACATTTATATTTTTGGACTATTATTGTGTAAGGCCTTAAGGCCATTTGATACTCTATCGTTAGTGGATAACTTCTGTCGGTTAATGTTTTGTTTCCGCTGTGTTTGTCTGGAGTTTTGAGATTGGGTAGTTTTCATATCATCTTTTAATACTAAAGCTGTGGCGTCCGTATGTTGTGGGGCCCCGGCCGGACCCATATTATATGGTCTTTACAGGGGAGGTGTTACAATTTGGTATCTGAGGGAGGTTGGCATTCCAGTGAGAAGTTTCGCGGTCGAAAGTATAAGTCGAGTCACGTATTAGAAGTTATCCACATAGGATTATCGCAGGACCATGAGTGTCCTTGTGTTCGAGTCTTGCAATTATAGACTATTTTGCGTTTTCTTGCTTGTGTTTAGAGTGAAAGCAACGAGGCTGGGACCTCGAGGCCAAGAGAAGAGCTCTCCGCAAGTAGTCCGACTGCGCAAGGTCCGCTAGGGATGGGGGTCACACCGGCCGACTTCTGCCGTATGCTTGCAGAAGCGATGGTGGCGGCCCAAGCTGTAGTGACAGCACAGGTAGCAGCTCCCGTTGCTCAGGTAGCAACTCCTTCTACCCCGGTCACGGCAGCGACCGTGCTGGTTGAGGAGGCCAGGCGGGCGGAGCCGCAGGCCGAGAGAGTGGTTGTCGGGCAGGGGGACCGGTAGATGAAGTACTTTCTGAGCTTCCACCCTCCAACCTTCAAGGGAATCGGCACGCCCACAGATGCAGAGGATTGGTGGGCTAGAATTCAGGAGCTTCTGAGGGCGGCAGAGGCGCCCGAAGAGAAAAAGGCAGAGTTCGCAGCCTTTATGTTGGAGGGAGATGCCAAGTTATGGTGGGTGAGCCACAGTGGCCGGCAATTTCTAGGACGCACACCGTCCATCGAGGAATTTGGGAATGCCTTCCTGAAGAAGTACATTCCCGCCTCAACGAGGTTAGCCCTCCAGAGGCAGTTCCTACATCTGGTGCATCGAGACAAGTCAGTGGATGAGTATGTTCAGGAATTTAATCGCTTGGGTCGTTATGCAGGGACGACCATGGCAGACGATGAAGAGAGGGACAATCTCTTCTATCATGGACTGAGGGAGAATCTAAGACAACCCCTCATATCGATGAAACGTGCGGGTTTCAACGAATTGGTGGAGGCGGCCCGAATTTTGGAGAGTGACATGGAGCGATCCCAGCATCGCAAGGGTTTCACACCCAAACAGGGGGAGGAGAAGAAGCCTGCTCAGTCCCATGGAAAGGCGGAAGGGAGCCGATGGAAGAAGAAGCCTTCCCCATATAAGTCGGGCGAGAAAAGTAATTGGACATCGGGAGGGTCACGCTCTAAGGGCCCTCAGACGTGCTATAGTTGTGGCAAGCCGGGCCACATAGCAAGATTTTGTACCCAAGGGGGCGCTGATCAAGAGCCAAGGCAGGAGCAAACCGTACGCTCCGGACCTAGTACAGCAGAGAAGGGGAAAATGGCGGAGTCGAGTGCTTCCCGGTTTCAACCAGTGCAGCCAAGGGCCTACAACCTTGGGCAGCAGGAAGCAATCTGCCAAATCGATGTGGTGACAGGTATGAGAGTTCAACCTACATCGTAGATTTCTTCCTTTCAAGTTTTTTTTTATGTTGTTGCATGTGTGTAGGCTTTATAATGGTATCTGGGTACCCCGCTAAGGTACTCTTTGATACGGGAGCATCACACTCCTTCCTTGCGGAAGGCTTTATCACGAGGATCGGAGTGGAGTCTTTCTCGACGGACTCCGAGTTGAAAGTGCGCATGCCTAATGGGTCATCTATGACTACCAGGGCTAGGGGCCGGATTTGTTGGAGTCTTGAGGGAGTTGACTTCTTATTGGTAGCGGCGATCTTGCCGTTGTCCGAGTTCGATGTGATTTTGGGGATGGATTGGCTAGCGGAGCAGCGTGCCAGTATCGACTGTTTGTCCAAGGTGGTAACCCTGAGGGGCGTGGGGCAAGCGGAAGTCAAGTTTGAAGGCTTGTATGGAGTGACCTGTTCCCTAGTTTCGGCACTTCAGTTAGTGCGAGTTGTTAACCAGGGAGGTGTAGCTCTAGTAGCGTTGTTGGAGGTTAGCCTTTCTAGGATGTCTCTTGGAGAAGTGCCCGTGGTGGCAGAGTTTGGAGATGTATTTCCCGAGGAGTTACCGAGAGCACCTCCTCGGCAGGAGATTGATTTCTCCATCAAGTTGGTGCCCGAGGCTAGACCAGTGTCGCGTCCACCCTTCAGGATAGCACCAAAGGAGTTGGCCGAGCTCAAGGTTCAGTTGTAGGAGCTTTTGGAGCAAGGGTATATCAGGCCCAGCTCTTCACCGTGGAGTGCGCCGGTGTTATTCGTAAAGAAGAAGGACGGTAGTATGCGTCTGTGCATAGACTACCAAGAGTTGAACAAATTGACTATCAAGAATAAGTATCTGATCCCTCGGATAGACGATCTCTTCGACCAGTTGGTGGGATCGGTGGTGTACTCCAAGTTGGACTTGAAGTCCGGATATTATCAGTTGCGGATTCGTGACGAAGACATACCCAAGACCGCGTTTGGTACGAGGTATGGTCATTTTGAGTTCTCGGTGATGCCGTTCGGGCTGACAAACGCGCCGTTCGTGTTCATGGACTAGATGAACCGAGTGTTTCGCGAATATTTGGACTGGTTCATAGTTGTCTTTATCGATGACATATTGGTGTATTCCAAGTCAGAAGCGGAGCACGAGTCGCACTTGTGGATAGTGTTACAAGTGTTGAGAGAGAACCAGCTCTATGCGAAGTTCTCGAAATGCGAGTTTTGGTTGGAGAAGGTGGCGTTTTTGGGCCATGTAATCAGTGGGGACGGGGTGGCGGTGGATCCAACGAAAGTTGAAGCCATCAGAGAGTGGCCAGTTTTGAGGACCGTGGCAGAAGTCTGGAGTTTTCTTGGACTAGCCGGGTACTACCGAAGGTTTGTGGAAAACTTTTCGCGGATAGCTCTACCACTCACTTCTCTAACTCGCAAAGATCAGAGGTTTGTATGGACTCAAGAGTGCAATCAGGCATTTGAAACCCTGAAGGAAAGGCTAATGACGACGTCGATCCTAAGTCTACCAAAGGGGACCGAAGGGTTCCAGATTTTCAGCGATGCATCCGGATGCGGGCTAGGGTGCGTGTTGGTGCAACATGGTAGTGTGATAGATTTTGGGTCGAGGCAGCTGAAGCCCCACGAGAGAAAATACCACGTCCATGATTTGGAGTTGGCGGCGGTAATTTTTGCTTTGAAGTTGTGGAGGCACTATGTTTATGGTGCAAAGGTGAAGATCTTCACGGACCACAAGAGTCTAAAGTATCTCCTAGATCAGAAGGACCTAAATATGCGGCAGCGCTGGTGGGTCGAGTTCCTTGGGGACTACGAGGTGACGATTCAGTACACGCTAGGGAAAGCCAATGTGGTGGCAGATGCTTTGAGTTGGAAATACTCGGGGCAAGGAAATTGGATTGAAGCTCACGATGAGCGGTTAAGGCGGGACTGGGAGTCCCTTGGTTTGGAATGTGTGGCAAGAGGCGAGTCTAGCATGGCTCGACTAAATTGGATTGAGATGCAGAGTGACTTATGCGATCGTATTCGGGAAGCGACCCGTGTAGATGCGGAGTTCCAACCTTTCGTGGAGGAAGCTCTAAAGGGCGAGGGAAGCGTCTGGGAGATGGTTGATGGGATTCTGAGGAAGGGCGGAAGGATTTGTGTACCGCAGTTCGGCAAGCTCCACGAGGAGTTGATGTTTGAGGCCCACTTCACTAAGTACTCCATTCACCCGGGCAGTACAAAGATGTACTTGGATTTGAAGAAGTCCTATTGGTGGCCTGGGATGAAGCGGGACGTAGCTTTGTGTGTGAGTCGGTGCCAAACTTGTGCCTTGGTGAAGGCCGAGTGTCAGAAGCCGGGCGGGTTCTTGAAGCCTCTTCCAATCCCCGAATGGAAATTTGATGACATCTCAATGGATTGTGTGCATGGATTGCCTAGATCGCAGCAGGGTAATGATGCCATTTGGGTGATTGTGGACCGCTTGACCAAAGTGGCACATTTCATCCCAAACCGGAAGGAGGACAGTGTGGAAAAGTTGGTAGAGTTGTACGTCCGCAATATTGTACGACTTCATGGGATTCCGAAGAGTATAGTCAGCGACCGGGATGGACGTTTCACGTCTAAGGATTGGCGGTTGGTGCAGAAGAGCTTGGGCACAAAACTCAAGTTAAGTACGGCCTTTCATCCTCAAACCGATGGGCAAACTGAGAGAACGAACCGTACTTTGGAAGATATGCTAAGGATGTGTACTCTCGACTTCGGCAAGAAGTGGGAGGAACACCTCTTCATGGTGGAGTTTGCTTATAACAATATCTACCAAGCTAGTATCAAGATGGCGCCATATGAAGCTCTTTATGGGAGGCGGTGTCGAACACCGATGTCTTGGACAGAGGCGGGAGACACAAAGCTTTTGGGGAAAGAAGTGGTAGCTGAAGCTAGTGAGCTAGTGCGGACCATCCAAGAGCGCATGAAGTTAGCTCAAGATCGGCAGTCGAAGTATTTCAATGCCCGCCACAGGCATGTGGAATTTGCTGTGGGTGACTGGGTGTACCTTAAGATGAAGCCGTTCAAAGGCGTTTCATGAATTCGCCGACTCAAGAAGCTGAGTCCGAGTTTTTTGGGACCATTCAAGGTCATCGAGCGAGTGAGAGAGGCAGCGTTCCGGTTGGCGTTGTCCACATAGCTAAGTGGATTGCATGACATTTTTCACGTCTCCGTTTTGAGGAAAGCTTTGTTAGAAGCCAACGTGGTGATTGAGCCGACGGCGGTGCCGGTAGAGGAAGACTTGAGGACGCGAGTTCGTCCAATCGGGATAGAAGATTCAGAGGTTCGGCAATTGCGGAACAAGGAAGTCAGACTCGTAAAGGTACGTTGGGATAACTGTGGCTGCGAGGAACTCTCATGGGAGCAAGAGCAGGCCATGCGGGAGGAGTACCCCGAGCTTTTCTCCTCAGGTACCGTTTAGAATTTGTGTACTTTCCATGTTTTAAATTTCGGGACGAAATTCTTTGAAGGGGGGAGAATTGTAACACCCCAAAACTTGGAAGGGCAATCGACGGCGTTGCTTAGCTAATTTTGGGTTTTGGGGGTAGGCACACGGCCTGTGACACGGCCGTGTCACAAGCCATGTTGCGCCTGGGTCGTCGAGCCGTGTTGCCCCTGGGTCGCCGAGCCGTGTTGGTCGATGATCGGCGAGAAGGCAAACGGACTTAGACACGGGCGTGTCCCTGGCCATGTCCTTCTCGGGCTGTTCGCAGAATTTATTCTGCTAGGCGTGACACGGGTCACGACACGGCCGTGTCGGGGCTGACACGGGCGTGTCGAGGGCCGTGTCTTTGGCCGTGTCTTGGGTCGTGTCCTTCTCTCACTGGGAATGTTGGTCGGTGGGGGGAGTGACACGGGCCTCGACACGGGCGTGTCAACAGCGACACGGCCGTGTCGGAAGCCGTGTCAAAGGCCGTGTCGAAGGCCGTGTGCTGGTTTTCGAATTAGTCGAGACGGCGAATGGCTAACACGGCCATGCACACGGCCGTGTTGCAACCCGTGTTTGGCCCAGATTTTCTATTTTGGGTTCCGATCGTGGCCGTTCGTTCTTTTCTTTGGAAGATCCAACGGTGGGGAGCCTCCCTTGGTGGTTTAAGGCCGGGAATAGGGTTTCAAACCCTCATTTTCCATTTGGCTTTATCTCTCTTGATTCTAGAGAGAAGGGAGAGCAAGGTGGAGGAAGGAGGCCAAGATCCGGCCGCCGGCGAAGCTTCGGAGGTCCGTTTCGCGAGCGGAGTTCAGATCCGCGAAGGTGGGAGCGTTGCGATGGTGTTCAACCGAGCAAATCTTCTCCATGGCTAGGAAGAGGGGACGAAAGGTAACGACACTTCTCCTCTCGGTTTTTAGGATTTAGGATGCATGAATAGCATCCCCTTACTTTCGTATTTTGAGCGCCGAATCTCTCAAATGAGAGGGATTCGTGTAGCCTAGGTTCAAGAGGAACCTCCGGGTTGAGTATGTTCATCCCGGCATGCTTTGCATTAGAGATCCGCTCCGTTAGCGGATTAGGAATTGTGGGTGAAGCCGTGGTCGCGACCGTTAGTCCGACCCGGTGATGTTGCATAGCGAGCTTCGGGGATTCGGTAGAAATCCGTTGCGGCAATACGCCGTTGTATGTATGTGTTTTCCCCCTTATATTTGAGTGAGTACTGGTTGTCGCAACTAGACAAGGTTAGCTCCATGTTGTGCGGTAGATGATTTCCTTGGAGCATGAGAAAGACACGGTGCGAATGGTGATTGGGGTGGGGAAACCTTTGTTTGTGCTGTGCAAAGGCGCGGCTATGTCTCCGTGGTCGGCTGGCTATCCCGTGACGCGCAAGTCATGTGGGGGAAGTGTCCCGGCGAGACTAGCCCCTTGTGTGGACTGACGAGAATGTCGAGCGGAGGACAAGCCCGGGCAATGTGGCCATGAGCGGGTGGGGTCCAGCAAGGCTTCTTAGAATCGGTCAGTGTGAGACGGAAACCTGACGTGCGAAGTCAGAATGTGCGGGAAAGCCCCGGGGTATATGACCCTTGTGCGGGTGGGGCCTTTGCAAGGTTCCGTATGACGGCGTGTGTGCCGTTAGGGACATGGTGGTTCCTTTGTTTTTGCAGCTTTAAGCCAATGGGGAAACGGAAGTACCCAGTGTTTGATGTTGTGCTAGATGCATACGAGCTAGGGTGCCTTGGGTGAAACCCGGGTTGCATTCATGCTGCATAGTAGGCCCCTTTCACTTTGTACAAAACATAGAGAACATGTATGCTGTATGAGACATCCAAGCCTGTTTTACCGCTTTAATATATATGCTCTTTTGGTATACGAAGTGCTAACTTGCAGGTGGAGTGGTACCCCGGGGTCCGTTAGGGACGGCCGGGAGGAGATGTGTTTGTTACACAGTAGAGGTCAGCCTTTGCTGACCAACGTTACTTCAAATCCTTACAGGGCAAGGATCGCATGCAGGAGCTAGCGCGCCGGGCGAAAAGCCCTAAGCCTCATGAAGTGTTGCTGTGCTTGGATTTTCCTTTTGTGTTTGCTACTCTTGTTATGTTTATGTCCGGCTTGCATGCCGAGGTAGCCTAGAAGTGCTTGGCACATTTATATTTTTGGACTATTATTGTGTAAGGCCTTAAGGCCATTTGATACTCTATCGTTAGTGGATAACTTCTGTCGGTTAATGTTCTGTTTCCGCTGTGTTTGTCTGGAGTTCTGAGATTGGGTAGTTTTCATATCATCTTTTAATACTAAAGCTGTGGCGTCCGTATGTTGTGGGGCCCCGGCCGGACCCATATTATATAGTCTTTACAGGGGAGGTGTTACATCTAGTAGATCACTATTAATCATAGTTGACTCATCAAATACTACATTAACAGACTCTCTAAGACTTGACTTGTCAAGTTATAGATCTCATATGCCTTACTATGATTGTTTTACCCAACAAAAATCATTTATAGGAATTGGCAGCAAACTTGGTCAAATCGGACATCCCATTATTCAGCACATAGAACTTGCTACCAAAGATCCATAGAAAACCCAGGTTTTGTTTTCTGCTCTTCAAGATCTCATAGGGAGTCTTCTTGTGGCTCTTGGTGATATAAGTTCTGTTAAGGACATAATATGCAGTATTCACTGCCTCAGCCAAGAAATATTCTGGGTGAGATATGTCACTTAATAAGGTCCTTCCAGCCTCTATGAGAGTCCTATTATTCCTCTCAGCAATCCCATTTTTTCTCGGGTGTTTGTTGATAAGAAAATTCTTGGTGAATCCCTTGCTCTTCAGAGAACCTTGTCATGTTGTCAGACTAAAATTCAGTCACATGCTCACTTCTGATTTTGATCACACTATTGTCCAATTAATTCGGAATTTGCTTGACAAAAGTCTTGAAGACATTAGGGGTTTCAGACTTTTTCTTCAAAAAGAAAACCCAAGCAAATCTTGAAAGGTCATCAAATACTATAAGGGTGTAGATTCTCCTACCTAGACTATATACTGGCATAGGACCAAACAAGTCCATATGCAAGAGGTATAAATACCTTATAGACTCTTTGATCCCAATGCTCTTGAAAGAAGCTTTGGTCTGTTTGCCCTTTTGGTATGCAGATAAAATGCCTTCCTTATTACATTTCATTTTAGTACCATTCCTAACTAGCTCTCGACTAAAGAACTTGTCAATTGTCTTATAGTTCTAATGAGCTAGTCTCTTATGCCATTGGACATAGTTAGAGACTTTCTCATTTGAAACTAGTCATTTTGGAGATTCTATATCTAAACACAAAAAAAATAAACAATAGACATTCCCACTCCTAGTGCCTGTCAAGACGACCTTTTGGTCACATAACCTCTTAATATGGCACTCATCCTTATGGAATAATATATCATAGCAATTATCACAGAGTTTGCTTATGCTTATCTATTGTGTTGAAACCCTTCAACATAAGTTACTTTTGTGATAGTGACTATGCCATTTATGATCTTACCATTCCCTCTATTGACTCCTCTGTCTGATCTACCAAAGATCACTTTGGGTACATCCTTCACTGGAGTGTACTCCCTCAAGTTACTCCTTGTTCTAGTCATGTGCCTGGAACACCCACTATCCAAGTACCATATAGGGGTATGGGCACTTGGAATAACCTGTAAGACATGATTTAGATTACCTTCGGACCCCAATAGGTATCGGGTCCTAGGTTTTGATTAGTTTGAAAAAATACTTGTCTACCAACAGCATTTAAGACTGGTGGACTAACTATTGCTCTAGCCACACTAGGATTATGCCAGCAATCTATTGCATAGTGGCCCACTTTCCCACACCAACAGCACTCATGATTCTTGTACCTTCTTTTCTGAGCTGGTCTACTAGCTGTGCTGACAACAGTTCTCGGTCTAGAGGGAACAACAACAGCCTTTTTCAGGTTCCTTTCAGCTAGGATCTGGCTGAATATAAGTCTTCTAGAAGACTTATGTGGCCTTCTCTGAATTCCATCCGCACCAGTCTTCTTTACAAAAGACATGCTCTTGAGAGCATTAGAAATAGCCAAATAAAGTTTGTTGATAGACTGACCCTTGGTTAGAGTCTTTGTTGGATGACCCAGAAATTTTGCTGCAGCCACATTCTTGAGTTTGGGGGCTGGAGCACCAAAGATAAATGGTTTATGATGGGCCATTTTAATTTCTTTATGGGCTATCTTAAAGGCACTCATCCCCATTCCTCTTCTCCTTATAGTGGAAGGTACACTTATATTCTTCCAGGAAGAATTCCCATTGTTCTAGTGACCATACATGGAGTCCTGGTCATACCTGTTAGAAGGGAGTATTAAACTTTTAAAGGTAATGGGTGGCTTAACTAGAGCTTTTCCCTTTTCTTTGAAGGGGGCAACCCTTGCATTTCCCTAAAATCCTAAGTCCTCACTTGTTTTTATGAGAGGAGGAGTCAATGATAAGTAACACAGAATTGGGCTTATAGTAGCTAGCCACAATCCTCTTCTCCTACTGGAGTTTCTCTTCCAGATCTCTAATGAGACGTTCCTTGTATTTAATGGTGCCAATCTGAATCACTGTGATGTTCTTCAGTTGTCTAACATCCCTTATTTTCTATTCCAGCAAGGTTGTCGACTCAGATTGTAGGGAGGCAGTATATTGAAGGGAGATAATCTCCTAAGCCTGCTTTTTGGCAAGCTTCTTGCTATTCTTCCAAGCATTCATAAGTTCAGCATACTTATCAATCAGTTGATTGTTATCTTCCTCAGATTCATAGTCACCTTCATCCCTGGCTGAAGATGCTTCAAAATTGGGACCAGTCTCATATTCTGACTCAAATGATGAATTGGACAGAGAGTGTACCTTAACTGGACTAGGCTGCTCCTGAAAGGATTCCTCATCAGACCTTGCCATAAGCCCATAGCAGCTGAAGTTATCTTTATTTCTTTCATCCTCCTCTAACTAACTATCTTACTATGACAGAGGGGCCCTGATCCCTATCCTGGCAGTAGGATAGTCTTCAACTTCTTTTGCCTCAATAGCAACCGGCCCTATGTAGGCTTCTTCTTCTTAATCATCAAACTCTCATGAAGATGAGTCAGTACAGCTCTTATGATTTTTTGCAATGAAGGACTTCTACTTCTTTCCCCTGTGCTGGTGAACCTTCTTCTCACCAGTTTCCTTTCTTTTGACTGGGCAGTCGCCTATAACATGCCCTAGCTTGATGTAGCTGTAACACTCAACTTTAGAAGAAATATGTTTATTAGTTTTAGAGTCATAGTTGTCCTCCTTTGAGGGTTTCTTCTCAGTTCTATAGTGGTTCTTCCTGTGATGAGAGGAGGAGGAAGGTCTGCTCCTCCACCCCTTCCTCTTCATTAACATCAAAAATTTCCTAGAAAAGCAAACAAATTCCTCATCAAACATATTGCAGTCTGATGTGCTTGGTTCTGAGCTGTCTTACACAGTTGGCCTTCTTGGAGGAGACGTAATTCTCTCCATGCTCCTCTTTTATATTTCTACCTTGAAGGTCACAGACTTCTCCCTGATCAGGGATCTGCTACTTGTGTCCACCTCTTTCCTGGCAGTCAGTTGCATTTCATAAGACTACAGCTTCCCAAATAGAGTTGATGGTGGAGTATCAGCCATCATTACCACCTCCCTGATGGAACAAATCTTGGTGTCCCAGACTCTAGTTAGAGACCTTAGGAACATGTCATTAAGTTAATAATTGTTAAAGACCCAACAATAGGTCCTTAGCTCATTAACTATTCTAAAGAATCTTTCATAGCAGTTAGCTATGCTCTCTTCCTTGAACTGCCAGAAAGCCTCATACTCTTGGTTGGCATGGACTTCCTATCATCTCTAACCTCTTCTGGGCCCTCGATGTAGACCACAAAAGTGTCCCGCATCTCCTTGGTGGTCTTGTTGTGAACTATGTTCTGAAAGGTAGAATCATCAATAACCCTGAATATGATGTTCTGGGCTCTCTCGTCCAAGGTGACAAGAATAACATCATCCTTGGGCATCTATGAATATGTCGTAGGTGTTCGTACATTGGCATCCAGAGCTGAGACATTTATAGGGAAGAAAGGTCCCTCTTTGATTGTCACAAATATCCTTGGGTTAGATGCTTCCATGAAGAGCTTGACCCTCTCCTTCAAGATTCCAAAGCATTCCTTTCTGCAAATAGGAAGCATCATGGAACCAAGCTCCTTATGGCTCTCTCTTAAACCCATAAGTATACTCTGACTGCTACCCTTGGAGATCTACTAAGACTGTTAAGTCTTTCTTGAGCAACCTACCTCAGATACCACTTGAAAGTCTTTAATTCCAAACTTGCTAAACACCTAGATGGGGGGGGGGGGTGAATAGTTTTTCTAGTCCTTTAAGATTTTCTTTAACTTGGTGTGTTGTGAGTTAGCTAGGTTTGTTTGCTTTCAAGACAATCCACAAAAGCACACAAAATATTTATAGTGGTTCCCTAGGTTATGGGTATGTCCACTGTCCCTCACCTTTTTAACAGCTTGTTAGACAAGGCCCCTTCTCCAAAACATGGCTCCTAAGAGCTTACAACACGATCCCGCAGGACCACTCAATCTCCTCGAAGACTGACATCTCGGGCACAAATCCCAAAAACTCATTTTTCAAAAGATCACCTACCTCAGGCCAAAAGGCCCTACCACTCAAGCTAGGAGGATAGCCCTACCTCAGATCCAAAGGATCCTACCACTCAGGTATAAGTGCCCTACAACTTAGACCAAGGCCCTACACTCAGATCCAACCTGGATCCTACAACTCTGATTCACACTTGAATCCTACCACTCAGGCCAATGCCCTATACTCAGATTCTTAACAGAATCCTCTCACTCAGATCTATACAAGATCCTATACTCGGCCTTTATAAATAGGCTTACAAATTAGATCTAGAAAGATCCAACATAAGATTAGGTTTATTGATGTTGAATAGATAATTTAGAAATGATCTTTGCATATTCCTCCTTCTATCCTGAGAGAACTAAGACCAGATTCCTTCACAGCTCAAAAAAATTGTCTTTAGGATAAGCTCTGCTTGGGCTATGAAGTAACTGCAGCAAGGGTTGGCTTTGGCTGCTTTTTTAAAAGAGAAATATCTCAAACCTTTTTGTTGATTGTGTTGATCTCAACATCGATATTGTTGAACATTTGGATCAGTCGATTTACACTTCTGCTTCAAGCTCTGTAACAATGGTGAGAAGGAAGTAGAAGTTGAGCCGCTTTGCGAAAAGACAAACCTTAACAGTTGCTTTCTTCTTCGGCGATATCATTCCTTTTATCATCCGCCATCCAATGACTCTTTTGACATGTGGGCCCAGCCTTAATTGCAAATATAAAGCCTTCCTTTTACAGAATAAATCTTGTAGAAGCCACCGGTGCCATTAGTGGTGGTCTGTAGCTTTTCTACAATGAATTAATTCCGTTGACTTATGTTGACTTTTGCTGATGTCAGCATCTGTGGACTTAGCTAAATTCTCAGATTCAATCCAGGCATTGAGTGCGTTGAGTGAATGGACTTTACTCAATGCCTCTGGACTTAGCCAATTCTCTCGCCTTGCTTAGGCTTTGAGTGCGTTGAGTGAAATGGCTTCAGTTAATGTCTCTAGACTTAGCCAATTCTTCTGCCTTGCTAAGGCATTGAGTGCATTGAGTGAAATGGCTACACTCAATGCCTCTAGACTTAGCTAATTCTTCTAGCTTTCTTAAGCGTCGTGTGCGTTGAGTGAACTGACTTCACTCAATGCCTCTAGACTTGGCCAATTTCTTTTGCATTATCAATCGTTGAGTGTGTTGAGTGAATCTTCATCACTCAATGCCCCTGGACTTAGACAAATTTTTCTGTCTATCTTCATTAAGCTTTGACTGACCATAGCTCTGTCGACGCTTTCCTCTTTGGGCATTGAGTGAGCAGACCTCACTAAACACTTCTGGGCTTGGTTAATTTTTCCGTCTCCTTCTTTAGCTTTGATAGAATTAGCATTGCGTTGAGTGAATTGTCTTCACTCAATGCTTCTGGAATTAGCAATATTTATTTGACAGATTCTCTGTGGCTTTAACTGAAGTAGCTTTATTCAATGCTTCTAGCTATATGGCATTGAGTAAGTTGACATCAGTCAACGCATGTGGACTTGGCCACTTTTTTGTCTTCCTTCTTCTTAAGCTTTGACTGCACATTCTTTACTCAGTGCATTTTGTTGTATGGCATTGAGTGAACTGGCTTCACTCAATTCTTGTGGACATAGACACTTTTCGTGACTGTCAGATCATGGTAAAAAACCTTGCTATTAACTACTGGGCTTCACGCAAACTGTTGGGATTTGTCCACTCCTTACTCTGAGATTTTTGGCATCTGGCTTTGAGTGAACTGCCTTCACTTAACGCCTGTAGACTTGGTGATATTCATCCTTTCCAGCATCCTTCTTTGACATCTGCGGTTGAGTTAACTTGCTTCAGATAATGCCTGTGTAATTAGATAAATTTCTATCTCTCCACTTCTATACCTTGTGACCAACTGTCACAACCACTTGGAATACCTATCCAATCAATATGACAAGGACCAACTAGCATACATCAACTTGAACATACATCAAATACAACTAGGTGTGTACCATTGACTTATTTGACTTCTTACAAATCTGGGACATTGGGATCAATGGACCCAACACTAGTTATTGGGAATTGTCTTCACAATACCCCAGATTTGTGGGAAGTCAGACCTGAAACTAAGATGAATTAAGTTGTATTTGATGTTGTGTTTAAGTTGTGCATGCAGGACTCTATTGCCAAGTGTAAACCAATGTCAGTCTATAGTGGGTCATCAAACACAGGACCATACAATGTAATTCCTCATTGTGTGATCCAAGGTGTTGACTCATGTATAGCCTCTCTATTGGGGTACACTTTGTTTCCATGCACTTGGACTACTGGACTCTGGAGTTTTGAAGACTTTCTCAGAAGAAATTTTTTTCTCTAAGTCCACATACTCGAGTAGTATCTTCAATATACTCGAGTAAGTGACTTAGTACTCGAGTAGATTGGATTACATACTCGAGTAGTTCTCAAGTTACTCGAGTAAGTGTTCTGATCGTACTCGAGTTGATCTGGACTTCTCATTCCAGAAAGTTTCTAAGTACATATACTCGAGTAAATCCATTCATATACTCGAGTACCTCTTTTCCTTACTCGAGTAGGTGTTTGTGTACTCGAGTAGAGCCTTAGTCATACTCGAGTAGTCTCTTAATTATACTCGAGTAGGGCTAGCTGTTCAGTCTAAATTTTTCTAAGTCCACATACTTGAGTAACTTCGCTCATATACTCGAGTAAGTGGCTTAGCACTCGAGTAGATCCTTTTTATACTCGAGTAGACTGGCTTTGCACTCGAGTAGATTATTCTTATAGTCGAGTAGTTTGGATTAGTACTCGAGTAGATGTTTCTACTTACTCGAGTAATCTGTCTAGAGTAACTCGAGTAGTTCTTCCAAGGCACTCGAGTAGTCATTTCTATTACTCGAGTACATATTTCTCTTATCTACTCGAGTAGCAGACCTTTATACTCAAGTATCTTATCTAACCCGAGTATGTTGGCTCAGAATTCCAGAAATCGTTAAGTCCAGAATTGACGGAGATTTGAAATTAACCTTTTTCTGATTGGTCCACGTGTCAATCTTAATTACGATTATGACCGTTGGAGATAGCCTTTAAATAGGTCTTTTCAGATTTTACTAAATACGCGTTTACAGAGATTATCTTTTAAGAAAGAGAAAATCCTGAAAACCCTAATCTTTCTGTCCGCCGCCATTATCGTTTTCGGGAGAAGCTCTGGATCGTCGTTCTCACGCCGCTGCTATCGATCTTAGTTTCTCTAGTGATCCAGACTCAAGAAGAATCATCGATCTCTCCGTGCTTCATTGTCTCTGATTTACTTTCTTGATCGTGGTGATTCCAGATCTCAGAATCGTGGATCTCAGTCAAGTCTTCTTCAACTAATTCTGTTCAAACCGAAAAGATCTCAAGAATAAGATTACGTCAAAGATCCAGATCTTTGATATTCTTGTTGTAAATTTTATTCAAACAAATTTCGTTGTAGGAGATCTTTCTCCGAGTGGTAGGAAGTTTTATCTTCCGAGTGTAGATCCATTTGGGATTGAATTTTTGTAGGAACGTGGTTCCGAGGTGTAGGATTTTTTTTGCAATCCGAGATAGTAGAGTAGCCGAGTCTAGTGATTTGCTAGATCGGTGAGAAAAGTGGACGTACCCAAGATTGGGGAACCACTATAAATCTCTTGTCGTCTGTGTGATTGCTTGATTACGGATCTGTGCTGTGTTATATTTTTTATTCCACATTTGACACGAAATTCACCTATTCACCCCCCTCTAGGTGATTTAGGTTGACAACTTAGCGCTCTCACTAGTCTAGTTCTCCTATAATTGCAGTTACTAAACTAAATATGGAAGATCTATCTATACATGACAATACCAATTCATGTAAGATCACCTCGCTTGATGTAATTACAAGTGAAGTAGATCAACCATCAGGTGAAGCTCATGAAGCTGCAAAAGTTACTCAGCAGGCTGATATTGTAATAGTAACATAATCAAATGCAGAAAGTATGCATGCAGATAGCCGAAAGATCATCCCAATATTCATATTTTTGGGGATGCTAGACAGGGAGTCACAATAAGAAGAAAATTCAAAATGAAGTCATGTTTATGAGCTTCCTCTCCCAGGTCCAACTAATCAAGTTTTAAGAAGAAAATAAAGACCCATTCTGGATAATGGCTTTGCAGGAAGAACTACATCAGTTTAAAAGATGTAAAGTGTGGAAGTTGTTTCCATAACCTCAAGGATATAATATTGTTGACACCAAGTGGATTTTCAGAAACAAGTTGGATGAGACTAGTGTTATTGGGAAGAATAAGGCAAGGTTGGCTGCAAAAGGATATAAATAAGAAAAGGACATTGAATTTGACCAGACATTTGTACCATTAGTAAGGGTAGAAGCAATCAGGTTATTCCTTGATATGCTGCATATAAGGGATTTAAGGTCTACTACATGGATATGAAGTCAGCCTTCTTAAATGGTGACCTAAAAAAGAATATATATTTAGAGCAGCAATCACGTTTTGGGAATCTAACTCATCTTGAATATGTTTATTTTCTTAGGAAAGCACTTTATGGGTTGATGGAAGCCCCAAGATCATGGTATAAAACCTTGACTGCCTCCTCGTTAAGAATAAATTCTCAAGGGGGAAGATAAACAATATATTATTCCTTAGGGAAGTAAAGGCCAAGAGTCTTCTAATACAAATATTTGTTGATGACATCATATTTGGGTCTAAAGATGAAAACCTTTACAAGTGGTTTTCTAACCTAATGCTTCTTAAGTATTTCGTCTCTCATGACCTCTATGAAAACTCAAAATATATCCCTAGACAAGGATGCAAAAAGGAAGATGAGTCCATGTATAGAGGTATAATTAGCTCTATCTAAAATATAACAAATAACTATGTATGTACTAGGTACCAAGCATGCCCCAAAGAATCTCATTATTTAGCGGCAAAGAGTTTTTTTAGATCCCTTAAGGGCACACAACATCTTGTCCTTTGGTACCCTATGAATAATGATTTTGAGCTAACTAGTTATTCAGATGCAGATTTTGTTGGTTGCAAAAAAGAAAGTAAAATCACCTCAGTACATTCCAATTCCTTAGAAGAATACTAGTTTTCTAGAGTAGAAAAGAAAACCACTGTTGTTATCTCTACAGCAGAGTAATTACATTTCGTCTAGTAATTGTTGTGCTCATTCTATGGATTCATCAACTGCAGGACTACAACCACATATAAGAATAACTCCCTTGTTTTGTGACTTCTAATTCCATCTAAATTGCAAAGAACCCAGTGTCATAAAACAAGACTAAGCTTATTTAGATAAGGTATAACTTCATCAAAGAGCATGTATAGAAGGAAGACATTTGCCATGAGTTTTCCCCACTGACAAACAAGTGGCAGATATATTCACCAAGCCTCTAGATGAAGCTAAGTTCAATATCTTTAAGATAGGATTGGGAATGCATAACCTAAAATAATATTTCCTGCTCAGTAAGTCATCTCTGATAATCATGGTAGAATGTTGTTAATTTTTTCCATCTAGTAGATGCTAGATCTCTAACCATATATTCATGGACAACTAAGAAGGAGTCTAATGACTCTCACTCAAGTAGTGTGCTTGTCATTTTGATCTATAGAGTTGTTAATGGTGATAATCATACATGCAGGATCTATACCGTCTATATCGTTGTGATTATTTTGTGGAGACAAAATGAAATATTTTTGTCGAGTTTTTAACTTAAAAAATTTTCAAATTAAATCTCAGCCATCATAAAATGGATCACTTCAATATGTACCCGACAAAACTTTTTAAATATACATATTCATATATATATATATATATGTGTGCCAAGGTTTTATGTTTACGACAAAATCAAATCACATGCTTCGCGTCTCTCATGACCTCTTCAAACGACAAAGCTCTATCTAAAATATCACTGAAGGCAGAGAACTAAGGAAGTGAACTGGTCAGGAATGGTTTTCGAGGTGCTAGTGAAGAAATCCAGAAGGTAATCAGAGTTTTGGATTCCAGCGACCTGCACATCATTCTAATTGAGCCTTCTATAATACTAAAAATGAAATTCTAACAATTTATTTAAAAGCCAAGCTCAAGTCATCAAGAAAGTCCATTAAAAGTAAGGTAAAAGAACTAAGATAAAAATCATCCACAAGAAGATAAAAAGGAAGCTAAAGGAGGAGAAAATAAAGAGATTACTCAGAAAGATCTCACAGATGATCTACATTGGTGTGGACACTCACAAAAGATCTATGGGTCACTGATGAGGAAAATATTTAATCAACAAGGAAAACTCATAGTTAATATTGTTAGGAAGGCATTGTTGAGCAAAGTTGGGTCCCATGATAGGATTTAAAAATTCATGTTTGATCTAATGGATAGCATAGTTCTATTCAATAAGATAAATTAGGCTCAAGTTGTATTTTAAATGTTTTAGGAGAGTTTATAAGTTCCTAACCTGGGAAGAATTCTGTCATTATACTTCATGACAACTTACCCTGTTAACTTCAGCAAAAATCAAGGTACTAGAATTCATCATATGAGAAGGATGGACATCAAAATTTCTAAAATGATATGAAAAAGTACTGACAAAGGCTCCAAAAGAAAAGAACATTCAAAAATCAAAGAAATGAAAGTGGGTAGCTGAAGAAGTAAGCAGAGAGGAAGGTTGTTCTACTGAAGAAAGTACTATGGGAATTCACTCTAATTCCCCAAACTCTGTTAATGAGGAAGATGAAGAAAGAGTAAATAATGAACCAATTCATGATCCAAATCTAATAACTTCAAGTGAGGAGAAAGTAGAACACCAAGATTATAGTGTTTAAGTTGAAGTAAGTATTGCTGATGAGGGGAAGTGTGTTCTTAACTAAGGGGGAAGTTTGAGATTAACTACCTATACAAAGTCTTATAGAAGAAATCTAATTAGGTGATAAGGAGTTTTAGGACACCTTAGATAAGTTCTTAGAAGATGATGTTGAAGAAGCTTGGGAGGTTTTGCTGATATTCAGTGGGGGACTTACACTGAGCTCCGTATTCCAATTGATCTCATAGTTATATTTCATGAGGCTGATGTTGTAACTCACATTGAGTTGATAGTCTATGAGGACCTAACTGGGATCAAGGACAAGTCCCACCTAGATATTGAAGAAGCCCGACACATATTTGGGGCCTCCACATCTACACGCCCTACCGATTCAACCAACTCCATCTTTTTTGCATAGAATCTTATGCTAGATGAGCAAAGCATATCTCTAAAGGCTTATATCAATGAAGCTAAGAAAGGAGTAAGAGAAGAAGTTTTGATAGAAATAAAGATTTTTATGGAAGGCATTACCCATATCAATGCAGAAATAATAAGATTGTTTGACAAAGCATCAAGAAACATCACAATGCCGGAATAATGAAGTCCTTAGATGACAATCTGAACCAACGCACTCAGGACATCACAAGTATCAAGCATTACATAAGCAAGACAGATGAGATAATTTAAATTGGAGTGAATCATATAGAAAATTATGTTTTCTCTACTCAAACTCAAGTGCTGGAACATATTGAAAGCTCCAAGGTTGAAATTCTAGAGGATAATGAGAATACATTCAAGAATATATCCAGCAGAATTGAGGATTCCAAGGTTGTCCTAGAGAATAAAATATTTGAAGAAGCCAGAAAGGGAGAGAGTGTCAATGCTAATCAAGTGTTGTGAGTCCTTCTAGGCATAAGGCTAGCTCTCAACCTTCCCCTACTGGATCTCAATGAACCAACATATTTTGACTTTGAGGCAAATAAAAAAGATGCACATGATGTGCAAAAGGCACAGAAAAGGTAAATAAAAGGGACCTTATACCCATAAGAATACATGGCAAGAAGGAGATAAGAAATTGCTAAACACCCTGCCTGTGAATACAAGAATGATGACTCAAGAAAAATCATCCTGTCTGCCTTGTTAAGCAATGGTCAATTCAAAATCAATGTTCATAAGAAATATCCTTCAGTTGAATGGATCACGCATCTATTGATAGAGTCTCTCAGAATTTAGGCTAGAAAGGAAATCAAGAACAACCCAAATCCTGTCTGAGTTCCTTTTAAATACATTTCAAAACCTTTCACTTTCTTTATTAGGCGGAGGATGATGGAAAGGAGGCCAGAAAAGTTGTTGATTAGGTGAATGTTGATGTAATTGTGCTTAGTCTATGGGAAAAGAAGTTCATGTTGTAGAAACATAAACTATATGTCTTGAATATATATTTTTTCTTAATTCTACATTGCATATTGAATGTTTCAATTCTCTCAAATTTATATATTTGTTGATCACATTGATGATTTGCTTTTCTTTTATATATGTATCTGATCATTGATGAAGGTTTTGAATTCTTCAAAAGTGGGTATATTGTTGGGAACATTTCCCTTAATGCTTTAATATTTGAAGAAGTAATTTACACAATGATAAGTACATCTTGTATTTGATGTCTATATAATATGATATATGTAGGTTATACATTACACTTTGATTGTCAAATTTAGCAGGCAAGGAGATCCGTTTACACCAAAAGTGCACTTGCTCTAAAATCAAAAATGGTCTAAGTACAGAATAGTTGAAGTCATAAAATACTGTTTTGTTGTGTAAAGAATTACACAATGATATTGTTGGGAAAGTAGGCTTCACACAACACTATCGGTGTGTCAGCAACAAAAGTGCAGGATTCTTGCACCAAGTGTAAAATCAATTTTAGAGAAGTTCTCACACAGTAATATCACTATGTAAGACAACTTTAACATTGCATACTTTAGAATGGAAGGATTTCAAGTCAATAGAGGTGACAAAAGCCAATGCCACATCAATCGCCTCTATAATGTGTCTTAGCATGATATATTTAATGCTTCGACCGTTGAAAAGGACATATATATAAAAGAATAAGATGGGGACACTAAACCCTTATGAAAATAAAAAAAACAACAGCATGGAAGAAGAAAACTAAAGAATGTTAACAAGCAGAACAAGTACAAGAAGCTGTAAGATCCGATAAGCTTAAAAGAATAATAAATCAAGGAGTTGAGCATACAGAAGAACTCTGTGAACTTAGGATGCTCGACAAGTTGGATCTTGAAAGTTTTTTGCTATTGAAGTCATGCAAGATCAACACAAAACCTACTCTCAAGCAAAAGACTAATCTATTCAGGTTTTGAATCTGAAGAAGGCTTTCTTCCTGAAATGTCTTAGAAGACTCAAATTACAAAGTAACATCTTTTTATTGACTCATTGTATGTAAATAATTTTATACTTTGTTGTGTAAGATCTCTTTTAGATCTGATGTACGATTCAGTTGGTAAATCGAAGTTGTAGGCCAAAGGTAGGGTCTTTGGAAGAACTTTAGTAGAATTCTATTTGTGAAACTGAGTTATAGGAGCATGTTCACTCTAAGGTAGGGTTGCTGTGTGCAACCGAGGTAGGATCTGTGAAGGATATCTTAGGTAGGGAACTTGAATTGCTCCTAAGCTATAGGAGCCAAGGGCTCTATGGTGTAAGATTGAAGAATCTGAGAAGTTGGAGGAGTTAGCTGAGTTTAGAACTGTTGGGTACATTGATCAAAATATCCTGGATTTTAAGAAGTCCCACAATTCAATGGTATACACATGAATGAAGTTGATGCATTATCTAAGTTCAATGTAAGCAGGTTGTTTTTTGTTGCATTGATTTGACAAATGGTCTGAGTCAAAATGACAAATGAACTCAAGAGAGGTTGTTGGCATAGCAAAAATTTGGCTAAGTCCAGAAGCATCGAGTGACGGCAGTTCACTCAATGCCAAGAGTCAAAAAGAGTTAAAAAAAAGCTCAATCAGTCAAAGCATCATAGGTGTAGAAAAGAAAGTAGGTTAAGACCATAAGCGTTAAGTGAAAGCTATTCACTTAATGTAGAGAAGAAAAAGTGTCGACAGAAGACCATGCAGTCAATGCCTCAGAGGTGTTGTCAAAGAAATGAGGCTCAGTATATAAGCATTGAGTGAAGGCAATTCACTCAATGCCAAGAAGCAAAAGCTTCAAAAGAACACACAACCGTCAAAGTCGTAGTATTGCTGACATAGAAATGTGTCTAAGGCCGAATGTGTTGAGTGAAGACAGTTTACTCAAAGCCTACTCAACAGAAATTCTATCTAAGTATAGAAGCATTGAGTGAAGAATGGACACTCAAAGCCTCATCAAGAAGTTAGGAAAAGGACAGAAGTGTTGAGTGAAGAAGTTTCACTCAACGTCTTCTTATAGAGAAATTCAACTAAGTTAAGAATCGTCGAGTTATGAAGGCTCAATCAATGCCTAAGCTGTTAGACTATAAAAGTCTATATGCATTGAGTAATGAAGGCTCACTCAACGCACTCAATGCCTGAAGATGCAGAATTCAGCTAAGTACGTTTACGTTGAGTGACAAGGCTTCACTCAATGCAAGCGCAGATTGTCTTGAATTTGCTAAGTCCACAGGAGCTGATTCTTTCTGACGTCAGTAAAAATTCAAATATTGTGGGTTCTGCATGCTAGAAGACAAAAGGCACCACTTGCCTTTAGTATTGCCTTTAATGCAAATGGTGTCTTGCAATTACCAACTCTGGATGCACCTACTGCACTTAGAGCCGTTAGATTTACGGGAAATAAAATAAGAAGTTACGAGAAATTATAAACACTTATTTTTGGATAAAAAGTTCTGAAGTCATCTTCTTCTTGAAAATGAAGAATAAGTGCTCTGCAACTGGTGTTTAATAGCAAGTCTGAAAACTTCATACTAGGTTGGTTGATTGAAGGAATAAAGCACAACAATATCATTTTTTTTTCATCAACAAGTTCAGAGGCTCCACTTTCTGAGTATCTTCCCTGCACGAGTTGAACCATCGTGAAGATAAACTTCCTTGGTGTTGTGAAGAAGTTGGGGTGAGCTCACTCAGTCTAGAGAGAAGGTTGATCTACAACCTCGGGCCCGCGGGAGGTTACTCAAGTAAAAGCGCAAGGGGGGAAAAGATTACATAGGAGAGAGGGAGTCATGAGCAGGGCACTCACAATGTAAGAGATAAGCTGCAGATTAGAAGAGAGCCCTCTCGCAGGACGAGAGGGAGCCATAGAGCAGGGCACTCGTAAGGAGAGAGAAAAGTTGCGGGTAGGTGAGAGCCCTCTCTCAGGGCGAGAGGGAGCCATGGACTAGGGCACTCGCAAGGCAAGAGAGATGCAATGGAGTAGGCGAGAGCCCTCTCGTAGGGCGAGAGGGAGCCATGGAGCAGGACACTCGCAAGGCGAGAAAGGAGCAGCGGAGCAGACGAGAGGGAGTAATGGAGCTGGCGAGATGAGTTACTTGCGAGGAAGGATGAGGCAGGATAGGGAGAAACTCTCGCCTGCTACATCGTCGAGTGCCTGCTCAACGTTTGTCGAGCACCGGTTCAAAGATTGGTCGAGCGCCGGTTCGATGATTATTCAGGCGCCGGTTCGACTAAAGGGCCCTTTTTACCTCTTTACTTCCAGGAATGGGTTTTATTCTTTGATCCCAGACAATTTTACTCTTTTGACCTTGATGGTTTGTAGATAACCCTTTAGAACAGTGAAGTTTGACTGTTGGCAGACCCAGCCTAAGGAATTTTGGTAATTTTAGGTCGGTTCAGTTTGGTTATTGGCAGGTAAAACTCAATGGCCTATAAATAGACAGATAAGGTGCCTTGATGTTGTTGTTGATGTAAGATCCGACTCCCCAATTCGGGAGCACTCCCAGATCTTATGCCCAGAACTGCCGTCTTATGGTTACACTAACTCACGGGTTAGTCGACACCGCAAGACATCGATTCTGCCGGCTAACACGATCACAAACAAATAGGCTAATATGAGAAACAGAAGCATATAATCAGAGTAAAGCGCAATACTCCACAGTCACAGCATGTATATATATGTGAAAATGAAAAACATCAGTCCAGAAAAGAGTACATAATTGAAAAAGGGCTTATGCCCAGTACATCATATATAAATGTCTCTCTCTCTCATCTAACAGCGGAAGATACTATCACCTCTAACTCATCCCACCTGTGGCATCTCTGCAGTAGTAGTAGTAGTAGGTGGTAGTCGAACTGGATCCTCAGGTCATGTCACCTCGTCTTGCTATTCGTGCTGGTACTCCATCTCCTCGAGCCCCTAAAAATTATTGGTCACCGACCGTTAGTCAAAAGACTAAGTTGTTTCCTTAGCACCTCGCCCCGTAACTCCTAGGCACTGTGCGGAAGGACAAAGCGGAGGACAACAAGGGGTTAAGAGTATAAGCAGGTGATAGTGGCACTATACTAACAAGTATATGAGGAGTAATAGTAGTTCTACTCTAGCAGTTCTATGTAAGAGGTACAAGTACAGTAAGTGAAGAATAGAACAGCAGTAAGTAAAGTATGTAACAACAGTAAGTAAAGTAGAGTAAAAGCAGCGTTACGCAGTATGGTAAAGTAAGTATAACCTCTACTTCTAATCTATCATCACAGAATTACCCTAACTTATATGAGTGCCCATACAAACATATAAGTTAGAGTTTCAAAAATAAACTTATCATATAAAAGAGCCCATACTAATTTATATGATAAAAATCCATGAAGCGTATTCCTACTATGTATGAATGCATGCGGTTTATTAGGCAACATGCAAGTGCAACTCACACACAACGACTCTGTGATCACAGACCTTTAGTTCCCGCTTTTCGGAGATAGCATCACACTCTGGTACCACCATTGTGGCTACGGTAGCAGTGGAGCGGGCGTCTCCACTCCAAGGCAGGTATGCACACTACCAAACCTAGACCTCCCATATGCCTCTATACACGTCCCATATGCACTCTAGAGTCTTGCATACTAATTGGTGACTACCCATCAGAATTGATGGGTCGGGTGTGCGCCTTCAGGGATTGTTCTCCAAAACGCGGTATAAAACAACCTATTGGCCCCTCAAACCCACACACCTGCCTGAGTCACCGTACTACCATCGTTTTGAAGATTAGCCTTGTACCGCATGACCCGCCACTAGTATGTTTATGCGCATGCAAGTATTACAACTCAAGACTCCAGCTCGCAGGACCCACCTGTCCTAAATCCCTCCAACCCTACACGGGTGAGCATATAATACAAATCCCTCTAACCCTACACGGGTGAGAATATTACCATGAATCCCTCCAACCTAGTACAAGTGAGAATAATGATACGATGCCTAACCTATTAGGCTACTCTTATTTACGGTTTATTATTCTTAGTGGCTTAAGATTAATCCCAGGACTGCCCAGGGTATACACGGCGAAGGGCTCTCAGGGGCACTAGGAACTGCAATGGGCTGAAGCCCAAAGCTCCCTTTCTCAAGGATATTTACTTTAGTGGATGTCTACCCATGATTACCCTTTTTGCTCTCATTATTACTCTTGGGCGATCCTTTTGATTTAAGATGTTATTGAAGGGGCGACGGTCTTCCGCCGGCCTCCACGAAGTTGCTATCCAAAGGCTTGCACTTTTACTCTCGACACTAAGACATAACTGCCAACCAGAGTTATATTCCAAATAAGACCTTATCCCAACTGTTGATCTATCCCCCCGACGGTCTTTACTGTATAACCTACTTGTACTATACGCAGCCCATGACCTAATACCATCCCGAAGTACGACTCCTAATTTCCTTGGGTAAAATGCCCCTCTCTATTTATCCTAGGATGATATGGACTAATATGATTACTACATGAAGTTTCATAAATTTTCCAAGTTGATTAGGTCACTAAAAAAAATCTTTTAATTAATTATCTAAGCCACTTACTATATGAAGTACCTTAATTAAAAGTCCCACTCAGCTAAGAAAATTTCTTGAGTTGTAATTTTTTAAAACATTAATGTCTACCAAGGGTCATAATTTTTTCTTCATAATTCTGTTTATCTCATAATTTATACAAATTTCACAATTTAGGCATTTTCCAAAGGAAGTATAAGGATTTCATGATTAAAAATTCTAAGAAAATTACAGAACACAATTATTGATAAAATAATGCTAAAGATAGAGTTTCATGAACTTATATGGATCAAGAGTTTAAAAACCTCATTTTTAATTATATTACCAAAATGCCACAATGAAATTTTAAATTACTGAGTCATCTAAAAATGCTAAGAAAATTAATCAAGGTTAATCATACTCAGATACATCACCAAATATTTTTCCAAATGTTTCTAATGAATATTTTTATCAATTTCCTAATTATGTGCAATAAGGGCAAAAATGTAATTCCTACATAACACCTATCAAAGTTAATCAAACAGTCCCCTAAAAATTTTCAAGAATTTATTTTGACATTATAATTACCTTGACAAAGTTTCGAAATTTTATCGCAACAATAAATTTTTTTTCAAATTTATATTCCCAAAGTTCAATTATTTCAAAAATTCCAAATAATGGGATTTTTGCATCAAAAAATCCCATTATTGTAATGAGGGGTATAATTCGCCCTAATGAGCCTCTGAAATCAATATCATGATTTTTGGATGTTCCTAACCGGCCTAATACACAATATATTAAAATTGGCTATTTGCAACCCAAGCCTATGTATAGTCAACACATGCAAGTGGGTTTACTCAACATGAAGTGGTCAAAATGTGCTGAAATTTTTACCATGCACATGTTTAGTCCCCAAGGACATGTCACCAAAATTTGGGTCCATTTGAAGCCATAATACTCTAAAAATTTCATTTATTTAGTTTTGTGTATTGTTATAAAAACTTTAAGAAATATTTTCCCAAAAATTCCAAATTTTCCGCAGGGGCTAGATATGCCCTAGTTCATCTCATGCCAAAAATTTTGGGTCATGTAGACTTTTGGTTTGGCAAGGGAATGCTTTTGAAATTCTGCCCTTGCCTAGGACCAGTCCTAGTAGAACAGTCCGACAAAAAAATCTACAATGCCAAATTGTATGATTAATGTGGAAAATTAAAGCTAAGAGCAAGAGCTACATTTTTTATTTTAATTACTAGTTCAGAAAATTGCCCTAAGTGCCTTAAATTTTACATGCAAATGGACGGAAATAATATGACATTTATAATCACTATTCATAAATACATAATTAAACTAATTTTAATAAACTCGCACGCATCTTGAAGCATGAATGACGACATCACATCGTCGTTCCCAAACAGCCGACGGGTGAGATTTAGCCGTCCTGGGCCATCTTGTCTAGCTGTTTCCGGCCACTTGACCTGGCGCCACCGCCGGCTATCATCGCCACCACCTTCGCCAAGGTGGTTGTAAGGTTTTCTCGGCGATGAGGCGGCCGGAGTCATCTCCTCCGGCGATCCCGAGCAAGAAGGAAAGCTCGGGAAATTGTCTCTCTTATCACATGGCATTAGGCTAAATTGAGCCTGATATCTCTCCTAAGCGATCTAGGATACTAGTACGGGTAGAGGTGAGGTGTAACGGTCCAAGAGACGGCCTTGGCGGCGGGTGTGGTGGTGGTGAGCCATGGCCGAGCTGCTCCGACAATCTTCTGCTCAAATCCTGGTTTGTCCTTCGTTTTCTTTGCTCCAGCTATCGATCTCCACTGCTCTCACTATTCTGAAGCTGATGGTGTGGTTGTTTTTGGCTTAGAGTGGCTATATATGGAGATATGGCCGAGGTGAGCTCGGTTTGTATCTTTGGTTGTTTCACCATGGCTACCAAGTTGCCACCAGCAGCCAAACTCATTTTAATAATCAATAGGAGGCCGGCCAGCAAGTTTTTGGATCTGGAGGAATGATCCATGTGGCCTCCACCTCCTTCTTTGCACTTTCTCTCTCCTATTTTTGGTGAATTCTCCAAAATGCCCCCATTAATTTTGTCTCTATCTAAAACCAGAGGGGTAGGGGTGGACTTTGACCACTTGGGCTAGTCATGGTGTAAGTTTGGTAGGCTTGGCCCAAGGCGGAAGCGGCTTGGGATCATTTTCACCTTTTTGGTCAAAATGTTGACTTGTTTACTTTTGAGTTGACTTGGTCAAACATGATGAGTGTGTTTACCCCACTTGGTGGTCATGAGTCTAATGGCACCACCCAACTTGGGTTGGGTCAATGTGGTGCCATACTTAGGCTAATTGGGCCTATAGGTATTGGTTTGACCAAATCAGAGTTAGGGTTGACTTGGTTCGACTTGGGTCATAGGGGTAACCCAATGACATGCCCTAGTATCCACTTTGATTATTTTAGGGTTAGGGCAATGTGGTGGGGTCATGGTGTGGCTAAGGGTTCCTATTTAGGCTAGTTTGACCTAGTTTGACTTTGGTCTTTTTAGTGGGCCCCACAAGGCTACAACCCACTCTCTAGGGTCAAGCCTAGCTAGAATCCCTATCACCAACCCCATGCCTAACCAAATCTAAGTTAAGGAGTCTAGGAGTTACATGGGATGTTATAAATCCCAATAAACAAGAAAATAATTTTGTCCCCGAAATTCAAGTTCGGGTCTACGGGGTTCTACATGTAATAATTTAAGTAAATTTAAAACATAATTTACAGCATACCTGAAGTAAAAAGTTCCGGGTGTCGCTCCATCATTTGATCCCTTGGCTCCCAAGTGTGCTCCTTCTGTCTATGGTTAGACCACAACACCTTCACAAGAGGGACCTTCTTTTTCCGCAACACACGGACATTTGTATCATCATCCAGATAGGTTCCAATCGAACGGATCTATCTGGTGTTATCGGACCAGCTGTAGTAGTAATGTGCTTCTCCGGCCGAAGGAGAGCCCTTCACAAGGAAGATACATGGAAGACATCGTGCAGGGTACTCAACTCTGGAGGCAGCTATAGTCTATAAACTAAGGGGCCGACCTTGCTCGAGGATCACGTACGACCCCATATATCGAGGACTGAGCTTTTTGTGTATTCGCACCCAAGAGACACCGTGCACTGGACGTATCTTCAAAAATACACCGTCCCCAACCTGGAATTCCACCTTTCGGCGCTGAGCATAATAATATTTGGCCTGCCTACTCTGGGCCTCTAGCAACCGATCCTTGATCAATCGAACCTAAGCCTTTGTATCCTCCACATAATCAGAGACAAGAGCCTTGGTGTCCATATCCTGAACCCAAGACAATGGTGTTCGACACTTCCTCCCGTAAAGTGCCTCATATGGTGCCATCTTGATGCTAGCTTGGTTGCTGTTATTCTAGGAGAACTCGATCAATGGCAGCAGCCTCTCCCAAGGCTTCCCCGTGTAAGACCCCCCTCCCGGAACACAAGACACGGCACGAGAGGGGTCTTATGCCCAGAACAGCCGCCTTGCGGTAACACTAGCACTCAGGCTAGCCTGTACCACAAGACGCCTATTCTGCCGGCTACCAACAATATCAACAGATAAATGCCAACCCAACCATAATAATATGAAAGTCAAATCCACACCAAGCATATGTCCGTAATATCTTAAATAAAGAAGATACAGCAAGCTTCTAATATCAGAGTACGTAAACAGAATTGCCCCGAAGGGCTACAACAAAATCTCTCTCTCACTCACATCTGTAACCGACGGTAGCGACGGTACCGTCCCTTCAGGCCCTGTCACCCTGGCCTGGCTGTCCGTCTGCATAGCCTGCTGCTCCACCTGCGGGGTTTCCTCCTAAAAAGGAAGACGTAGCAACCGTTAGTCAAAAAGACTAAGTGGTTTCACATCCGCTCCCCCGGCGACTCCTCGGCACCGGGCGGAGAAAGGAACAGGTACAATATATAAATAACAGAAGTACAACTGGTAAAGTGAGTATACATATTATAAGTAGCCACATCAGTAGTGTATAATAATCAAGCTCTTATTTTTGAATCTATAAACTACAACAGCAAGAGAGTATATAACTAGAACAGTATGTAACTCAACTTATATGGATGCCCATACAAGCATATAAGTTGAGGGTCGTTCAGCAGGAAGTAACTCATCATATAGGAGTGCCCATACAAACTTATACGATGAGGCTCTTGTGTATATAATGAAGTGCAATGCTATGTATACAATGCAATGACACACCCATGCTCAAGCACATGCAATCGCTATGTCGACACAGACTTATAGTTCCCCCTATTCGAGCAGGTAGCTAACCTCTCAGGCATCAACCGTCGTGTCCAAACGGTGACAGTGGAGAGGGCATCTCCACTACTAGGCTGGTCTCCACACTACCTGGCCTAGGCCTCCGTACGCCTCAATGCTAAGAACACAACAACGGAGCTCACATGCGTACTACGACTCAGCGGGTTCTCTCGGGTAAATATGCACCAAGATCCTAGCCCCTGACTGGCCTATGGTATGACACGGAAGGAGCCTCAGAAATGAGCACGAGGACCAAGCCCAACCGTTCACTTGGCACGGAAGGAGCCTCAGGACGTGAACACCGAGGACCAAGCCCAACCGCCCAAGGTCTAACTGTCAACTCCCATCGGTGTGACGATTGGCGAGCCCGTAGACCCGCCACACTATCCTTAACCCGGGTTACGACACCGCGTGTCGACTCACACCACATACAATTCCACAACTCCGTGGCATGGAAGGAGCCTCGGAGAAAGCACGAGGACCCAGCCCAACCATCCATCAAATACGGAAGGAGCCTCGGGACGTGAACACCAAGGACCAAGCCCAACCGTTCAATTTTATCCAACTCAACCTCATTCCAATTGGTGACGATCAACACCGCACTTGTTAACTTCCACCATGCAACCCGTGGGGAGACGACACTCTAAGCATTGGACTATCCATTCCCTTCCATCAATCCATTATATCCTGGCCGTAGTTCTAATCATTTACAAATCCTTCCAAATGAATTCAACATTTTATAGACAATGCGCATAATGGAGATCTACCAAATATAACAAGCCTTTCATTCACTTAGGCTTGATCCACATCTTGGCATAGGGATTCAAGTCCCCAAACATCAATCTTCACACTACCTCAGTGATTATCACAAAATAATTCACCCAACCTCGAGATGAATTGCAACATCTATTACATCGAATCCAAGTTCATATTATAATCACCTAGAATTGTATGTAATCTGGTCAGCAACTTGACTGAGGATTCCCGTGGCTACAGGTATCGACCGAAAACTTGCCACCACTCGTTGGAAAGGTAATTTCAAGGGCTACAACTTTCATGTTTAGTTGAAAGCCCAGATCTGGTCACATCATACCAGAAATGCAACTCGAAGTCTGCTGCGTTCAGGATACAAAGTTCCTGGGCATTAACTTCCAACCGCAGCAGATTCAAACGGACTTTCCCGTGGCTACAGGTATCGCATGGAAACGTGCAACCAGTCGTTGGAAAGGTAATTTCAAGGGGTACAACTTTTGTGTTTAGTCGAAAGCCCAGATCCGCCCACTTCTTGCTTAAAAATAGCCAAGAAGGTCGCTGCGTGCAAAATACAGATTCTGCACGCATCTTGAAGCGAGGTGAACGGCATCCGTTCATCTTCCTCCTCAAGCGATTTTTCCCCAAATCACAGCCAGAAGTTCCTCCACCCTTATTCTCCCTCTTGAGGCCATTTCCTCTTCACGAAACCACCCCTATCATCACTTTGAAGCGAGGGGAGGTTGAAGACAACTATGCTTTAGAGTACAAGCTCTAGCATGGCCTTCCTAGAAAGCTTCATCTCACAAATCAAGACTCGTTTGAGTCGATGTCTCGCCTAAGATTAACTATAGATCTAGCACCAAGGGAGAGGGGAGGAAACTCACATTTTTCCGGCGTTTCCTCCGTTGCCGGCCATGGATCGCGTTATTCTTCGTGGCGGCATCCTTGGCTTCGTTAGCAGTGTTCTTCCACGGAAACGGCGGAGCTTTTCCTCCAGAATCCGGCTCCGGCGACCCCCAATATCTCCTTTTCCACTCCCGTCGGTTTGCATGATGACGGCTCGGCAAGAACAATCGGGTGCGATTACAAGGGTTTGGTTTACTCCCTTTTTATATTATATATTAGGCTAAATCCCTTCCGCCACGTGTCACTCTCTAATTGGACCGCCCAAATTAGGTTTCAATTGAAGTGACCGGTCCAAGGATCATTCAGCACGAATCCCGAAGTCCGGTTCAGTCCGCCTGTACAAGCCGGCGAATCTGCCTGGGCGAAGAAAACGCCCAAGTAAAATTCGGCGGAAATTAGTCGTCATTCTCGCCGATCGGCGAGAATCGTCAGGTCATTCTCGACGATCGGTGAGAACCGTCCGGTCATTCTTGACGAATTCGTCGGGAATCAACAATGATTCCCGACGATTTTCCATTAGCCTTTTTACTGGACATCCTGCGTTGATTGCGTTGAGTATTCTCAGCGATACTCGAGGATCGGTGGGTATAACAGGGGATTCTCGACGATCGGCGAGAATCGCCGAGCATTCTCGTCGAATTTCCCTTACTGTACTTGCAGCTCTGTGTCCGGCGGGTATCGACCACCGATACCCGTCGAATCGGCGAGAATCAGTCCTCCATTCTCGACGATCGACGAGCATCAACCTCCATTCTCGACGACTTTTACTTAGCCGAGTTCCCTCATCTCGGCTACTGGTTGGGGTAACCTTGAACCCAACCCTACACTTATTCTATGCACCTGACACCTCGTGTCGGAGCACCCCGAGCCCGAGTTGAGTCTCTTGACTCAGAACACGTGCGAGGGGCCTAGCGCGAATTGGTACGTTACAAATCCTATAAACAAAATAAAAAGATTTCGTCCCCGAAATCAGGCTGAGGTCGTGGGGAGTAAAGCATATAGAAAACAAAATATGTTTTAAATAAAGTTACCTGAAGCAAACAACTCCGGGTAGCGTCTTTGCATCAAATCCATTGGCTCCCATGTGAATTCCTCCTTCCCATGATTAGACCATAGCACTTTTACCAAGGGGACACTTTTGCGGCGCAAGGTTCTTATCTCATTATCAATGATCTGCACCGGCTCCAGTCGCACAGATCTGTCAGACGCCACTGTATTATCAGTTGTGGGGATGTATTGTTCGGGCCGCAACAGCGCCTTCCGAAGCGACGACACATGGAACACATCGTGGAGATTCTCTAGCTCGGGCGGTAGCTCCAGCCGGTAGGCCAAAGGGCCAACCCTTTCTAATATGACATAGGGCCCAACATACCGTGGACTGAGCTTCTTCACTCCTCGCACTCGTGACACTCCATGCATCGGCCGAATTTTTAGAAATAC
The DNA here is from genome assembly GCA_039513925.1 of Platanthera zijinensis. Lineage (NCBI taxonomy): Eukaryota > Viridiplantae > Streptophyta > Magnoliopsida > Asparagales > Orchidaceae > Platanthera > Platanthera zijinensis. Next base: position 189,413,107 of record CM077084.1, read on the forward strand.
CGTATCACCCACTTGAAATTCCACTATACGGTGCCTTGCGTTGTAATACTTCTCCTGCCGACTTTGAGCTTCTAACATGCGATCCCTTATTAGCCTAACCACCGCATCAGTGTCATCTATGTACTCAATTCCCAAAGTCTTCGGGTCTTCATCTTGCACCCAAGACAAGGGGGTCCTACACCTCCTTCCATATAGGGCTTCATGGGGCGCCATGCCAATACTAGCTTGATGGCTATTGTTATAGGAGAATTCCACCAAGGGCAAGAGTCTTTCCCACGGCTCTCCCTTATCTATCACACACAACCTCAACAGATCTTCCAATGTTCGGATGGTCCGCTCAGACTGTCCGTCCGTCTGAGGATGAAATGCGGTACTGAAGGTAAGACGTGAGCCCAAATACGTCTGTACCGCCTTCCATTCCTTGGAGGTGAAACGACCATCACGATCCGAAACTATCGTCTTAGGTACGCCGTGATACCGTACAAATTGTTCCACAAACAGGCGTAACAAGACATCCACGTGAGCCTCCTTCTTCATAGGAATGAACCGGGCAACCTTCGTCAGGCGATCAACGATCACCCATACTGAATCATTCCCTGAGCGGGAGCAAGGTAGCCCATGTACGAAGTCCATGGATATATCCTCGAACATCCATTCGGGGATTGGCAACGACTGCAACAGGCCACCAGGGCTCCTACATTCCGCCTTCACTCTTTGGCAGGCTTCACATTGCGTGACAAAGTACCGGACATCTTTCTTCATCCCTGGCCAACACATCATCTTTCGTAAGCCGGCGTACATCTTTGAAATTCCTGGGTGCACGGAATATTGAGAGCAATGTGCTTCTCTCATAATATCCTCCCGGATTCTGCCACCTTTGGGAATGTAGAGTAGGCCGCGAAAGTAAACGAGGCCGTCCTTTAGTGTGTATTCGTCGGTAGTCCCGTCTTCAATTAACTTTATCGTCGGGGCCAAAGCCGCATCTAATCCTTGCTCCATTCGGATCCGGTCCCGGATATCACAAACTATGCTCATGCTGGACAGGTACTCCGTATATTCCGAAGAGGCCTTAAATATTAAGGTGATGTCCATCTCCTCGATCATCCGTGCCAACTCCATGCTCATCAATCGAGATTCTGGGCTCGAGCCGGGTACTTTCCTACTCAACGCATCGGCTACCGAGTTTGCTTTTCCGGGGTGGTAGTTCAAGGTGAACTCATAGTCGCATAGAAACTCTAACCACCGTCGTTGTCTTAAGTTCAATTCCTTCTGGGTATGAACGTACTTCAAATTTTTATGATCCGAGAAGATTTCGCAGTGGACGCCGTATAGATAATGCCTCCATACCTTCAAGGCAAACACCACCGCTCCTAGCTCCAAATCATGCACCGGGTAATTGATTTCATGCTTCTTCAATTGTCTTGAAGCATAAGCAATTACGTGCCCGTGCTGCATCAACACCGCTCCCAACCCCTGATAAGACGCATCCGTATAGACTTGAAATCCTTCCTTCCTAGATAGAAGGACAAGGATGGGGGCGGAGGTAAGTCTATCCTTCAATTCCTGGAATGCCGCTTCACACTGGTGTGTCCACTCAAATAGCACTCCTTTCTTTGTCAAGGAAGTAAGCGGGAGGGCAATCTTGGAGAATCCTTTTACGAACTTGCGGTAGTATCCGGCAAGTCCAAGAAAACTCCTCACATCGGCCGCCGACTTCAAAGGTGACCACTCCTTCACAGCGCGTACCTTGGCTGGATCCACAGCTAGTCCTGCCCCACTGATTACATGGCCCAGGAAAGCAACCTCCTTAAGCCAGAATTCACACTTGCTAAACTTGGCGAACAGGGCGTGCTCCTTCAGCTTCTCTAGAACTAAGGCCAAATGTCCGGCATGCTCTTCCTCCGTCTTCGAGTAGACTAGGATGTCGTCAATGAACACAATGACGAAGACATCTAAATAGGCCTCAAACACTTTATTCATCAAGCTCATGAAAGCCGATGGGGCGTTTGTGAGTCCAAACGGCATCACTGTGAACTCATATAAGCCATACCTTGAGCTGAAAGCCGTTTTCTGTATATCATCCTCCTGTATTCTCAATTGGTAATAACCCGAGCGCAATTCTAACTTGGAGAACCAATGCGCTCCCACCAGTTGGTCGAACAACTCATCGATCCGAGGTAACGGGTAGGTGTTCCGTACTGTCAGTCGGTTAAGTTCCCGATAGTCTATACATAAATGCAGGGTTCCATCCTTCTTCTTGAAGAATAGAACAGGGGCTCCCCAAGGCGACGAGCTGGGGCGAACAAACCCTAATTCTACCAACTCCTGCAATTGCACTCTAAACTCCACAAGTTCTTTTGGGGCCATCCGATAAGGGGTCCTGGAGACAAGCTTAGCTCCTGGTACAAGCTTAATTTGAAAATCCACTTCTCTATGCGGGGGTAACCCTGGCAGTTTCTCGGGAAATACCTCAGGGAAATCCCGTGCTACCCGCACATCCTTCACCTCTAACTTCATCTCCTTTAGTTCGAATCGTATCATGTAGACTTCATCCCCTCTCATATGAGCTTTCAAGGTCTGGATTGAGGATAACAAGATTCGTGGTGCGAAATTTATACCTTGGAAGACTACATCAGTATCCCCATGTCTCAAATAGATACGCTTCTCCGCACAGTCGATTCTCGCATGGTGCCAATCTAGCCACGCCATACCCAGGATGAGGTCGAACTCTGGTATTCTCAAAATTGTGGTAGGGGTATCAAAGGTCTTTCCCCCAATGGATATCTCTAACTCACACTTTGCGATTGCCGTCATCTCAGATCCGTCTGGGAGGTGTACTCTTAGAGCAATACCAGTGAAATATTGCACTCCGTGTATACCTTTGATGAAGTCTTTAGACTCGAATGAATGTGAGGCACCCGTATCAAATAACGTATGAGCCGGTTTCCCGCCGACCATCACGGTACCTAAGTGTCATTAATAATACTCAAGCTAGATGTCTAGTATATCTCAAGAAACTAGAGGATATTAATGAAAGCAAAATGACCAATTCGAATCGTACCTGCAATCATCTCTTAAGTGTTCCGCTCTTGAGTCATGTCCAGGGCATACATCTGATCTCGAGCGGGTCCGGGGTTTCTTCCTCATGGTCCTCGTCCTGGACCACGCACATATCCCCGCCCCCGAGGGGCGGTTGGAGGGAAAGCAAGAGGCGCATCACCAAACAGTTGTGGGCAGTAGCGTCGAATGTGGCCCGGTTGGTTGCATTCGAAGCACACCCGTTCCTGCCTTCCGCCGTGTTGCTGAAACCGTGGAGGTGGAGGTAATGCTGGCGGTTGTGGAACCGGGCGCTCCTCTCCAAAGTTCTGGGGAAAACGCCCGCCACCCCTCCGATATCCTCTTCCTCTTTTATTGTCAAACCTCCTTCTGTTGCTGGGGCCGGCTTCCATCACGCCCTCTGCTGGCCTCTTACCACTTCCCAAGTGGTTCGCTTCCAATCTCTTCGCCATATCAATAATCTCCGCCGGACTAGAGTCCGCTATAAATAAAAGGGTTTGCCTTAGGGGGTCTCGCAATCCTTTGTAGAATCTTTTGGCGTACCCTCTATCATCCAGCTCATAGGAGTCAGCGAATCTAGCCAGGTGCTGAAACTCCTGTTGGTACTCCGTCACCGACATGGACCCTTGCTTATGTTGCAAAAATCTCTCTTCCAGGCCATCCCGAGCGGCCGAGGGGATGAAATGGTCTAAGAAGGCTTCGGAGAATTCGCTCCAACTAATGTCCATGTACACTCTTCCACGAAAAGTGGAGCCCATGAGGGACTTCCACCACCTTTTGGCGTGTAGCTCTAAGAGTGTCACCACAAGGGTCACCGCCATGTTGTTTGGACATCTTATTCCTGCCAACAACTCTTGTATAGTGTCGAGCCACTCTTCCGTACGCACTGCCGACTCTGTCCTAACATAAGCGGGAGGGGAGAGAGCTCAGAAAACGCTTAACCAACTAGATCCCGGACCCTGTTGTTGTGCAGGTGTCTGCTGAGATTGGGACCTAAAGGCGTCCAGAATAGTTGTGAGCGTCTGCCCCAGCTCTGATTGTTGGAATTGTATAGGTACGGACGGGGCGGGGGTGCCCCTTACTGGCTCAACTAGTGCTGGGATCTACACATAAGGTACAAACTTAGGGTTAGGTTGGCTAACCTAAGGTTAAATATGGACAACTTAGTGTGAATTATATATGGACACACCACTGCTTCCGCTAAGTCAGCTTGTCCCCAAACTGACCAATCAAACGGGGGTGGTACCATTGTTAAGTGACTTTCGCCTTGGAGGATCGTAGCAAGCTGATACCATTTGTAAGACCCCCCTCCCGGAATACAAGACATGGCACGAGAGGGGTCTTATGCCCAGAACAGCCACCTTGCAGTAACACTAGCACTTAGGCTAGCCTGTACCACAAGACTCCTATTCTGCCGACTACCAACAATATCAACAGATAAATGTCAACCCAACCATAATAATATGAAAGTCAAATCCACACCAAGCATATGTCCGTAATATCTTAAATAAAGAAGATACAGCAAGCTTTTAATATCATAGTACGTAAACAGAATTTCCCCGAATGGCTACAACAAAATCTCTCTCTCACTCACATCTGTAACCGACGGTAGCGACGGTACCGTCCCTTCAGGCCCTGTCACTCTGGCCTAGCTGTCCGTCTGCATAGCCTGCTGCTCCACCTGCGGGGTTTCCTCCTAAAAAGGAAGACGTAGCAACCGTTAGTCAAAAAGACTAAGTGGTTTCACATCCGCTCCCCCGGCGACTCCTCGGCACCGGGCGGAGAAAGGAACAGGTACAATATATAAATAACAGAAGTACAACAGGTGAAGTGAGTATACATATTATAAGCAGCCACATCAGTAGTGTATAATAATCAAGCTCTTATTTTCGAATCTATAAACTACAGCAGCAAGAGAGTATATAACTAGAACAGTAAGTAACTCAACTTATATGGATGCCCATACAAGCATATAAGTTGAGGGTCATTCAGCAGGAAGTAACTCATCGTATAGGAGTGCCCATACAAACTTATACGATGAGGGTCTTGTGTATATATTGAAGTGCAATGCTATGTATGCAATGCAATGACACACCCATGCTCAAGCACATGCAATCGCTATGTCGACACAGACTTATAGTTCCCCCTATTCGAGCAGGTAGCTAACCTCTCAGGAATCAACCGTCGTGGCCAAACGGTGACAGTGGAGCGGGCATCTCCACTACTAGGCTGGTCTCCACACTACCTGGCCTAGGCCTCCGTATGCCTCAATGCTAAGAACACAACAACGGAGCTCACATGCGTACTACGGCTCAGCGGGTTCTCTCGGGTAAATATGCACCAAGATCCTAGCCCCTAACTGGCCTATGGTATGAAACGGAAGGAGCCTCGGAAATGAGCACGAGGACCAAGCCCAACCGTTCACTTGGCACGAAAGGAGCCTCAGGACGTGAACACTGAGGACCAAGCCCAACTGCCCAAGGTCTAACTGTCAACTCCCATCGGTGTGACGATTGGCGAGCCCGTAGACCTGGCACACTATCTTTAACCCGGGATTACGACACCGCGTGTCGACTCACACCACATGCAATTCCACAATTCCGTGGCATGGAATGAGCCTCGGAGAAAGCACGAGGACCCAGCCCAACCATCCATCAAATACGGAAGCAGCCTCGGGACGTGAACACCAAGGATCAAGCCCAACCGTTCAATTTTATCCAACTCAACCTCATTCCCATTCGTGACGATCAACACCGCACTTGTTAACTTCCACCATGCAACCCGTGGGGAGACGACACTCTAAGCATTGGACTATCCATTCCCTTCCATCAATCCATTATACATCCTGGCCGTAGTTCTAATCATTTACAAATTCTTCCAAATGAATTCAACATTTTATAGACAATGCGCATAATGGAGATCTACCAAATATAGCAAGCCTTTCATTCACTTAGGCTTGATTCACATCTCGGCATAGGGATTCAAGTCCCCAAACATCAATCTTCACACTACCTCGGTGATTAACACAAAAGAATTCACCCAACCTCGAGATGAATTGCAACATCTATTCCATCGAATCCAAGTTCATATTATAATCACCTAGAATTGTATGTAATCTGGTCAGCAACTTGACTGAGGATTCCCGTGGCTACAGGTATCGCCCGAAAACGTGCCACCACTCGTTGGAAAGGTAATTTCAAGGGCTACAACTTTCGTGTTTAGTTGAAAGCCCAGATCTGGTCACATCATACCAGAAATGCAACTCGAAGTCTGCTGCGTTCAGGATACAAAGTTCCTGGGCATTAACTTCCAACCGCAGCAGATTCAAACGGTCTTTTCCGTGGCTACAGGTATCGCATGGAAACGTGCAACCACTCGTTGGAAAGGAAATTTCAAGGGATACAACTTTCGTGTTTAGTTGAAAGACCAGGTCTGCCCCCTTCTTTCTTAAAAATAGCCAAGAAGGTCGCTGCGTGCAGAATACAGATTCTGCACGCATCTTGAAGCGAGGTGAACGGCATCCGTTCATCTTCCTCCTCAAGCGATTTTTCCCCAAATCGCAGCCAGAAGTTCCTCCACCCATATTCTCCCTCTTGAGGCCATTTCCTCTTCACGAAACAACCCCTATCATCACTTTGAAGCGAGGGGAGGTTGAAGACGACTAAGCTTTAGAGTACAAGCTCTAGCATGGCCTTCCTAGAAAGCTTCATCTCACAAATCAAGACTCGTTTGAGTCGATGTCTCCCCTAAGAATAACTACAGATCTAGCACCAAGGGAGAGGGGAGGAAACTCACATTATTTCCGGCGTTTCCTCCGTTGCCGGCCATGGATCGCGTTATTCTTCGTGGCGGCATCCTTGGCTTCATTAGCAGTGTTCTTCCACGGAAACGACGGAGCTTTTCCTCCAGAATCCGGCTCCGGCGACCCCCGATATCTCCTATTCCGCTCCCGTCGGTTTGCACGGTGACGGCTCGGCAAGAACAATCGGGTGCGATGACTATGGTTTGGTTTACTCCCTTTTTATATTACATATTAGGCTAAATCCCTTCCGGCACGTGTCACTCTCTAATTGGACCGCCCAAATTAGGTTTCAATTGAAGTGACCGGTCCAAGGATCATTCAGCACGAATCCCGAAGTCCGGTTCAGTCCGCCTGTACAAGCCGGCGAATCTGCCTGGGCGAAGAAAACACCCAAGTAAAATTCGGCGGAAATCAGTCGTCATTCTCGCCGATCGGCGAGAATCGTCAGGTCATTCTCGACGATCGGCGAGAACCGTCCGGTCATTCTCGACGAATTCGTCGGGAATCAACAATGATTCCCGACGATTTTCCCTTAGCCTTTTTACTGGACATCCTGCGTTGATTGCGCTGAGTATTCTCAGCGATACTCGACGATCGGTGGGTATAACAGGGGATTCTCGACGATCGGAGAGAATCGCCAAGCATTCTCGCCGAATTTCCCTTAGTCTACTTGCAGCTCTGTGTCCGGCGGGTATCGACCACTGATACCCGTCGAATCTGCGAGAATCAGTCCTCCATTCTCGACGATCGACGAGCATCAACCTCCATTCTCGACGAATTTTACTTAGCCGAGTTCCCTCATCTCGGCTACTGGTTGGGGTAACCTTGAACCCAACCCTATACTTATTCTATGCACCTGACACCTCGCGTCAGTGCACCCCGAGCCCGAGTTGAGTCTCTTGACACAGAATACGTGCGAGGGGCCTAGCGCGAATTGGGACGTTACACCCCGTATCCAGAATGCATAGATAGAGTGGATACTCCATGCTCCGGATGGTCCGCTCAGTCTGTCTGTCGGTCTGTAGGTGGAAGGCAATACTAAAAGTAAGCTGAGAGCCAAAGTAAGCATGCACATCCCTCCACTCCCTCGAAGTGAACCGACCATCACGCTCCGAGACGATCATCTTGGGGATGCCATGACATCTAACGAACTGCTCCACAAATAATCTCACCAAAACTACAACTGGGGCATCCTTCCTGACTGGAATTAACCGTGCTACCTTGGTCAGTCTGTCAACTATGACACAGATGGAATTGTCCCCTGAGTGGGAACGAGGCAGTCCATGCACGAAATCCATAGCAATGTCCTCAAACTTCCACTCTGGGACTGGCAATGGATGTAATAAACCTCCCGGGCTCTTTCATTCCGCCTTAATGCGTTGGAACATCTCGGAATGTGTCACGAAGTGGGTGATCTCCCTCTTCATCCCTGTAACGCCCCCGATTTTTCTGTGATTATTTAATTCTAGCTTGGCGTTACGTCGACACGTTTTCTTGGCTTGTGTCATCTGTGGAGTGTGGTCTTAACTCCTTAGAACTGAGTGGCTCATTTTGTAGCCTATTGATAAGATCTCCCTAGCAAGCCGAGTCGTTTTGGGTGACCCGGTGTGGCCTCTCAGGGGATGCTTGTGTTTTGGCTTTGGGTGGATATAACTCGAGTTCTATTCGTCGAAAGTTAATTTCGACTTCGCCGTTGTATTCGTAGCGTGGATATTTTGCTACGGTGCAAATTTCGTCAAATTCCGAGGATGTTCGGTGTTCGCGTCATTTTGTATTTTATGAAAAAAAAATAATGCTATTTAATAAATATTATATTAATATGATTTTTTCTAAAAGGGTGTGGATGTTTGGCAGTTTTGCCTCGTCATTTTTTGCCTTAATTAATTGATTAGCTAATTAAGATTAAGAGGATGCTATATATAGGATAGTTTAGACTTAAGAGGTAACCGCTCCTATTCATCATTCCGAAAGACCGAACCAGTCTGGGGCTGATCGCGAAAAGAAGCGGAGAAACTGCCGAACCTGCTCCCCTTCGGACGTCGATTCCGGGAGCGTTTGTGGACGAAATTCGATTACGAAAGCGGATTTGGATTTCTCTCGCCTAGACCTTCATTCTTACGGTAAGAAATTCAGTTTTCGTGGTATTTCTAAGGGTCTCGAAATCCTTGGGTTGTCCGTTTCCGCCATTAAAGCTCCAGATTTCTACTTTAGGTGTCGTTGCTGCTGTTGCCGAGTGAGAGTAAGGGAGGCCGACCAATCTTCGCTGGAGATCGAGGCAAGTGGTGCTCTTTCCCTTGCCATGTAATTTTTCTTGTTCATTTGGTTCCTTACTGTTAATGGTTTTCCAAATTTCTCTTGCTAAAAGGTCCAATCTCCTTTTGATTATGACCAAGTTTTGCTTTAGCCTGTAGATAGTTTCCTGTGCAGATTTTATTTGTTTTTTCCCGAAATAAGCCTTGCTATTAATTTTTTTCCTTCTTGCTGTTAAGTTGGCTATTTCTCGGATTGGGAGTAGAGAAATGATTGCTGGTTCAAGCATTGGAGATTTCAGGATTTGGCGTTGAGTGTGGTGCAAACACTCAACGCCGAGTCTGTTTAGACTTGGCGTTGAGTGTGGTGCACACAATCAACGCCGGGTCTGCTGGGACTTGGTGTTGAGTGTGTTGCACACACTCAACATCATTGCCCCTTGGTCTGTTCTTTTGCAGCTAAGTAGTGTGGGGTGAGTTAGAATATCCTTCTAAGTCAAAATCGACAGGAATCACTTAGTGATTCTCGCCGACTTCGACGAGAATCGTTAGTCATTCCCGCCGATTCGGCGAGAATCGATCTACATTCCCGCCGATTCGGCAAGAATCAATCTGCATTCTCACCGATTCGGCGAGATTTAATCTGCATTCCCGCCGACCACTTCCAGATTGCGTTGAGTGAGTGGGACTCACTCAACGCCATGGCAGTTTAGGCACTGAGTGAGGCGGTTTCACTCAAAGCCGCAGCCTTTTCTTGCGGGTAAGTACTTTGGCGTTGAGTGAGTTGATCTCACTCAACGCCAAAGCTGTTCTATCGTTGAGAAGGGTGGACGCACTCAGCACCGCAGTTTTTTTCGCGCTAAGTACTTTGGCATTGAGTAAGTCGACCTCACGCAATGCCAAAGCTGTTCTGGCGTCGAGAGAGGTGGACTCACTCAACGCCACAGTTGGGTTTTGCGGTTAAGTGCTAAGGCGTTGAGGCAGTGGACCTCACTCAACGCCATAGCTGCTTTGGCATTGAGTGAGGTTAGCTCACTCAACGCCACAACCTACTTTGCTGAAGGCGTTGAGGGAGTGGACCTCACTCAACGCCATAGCTATTTTGGCATTGAGTGAGGTTAGTTAACAAAATGCCACATCCTGCTTTGCTGAAGGTGTTGAGGGAGTGGACCTCACTCAACGCCATAGTTGTTTTGGCGTTGAGTGAGGTTAGCTCACTCAAATCCACAGCCTGTGTTGTTGAAGGCGTTGAGGGAGTGGACCTCACTCAATGCCATTGTTGTTTTGGCGTTGAGTGAGGCTAGCTCACTCAACACCACCGTCTATTTAGGCATTGAGTAAGTGGGGCTCACTCAACTCCATGCCATGTTGAGCCATCTCAACACTTTTCCCTTACCTTGATTTTCTCCCCCAAGTGAATTCCTTGATTTTGAGGTTCCTTGTCGGCTATTTTCTTTTTTTTTTCCAAAAAGGCCGAATCGTGGGACGTGGTTAGTAGTGGTGGTTTGAAGCTCTTAATGGGGGAGGTGTTGTGTTATTTAGCCAAGGCCACCCTTTTTCTTTTATCTTGCTCCGGGTATGGGCTGGGCAAGGGGGTGGGAGGTCTCTAGTGCTTTCACATGTAGACCCCTGAGCTTTGTTTCTTGGAAATGGTGGTTGGGGGACTGAGTTTGCTTCCAAACCAGATCCGCGTTGTTTTTGCTACTACCATCTCTCACAGCTTAGGGTGTAAGATGTTTCTTCCTTTGTAAATTTGCAATGTTTGTGGCTCATGGTAGCCTAGTAATCTCTGCAGGATTTATTTTTGGGCAGGGTTGTTGCTGTTTCCTTGCACTTAATGCTTTTCTTTTTTCTTGCTTTGGACAGTGGTGCTTGTTTCGGTTTGCTTACACTTCTTGCTTACCGTATAACCTTACATTTTCGTACAGCTTTTACTTGTTTAGCTTGCTGAGGTATTCTTTTCTTCTTTGAATGCCTCTGGTTCTGGTTAGTAGTCGAATAGGAGGCTAGTGGTGTTGTGCAGTTTCTTGTCGTCTCTGGTGCTTTAGAGATCAGTTCTTTTTTTGTGAGGTAGTTTTGGTTTTGTTTTGTTACAGACATACATACTTGCCAGTGGGTTCATGTCAGTTTGTTGGCCCCCACTTGTAGTTTTACCTTGATACTAGATATGTTATCTTTTTGCTACTACCTTTCTGGAGTTAGTCTACTTGCTCTTGGGATGATTAATGCTAGGTTTCTAGTTACTTTTAAACCTAAAAACATTATTATAAGTATATCTCATGATCAGCATGTTTTATAAAACTCAACACTATTTTCAAAACAACGTAAAAAGATCATTTTCCTATATATATAGTATAAATCAAAAGTAGGGTCCTGCATAGTATAACTTGTCCTCTGGGACACTTATGCACTCTTTTAGGATGTTGAACCTGAATAAAGTATTTTCCGCAGCGTATAAGTATAGTTTTTTTTTAAATTGTGGACTAGGTGATCCACCGAGCCGAGGGATACGGCCTTTAAAAATAAAACTGATTTTCTAATCATAAAACTTATGGATTTTCATAAGGTATAGTTGTTAGTGGTTTGCATGAGCATCGACAGTTATACCCTGCTTGACGTGGCATCACGACGCGTGTTTTCTCCTACTCTGATAATCTGTTTTCTTCGGATAAAATGCGGGTTGTGACAGTTGGTATCAGAGGGAGGTTGCTTGACAAGTTTGTCGGGCAACCTTCCCTTTGGATTGCATTAGTGGTTCAACATCATGTCATTCACACACCGATATGTCATCAGCACGTCTTGGCAACAGCACGAACACTACACTCATAAGCATAACACGAACTATACGGGCATATTATGTAGTATGGGATGCATAATATATGTTTGTATATGGATCCACCATAGGGGAAACATGTTAGGGTTATGTAGTATGAGATACATAACCTCACCACATGGCTGCGACTAGCTCGTTTTCTTTTCGTTGCATGAAAATGTTATGTAGTATGAGATGCATAACATTTTCATGTGTACGCCGCTCATAACATTCATTATGGCCTTTTTAGAATGCATAGCACAAACATGCATAGCATAACATTGCATAAGCACAACGTGCCAAGCTAAAGATTGGCTGGATGACATATGTACACACATAAGTTTTCAAGTCAAAAATAATATAAAGTCATGCATTCCCGATCTAGGCACAAGAGTTAGTATGGTGGTGGTAAACCATCCTAGGTTAAGGCATAACATCAATTCTTGTAAAAATAAACTCCCAGAGCAAGTTTAACAGCTTAAAGTTCATATTTATGTATGTATTGTCTGTACTTTTAGTTAGTTGTAGCTGTCGTACTAGGATCTGACTAAGGTTGCTATGAGTTTAGGATGGCGAGACGCCCTTCGACTAGATCGACCCCCCCTATCTGAGGGTGAGTCATCGGGAGCACAGAATGATGTGGTGATCGAGAGCCTGCGACAGAGTAGCAATTCCTTGAGCTGGCAGATGGTGGAGGTGCGAGCCCAGATCCAGTCTTTGGTGGTAGTTGTGGCAGGACAGACTTAGGGAGTGCAAGGCCCTACAGGAGGGTTAGTTATTCATCCTCCTACCGCACCCCTGAGACCTCCGGTAGTTGTGCCAGTAGAGTTGGCATTTATCTCACAGTTTCATAGACTTAGCCCTCCTAATTATGATTGGAAGGCAGATTTCATGGTCATAAACGATTGGCTGATCTCCATGGAGGAGATGTTTTCGTATTTCGGTATTGTAGATGATTAGAGAGTTATGATAATCGCCTATCAGCTTAAGGGTTTGGATAAGAGTTGGTGGTTGAGATAAAAGGAGAGCTTGGTAGCTAGATGCTCTTGGGAAGTATTCAAAGAAATGCTGTTGAGGAAGTTCTTGCCCTCGGTCGAGCGTGACTGTCTTATGAACGACTTCCTCCACCTGAAGCAAAGGCAACTCACGGTCGGTGAGTATGAGATAGAGTTCAGCAAGTTGAGCTGGTTTGCTCCTGGGTTTGTGAGTGTTGAGGCTGATCGAGTCAAGCGATTCCTTGGTGGCTTGAGGAGCGAGGTGCAGCATTTGACCAGTGCTTATGGATTAGAGAATTATACAGGGGTAGTGGAGGCTGCTCTGAAGGTGGAGGCTATCGAGACCGCAAAGAGCAGAGGCCAGCAAATGAGGAAGGACAAGAGGAAGTCTGTCGAGGATAAGAAACCCCAGGTACCCAGTGCTGCTTTAGGAAAGAAGAGCAAGATGGTGTGTAGCTTCTGTGGCCAGTCAGGCCACCCCGTTGAGAGGTGTTTCAAAAAGGAAGCAGCTCAGAAGAAGAAGCAAGTTCATGTTATTCAGGGTGCTCCTAGGAGGTATGTTTCCTGTTCTGTTTGCAAGCGACCCGGGCATTATGCTGCCCAATGCTGGTCCAATGATAATGTCTGCTATCAGTGAGGGAAGGTAACATCAAGTCTAGGTGTCCTCAGGTCCAGCCTGCTCTTCATGCAGTTCCACTTTAGGCACTACCTCCGCCTCAGCGTGTGGACAAGGGTAAAGGAAAGCTGAACGTGATCTCTTCCAAGGAGGCTCAAGCTTCGACTCAGGTCATCTCAGGTTAGTTGTTTCTTTTTCCAGCCTGAAGGTTTTTTTGTTAGAAAGGTTACAGTGTTATTTTGGTAGTTTCCTTAGTTGTATATACTCCTATAGGGAAATTTAAGGTGAAGAACCGCTGGGCGCGTGTTTTGTTTGACTCCGGCGCTACCCACTCATTTGTGGATAGAGCCTTTGTGGAGCGACATCGGTTGACTCTAGATCGAGTTCGGGATAACTTCCGTGTCAAGTTCCCCTCTGGCGAATCTGTGTTATCATAATTGGGCATTCTAGATTGCCCATTTTTGTTGGGAGACTTTCTTGCGAGGGCGGACTTGAAGATGATTGATTTGGAGGACTTCGATGTTATTCTGGGCATGGACTGGCTGTCTAAGTATGATGCGGTCATTCAGTGCAAAGGGAAGCGCTTGGACTTCATCAAGGACAATCGTCGGCCGGTAAGCGTGTATGTTGATCCATGCCAAGATTCTCCTGTCTTTTCTGCGGTATGTGCTCAGAAGTTTTTTCTTTCTGATTGTTTTGCTTGTTTAGTCTCGGTGGTTGGGACCGCTGTTAGTGTTCCGCGCTTACAAGAGATTCCCGTTGTTTGTGGTTTTGATGATGTGTTTCTTGATGACCTTCCTGGTCTTCCTCCCGATCGAGATGTCGAATTTGTGATTGATTTGGAACCGAGTACGCATCATATTGCTAAGGTGCCGTATTAGATGGCCCCTTGTGAGCTAGAGGAGTTGTGAGTCCAGTAGATGAGTTATTGGCAAAAGGGTTTATCAAGCAGAGTTTGTCACCTTGGGTTGCTCCTGTTAAGTTTGTAAAGAAGAAGGATGAGTCTATGTGGCTTTGTATCGACTACAGGGAGTTGAACAAAGTCACTATTAAGAATAGGTACCCTCTGCGAGGATCGATGACTTATTTGACCAGTTGCGCGGTAGCACGGTGTTCTCCAATATCGATCTTCGTTCTTGCTATCATCAGCTCAGGATCCGTGATGTAGATATACCACGGACTGCATTTAGATCGAGGCATGGAAATTTGGAGTTCTTGGTGATGTCATTTGGTTTGACAAATGCACCATCAGCTTTCATGGATATGATGAACCGGGTGTTCAAGGATTTCCTAGACAAGTTTGTTGTGGTTTTCATCGATGACGTGTTGTTCTATTCCCGCAACGCTGAGGAGCATGAGCAACATCTACGCTTGGTTCTAACAGAGCTGAGGAATCACAAGTTATTCGCCAAGCTGAGCAACTGCGAATTTTGGTTGCCTCGGATCTCGTTTCTGGGCCACGGGGGGAACAAGGATGGGATCTCGGTCGACCAAGAAAAGATCGCAGCAGTGATGGATTTGAGTAGGCCGGGCACTCCCAAAGAGATCAGGAGCTTTCTAGGGTTGGCCGCCTACTACAGGAGGTTCGTGGAGGGTTTCTCTACCCTAGCTGCACCTTTGACCAGGTTGACTCAGAAGAATGCGGCCTTTGTTTGGAGCGAGAAGTGTGAAGAAGCCTTCCTGAAGTTAAAGAACAGATTGTGCACTGCTCCTGTCCTTACCCTACCTGCTGAGGGTGTGGAGTATGATGTGTACGTGGATGCTTCGCATGTTGGTCAAGGTTGTGTGTTGATGCAAGTTGGAAAAGTGATTGCGTATGGGTCAAGGCAATTAAAGACTCATGAGAGAAATTACCCTACACATGACCTTGAGTTTGTAGTAGTGATTTATGCATTGAAGCTGTGGAGGCATCTACTTTATGGGGCTCAGTGCAAGATCTTCACTGATCACAAGAGCCTAAATTATGTGTTCACGTAGAAGGAGTTGAATCTGTGCCAGCGTCGGTGGCTAGAGTATGTGGCCGATTATGATGTAGAGATCCAGTATCATCCAGACAAGGCCAATGTGGTGGCCGACGCCCTTAGTCGGAAGACGGGGATGATCTTTAATCTCTCCGCCGACCGTTTAGAGGAAGAGTTCCTCCTTATGGATATCTTAGTGGGATGTTGTGACATGCAGATTAGTTTGGCAGTGACAGACACGTCTTGGATTTCTCTTACTAGATTGCACCAGAAGGATGATCCGGACCTTCTGCACTTATACCTCAGGACTGAGAGAGGGGAGTTGTCAGATTTCTTTATCGATGATGCGGGTACTTTGAAGTACCGCGGCAGATTTTGCATCCCTGCTGTTGGAGACATTAGGGGTATGATATGCAGAGAGGCTCATGGATCTAGTGTTGCATACCATCCAGGATCTACAAAGATGTACCGTGATTTGAAGCAAATTGCCTGGTTGGTATGGGATGAAGAGTGATATAGCCCGATTTATTGCTGAGTACCACACTTGAAAGCGTGTGAAGGCCGATCACGGATGGCCTTGTGGCAAGTTGGCTCCACTAGAGATCCTGACTTAGAAGTGGGAAAGTATTTCTATGGACTTCACAACAGGCTTACCAAAATATCCAAGGGGATTTGATTCTATTTGGGTCATAGTGGATAGAATGACAAAGTGTGCTCACTTCGTGCCGTATAAGACTGACTATTCGATGAAGAAGATAACAGAGTTGTACTTGAATGAGGTCATCAGATTGCACGGTGTGCCTGTTAGCATAATTTATGACCGAGACTCCCGGTTTACTTCTCCTTTTTTACAGAGTCTGCAGGAGGGTTTGGGTACAGATCTGAGGTATTCTACTGCTTACCACCCACAGTCCAATGGGCAGATGAAGCGGGTGAACCAGATAGTTGAGGATATGATCAGATGCTACATTCTAGACTACGGTGGAGCGTGGGATGAGCGATTGCGACTTATGGAGTTTGCATACAACAACAGTTATCAAGAAAGTTTGCAAATGGCTCCGTATGAATCTTTGTATGGGAGGCGCTGCAGAACTCCCCTGTTTTGGGCTGAGGCAGGTGAGAGACCCTTGTTTGGTCCGGATGCGCTCGAGGAGATGGAAGTCACGGTGAAGCTTATTCGAGAAAAGCTTCCTATAGCTCAGGAGAGATATGAAACGAACGCCAATCGGTGTAGGTCAGACTTGGAGTTTTCTTTAGGGGACCTTGCGTTTCTTAAGGATTCCCCGATGGTTGTTGTTAAGAGGTTTGATAAGAACCGGAAATTGGACCCGAGGTATGTGGGCCCATTTAAGATTGTGGAGCGTATTGACGTGTCAGCTTATAGGTTGGATTTGCCAATAAACTTCAAAGGTGTTCATAATGTATTTCATGTAAGCCAATTACAGAAGTGTGTGCGCAGTAGTGGGAAAGTCTTGGATGTTGTGCCCCAGTTGGAGCCTAATCTCTCTTTTGTTGAAGTTCCAGTCCGCACTTTGGATACTCAAGATCGGGTGTTGCGAAGGAAGTCCATCCCGATGGTCAAAGTTCTATGGAAGAATCAGTGTTTGGAAAGCGCGACTTGGGAGTTAGAGTCGGCTATAAGGGAGGCTCACCCTCAACTGTTTCCCTGATTAGATTGGTTTGTTTTCTTCTTGTAATGTTTGGCTTGTTACCTTTCCTTCTATAGTTGAGACGTTGTGCGTAAAGTTTCGGGACTTAAACTTTCTTTTAAGGGGGAGTGACTATAACGCCCCCAATTTTTCTGTGATTATTTAATTCTTGCTTGGCGTTACGTCAACGTGTTTTCTTGGCTTGTGTCATCTGTGGAGTGTGGTCTTAACTCCTTAGAACCTAGTGGCCCCTTTTGTAGCCTATTAATAAGATCTTTCTAGCAAGTCGAGTCGTTTTGGGCGACCCGGTGTGGCCTCTCAGGGGATGCTTGTGTTTTGGCTTTGGGTGGGTATAACTCGAGTTCTGTTTGTCGAAAGTTAATTTCGACTTCGCCGTTGTATTCGTATCGTAGATATTTAGCTACGGTGCGAATTTCGTAGAATTTCGAGGATGTTCGGTGTTCGCGTCGTTTTGTATTTTATGAAAAAAAATAAAGCTATTTAATAAATATTATATTAAATATTATTTTTTCTGAAAGGGTGCGGATGCTTGGCGGTTTTGCCTGGTCATTTTTAGCCTTAATTAATTGATTATCTAATTAAGATTAAGGGGAAGCTATACATAGGATAGTTTAGACTTAAGAGTTAACCGCTCCTATTCATCTTTCCGGAAGACCGAACCAGTCTGGGGCTGATCGCGAAAAGAAGTGGAGAAACCGCCGAACCTTCTCCCCTTCGGACGTCGATTTCGGGAGCGTTTGTGGACGGAATTTGATTCCGAAAGCGGATTTGGATTGCTCTCGCCTAGATCTTCATTCCTACGGTAAGAAATTCAGTTTTCGTGGTATTTCTAGGGGTCTTGAAATCCTTGGGTTGTCCGTTTCCGCCATTAAAGCTCCAGATTTCTACTTTAGGTGGCATTACTGCTGGTGCCGAGTGAGAGTAAGGGAGCCGACCAGGCTTTGCTAGAGATCCAGGCAAGTGGTGCTCTTGCCCTTGCCATGTAGTTTTTCTTGTTCATTTGGTTCCTTACTGTTTATGGTTTTCGAAATTTCATTTGCTAAAAGGTCCAATCTCCTTTTGATTATGACCAAGTTTTGCTTAAGCCTGTAAATAGTTTCCTGTGCAGATTATTTTTTATTCACGAAATCAGCCTTGCTATTAATTTTTTTCCTTCCTGCTGTTAAGTTGGCTAGTTATCGGGTTGGGAGTCAAGAAATGATTGTTAATTCAAGCATTGGAGATTTCAGGATTTGGCGTTGAGTGTGGTGCACACACTCAACGTCGGGTCTGTTTGGACTTGGCGTTGAGTGTGGTGCACACACTCAACGCCGGGTCTACTGGGACTTGGCGTTGAGTGTAGTGCAAACACTCAACTCCATTTCCCCTTGGTCTGTTATTTTGCGGCTAAGTAGTGTGAGATGAGTGAGAATATCCTTCTAACTAAAAATCGATGGG
Source organism: Platanthera zijinensis (assembly GCA_039513925.1). Lineage (NCBI taxonomy): Eukaryota > Viridiplantae > Streptophyta > Magnoliopsida > Asparagales > Orchidaceae > Platanthera > Platanthera zijinensis. The sequence goes on from CM077084.1 coordinate 189,431,706, forward strand.
AATCACTTTGTGATTCTCGCCGACTTCAACGAGAATCATTAGTGATTTCTGCCGATTCGGCGGGAATCGATCTGCATTCCCGCGGATTCGGCGAGAATCAATCTGCATTCCCGCCGATTCGGCGAGAATCAATCTGCATTCCCGCCGGCCTCTTCTGGATGGCGTTGAGTGAGTGGGCCTTACTCAACGCCATGGCAGTTTAGGCACTAAGTGAGGAGGGTTCACTCAACGCCGCAGCCTTTTCCTGTGGGTAAGTACTTTGGCGTTGAGTGAGTTGATCTCACTCAACGCCAAAGTGGTTCTATCGTTGAGAATGGTGGGCGCACTCAGCGCCGCAGTTTGTTTTCGCGGCTAAGTACTTTGGCGTTGATTGAGTCGACCTCACTAAACACCAAAGCTGTTTTGGCGTTGAGAGAGGTGGACTCACTCAACGACACAGTTGGGTTTTGCGGTTAATTTCTAAGGCATTGAGGGAGTGGACCTCACTCAACTCCATAGCTGCTATGGCGTTGAGTGAGGTTAGCTCACTCAACGCCACAACCTGCTTTGCTGAAGGCATTGAGGGAGTGGACCTCACTCAACGCCATAGCTTTTTTGGCGTTGAGTGAGGTTAGCTCACTCAACGCCACAACCTGCTTTGCTGAAGGCGTTGAGGGAGTGGACCTCACTCAACTCCATAGCTGTTTTGGCGTTGAGTGAGGTTAGCTCACTCAAAGCCACACCTGTATTGCTGAAGGCATTGAGGGAGTGGACCTCACTCAACGCCATTGTTGTTTTGGTGTTGAGTGAGGCTAGCTCACTCAACGCCACTGTCTGTTTAGGCATTGAGTGAGTGGGGCTCACTCAATGCCATGCCGTGTTGAGCCACCTCAACACTTTTCCCTTACCTTGATTTTCTCCCCCGAGTGAATTCCTTGATTTTGAGGTTCCTTGTCGACTATTTTCTTTTTTTTCCAAAAAGGATGAATCGTGGGACATGGTTAGTAGTGGTGGTTTGAAGCTCTTAAAGGTGGAGGTGTTGTGTAATTTAGGCAAGGCCACCCTTTTTCTTTTATCTTGCTCCAGTTACGGGCTATGCAAGGGGGTGGGAGGTCCCTAGTGCTTTCACATGTAGACCCCTGAGCTTTGTTTCTTGGAAATGGTGGTTTGGGGACTGAGTTTGCCTCTCACCCGGATCCTCGTTGTTTTTACTACTGCCATCTCTCACAGCTTAGGGTGTTAGAAATTTCTTCCTTTGTAAATTTGCAATGTTTGGGCTCATGGTAGCCTGGTAAACTCTACAGGATTTATTTTTGGGCAGTGTAGTTGCTGTTTCCTTGCACTTAGTGCTTTTCTTTTGTCTTGCTTTGGACAGTGGTGCTTGTTTCGGTTTGCTTACTCATCTTGCTTACCTTATAACCTAACATTTCCGTACAGCTTTTACTTGTTTCGTTTGCTGAGGTATTCTTTTCTTCTTTGAGGGCCTCAGGTTCTGGTTAGTAGCCGATTAGGCGGCTAGTGGTGATGTGCAGTTGCTGGTGGTCTCTAGTGCTTTAGAGATTAGTTCCTTGTTTTTGTGAGGTAGTTTTGGTGTTGTTTTCTTACAGACATACATACTTGCCAGTGGGTTTGTGTCAGTTTGTTGGTGCCCACTAGTAGTTTTACCTTGATACTAGATATGTTATCTTTTTGCTGCTACCTTTCTGGAGTTAGTCTACTTGCTCTTGGGATGATTTATGCTAGGTTGCTAGTTACTTTTACACCTAAAAACACTATTATAAGTATATCTCATGATCAGCATGTTTTATAAAACTCAACACTATTTTCCAAACAACGTAAAAATATCTTTTTCCTATATATATAGTATAAATAAAAAGTAGGGTCTTGTATGTATAAGTTGTGCTCTGGGGACACTTATGCACTCTTTTAGGATGTCGAACCTGAATAAAGTATTTTCCGCAGCGTATAAGTATAGTTTTTTTTAAATTGTGGACTAGGTGATCCACCGTGCCGAGGGATACAGCCATTAAAAATATAACTGATTTTCTAATCATAAAACTTATGAATTTTCATAAGGTATAGTTGTTAGTGGTTTGCCTGAGCGTCGGCAGTTATCCCCTGCTTGACGTGGCATCACGACGCATGTTTTATCCTACTCTTATAATCCGTTTTCTTTGGAGAAACTGTGGGTTGTGACAATCCCAGGCTAGTACATAGTCCTCTGTAAATCTGCCCACATATTGGAGAGTCAGGGTGCACTGAATATCTTGAGCAATGTGCCTCTCTAAGTATGTCATCCCGGATACCATCTACTACTAGTATATAAAGACGTCTACGGAATCGAAGGAGATCATCCTACAACGTTTAATCCTCAACCTTACCCCTTTCCATGGCACTGAATATCGGCTCCAATGTAGCATCAAGCCTCTGATGTGCTATAATGCGCTCCTGAATGTCATCATGTCTGATTAGTGAGCTCAGGTACTCTCAGTATACTTGTGGTTCGGCCTCAGAAACCATAGTAATATTCATGTTTTCCATCATCTGTATCAGCTCTATAGCCATCACCCGAGGCTCTGGTCCAGAAGTGCCTGCCCTCTTGCTCAATGCATCTGCTATTGTGTTTGCCTTCCCCGGGTGATAGTGGATCTGATAATCATAGTCACAGAGAAATTCCAGCCATCTCCTTTGTTGCAGGTTCAGGTCCTTCTGCGTATCGATATATTTGAGATTCTTGTGATCTGAGAAAATATCATAATGAATCCCATACAGATAATGTCGCCATATCTTGAGTGCAAATACGAACGCCCCAAGCTCCAAATCGTGTATCGGATAGTTATGCTCGTGCTTCTTCAACTGTCTCGAAGCATAAGCAATAATATGTTTGTGCTACATCAGTACAACACCCATCCACACGTATGAGGCATTCGTGTAACTCTGAAATCCTTCACTCCCGGATTGGAGTGCAAGGATGGGGGATGAGTTGAGCCGGTCCTTCAATTCCTGGAATGCTGCTTCACACTTGTCTGATCAAACGAACTCTGCCTCTTTCTTAGTCAAGGATGTGAGGGGAAGTGTTATCCTTGAGAATCCCTCCACGAACTTGCGGTAATATCCGGCAAGTCCCAGAAAACTGCGTATGTCGGAATCTGATTTCGGCAGCGGCTAATCACGTACCGCCTCTATCTTGGATGGATCTACGGCCAACCCGGCTCCACTGACAACATGCACCAGAAATGCCACCTCCTGTAGCCAGAACAGGCACTTATAAAATTTTGCATATAACTGGTGCTCCCTCAATTTCTCCAGCACCTGTGCAAAATGCTCTGTGTGCTCTTCCTTGGTCCGAGAGTAGATCAGAATATCTTCAACGAATACTATAACGAAGCGGTCCAAGTATGGTTCGAATACACGGTTCATTAGATTCATGAATGCGGAGGGGGCATTCGTGAGACCAAATGGCATCACTGTGAATTCGTATAACCCATATCATGACGCTAAAGCCGCCTTCAGAATGTCTTCTTCCCGGATGCGCAACTGATAGTAACTGGATCTCAAATCTAGTTTAGAGAACCAGAAGGCCCCCTGAAGCTGATCAAATAACTCGTCTATCCGGGGCAATGGATAAGTATTCCATACCGTCAATCGTTTAAGCTCTCGGTAATCTATGCACAATCATAACGATTCGACCTTCTTCTTTATAAAAAGAACTGGTGCACCCCAGGGCGAAGGGCTCGGACGCACAAATCCTAATTCCACCTGTTCTTGAAGCTGAGTTCTGAATTCTGCCAACTCTCTGGGTGCCATTCGGTACGGTGCCCGAGACACTGGCCTTGCCCCCGACACTAGATGTATCCGAAAATTGGAATCCCTGGCTGGCGGTAGTCCGGGCAATTTCTCCGGGAATACATCGGATAAATCCAAATCCACTGGGATATCAGCTATAGAAGTCTCTGCTACCACCATCTCGAAGAAGATAAGGTAGACCTCCTCTCCCTGCTCGTGGGCCTTGACCACATGTACGGATGATAACAACATAAGATGGATCGGTCTAATACCTTGGATGACGACATATGATTCGTCGTGCCTCAGAGTGATCCTCTTTGATGACAATCAATTTGAGCATGATTCTAGTGCAGCCCTCTCATGCCAAAGATCAAGTCAAAGTCCGGTAATCTAAGGACCGTCGCCGGCGCCTCTGTAAGACCCCCCTTTTTTTCTTTTTAAAACCCGGGTCTTAGGCCCAGAATCGCCGCTTTGCGGTGACCCCTTCACGTCCTGAAGGGTCATCACCACAAGGCGCCGATTCGGCCGGCCAATTCGATCACAGAAAGGTAGCACAATATTTGAAGTAAGAGCAAGTCTATTGAAAGTATATCACATATATAGAATAAAATCTCCACGAAGGGAGTGTCCACAAAATAACAATAATCAGAGTACTATAAATGCGGGCTTATGCCCGGTACATCATGTCCTCACTACAATCTCTCATGCGGAAGCAAAAAACAAAACTACTCAAGGTCGAGACTCACGGTCCCGGCTGTATGAACTCTGGAGCTAGACTGCCCCATCTCAAAGCACACTGGTCTCTGGGGCTGCTCCTCCATGCTTGGCTTCGCGATCCCCTAAACGATGCGGTTCGAAAACCGTTAGTCATACAGACTAAGCCCTATCATCCCCTACCCCTTCCCCCATGGCTCCTAAAGTACCGAGCGGAGAGGAAGAAAGAGAAGGACATGAAGGTGGAGATTTAATCAAGAAACAGATGGAAGCGGAACTAATCTAGCAATTCTATAATAAATATGACAGAAACAGAAAGTAGGAAAGGTAACCTTAACTTATGTGCGAAAGCGCATAAGCCAAGGGATCTTCTGCAAGGCTCCCATCGTATAGAGTGTCCCATACCACTTATACGTTGGGGTGTCGGTTATCAAACAGCAGCATATATTTATATTGAAATTAACCTTAATTTATAAACATGCCCACACAAGCTTATAGACTAAGGGGTCGTTTTGCAGGTCCTAATGTATAAGCGTCTCATACCACTTATACTTTAGGTGTCAGGGTTAAATGAATCGATTATGCTATGACATGCAAGTGGGTATGATGAATCATGCAAGTGCAACTCACACAGCTGACTATGTGCACACAAACCTTTAGTTCCCCCTTTTGGAGTCGTTACCTCCCAGGATACCTCCGTAGTGGCAGACGGAAGCGGTGGGTTGGGCCTCGCCCACCTCTAAACCAGTAAAGCACTACCAGTCAGACCTATCGTACACGTCAACGCTTGGTGCACTAAGCGGATGCCTGCATACTCTTGCCGGCTGGCGCACCGGACTTCTGTTGGCGAAGTGCTAACCACACTTGCCGAGTCAGCGTATTGGCGTCGGTGCATCGACCCTCCAATACCGAAGATCCACCACCTTAATTTTTATTCCTTTTTATGCACATGCAAGTTTAATCGTAAGCACACAAAGACCGGGCCGAAGCTCCCCGGATCAAAACGTCCGTCTCTTAACTAACCGAGCTGAAGCTCTTATCAATCTTCCTGTGCCAACAGTGTTTGTGAAAGATGCAACCCTAATTAATAAGTTACTCTTGTCAGTTTGTTATTACAGTTTACGTTAACCCAGGACTGCCCCTGGTATTCCCTGTGAAGGGCTCTCAAAGGGCATTAGGAACTATGATGGTAGCTGAAGCCCATCGTTCCCTTTCGCAAGGCACTTATTGTTATTGGTTGATCCCCTTTACCCATTCCCTTCTCATATTACGATAGACTATCCTAGGGTGATTTCTAACCTTGCTCTCTTCGGGAAAAACGATCTTTCGTCGAACCCGAGCACCTCTTAACTCTAGCTATCACTACTTCTCTCTACTCTTCATATCATCCTATTGTGATATCTTCCACAATTGTCCACCCAGACAAAATGACTAACTCCAACGACTTTCTCAGATCCTGTCCTATTGCAATTCACAAATTTGCTATATGTAGACCAACCTAGACTATAAGTCCAACCGGTTATGCAATGATCTCAAAACTCATCCAAATGCCCCTAATTATTTACTGGAGACTTATCATGATATAAATGACCTACATCAAGAATGTGGTAATTTTCCTAATTTATCTGGCATTTAATTAATTTCCTCAAAACTCCAATGGCTTCCGGTTTGAACATGAACTACCCTAAGTTCTCATGCAACATGTCCAACAAAATTATAATAAATAGTAGGTTACCTCGATAGGGTAAATCCAAGGTATCATAATTTTTCTATCATCAAAAGGGCAACAAAACTATTTTAGCAATATTTACTATCTTCCATTATTTATGAACCAAGTACAGAGAATATTCTTCAAAAAATTATAAATAATTTATAATATGCAGATGAAGGTTTAAAAAATAGCACTGGCCCAGTTTCATAATTTTTCAGTAATAAAATCATCCCTAAATAATTTTCAAAGCACTGGATTTACTCAACTAAAAATTATACAAAAATTCAAGGGTAACCATTCTGTCCTAAAACATTTATTTCCAAGATTTCATGAGATTTCCATGAACAGAAAGGTACAAATAATTAAAACATCAATTTGGGGTTATAATCAACTTTACAAATGAAGTGTTGGAAATAAACATCATAAAATTCTAGTAAAATTCCTATAGCTTCTACCCACTCCAGAACTTACTCTACCCGAGTTTCACAGCCTTTAGATAATGTTTAGTGACGGATTGTGCTTATTTAGTATTTTACCCTAAAGCTAAGATTAAGGTTTTAAGGTATCTACTTGTCTCCAAATTCTCCAAGATTCCATTCCGATGATTCTTATCATGCTAATGTCAACTCTACAGAGTTTCAAGGCAATACGAGAGCAATTGCCCTCAAGTCCTTCACAACCCTCAAAACCCTCCATCTAGGGTTTGAGTTTGGATCCTAGGGTAAACCAACCCTAAATCACACCATTTTCTCCAAGTGGGTTATAATAACCCTTCCAAGTCAGTGGTCAAGATATCAACCTCAGTTAAGGTGATTTGACCGTTCCAACCTCTCGTGCACTTTTTACTCAAAAATGCCTAACTTTTGCCTAGTTAAGAATAGGTGACTCCATATCCAAAACTCATCCAAATGAGTTGAAAATTTGTATAGAGCTAATTTTTATAGCCAGGGACAACTCACCAAAATTTGGGAGGGTTTGGAGGTTATTTGACTACATAAATAAATTCCTCTGTCTTTATTAAATTGAGACAAAAACCTTAGTCAAAGTGTCTCCAAAAATTCCCATTTTTGGACTTCCTTTAGATATAGCTAAGGTTAACCCCCTGCCCAAATTTCAGGTCATTTTGACAAGGGACGAAGAGTGGGCATCCATTTTAATTTCTGCCCAACTCTAGGTACAGCCCCCGCAAAAACAGGTGCTACGGTCAAACCGCTTACCCAAACGAGTTGAAACTAATTTTAAATTAATCTATACTCGAAGGTCTACAACCTTTGGTGACTGGCAATTTTTCCTAAATCGGCCTCTAACTGCCTCGTTTTGCAGCCTAAAAATATACTCAAATAATGTATCTTGTCATTATGTATTATATACATAATTTATATATTATAAAGTGATTTTACTGTTCATCTTCTACATGAAACCGAAAACCAGAACACAGAAACTCGTATTTCCTGTAACCTTTCCGTGATCCGTCGCCGGCTATCCGATCACCTCCCTGGCCAGCCACCACCACCACCACCTCCGTTGAGGCGATGGCTATCGGTCGGCGGTGGGTTGGCCGCTGGAGGTGGCGGTTTCCGGCGAACTCAAAACAATATTTTTCCATGGTTTTCCATGAAAACACGAGGTAGGTCCGGCTCATTTGAGCACGAACTTCATTTCTAAGATCCTAAGATCTACCCATAAGAGAAGAAGTAGAGGAGGACCTTGTTTGCGGTTTGAAGGCGAGATGAACGTCGGATTGTCATGGCGCGGTGATGGCGTTCCCGAACTTCTCCTACAGTAAGAGCAAAAGTCTGAATTTGTTTGATCGAGCGCGTAACCTTCTCCTCTTGCTCCGAGTGGGATTTTATAGATTTCCCAATGGGGAGGGGAAAGGATGAAACATTCATGGCCATGAATGTTTCTTCGTAATAACGTTTCGGTTATGATGCAGAGAAGAGGAAAAGGTGGAAGATGAATTGGCTGATCCAGGTGGCGATTTCCTATTGGATCTCACTCTCTCTTTTTCTATTAAATATTTAGAGAAGGAAACAACCCATAAATATTTCTGTTGTACATTCACAAAACCAGAATTTATTATGACGTCGGTTACCGAAGTTTCCAGTCTGGCTGACGTTTCGGCCCTTGTCACAGGCGTGACACATAGGTCACGGGCGTGACAGGCCCGAGTGGCAAATTCTGAGGTTGACAATCGTCGAACTGAGATCGACGGTCGCCGAAGGGTGGTCACGCCCTCGGTCACGGGCGTGACACATGGGTCACGGGCGTGACAGGGTCAAGATGCAAATTCCGCGCTCGGCGATCGTCTCGCTGAGATCAAAGATCGCCGAAGGGGGTCACGCCCTAGGTCACGGGCGTGATACCTGGGTCATGGGCGTGACATGGCCATGACACAATTTCTGCGCTTCGACGATCATCCCGCTGAGATCGACGATCGTCGAAGGGGTCACTCCCTAGGTCACGGGCGTGACACATAGGTCATGGGCGTGACAGGCCCGGGTTGCAAGTTCGACGATCGTCTCACGGAGATCGACGATCGTCGAAGGAGTCACGCCCTAGGTCACGGGCATGACACATAAGTCACGGGCGTGACAGGCCCGGGTTTCAAATTCGACGATCGTCTCACGGAGATCGACGATCGTCGAAGGAGTCACGCCCTATGTCACGGGCGTGACCAACCCGTGACCCGAAGTCTCAGTCATTGTACTTCAATTCTTGGGCTTCTAGGGTTCTCTCACGATAGACCGACTCCTAGGGGTCTAGCCGGAAATGGGATGTTACAGCCTCGAATGCTTTACCACCAATATTGACTTCCATAATGCAATGGGCTATGGTCTGCAGCTCTGACCCATCGGGTTGGCGTACTTGCATCTCTATGCTTGTTAGTCATTCCACGCCCTCCAGACGTTTTATAAAGGTCTCAGAGACGAACGAGTGAGTGGCACCCATGTCAAACAAGGTGCGTGGGGGCTTGCTGTTGATCATTACTATGCCTGAGGTTGGTTGATTTAAAATGAAATGTTATTCTATCACCTTAGGTATTATAAATGAAAATTGAATTTTCAAATTCACAATAGTTATGTACCTGTGATCACCTCCTTTGGATTTCTTGGTTCAGTAAGGTTCAATACATACACTTGCTCTTGTTCTCGTCCTCGACCATGATATCCCCAGCCTCGGCCTCGACCTCATCCCCGACCTCGGCCCTGCTGTACTTGAGGGGACACTGGAGGTGGAGGAGGAGGCAGTGGAAGGAACTGATGTGGACACTCATATCTGATGAGACCGGGCTGGTAGTATCCGAAATAAATGACCGGCCGGTGGCCACGGCCATCCTGCCTCACCGGGTCCTGCATCTACAGAGGTGGGGGAGCTAGTACGGTAGGAGGCCCCTGCTCCTGCCTGATGTTGGGACGATGACGTCCCCCACCCCTCCTGTGTCCAATAACCTTGCCTATCTGGGGTGCCATGCTACTTTCCCCAGATGATGACCCGTCACATGGTCTCTTCCTCTGCTCGACACCATCAGATGGTCTGCCTCCAGCTTTTTGGCCACCTCAATGATCTATGTCGAGGTTCCATGAGAAATGAACAATAAGGGCTACCTCAAGGAGTCTTAGAGCCCATTGTAGAACCTTTTAGCATACTTCTGGTCATCCCAGTCATTGAATCCTACAAATCTAGCCAGATGGGAGAACTCTCTTTGATATTAGATCACGGATCTGCTCCCCTGCTGGAGGTTCAGAAACCTCGCTTCCAAATCATCTCTTTTTGTGGTTAATACGTAGTGCTCTAAGAACGTATCAATGAACTCCTCCCAAGAAATATCCATCAGCTCCCAATCAGCATATACAAAGTCTCGTACAGACTTCCACCACACCTTTATATGTGCATCCAGTAACGAGGTGGTCGGAGGGACTGCATGGCTGACTGGGCAGCTGATGCCAGCCAACAGCTCCTGAATAGTCTCCAGCCACTCTTCCATCTTCACATCATCCTCTGTTCTGCGGTACACCGACGGAGACAGACTCTTAAAGGCACTAAAAAAATTTGACCCCGGATTTGGCTGTGGGGCCGGGACCTGCTGGGTTCTAAAGGCTTCTAGGATATCCGTCAAAGTTTGCTCCATCTCAGTCTGCAAAAAGGGAGTGGCAGCTAGAGGGGGAGGAACCATATTATTCTGCGGAGCGATCTGCGGAGGTTGTAAAATAGATAAGGTTTAACAGAATTGGCATAACTCATTGTATTAATTGGACTGGTTATGTGACTTTAACATGGGCACACCATCGTTTCCGCTGCATAGTTTGTTCGCAAACAAATACTCGGGCGGGGTGTTCCAATGGGCTGGACTTCGTTCTCATATGATCGTGTGGTCAAGTGATACCAGTCTTTAAGATCCGACTCCCCAATTCGAGAGTAGTCCCAGATCTTATGCCCAGAACCACTGTCTTATGGTGACACTAACTCACGGTTTAGTCGACACCGCAAGACGCCGATTCTACTAGGTAACACGATCACAAACAAATAGGCTAATATGAGAAACAGAAGCATATAATCACAGTAAAGCGCAATTATCCACAGTCACAACATGTATATATATGTGAAAATGAAAAACATCAGTCCAGAAATGAGTACATAAATGAAAAGGGGTTTATGCCCAGTACATCATATATAAATGTCTGATGAGTTGTAAATATACCTATATTTTCGTATTTTATTTAAGTCAATTTTGTTTATTTTTGTCTTTTTTATTAGTTTTATTCAATAAATTGCTTATTTTTGTAAATATTATTTCTAACTTAGCTTTATTTTTATTCCAGAAAAATTCAGAAAAATTCCAGAAAAAGTCAAAATGTTGACTGACACGCCCGTGTCACATGACCGACACGCCCGTGTCACGCCCTCGACGATTGCGGACCACAGGTTGCCAGCTCGACGATCGGCGATCATCAAACCGAGCTCGACACGCCCCAAGACACACCCGTATCAAGGTGTGACACAGGCGTGACTTAGCGACCTGGCCCGACGTGATGCGTGCGACTTTGCGGCCGGACCACGCCCAAATCGACCTCCCCGACACGCCCCAGTCACGCCCGTGACTGACACATGTCACGCCCGTGACCTAGGGCGTGACCGCCATGTTTTCAGCCGAAGTCAGCTTTCCAGTCAAATCAATAAATCAGCTCATGTACAGTATCGACACGCCCCCCTGTCACGCCCTAGTCACGGGCGTGACCCACCCGAAAATTTGCCTATAAATAAGAGCTTCCAGGAATCTTTTCTTGTCCACTTTTTGACCACTTTGCTTAGGGGAGGTGCTGCCCATTTGGATTCCATACTTATGTAAGGAGAATTTCTCCCCCCCCCCCTCTCTCTCTCTTAGTTTGTATTAGGGTGTTTGCTTTAATAAAAGTTGAAATTTTCTCTCTTCCTTAGTATGAAAAATCCATTTGAATGCGCCTACTTAAGCAATTTTTCGTTCATCTTTTTGTGTTTCTTTTATGTTTTCATTTTTATAGCTTTGATAACTTAGTTAGATTTAGGATTTATCGCCATTTCTAGCCGTTGTAATGTCGGTTTTATTTTCATAATCCGCACTTGTTTAGGTTTAGCTTTTCTTTTTTTCCTTATTTTCATTCTTAAGGGTTTATAAAAACACCTAAAAAAGTGTGATTTTCATTTTCCTTAACTTAGGGTTTTTAGGATTGTAAAACTTTTTCGTCTTTTTTAGTTTTATTTTCACTTTTTAGGAGTTTTTATAAAAATTTAAGAATGATAATATAGTCGTTATAATTTTTCGCTCACTTCATTTTAGCTTTTTATTTGTAAAACTTTTAGTCCCTTTAATTTTTATTTCATCTTTTTATGTATTTCTACCGCATTCTAGCGGTAGAAATGCAGTTGAATTAATTTTTTGAGTACTTTCATTTTGCGTTTATTTGCAAAACATTTTCGCTCGGTTAATTTTTATTTTCACTTTTTATGCATTTCTACCGCATTCTAGCGGTAGAAATGCAGTCGTTTTAATTTTTCAGCAACTTTGTTTTTCTTATTTTTGCAAGTGTGTGTGCGTGTATGAGTTAGTTTTTATTGCTTTATTTCAACTTCTGTAGAGTGCGCGTGTGCGTATGCATTTATTTCCGCCTACTCGTTAAGAGTTAAATGGCGCTCTGCTTTCATTTCCCGCCCACTCGTTTGAGTGGGACTTGTTTTTTTATTGCTTTTATTTTCTCCTACTCACTTGAGAAGGAAACTTAGGGTGCGTGCGTTTGTGTTTTCATTTATGTAGAGTGCGTGTGTGTGTTTTACTTTCAAGTAGAGTGCGTGCGTGTATGAGATAAATTTACCGCTTTATTTATTGCTTTCTTCAATTAAGAAGAGTGTGTGCATGTGTGCATTTATTTCCACCTACTCATTTGAGTAGGGCTTGCTTTATTTAATTTTCTTTATGGTTTTGAAGTGTGCGTGAGTGTCTGCATCAATTAGCCTTCAATTTATCTAATTGTCCTATTTTTTGTGTTTTCTCTTATAATTGTTCAGTGCTTAATTTAACACTCACGTTTCACCTAAAAACATAAAGCCGTCCCCATACCGATGAGTGGCTAATCTCTATTAGCCTTCGGCATCGAAGAGCATTGGGATAAATAAAATGATTTGAAATAATTAAAAAACTTTATTTTTATTTTTATTTAAGGACTTATGATTTGCCCCGGGTTAACGACGCATAGGACCACATAATCGATTTGTGGGCTCTATTTTTGTTATCCATACGCAACTCCGAGAGGCCGCACGTATGGACCGATCCCCCATGGGTAAAGAGAACTGCGTACGCCCCCTCGAAAGAGGAGAAACATAGTTCTGCAGGATTGGGTTCCCCACCCAATAGCGGGGTTCTTAGCGTAATGCGGGCGTTATGGGGAATCCTTCGTCGGACTAACGTTCGGTCGAATAGCCTTAGCGCCCAGGTGAGCGATATCCCTAGACCAAGGTGAGCTCATGTTCTTGGAACCTCCACGGCCAAGTGCCTTTTATTAATTTAAAAACAAAGTTCAATAATTGTTAAGAATTATTTTAGTCTTAATCCGATTCGATGACGAGCGTTAACCCGTCATCGAACTAACTTAGCAAAATTCAGCTCTCTTTCTTTCCATTTTAATTAGATTAAAAAAATCCCACCTTACTGATAGTAAGATAATAGTGTTCCTGGAAGAGTAGATATAATCAACGCGTCCCCGAGAATAATACGACCTCGGTATTTTCCCGAATACCGAGTACTACTTGCGATAGGTGCACTTGCCTCCTCTCGTTAGAAAACTCGATCTTCTAACCGGCCCGCGGAATCTGACCAATTTCGAACCACCCACAGTCGGTCTCTGTTCCACGGCCATCAAGTTTTTGGCGCCGTTGCCGTGGAGCACGGTTGTTATATTGAATTCGGGACTCTATTAATTTTACTTTATTTTCAATAAAAAAAATTTTATACAAAAAAAAATCCTTCCTCCTTTCGTTTTTTTAGGGTGTATGACCCGTGGACAACCTTCAGGTTCTGAAAATCTTGAATTCGACCCCGAGATCGACCGCTCTCTTGCGCGTATCCGATCTTTACGTCGAATTCCATTTTTAGAACCCGCAGAATCCATCGGAGAACCCTCTTCTTCTATGGGCGACCCAAAAAATGCCCAACCGACCGAGCGTACTATGTCTTACTACGCTCGGCCCAACTTGGATGATACGGGGTCGAGTATTGTTCGGCCCGCTGTGGCCAACAATTAATTTTGAAATTAAGTCGAGTGTTATTCAAATGATCCAAAATGCCGTGCAGTTCGACGGACTGCCGGATGAGGACCCCAATAACCACTTGTCTAATTTTTTGAGATTTGCGATACTTTTAAAATTAATGGCATCACTGATGATGCCATTCGTTTGCGACTTTTTCCCTTCTCTCTTAAGTCCAAGGCTAAGGCGTGGTTACTCTCCCTCCCGCGGGGATCCATCACGTCCTGGGCGGAGTTGGCAGAGAAATTCCTCACGAAGTATTTTCCGCCCGCGAAAACTGCAAGATTGCGGGCGGACATATCTTCGTTCGTCCAAAACGACTCCGAGTCTCTTTACGAGACTTAGGAACGCTTTAAGGAGTTTCTCCGCCGGTGCCCGCACCATGCTCTGCCAACGTGGTTGCAGGTACAAATTTTTTATAATGGACTGAACAGTCAGACGCGTCAAATGATTGACGCGGCTGCCGGGGGCACTCTGAACAATTAGACCCCCGAGGCTGCCCAGGCCCTTTTTGAAGAAATGGCGGTGAATGCCTACCAGTAGAATGTCCCGCAGGCGCGCCCTAAGCAGGCGGGAATTTTTGAAGTGGATGCCACTGCTCAGCTAGCCCTCCAAGTGGAAAGGCTAACTAAGCAGGTGTCGGAGATGTCTGTTGCCTCCTCCACTCCGCCTTGTTTTCTCCCCCCGTCTAACGTCTGCGTAGTTGACGAATTCATGGACTACATGGGAAATCCGGTGCGTCCCTCCTTTCAAAACAACCCTTATAGTAGCCACTATAATCCGGGTTGGAGGAACCACCCGAATTTCTCCTAGAATAACCCGAACAACGCGCAGCATCCCCCTCCCCCTCCTTTTGCGCCAACGTTTCCTCCTACCCCTCCTATGAAGCCATCCCCAGTGGAGGAAAATTTTAATCGTTATGTCTCTTCCAACGAGTCCAATATCCGAAACATCACCGGATCGCTAAAAAATTTAGAAATCCAGGTTGGACAGTTGGCGCGACTTATGTCGGAACGCGCTATGGGGGCACTGCCAGGGAACATGGAGCCCAATCCAAGGGAAACCGCCAACGCTATAACCCTACGTAGCGGTAAGGAGGTGGTCGATCCAAAACGGATCGATCCTCAGGTACATATTTCACCTCCGACCCCTCTTCCCTCTTCTTCGATTACGCAACCCTTACCGATTTTTAACGACAAAACAATTTTAAACAAGGCGTTGCCCTACCCGCATAAGTTAGCTAACGAGCGAGTAAACGCGCAATATGAAAAATTTATTTTATTACTTAAAAAAATTCATATTAATGTTCCTTTTTGCGAGGCTATCTCGCAAATGCCTAAATATGCAAAATTTTTAAAAGAACTACTTTCTAATAAACGCAAACTCGAGGATATTTCGCATATATCTCTCAATGCTGTCTGCTCGGCGGCTCTTACTAGTAAATTGCCCTCAAAACAAAACGACCCGGGACGGTTCTCCATCCCGTGCCTTTTTGGCGATGTATTAGTAAAATACGCCTTGGCAGACTTAGGTGCGAGCATTAATTTGATGTCGTTCTCGCTCTTCCTGCGTTTAGGTTTGGGTACTCCTGCTCCTACTAATATGCGCATCCAACTAGAGGATCGCTCGGTTAAGTTCCCCATCGGGGTTGTTGAGGATGTCATTGTCCGAGTAGACAAGTTCACCTTCCCGGTGGACTTCGTCATCTTGGACATCGAGGAAGACGCCAACGTACCAATAATACTTTGTCGCCCTTTCCTCGCGACCTCACGTGCGTTAATCGATGTAAGTAATGGTCAGCTTCTCCTTCGGGTAGGAGATGACCAAGTTACTTTTTCTATTAACTCCTCTATGGAATACTCGTCGCCGAGCGACGATTTCTGCTACTCTTTAGATTCTTTTTATGGAGATTGTTCATCTCCGGTTTTCGAGTCCGAGTTTTTAAACGAAAATATTTTTTCACTCAAAATTTTTTATTACGATGAGGACGCGTCTACGAATATGCCTTTTGAACCAATTGGTTCAAAAGACATTAGCACTAAAACCTCACTAGAAGAACCGCCCACCCTAGATCTCAAACCATTACCCGAATCCCTCAAATACGCCTTTTTGGGGGAAAATGATACACTCCCGGTAATCATTTCTTCGTATTTAAGCGATTCGGAGACCTCCGATTTATTGGAGGTTTTGCTTAAACATCGCCACGCAATTGCGTGGCCAATTTCTGAACTAAAGGGGATTAACCCTTCTTTCTGCACTCACAAAATTTTCTTAAACGATAATTGCCGCAAAACCATTCAACCACAGCGACGTCTAAAACTAAACATGAAAGACGTTGTGAAAACTGAGATAATTAAATTATTAGATGCGGGGATTATTTATCCCATTTCTGATAGTGTGTGGGTTAGTCCCATTCATGTCGTGCCCAAGAAGGGCAGTCTAACCGTAGTGGCGAATGAGCACAACGAGCTCGTCCCAACTCGTACTGTTACGGGTTTGCATGTGTGCATCGATTATCGTAAACTTAATGATGCCACCCGCAAGGACCATTTCCCACTACCGTTCCTTGACCAGATTCTCGAGCGTCTCTCCGGTCATCCATTTTATTGTTTTCTTGACGGTTTATCAGGGTTTTTCCAAATCCCCATTTCCCCCGAAGACCAAGAGAAAACAACTTTTACTTGCCCCTTTGGCACCTTCGCCTACCGAAGGATGCCATTTGGCCTCTGCAATGCGCCAGCTACATTCCAAAGATGTATGCTGGCAATCTTTGGCGAGCTAGTAGAAGATATTATGGAAGTATTTATGGATGATTTTTTTGTATTCGGATGCTCTTTCCCGGATTGTCTTCGTAATCTCGATCGTGTCCTCCAGCGATGCGAGGACACGCATCGTGTTTTAAATTGGGAAAAGTGTAACTTTATGGTTCGAGGAGGTTTGGTCCTCGGCCATAAGATTTCGATTAAGGGGATAGAGGTCGATAAGGCTAAAGTAGAAATCATAGAAAAGCTTCCTCAGCCGACAAACATAAAATCCATTAAGAGTTTCTTAGGCCACGCGGGCTTTTATAGGCGCTTCATTCAAGATTTTTCAAAAATAACAAAGCCGCTTACTCACCTCTTGGAAAAGGAATCACCTTTTGTCTTTAGTAGCGATTGCGAGTCTGATTTAATTTTATAAAACAAAAACTTATCAATTCTCCAATTCTAGTGGCCCCTAATTGGTCCCTTCCGTTCGAAATCATGTGCGACGCTAGTGATATTGCCTTAGGCGCCGTTCTTGGCCAACGCGTAGAAAAACATTTTCATCCTATTTATTACGCTAGCAAGACGCTCACTTCCGCACAAGTGAATTACACGACGACGGAAAAGGAACTCTTAGCCGTCGTTTTCGCTTTCGATAAGTTTCGCTCGTACCTTACGCAATCTAAAGTTATCATTTTCACCGATCACTCCGCCCTTAAGTATTTACTAGCCAAAATCGACGCGAAGCCCCGCCTTCTTCGATGGATTCTCCTCCTACAAGAGTTTGACTTGGAGATCCGAGATAAGAAGGGCGCGGAGAATCTAGCGGCAGACCACCTCTCCCGTTTAGAAAATCCGGGTGCGAAAGCGCTCGTCAAATCTGAAATAAATGACAGATTCCCCGAGGAACGCCTTCTCGCCATTCGTTCGTCTTCGTCATCTTCGCCTTGGTTCGCAGATTTTGCGAACTACTTAGTCGCGCGGGTACTTCCAAAAGATTTTTCAAGTCATCAAAAGAAGAAATTCTTTTCCGACTTGAAAAATTTCTTTTGGGATGACCCCTTTCTTTTCCGTATCTGCGCGGACTAAGCGGTTCAAAGATGCATCGCGGGAGTGGAGTGCACACAAATATTGAGGCACTACCACGAGGGTCCAGCCGGGGGGGACTATCATGTCAACCGGACCGCTAGGAAGGCGCTAGAGGGGGGCTACTTTTGGCCCACTCTCTTCGAAGACGCGCACAATTTTGTGCGCGCATGCGATAGCTGTCAGCGGTCGGGTAACATCTCACGTCGAGACGAGATGCCCCAAAATATGTTTTTAGAATGCGAAGTCTTCGATTTATGGGGCATAGATTTTGTTGGCCCCCTACCTCCTTATAAAAATTCATATATTTTAGTGGCGGTCGATTACGTATCACGGTGGGCGGAAGCGCAAGCTCTCCCCACCAACGATGCGCGAGTCGTCGTTACATTTCTAAAAAATTATTTTCTCGCTTCGGCACGCCTCGCGCTATTGTTAGTGATAGGGGAACGCATTTCTGTAACGCTCTAATGGCTAAGACGTTAGCTAAATACGGAGTCACGGACAAGCTTGCCACCCCCTACCGCCCGCAAACAAGTGGCCAAGTTGAGGTAGTAAATCGAGAGATAAAACGCATATTAGAAAAAACCGTTTCACTTAATAGGAAAGATTGGTCCGCTAAGCTCAACGACGCGTTATGGGCGTATCGTACGGCGTACAAAACCGCTACCGGTTGTACCCCGTTTCGATTAGTGTATGGCAAAGCGTGCCATTTTCCCGTAGAACTGGAGCACCACGCACTTTGGGCATTAAAACTCTTAAACCTCGACTCTAACTTAGCCGCTCAGAATAGAAAACTGCAACTAAACGAGCTCGATGAATGGCGTGCGAACGCTTACGAGAGCAATAAGTTCTATAAGGAGCGTTCTAAGTTCTATCACGATCGAAAAATTAAAACCCCCAAAATTTTTTCTCCGGGCGATCTAGTCCTTCTTTACAATTCACGTCTTAGGCTTTTCCCGGGTAAGCTAAAATCGCGATGGTTCGGCCCCTTCAAGGTTGAAGATGTTTGGCCATATGGGACCATACTCATCTTTCACCCCCAAAAAGGCACTTTTAAGGTGAACGGTAATCAGTTAAATCTTATATAGCGGGCGACCCTGTGATCAGTAGGAGCGAAACAATAACCCTTCTCCATATATAAACCCGCCGAAATAGTCAAGCTACGCGACTATAAACAAAGCGCTCCTGGGAGGCACCCCACGTCTATCTTTTTTACGTCTTTATTTATTATGTTTTCTATTTTTCTAATAAATGCAGGGTTTCTAATGAGCTTCCCCGAGCGCGGATCAGGGACGTTTTCTGCCCCCCTCTTTTTCCTTTTTTTGTACATATATCTGTTGTCTTGTTCCTCATGCTTAGCATACAACATTGGGGACAATGTTGGATCTAAGTATGGGGGTGTTTTCGTATTTTCGTACTTTCTTACTTACAAAAACAAAACAAAACAAAACAAAAAAAATTTAAAAAACAAAACTTCAAAAACAAAAAAAAATATAAATATATATATATATAACACAAAAATCAAAAAAAATTTTAATTAAAAATTTTGAAGTTTCATTTTGAAACTTTGACTTATTTTTGACTTTGTCCGCGAGATCCGGCTCATCGAGCCATCCACATAACGAGTCATCTCGCGGCAACCTAGTTTATATTTTTGTAAATATTCTTGTAAATAATTTTTATAAGTACTTTTTGTAAATATTCATTCTCTTTCCCCTCTATCTTTTTCCCTCTCATCCTTGTAAATATTTTTTTTTCCCAAATTTTTGTAAATAGAATGAAATTTTCATTAAAAATACAAAAAAAATTCACAAAACATAAAAATACAAAAAATTTCACAAAACTTAAAAATCCAAAACATTTTTATTTTCACATTTTTTATGTTTTCTTTAGTATGTATATATTAAAGATATAAATACAAAAATACAAAAAAAAAGGGCATAACTTCAAAAAAAAAAAATCAAAAAATTTTGTAAGTTATGAAACAAATAAATCAAACATCTCATTCTTAAGTTTCTTGCTATCCAAATATTTAGTTTTGAGTTTATTTATATGCGAATTTGATCAATTCTTTGTTCACTATTCGTTTGTTAATTATAGATTGAAAAATCTAAATAGCCGGGGTTAAGTTTTAAAGAATTTATTATACTTTATTAAAAATAGGGGACTCGCTTTAGACACTACTTCTAATTTTTCATAGATAGGAGCATGTGTACCATGTTAGAAAATAACGACTATAGAATTCAATTATGCTTGCTTTTAGCTTTCTGAAAAATTGGAACGTACAATTTATAAAGTTTGCTCTCAATTATTTTTCAATTAAAAATCTAGTTTTCTTTTCTCCCCTTACCTATCATAACCTACTTGGTATGATAAAAATATTTCCCCAAAAAGAAAAAGATCTTATGTCAATGGGAATAGATTTCATTCCGTAAACATAGGCACCCAATAAATTAAAAGATTATACGTTACGGAGTAAGAGGATAAAATTCATTACTCCAACACATATACATTGGGTTATTTTTATTTATGAAGAAGAAAAAATTTATGTTAAGGAAAATAAGATTTCGTTTTCCTTTAACATCCAAATCCAAAAAAATAGCGGTTCGAGAAAAAAATAATAACCTCACCTCAAAATCCAAGCATCTTCATAAACCAACATACCCCCCTTAGCCAATTTCATGACTCTAGAATTAATTCAAAAATCTTTTTGAGAGCATAATTCGTAAATTGCATTATTTCCGATAACACTCCTATAAGCTAAAGTTCGTATAACTCCAAACTATTTTTTGTTAATCTAACCAATACAATTATTGCTTTCTATTTGATTACATCAAGAAGTCTTTTGGCCAAAACCTTTGCCCTGTTTAAATCATCTAAATGATTTTAGGACTTAACTCTTATACCCCGTATATTTTATTTGATCTCTCTTATAATTAATTTAGCGGTAGCAGAACTTAGGGTTTTTTATTATTCCTTATAAGTTCACCTCAAACTATTGCTCTGGAATAGCAAAAGCTTAAGTATGGGGGTATTTGATGAGTTGTAAATATACCTATATTTTCGTATTTTATTTAAGTCAATTTTGTTTATTTTTGTCTTTTTTATTAGTTTTATTCAATAAATTGCCTATTTTTGTAAATATTATTTCTAACTTAGCTTTATTTTTATTCCAGAAAAATTCCAGAAAAAGTCAAAATGTTGACTGACACGCCCGTGTCACATGACCGACACGCCCGTGTCACGCCCTCGACGATCGCCGACCACAGGTTGCTAGCTCGACGATCGGCGATCATCAAACCGAGCTCGATACGCCCCAAGACACGCCCGTGTCAAGGTGTGACACGGGCGTGACTTAGCCACCTGGCCCGACGTGACGCACGCGACTTTGCGGCCGGACCGCGCCCAGATCGACCTCCCTGACACGCCCCAGTCATGCCCATGACTGACACATTTCACGCCCGTGACCTAGGGTGTGACCGCCACGTTTTCAGCCGAAGTCAACTTTCCAGTCAAATCAACAAATCAGCTCATGTACAGTATCGACACGCCCCCCTGTCACGCCCTAGTCACGGGCATGACCCACCCGAAAATTTGCCTATAAATAAGAGCTTCCAGGAAGCTTTTCTTGTCCACTTTTTGACCACTTTGCTTAGGGGAGGTGCTGCCCATTTGAATTCCATGCTTATGTAAGGAGAATTTCTCCCCCCCCCTCTCTCTCTTAGTTTGTATTAGGGTATTTCCTTTAATAAAATTTGAAATTTTCTCTCTTCCTTAGTATGAAAAATCCATTTGAATGCGCCTACTTAAGCAATTTTTCGTTCATCTTTTTGTGTTTCTTTTATGTTTTCATTTTTATAGCTTTGATAACTTAGTTAGATTTAGGATTTATCGGCATTTCTAGCCGTTGTAATGTCCGTTTTATTTTCATAATCCGCACTTGTTTAGGTTTAGCTTTTCATTTTTTCCTTATTTTCATTCTTAAGGGTTTATAAAAACACCTAAAAAAGTGTGATTTTCATTTTCCTTAACTTAGGGTTTT
This sequence comes from Platanthera zijinensis, assembly GCA_039513925.1. Lineage (NCBI taxonomy): Eukaryota > Viridiplantae > Streptophyta > Magnoliopsida > Asparagales > Orchidaceae > Platanthera > Platanthera zijinensis. Next base: position 189,453,547 of record CM077084.1, read on the forward strand.
TAGGATTATAAAACTTTTTCGTCTTTTTTAATTTTATTTTCACTTTTTAGTAGTTTTTATAAAAATATAAGAGTGAAAATATAGTCGTTATAATTTTTCGCTCACTTCATTTTAGCTTTTTATTTGTAAAACTTTTAGTCCCTTTAATTTTTATTTCATCTTTTTATGCATTTCTACCGCATTCTAGCGGTAGAAATGCAGTTGTATTAATTTTTCGAGTACTTTCATTTTGCGTTTATTTGCAAAACATTTTCGCTCGGTTAATTTTTATTTTCAGTTTTTATGCATTTCTACCGCATTCTAGCGGCAGAAATGCAGTCGTTTTAATTTTTCAGCAACTTTGTTTTTCTTATTTTTGCAAGTGTGTGTGTGTGTGTGTGTATGAGTTAGGTTTTATTGCTTTATTTCAACATCTGTATAGTGCACGTGTGCGTATGCATTTATTTCCGCCTACTCGTTAAGAGTTAAATGGCGCTCTGCTTTCATTTCCCGCTCACTCGTTTGAGTGGGACTTGTTTTTTTATTACTTTTATTTTCTCCTACTCACTTGAGAAGGAAACTTAGGGTGCGTGCGTTTGTGTTTTCATTTATGTAGAGTGCGTGTGTGTGTTTTACTTTCAAGTAGAGTGCGTGCGTGTTTGAGATAAATTTACCGCTTTATTTATCGCTTTCTTCAATTAAGAAGAGTGTGTGCGTGTGTGCATTTATTTCCACCTACTCATTTGAGTAGGGCTTGCTATATTTAATTTTCTTTATGGTTTTGAAGTGCGCGTGAGTGCCTACATCAATTAGCCTTCAATTTATCTAATTGTCCTATTTTTTGTGTTTTCTCTTATAATTGTTCAGTGCTTAATTTAACACTCACGTTTCACCTAAAAACATAAAGCCATCCCCATACCGATGAGTGGCTAATCTCTATTAGCCTTCGGCATCGAAGAGCATTGGGACAAATAAAATGATTTGAAATAATTAAAGAACTTTATTTTAATATTTTAATTTAAGGACTTATGGTTTGCCCCTGGTTAACGACGCATAGGACCACATAATCGATTTGTGGGCTCTATTTCCGTTTTCCATACGCAACGCCGAGAGGCCGCAAGTATGGACCGATCCCCCTTGGGTAAAGAGAACTGCGTACGCCCCCTCGAAAGAGGAGAAACGTAGTTCTGCCGGATTGGGTTCCCCACCCAATAGCGGGGTTCTTAGCATAATACGGGCGTTAAGGGGAATCCTTCGTCGGACTAACGTTCGGTCGAATAGCCTTAGCGCCCAGGTGAGCGATATCCCTAGACCAAGGTGAGCTCATGTTATTGGAACCTCCACGGCCAAGTGCCTTTTATTAATTTAAAAACAAAGTTCAATAATTGTTAAGAATTATTTTAGTCTTAATCCGATTTGATGCCGAGCGTTAACCTGTCATCGAACTAACTTAGCAAAATTCAGCTCTCTTTCTTTCCATTTTAATTAGACTAAAAAAATCGCACCTTACTGATAGTAAGATAATAATGTTCCTGGAAGAGTAGATATAATCAACGCGTCCCCGAGAATAATACGACCTCGGTATTTTCCCGAATACAGAGTACTACTTGCGATAGGTGCACTTGCCTCCTCTCGTTAGAAAACTCGATCTTCTAACCGGCCCGCGGAATCTGACCATTTCGATCCACCCACAGTCGGTCTCTGTTCCGCGACCATCAATGTCTCTCTCTTATCTAACAGCGGAAGATACTATCACCTCTAACTCATCCCACCTGTGGCATCTCTACAGTAGTAGTAGTAGGTGGTAGTCGAACTAGCTCCTCAGGAGCTGTCACCTCGTCTTGCTGGTCGTATTACTACTCCATCTCCCCGAGCCCCTAAAAATAGTTTGTCACCAAATGTTAGTCAAAAGACAAAGTCGTTTCCTCCGTACCTTGCTTTGTAACTCCTAGGCACCATTCTGAAGGACGAAGCAGAGGACAACAAGGGGTGACAAGTAAAAGCAGATGATAGTGGCACTATACTAACAAGTATATGAGGAGTAGCAGTAATTCTACTCTAGAAATTCTATGTAAGAGGTACAAGTACAGTAAGTGAAAAATAGAACAATAGTAAGTAAAGAATGTAACAGCAGTAAGTAAAGTAGAGTAAAAGTAGTGCTACGTAGTATGGTAAAGTAAGTATAACTGCTACTTTTAATCTATCATCACAGAAGTACCCTAACTTATATGAGTGCCCATACAAACATATAAGTTAGAGTTTCAAAAATTAACTTATCATATAAAAGAGCGCATACTAATTTATATGATAAGGATCCATGAAGCGTATGCCTACTATGTATAAATGCATGTGGTTTATTATCCAACATGAAAGTGCAACTCACACACAACGACTCTGTGATCACAGACCTTTAGTTCCCGCTTTTCGGAGCTAGCATCACTCTCTAGTAACACCATTGTGGCAACGGTAGCAGTGGAGCGGGCGTCTCAACTCCAAGGAAGGTATGAACACTACCAAACCTAGACTCCCATACGCCTCTGTACACATCCTAGGTGCACTCTAGAGTCTTGCATACTAATTACTGACTACCCATCATTCTTGTTGGGTCGGGTGTGCACCATCGGGGATTGTCCTCCAAACCAAAGTATAAAACAACCTACTGGCCCCTAAAACCCACACACCCGCCTGAGTCACCGTACTGCCATAGGTGTGTTGATTGGCCTAGCACCACATGACCCGCCACTAGTATGTTTATGCACATGCAAGTATTACAACTCGAGCCTCCATCTTGCAGGACCCACCTGTCTTGAATCCCTCCAACCCTACACGGGTTAGTATTTAATACAAATACCTCAAACCCTACATGGGTGAGAATATTACCATGAATCCCTCCAACCCTGTACGGGTGAGAATAATGATACGATGCCTAACATATTAGGCTACTCTTGTCTACGGGTTATTATACTTAGTGACTTAAGATTAATCCATGGACTGCGCAGGGTATACCCGGTGGAGGGCTCCTGGGGGCACTAGGAACTATGATGGGCTGAAGCCCAAAGCTCCCTTTCTCAAGGATATTTACATTAGAGGATGTCTACCCATGATTCCCCTTTTTGCTCTCATTATTACTCTTGGGAGATCCTTCTTATTTAAGATGTTATTGAAGGGGCGACCGTCTTCTGCCGTCCTCCACCTCGTTGCTATCCAAAGGCTTGCACTTCACTCTCATCACTAAGACATAACTTCCAATCAGGGTTATATTCCAAATAATACCTTATCCCGACTATTGATCTATCCCCCCAGCGGTCCTTACTGTATAACCTACTTGTACTATACGCAGCCCATGACCTAATACCATCCCGGAGTACGACATCAAATTTCCTTTAGTCAAATGCCCCTCTCTATTTATCCTAGGATGGTATGACTAATATGATGACTACATGAAGTTTCATAAAGTTTCCATGTTGATTAGGTCACAAAATTTAATCTTTTAATTAATTCTCTAAGCCACTTACTACATGAAGTACCTTAATTAAAAGTCCCACTGACCTAAGAAAATTTCCTCAGTTGTAATTTGATAAAACATTACTGTCTGCCAAGGGTCATAATTTTGCCATCATAATTCTGTTTATCTCTTAATGTATACAAATTTCACAATTTATGCATTTTCCAAAGGAAGTATAAGGATTTCATGATTAAAAATTCTAAGAAAATTACAGAACACAATTATTGATAAAATAATGCTAAAGACAAAGTTTCATGAACTTATATGGATCAAGGGTTACAAAACCGCATTTTTAAATATATTACCAAAATGCCAATATGAAGTTTCAAAATTACTGAGTCATCCAAAATTTCTGAGAAAATTATACAAGTTTAATCATACTCAGATACATCACCAAAAGTTTTTCAAAATTTTTCAAAGGAATATTTTAATCAATTTTCTAATTATGTGCAATAAGGGCAAAAATGTAATTCCTACATAACACCAATCAAAGTTCATCAAACAGTGCCCTAAAAATTTTCAAGAATTGATTTTAACATTATAATGACCTTGACAAAGTTTGGAAATTTTATCTCAAAAATAATTCTATTTTCAAATTTATATTCCCAAAGTTCAATTATTTCAAAATTTCCAAATAATAGGATTTTTGCATCCAAAAATACCATTATTGCAATGAGGGGTATAATTCACCCTAATGAGCCTCTGAAATCAATATCATGATTTTTGGATGTTCTTAGCAGGCCTAATACACAATATATCAAAATTGGCTATTTGCAACACAAGCCTATGTATAGCCAACACATGCAAGTGGGTTTACTCAACATGCAGTGGTCAAAATGTGCTGAAATTTTTGCCATGCACATGCTTAGTCCCCAAGGACATGTCACCAAAATTTTGGGCCACTTGGAGCCATAACACTCCAAAAATTTCATGTATTTAGTTTTGTGTATTTTGATAAAAACTTTAGGAACAATTTTCCCAAAAATTCCCAATTTTTGGCAGGGGCTGGATATGCCCTAGTTAAGTCTGTGCCCAAATTTTTGGGTAATATGGAATTCTGGTTTGGCAAGGCAATGCATTTGAAATTCTTCCCTTGCCTAAGACCAGTCCTAGTGGAACCGTCCTACACGAAAATCTGCAATGCCAAATGGCATGATTAAGGTGGAAAATTAAAGCTAAGAGAAAGAGTTACATTTTTCATTTTATTCACTAGTTCAGAAAATGGCTTTAAGTGCCCTAAATTTGAAATGAAAGTGGACTGAAATAATGTGACATTTATAATTAGTATTCATAAATACATAATTAAACTAATTTTAATAAACTCGCACGCATCTTGAAGCATGACTGAGGGCATCCCATAGTCATTCCCAAACTGCCGACGGGTGAGATTGAGCCATCCCGGGCCATCTTGTCTGGCTGTTTTCGGCCACTTGAGCTGGCGCCACCGCCGTCTATCATCGCAACCACCTTCACCAAGGTGGTGGCAAGGTTTTCCCGGCGATGAGGCGGCTGAAGTATGCTCCTCCGGTGATCCCAAGCACGAAGGAAAGCTCGGTAAATTTTCTCTCTTCTTACAAGGCATCGAGCTCAATTGAGCCCGAAATCTCTCCTAAGCGATCTAGGATGCTAGTACGGGTATAGGTGAGGTGAAACTGACCCGGAGACGGCCTTGGCGGCGGGTGTGGTGCCGGTGAGCCATGGTCGGGCTGCTCTAGTGATCTCCTGCTCAAATCCTAGTTTCTCCATCATTTTCTCTGCTCTAGCTATTGATCTCCACTACTCTCACTATTCTGAAGCTGATGGTTTGGTTGTTTTTGGCTTGGAGTGGCTATATGTGGAGATATGGCTGAGGTGAGCTCGGTTTGGAGCTTTGGTTGTTTCACCATGGCTGCCAAGTGGCTACCTGCAGCCAAACTTTTTTTAATAATCAATAGGAGGTCGGCCAACAAGTTTTTTGGGCTGGATGAATGAGCCATGTGGCCTCTACCTCCTTCTTTGCACTTTCTCTCCCCTATTTTGGGTGAATTCCCCAAAATGCACCCCATGCATGTGTTCTCTCTCGAAAATCAGAGGGGTAGGGGTGGACTTTTACAACTTGGGCTGGTCATGGGCCATGTTTGGTGGGCTTGGCCCAAGGGGGAAGCGGCATGGGCATATTTTCACCCTTTTGGTCAAAATGTTGACTTGTTGACTTTTGAGATGACTTGGTCTACCATGATGAGTGGGTTGACCCGACTTGGTGGTCAGGAGTTTAATGGCACCACCCAACTTGGGTTAGGTCAATGTGGTGCCCTACTTAGGCTAATTGGGCCTATAGGTAGTGGTTTGACCAAATCAGAGTTAGGGTTGACTTGGGTCAACTTGGGTAAAAGGGGTGACCCAATTACATGCCCTAGGACCACTTAGATTATTTTAGGGTTTGGGCAATGTGGTGGGGTCATGGTGTGGCTAGGGTTCTTATTTAGTCTAGTTTTACTTAGTTTGACTTTGGTCTCTTTAGTGGGCCCCACAAGGATACAACCCACTCTCTAGGGTCAAACCTAGCTAGAATCCCTGTCACCCACCCCATGCCTAACCCAATCTAAGTTACGGTGTTTAGGAGTAACATGGGATGTTACAGTTGACCTCTTTCTTCTTCTTCCACTAAGGCCCCAAGCTCAGCAATGGCTCGAGAGGGGAAGAATTTTTAGTTCTTCCGGGTAAGAGGTGGGACCTCCGAGATAAAGCCCACCGCATGTATCTAGTTCTTGAGACTCTCGTCAAGGAAGGAACTCGGGAAGAGTAGGTGGAACTGCAACTTGAGATCCGAAATATAGGTGAAGTCATGTTTCTAGCATCAATATGTATGGTGAGCGTGGATTGCAGCCTACACAGAAGAATCTTGAACTACTTCATGGCAGGAGATCTCGGCGAAGGAGACGAGGGCGAGTCCCCAATCCCGGGAGGATATGTAGGGAGAGAGGAATTCATGTAGTTCATCAGAGGCATCATTGACATGTTGTAGGGGATCTCGCAGCGAGGCGACTGCTCGACTCCCTTCCTCAAGCGTCCGCTCTTGCGCATCTGGACGAGCTCGTCTCGACAAGGGTCAGAGAGGACGCACCGTGGGGGGGGGGGGGGGCGACCTAGGAAAGAGAAAGTGGTGGAAGGAAGCGGGTGAGACCTGAAAGGTAGGGAGTTGTTCCCAAGCCCTGCGAGTGCAGTCTCGCTGGGTGATATCATTGCGCGAGTAAAGGTGGAGAGACCCCTGGCGAGAGGATCCCCATTCTGAGAGTTGATCCTTTTAGCCGCCATCCCGGAGGGGTTCCGAGAGCCCGAGATTACCTACTATATGAGGATGACGACCCAATCCAGCACTTGCAATGGTTTAAAGATGCGGTCTTAATCAGGCCGATGACAAATGCATTCAAGTGCCATCTTTTTGCCATCACCTTGAAAGATAAAGCAAGGGACTGGTTTCATCAACTCCCGACGGGATCAATATATGGATTCGAAGACAAGAGTAGAAGTTTTCAGTTGTGTTTCACGACCTCGAAGAAAAGGAAGAGGAACCCGGAGTCAATTTTTCTGATTCGACAGAAGGCAGATGAGTCCTTGGCCAAGTACGTGGACTGATTCCAGGAAGAAATCTTGGACATTCAAGAGGTGCCATAATTTGCTCTGCAGATTGCCTTCATTGTTGGACTACGACATAGTTTCTTCAAAATGAGCCTAACCCGAAAGGCAAAGTTGTCGTTTGAGGGGTTGATGGAGAAAGCAGCAAAAGAGATAGCGATGGAGGCGGCGAACCCGGTGTTTGCTAGGAAGTTGGCGAGGTTGATGGAGGCTGAGTCGAGAGAGCCAGGAGGGGCATGGTAGCGTGAAGGAAAGAGGAGGGAGGAGCTGAGGGCTCCGACATATCCAGAGTTGGATTGGAGGAAACCAGGAAGCCCTGTTCAAGGGCAAGGAAGAGGTTTTCCTTAAGGGGGAAGGAACTACCAAGGAGGACCGGTAAGATTTAACAAGCAGGGGTGGGGATATGGTCTTAGACCACCCCTACCACCGCCTCAACAAGCTATGGCCTTTGGCCAAGAAAGATGAAGGGGAAGAGAAAGAGGGAGAGCAGGAGAAGGAGCTGGAAGGATAAGGAATGAATAGGAAAGGAAACGGGAGGAGGAGGTAGCCTTGCCATACCGTGACTTCCATGAGGAGTGAAAATACGTTTTGTAGCCTAAATTATTATCGTATTTTCTTGTTGTGATGGAGCTAATCGTGTCTTATTACCTTAAGATTTATCTTTCTTATGTAAATATTATTGCCACTAACATTTTCTTGTCTTTTTGCAGGTTTCCAGAATTTTGGCCAAAAATGACCTGACAAGCCCCCCTGTCACGCCCCCCTGACACGCCCTCCCCGGGTGTGTCCTAGGGCGTGATACGGGGCGTGTCGCCCACTACCAAAGACTGCCACCGCATTAAATCCATTTTCGCCTCCGCACGCCAATCATACCTGTCCCCCCCCCATCATAGGCGTGACCAAGGGTGTGTTCGCCCCCTTTTCCAAGACTGACAGATTTCTGACCAACGATTGATACTTGGTGTACGTGTCATGCCTCCCCCCTATATGGGTGTGACGTAGGGCAGGTCAGCCATTATATAGAAGTAATCATCCTTCCTGCCAAAATCCAAAACCCGAGGTCAACCCCGTAAGTGTCACTCCCGCTGTCACACCCTCCCCGGGCGTGACCTAGGGCGTTACAATCCCGAGAAAAAAATCTATTAATTTAGTTGCCCTCCTTCCATTTCAGACAATCTTGGGTTGAGAGGGGAGGTGTTGCCCTTTTGTTTACTAGTGTTTTTTAGTGTTCTTCTCTCTCTCTTTCTCTCTCTCTCTCTCCCTCTCTCTCTCTCTCTCTCTCTCTCTCTCATTTTGTGTTTTTTAACCCTAGCTTAGTGCTCCTTTTGTAATTGCTTTTGTTTTAGCTTTGTACTTCATTTGTTTCCTAGTGTTAATGCTAGCTTAGCCTTTTATTCCATTGCAATTTTCATTTCCATGCAAGTGTAGCTCTTTTATTTCAAGTTGTAACTTTCTCTTAATATTAATATAAAAGTGCTCTTTTCTTATATTTGTGTTCTATGCATTTCTACTCATCCCCCCTCCTCCACTTCACTATGAATAACTAATCCTCCTTGTACTTGATCTTGATGATCCGAGGTTCGAGTGATTAAGTTATGATGCTTTGAATTTACCTTTTATTTTTAGGGTTTAGGCCTTCGAATTACTCTTGATTTTTCTCATTTGGAATTATATTGTCGATATATAATTTCCAATTTAGCTTTCATTCCTTGCTAGCAAAGAGGCCGAGAGTTTGAAGTGATCATTCAAGACTAAAGAGAGTTGTACGAACCCCTCGAGAGAGGCAGACGTCCAAATCTCCCGAATTGGAGTAAAATCCAATAGTGGGGTTCACCGCGTAAAGCGAGCTTTAGGCCACCGATTTAGACGAGAGTAAGTCGGAACTTCCTAAACTTAGTTGGGCACGACTTCGAGAGTGCTTTTCCATTTCATCGTTCTAATCCCTTATCGTAATTGCTTCTTTTATGCTTTCTATTTAACGGCATTTAGTTCTCCCTTAGTGCTAGTTTTCCTTTCATTGAGTGCGTTTAATTTTCTCTTTGTCCCAAAAGATTTTCGTCAATAAAATAATAGTCTTCGTTTTAGTAAGTGTACTCAATAGTTCCCTGATTTCAAAGCGACACTTGTGTCCCCTAGCTACAGTTCGATAGGTATACTTGCCTAATTGGATTGCTAGTTCAGCTCTCTTTTCTTAAGCGGAAAGCGATCACCAAGTTTTTGGCGCTGTTGTCATGGACCAACTTTTGTTCATATATCGAAAACACGAACCTATTACTTTTATTATTACTCTTTCTCATCCTCCTTCTAAAAAAAAAATATCAAAAAATTTTATTATCGCTCTTAATAGAAACCCACTTCACAATTTTTCTATGCCACCTAATTATCTCGAAAAGGACAAAGGGATTTAAGTGCCACGATCTTTTCTAGTACCTTGCTAACCCTACATTGAGTAGCCCTGTGGAAGTTCGGGTGTTAAGCTATTAAAAAAAATCTATTTCAAATTTTTTCTTTAGTTTCTCTTTTCTTTTTTCTAGTTTATTTATTTCTATTTCTTCTCTTCTCTTCTTTTAGTGCATGACTCGCGGGAGACCGTCGATTATTTTGGACTTGGACCATGAAATTGAGCGTACTCTTCAGAGAAGATCGCAATTTCAAGGCCCTACTCTCCAAGTACTAGTTGAGGACTCCGAGTCACTTTCTACTTTAAGAATGGAAGAACCCCACGTGGAGGAATTCGTGCATAGGCCTATGTCCTATTATGTATGACAGAATCTAGAGGAAATAAAATCACATATAGTGAGCCCTGCTATAGCTAATAATAACTTTGAACTAAAGCCTAGCATAATTAAATGGTGTAGCAGTATGTGCAGTATGATGGACTTCAAGATGAAGATCTGAATGCACATATAGCAAGCTTTCATGAGATTTGTGACACCTTAAAGATAAATGGTGTTACAAATGATGCTATTAGGCTAAGATTATTTCCTTTTTCTCTTAGAACTAAGGCTAAGCAGTAGCTGAACACTGTATCTAAAAACAACATCACAACTTGGGATGAATTAATTGAAAAATTTTTGGCGAAGTATTTTTCGCCAGCTAAAACTACAAAACTTAGGAACGACTTTTCTTCTTTTGGACAAATAGACTCCGAAACCTTATATGAAACTTGGGAAAGATTTAAAGAATTATTAAGACGATGCCCACATCATGTGCTGCCTGTATGGTTATAAGTGCATGTGTTTTATAACGGGCTAAATAAAAATACAAAGCAAATATTAGACGCAGCTTTTGGTGGACTTTAAACCATTAGACCCTGGAAGCAGCTCTTGATCTTTTCGAGGACATGGACATAAACACTTATCAGTGGAATGTTCCTAGGTCTTTCCCAAACAAACTTGCAGGTATCTTTGAAGTGGACAACGTCTCCCAGCACGCTCTACAAGTTGAAATATTAAGAAAAAATATTACGGAGATGACTGCTGCCTCCGCCCCTCAGGTATGGGAATCTGCAACTTCTGCTCCCGAACAATTATATTATGTTAATAATATGCGTATAAATGCTTTTAATAATTTTTCTACTGCGAATTTTCCTGCACCCGGTTTTACTTTTCCGAATAGTTATAATCCTGCTTTAAGAAATCACCCTAATTTTTCATGGATTAATACCTCGAACACAATGCGCCCGCCACCACAAAATGATTTTTATGCACCACACCCACCTCTTAAAAACAATCAAAAACCTCCAAGCTTGGAGGAGTTACTTTCTAAATATATAAGGTTACAAATGATGCTACTATAAGAACCTTAACTGGAAGCATTTAAAGTCTAAAATCAAGTATGACAGATCGCAAAAATTATTTCTTAGCAACCCGCAGGGTCTCTTCCTTCTAATACCGAGCCCAACCCGAGAGAGCAAGCGAAAGCTATCACTCATTGGAGTGGGAAGCAATTTTCCGGTAGGGTTAGTCAATAGCTTGAGGAAAGCTCCGCCCCCGTTTTAAAAATTCCACTCTCTACTGAAGAAGTTATCACTCCCGTTTTAGAAAAAGATCTCACTCCACCACCCATTTTCAAAAATAATCCAACTCCATCATACCTTTCCGAACTTAATAAACAACGTCAGGATGATCAGTACTGCCACTTCCTAGAGATATTTAAGCAAATCCACATAAACCTACCCTTCCACAAAGCGATTTTCCAGATGCCGAAGTACGCTAAGTATCTTAAGGACCTCCTGACTAACAAAAAGAAGTTAGATAACCTTTCGCAAGTCACGTTTAACGCCAGGTGCTCTGCGGTCTAGACAAACGGTTTACCAAAGAAAATCAGTGACTCGGGTAGTTTTTCTATTCCGTGTGTCTTTGGTGTTCTTTTTGTCAAACAAGCATTAACCGACTTAGGTGCGTGTATAAACATGATGCCCCTCTCATTGTTTAAGAAGTTAGGAATTGGTAGCCTGAACCCCACACGCATGAGAATCCAGCTCGCCGACAGATTCGTCAAATACCTTCTAGGAATCGTGGAGGATGTCTTAGTTAATGTCAATAAATTAATCTTCCCGGTGGATTTTGTCATTTTGGACATCAAAGAAGACGTCGAGGTTCCCCTGATCCTTGGCCGACCCTTCCTTGCCACCTCCCGAGCTATCATTAACGTAAGCAATGGTAAGCACATACTTCGAGTAGGCGACGATGAAGTGACTTTTTCTATCACCCCTCGATGAAGAACACCCTAGCAAATGAAGACTCATTTTTTTCGTAGATGCCCTAAGTGAAGAATCCTCCTATTGCCTCTCTAAATTTGAAAAATAATTTTTTGATTTTTGTTCCTCCTCTACTCTTCCAACTAAATTGATGCACCTAATTGAAAAATCCTCCTATCGCCTCTCTGAATTTGAAAAATAAATTTCTGATTTTTGTTCCTCTACTCTTCCAACTGAATCGTTATAAGAAGCCTCCATGGCCTCTAGCCCCACCCCTTTTAATTTTACGTTAAAAAGGTCTACATAGACATAGTATTTGAAAAAGAAAGAATTTCTAAAACCTCGTATGAAGAACCCCCTACCATAGAATTAAAGGAACTACCAGAACATCTTAGGTATGCCTTCTTAGAAAAAGATTCCAAGTTACCAGTAATAGTTTCGGCCTACCTCACGGATGCACAAAATGATAAACTTCTTTTAGTTTTACCTAAACATTGTTGAGCTATTGCCTGGCAAATTTCTGATATCAAGGGAATACGCACATCTTTTTGCACTCACAAAATCTTAATGGAAGATAATTTGCATAACTCCATACAACCTCAGCGCCGTATAAACCCAAACATGAAAGAAGTAGTTAAGTATGAGGTTATGAAACTTTTAAACGTAGGAATTATCTATTTATATCTGATAGTAAGTGGGTTAGCCCAGTCCAGGTAGTGCCTAAGAAGGGAGGGATAATGGTTGTTAGTAATGAGAATAATGTATTAATCTCGACATGGTCGGTGATCGGGTGGAGAATGTGTATAGATTATCGTAAGTTAAATGACGCCACTGGCATAGATCACTTTCCCTTGCCATTCATCGATCAAATTTTAGAACGATTATCCGGCCATAGCTTTTATTGTTTTCTTGATGGCCTCTCGGGGTAATTTCAATTCCTTATCTCCCCTCAAAACCTGGAGAAAACTACATTTACTTGTCCCTTCGGTACCTTCGCCTACCGAAGAAAGCCATTTGGATTGTGCAATACGCTAGCTACATTCCAGCGATGTATGCTCGCTATCTTTGACAAGTATGTAGAAAGCATTATGGAGGTATTCATGGATGATTTCTCCGTGTTCGGTGTCGCTTTTGATAGTTATTTAGAAAACCTCGAAAAAGTTTTAGAACAAAGCAAACAAACTAACATTGACCTAAATTTGGAAAAATGCCATTTTATGGCGAGGGAAGGGTTTGTTTTGGGTCAAAAAATTTCTGCGAGAGGAATTTAAGTAGATATTGTCAAGATAGAAGTTATCGGGAAGCTACCGCCGCCTACGAACATAAAAGCTATAAGAAGTTTCCAAGGTCACGCTGGTTTCTACCATCGCTTCATAAAGGGCTTCTCCAAGATCAGCAAGCCCCTTACCCATCTCTTAGAAAAAGACGCCCCATTTATTTTTGATGACCTTTTCCTAGTTTCTTTTAATTTAATAAAAGAAAAATTAAATAATGCCCCGATTATGATAGCTCTGGTATGGGACCTTCCATTTGAAATCATGTGCGATGCGAGTTGTTTCGCGGTAGGAGCCGTATTAGGTCAACGCATATCTAAAAACTTCCACCCAATCAATTATGCAAGTAAAACACTTACATCTACACATGAAAATTACACCACGACCGATAAGGAGCTCCTAGCTGTAGTATTAGCTTTTTAAAAATTCCGCCCTTATATTACAGATTCAAAAATTATTGTTTTTACGGACCACTCGGCCCTCAAATATCTTCTTTCTAAATCGGATGCCAAGCCGCGCTTGATTTACTTGGTCTTACTCCTCTCGAAGTTTGACTTAGAGATCCGTGATAAGAGAGGAGCCGAGAACTTGGCCGTCAAACATCTCTCCCGATTAGACAATCCATTTATAGAAAAATTAGAAGAAAAAACTTTTAACTATTATTTTCCTGACGAGAAGATGTTTTAAATTAACACATCAACTTCTCCTTGGTTCGCACACATCACCAATAATTTAGTGGCTCGTATGCTCCCAAAACAGTTCTCCTCTCAATAAAATAAGAAATTCTTTTCTGAGTTGAAGAACTACTTTTGGGAGGACCCACATATTTTAAGAGTTGTGCGGACCAGGTGATAAGGAGATGTGTCTAATTTGAAGAAGGATCAAATATTTTAAAGCATTTGCATGAAGGACCGAACGGTGGACACTATAAAGCTGCTCGTAGCGCTCACAAAGTGCTAAGCGCGAGTTTTTACTGGCCTTGCCTATTTAAAGATGCGCAACCCTTTGTGAGCAGGTGTGATAGTTGCCAAAGGTCGGGCAATATTTCCAATAAAAAAGAAATGCCATAAAATTATTTCCTCGACTGCGAAGTTTTCGACCACTGGGAAATCGATTTTGTTGGTCGTCTTCCTTCTATCTTCAGGAATAAATACATTTTAGTTACCGTAGATTATTTTTCTTATTGGGCTGAAGCCCAAGCTCTTCCTACAAACGACGCCCGAGTTGTAGTTATGTTATTTAAAAAAATTATTTTATCGATTCGGTATGCCGCGAACCATCGTTAGCGATAGGGATTCCCATTTCTATAACGCTCAATTTTCTAAAATACTTACTAAATACGGCATTGCGCATAAAGTTTCAACTGCCTACAATCCCCAAACTAACGGACAAGTCGAAGTAGTGAATAGAGAAATTAAAAGAATTTTAGAAAAGACTGTTTCAACATCTAGAAAAGATTAGTCAGCAAAATTAGACGATGCTCTATGGGCCTACCAAACTGCGTACAAAACTGCCCTCAGATGTACGCCATATTAGTTGGTTTATGAAAAATCATGCCATTTACCCGTAGAACTAGTAGACCGTGCTTTTTGGGCCTTAAGGTTTTTAAATTTCGATCCCCACTCTGTCGGCGACCTTAGAAAATTTAAAATCAACAAACTCGACGAGTGCTTCTCTTACGCTTATGAGAACAACAAATTTTATAAAGAGCGGACGAAACATTTTCATGATAAACACTTAAGGCACCCCAAAAACTTTAAGTCGGGAGACCAAGTTCTTTTGTATAACTCTCAATTAAATATATTTCAGGGAAAATAAAGTCGTGATGTTCTGGGCTTTTTTTGTTTTAAAAGTTTTTCCTTATGGTGTTGTTTTAATTTCACATCCTGATAAGGGTAATTTCAAAGTAAATGGTCAGCGTCTTAAACTATATTTCTCTGGTGATGATGATGTAAGTCCAAACATTGTTAAATTTCTACTGCATGAACTCTAACTTAAAACTTTTATTTTTTGTTAAAAACTTTAATTTTATTATTTTGGACAAAATATATTTGGACATTATTATTTTTGTTGGATCAAGCCTCAACCGACGTTTTAAACAAGGGGCGCTCTTGGGAGGCAACCTATGTTACATTTTTATATTTTCTTGATTTTAAAATAATTGTCCCAGATGGCCCTGACAAGCTGAAGTTTTTGCAATCGTCTGCTCCAACATTATTGAATCCATCACGAAGTCCAAAGAAGACATTTCATGAAGATCCAAAAGCACAAGCATGGGGGAGCGGCATCAATCCACATTTGCAGCAAATAAATCTAGGGAAGTACCTGTTTTTCAATTCTGTAATTTCATTTCTTCTCCTTCTCTAACCTCCTTTCCCCATTGAGGACAATGTCCATTTTATGCTTGGGGGAGGACTTCCTCCTTCTTTTTGCTATATGTGAATATTTTGCTTTTGTGAATATTTTTCAAAAATAAAAAAAAATGAATATCTTAAAAATCCTAAAAATAGAAAATATTTCAAAATTAAAAAAAATATATATGCTTTTTGTTATTACTTTAATAGTTTAGACTTTTTGGTATTTCAATAGTACACCTTGTTTTTGTTTTGTTTTTCTCAAAATCTCATATAAACAACTTAATTAATTATAATATTTCTAATCGCCCTTTTTAATTATATTTCACAAGTAAAATGTTGGCCATGCTATGTTTCTAATTCGCGGTCGCATGTTAACGTAAAATGTTTTTTCTAAAATTCGCATTTCCATTATGATTTTCGTCTTTATTTTCTTTACTTTCTCAAAAACTCATCATCCACTATTTTCCTTTTTGTTTTTGGATAATTTTTGTAAGGTCAACTTTTGAATAGCATAGTAGATGTGAATGATCCAAGTCACCTATTATTTCTATTTTCAAGATAATTTCATCAATCTTCTTTTATTATCTAGGACTTGCTTTTTAAAAAAATTCAAATCTATTTTTTAAATAAATTTATAAGCATGAATATGATTTAGGCCGTTTTTGTTTTTGTTTGAGCTTTTCTGCCAACCTAAAAACTTTCACCACTAGTTAGTCATTTTTGAGGCTTTTTTCCAATTTCATTTGATAGCTCCTCTTTTCATATCATTTTCACCAAAGCAAAAATTTCCAACCTATCTAATCACACTAGCCTTTTTGAGTTTCATAAAGAATTTTCATGATTATGATAGGTTATTTTATGATATTTTTGGAGAAGTTTTTAAAAAAAGTATGCTCAAAAGAAATGTTTGATTTTGTTTGGCTAATTCAAAAAGAAAATAAAAATATTTATGGCCTTTGTTGTGTAAAAGAAAAAGAAAAGAAAAAAAATGGAAAAGAAAAAAAGAAAGAAAAATATTTTGTGTAAAATGAAATTTTTTGAAACACTTTGTTTTGGTTTAGTGTGATTTTAAGCCTCCCTGTTTATCTTTGAATTCCACTCCTAATCATAGTCCTAAACGAAATGCTTCGGTCCTATTAAGTCCTTTTGATTCATGCTTTTGAATTTTATTTAATAACTAAGAAAAGAATAAAAGTAAATCAGTATTAGTTTTGGATTTAAACTTAGATTTTTGTTATTTAATTGATATAATTATAATGCATTGCTTTGATATAGTAACAACTCAATGCATTTTTTTGTTTTCGTTGCTTTGCTTAAATCTATTTAAAGAATTTTGTCAAAATTTTGGATGATTTATTTTCGTTAAGTAAAGTTTATAAAAGTTAAACCATACCTAAATATTCATTTTAGATTTACGTTTCACCTTCTCCCTACTTAAAATTTTGCATAGTACTTGTGTAGGAATAATTAGAACTTTTTTATTAGTCCTATTTTATGGTTATCTAGTTTTTATATTTTTGCTTGGGGACAAGCAAAGCTTATGCTTCGGGGAATTTGTTAATACGTTTTGTAGCTAAACTATTATCGTATTTTCTAGTTTTGTGGGCGCTAATTGTGTCTTATTAGCTTAATTTTTATCTTTTTTATGTAAATATTATTACCACTAACATTTTCTTATCTTTTTGCAGATTTCCAGAATTTTGGCCAAGAATGACCTGACACGCCCCCTTGTCACGCCCTCCCTAGGCGTGTCACAGGGCGTGTCACCCGATCCAGAGGAAACTTGCTGATAGAGAGAAAATAATAGGAAAAATGGCTGTCACGCCCCCCTGACATGCCCTCCCCAGGTGTGTCCCAGGGGGTGACATGGGGCATATAGCCCTCTGCCCGAAGTCTGCCGCCGCATTAAATGCATTTTCACCTCCGCACGCCAATCGTACATTTCATGCCCCCTGTCATGGGCATGACACAAGGCTTGTTCGCCCCCTTTTCCAAGACTGACGGATTTGCGACCAATGATTGAGACTTGACATACGTGTCACGCCCCCCATACATAGGCGTGACCTAGGGCATGTCAGTAATTATATAGAAGCAATCATCCTTCCTGCCAGAATCCAGAACTCGAGGTCAATCTTGTACGTGTCATGCCTCCTAACACACCCTCCTCGGGCTTGACCTAGGGCGTGACCAACCCGAGAAAAAAATCTATAAATTCAGTTACACCCCACTTCCATTTCAGACAAGCTTGGGTTGAGAGGGGAGGGGATGCCCATTTGTTTACTAGTGTTTTTTAGTGTTCTTATCTCGCTCTCTCTCTCATTTTGTGTTTTTTTAACCCTAGCTTAGTACTCCTTGTGCAATAGCTTTTGTATTAGCTTTGTACTTCATTTGTAGCCTAGTGTTAATGCTAGCTTAGCCTTTTATTTCATTATAATTTTCATTTCCATGCAAGTGTAGCTCCTTTATTTCAAGTTGAAACTTTCTATTAATATTAATATAAAAGTGCTCTTTTCTTATATTTGTGTTCTATGCATTTATACTCATCCCCCTCCTCCACTTCACTATGAATAACTAATCCTCCTTGTACTCGATCTTGATGATCCGAGGTTCGAGTGATTAAGTTATGATTCTTTGAATTTACCTTTTCTTTTTAGGGTTTAGGCCTTCGAATTACTCTTGATTTTTCTCGTTTGGAATTATATTGTCGATATATAATTTCCAATTTAGATTTCATTCTTGGCTAGTCGAGGGGCCGATAGTTTGAAGTGAGCATTCAAGAGTAAAGAGAGTTGTACGCACCCCTCGAGAGAGGTAGACGTCTAAATCTCCCGGATTGGAGTAAAATCCAATAGTGGGGTTCACCGCGTAAAGCGAGCTTAAGGCCTCCAATTTATACGAGAGTCTGTCGGACCTTCCTAAACTCAGTTGGGCACGACTTTGAAAGATGTATGTTCAAGCTTTAGGAACCTCCACGGTCAAGGACCTTTCACGCTATTAAGTTTAGGTTTATTTATCGTGTTATTAATCGACTTATCCGAGTTGATTCTCGATCAAGTGCATTTCAATTTCATCATTCTAATCCCTTATCGTAATCGCTTCTTTTATGCTTTCTATTTAACAGTATTTAGTTCTCCTTTAGTGCTAGTTTTCCTTTCATTAAGTGCGTTTAATTTTCTCTTTATCCTTAAAGATTTCTGTCGATAAAATAATAGTGTTCGTGTTAGTAAGTGTACTCAAACGTTCTCGGATTTCAATATGACACTTGTGTACCTTAGCTATAGTTCGATAGGTATACTTGCCTAATTGGATTGCTAGTTTGGCTCTCTTTTCTTAAGCGAAAAGTGATCACCAAGGAGGAAGGTCATGTAACGGCTACCTGTCTTGAGTTTCTGGAAATGAAGAGTGTTAGAGGAGCAGGGGAGCAACAACTACCACTGCGGATAGTGGAGATTGATGGGATCGGGGAGGAGGATCGGTGTGTGGATCGAGCTGATGTGGGAGATCGAGGCGGGATCGGAGTGATCCATGGTGGAGTAGGGATTGAGGCTACTTGTAAGGAGAGCCTTCATACCATGTATCGTCGGAGCATCGCTTCGATGTCACAAGCCCCTCCCTCGGACGAGAAAATCACCTTCTCTCGGAAGGACTTTCCAGACCACGAAGACCCATTCTGCGAAGCGTTAGTGATCCGGACAGCCATTAAAAACTTTACGGTGTCTTGGATCCTAGTAGATAATGGGAGTTCGGTGAATGTCATTTTCAAAAAGGCATTCAATGAGATGAGGGTGGAGGCTCGATGGGTGTTGGAAGCAGATGGGTCGTTGTTCGGATTTTTAGGAGAATGGAAGGAAGTCGAGGGGAGGAGTGGGACTCCAGGTTACTCTAGGGTGCTATCTAGGAATTGTCGCTTCGTTATAGTGGATGCTCTCAGCAGTTACAATGCCATTTTTGGTCGCCCTTTGATCAGTGCCTTTAGGTGCATCCCATCGTCCTTTCACCAATGCTTGAATCTCAACGCCGGAGGAAACCAAATCAGAGTACGATGTGATCCAAAAGTAGCCAGAGAGTGCTACATGACGGCGGTGAATACCATTTATTGGCAAGGTGAGGCCGAGAAACTAGAGAAGAGGTTGGAATAATGGGATCAGGAGGTGAGAGAAAAGGTAGAGGAGAAGAAAGAAGAAGGATGGATGGAGAGAGGCATTGCGGTGGAGTCGGAGACGATCACAGAGAAGGAGGGAGAGATGGAGGTAGAGGAGGAAGAAGTAGGGATGGAGAGAGTCATTGCGGTAAAGCCGGAGATGGTCGAAGAGAAGGAGGGAGAGATGGAGGTAGAGAAGGAGAAAGAAGGAGGGATGGAGAGAGGCATTGCTTTGGAGCCGGAGATGGTCGGAGAGAATGAGGGAGAGATGAAGGTAGAGGTGGAGAAATAAGAAGTGATGGAGAGAGGCATTGCAGTGGAGCTGAAAATGGCAGGAAAGAAGGAAAGAGAGATGGAAGTGGAAGGGGCAAGAGGAAATGAAGGGGAAAGGAAAGGAAAAAAGAAAGATAAAGGAAGTAGGGGAGTCATCCAGGGCGGAAGCTCGGCAAGAAGAGAGAGGAGGTTCGTTGTTAGGAGGGGTCCCAACTGAAGAAGAGGTGGAGAAGTTTTTGAGGGAGGTGGTTGTGGCCATTGCGGAGCGCAAGGTCTTATAGCGTGAGGCTAGAGAGAAGGAAGAAATGTTGAGGGAGCAAGAGGGGGAGGAGGAGCAATAAAGACTGAAGGCGGCAGTCGAGGTTATGGATATGGAAATTCTCACCAAGGGAGGAAGGAAAAGATAAAAGTCAGTGGGGAGCTCAGCTCCGAGGACTAGGACAAGATTAGAAAATGCGTGCAGAGGAAAATCGACATCTTCGCTTAGAGCGCAGCTGATATGCCAGGGGTTGATGCGAACGTGGCATTCCATCATCTTAATCTTCACCCCAAGGCACTTCCAATACAACAAAAGAAGAGAGCCATCGCTTCCAAGATGGTCGGGCCCATCAGGGAAGAGGTGGATAAACTGCTCAAGGCGGGATTCATATCAGCAATAAAGTATTCGGGATGGGTGAGTAATGTTGTAATGTTAAAGGAGGGAGAGGGAAAATGTAGGATGTGTGTGGACTTTTCTCTTTTAAATAAAGCGTTCCCTAACGATTGTTATCCTCTGCCTCGAATCGACGAGCTGGTTGACTCAGCCGTCAATTTTTCACTAATGAGTTTTCTAGATGCATTTTCAGGGTACAATCAGATACGCATGCACCCATCAGATGTCAAAGATGTTACCTTTGTCACGGGAGATGGGTGCTTCAGCTACAACATGATTCCCTTCGGATTGAAGAAAGCAGGGGCAATTTACCAAAAAATGATGGACCGAAACTTCCAGGAGCATAAGGGACGGAACCTCGAGATTTATGTGGATGACCTGATGATCAAGATCTGAGATATTGGGTCCCACGTCTTGGATTTGGAAGAAACTTATGGGACCATAAGGAAATACAAGATGAGGCTCAACCCTCTGAAGTGCGTCTTCAGGTCCAGTAGGGGAAAGTTCTTAGGACATCTCCTTACCCCTCAGGAGTAGAGCCCAATCCAGACAAAATGAAGGAGATCTTAGAATTAGAATCTCCAAAGAACGCTAATGAAGTCCAACATCTTGCCGACAAGCTGGCCGGATTGAGCGAGTTCCTCTCTCGGGCTAGAGAGAAGTGCTTGCCCTTCTTCCGAGCACTGAGAGGAGGCAAGAAATTTGAATGGACCCCCCGAGTGCAAAGAAGCTTTTCGAGCTCTGAAACAAAAACTCACCCAAACACCGCTTCTCTAATGGTCAAGAGAAGGGAGGGGTTGTTCTTATACCTGGGAGTGGGGACCGGAGCAGAGAGTACATTCCTTGTCCGAGAAGAAGTAAGGAAGCAATTCCCGATCTACTATGTAAGCAGAGTCCTAATGAAGGCAGAGCTCAGATATCCCATTCTTGAAAAGTTGGCTTTCTCTCTAATCATCTCGGACAGGAAGCTCAAGCCATACTTTCAAGCTCACTCAATCGAGGTGGTGATAGATCATCCTCTCCACTGCATCCTGGAAGGGCTGGAGCATTCTGGGAGGTTGGCCTAGTGGTCGATAGAATTCAGTATTACTCCTCGGGTAGCTATCAAGGTGCAAGCGGTTACAGATTTCCTTGTACACTATGTGGTTGAGGTTGGAGAAGCTGAGGCACCTCTTATCACGGCTTGGGAGATGCTAGTAGATGGAGCCTCTAAAAAAAGTTCTTTTGGAGGAGGGATGATCTTAGTGAGTCCCGAAGGAACTAGAATTGAGCAAGCCCAGAAGATTCATTTCACCATCACTAACAACCAGGCAGAATACGAAGCGATCATCGCAAGGCTCAAGCTAGCTCGGGATTTGGGCATACAAGACACCAAAGTCTCCATAAATTCTGTGGTAGTATCATGATAAATCAATGGAGAGTTTGAAGCAAGGGATCCCACCCTCTAATTATACCTGATGAAGGTAAAAGGTATCATCGGACGGTTCTGTAGCTTTTCAATTCAAACATCCCAAGAGAGGAAAGTGCTCATGCTAAGCTGCTCGCCAAGCATGGCCCTCAAGCTGGAGGAACTGAGACGAAGCTCTTCAGACCATCCATAGTAGAAGGTGAGTTGATGGAAGTGGACCAGCGAGGATCTTGGATGGACCCCTTCATCACCTTTTTGACCTTAGGATGTCTTCCAAAGAGAGACCTCGATAAGAAGCAGATCAGATATAAATCGGCGTACTACCTGCTGAAGGAAGGGACCGAAAGACACTATCGGGTTTGTTGGCTCGGTGTGTGTTTGAGAGGGAGATCTCAAGAGTTATAGAAGAAATTCATTCAAGATAATGTGGGAGCCACTCAGGAAGTAAGACCCTGGAAGGAAGAGTGTTAAGGTAAGGCTACTTCTGGCCTACTCTCAGGAGAGATGCAGAAGAATTTTCAAAGAGATGTAAAAGGTTCCTGGAGTTCTCCCCCCTCCCCTTCAACTCCTTCCTGCCCAAAGATTACGCTTAATCACAGCTCCCTGGCCCTTTGTAATATGTGGGAAAGATTTGGTGGGCAAATTCCCCCAAGCAAGTGGCCAGAGGAAGTTCTTGTTACTTCATGGTGGATTACTTTTCAAAGTGGCTAGAGGTAAAGGAGTTGGCTAAGGTGTTGTCACAGGTGGTCAGAAATTTCTTGTGGGGAGAGATCATCTGCTGGCATGGGCTCCCGTTGGACATCATCATGTGTTGGTACCCTAGTTTTGATTTGAGTTTAGTCCTCTCCTTTGTACTCCTTGACCCAAGAAATACTTATGGTCAATGGTTAGGAGTCTAGCTGTAGAGTCCTCACTTTTCCAGATTGGGAATTTGGTTAAGTAGTTTTTTCGTTCGACGATAGTCGAACGCCGCTCGACTATCGTCTATCGGCTGATCGACGATCGTCTATCAGTTGGTCGACGCTTTGTCTGCGTTGATAGTTCGACTATCTTTTGATAGATCGACTATCTATTTTCTGAGGTAGGTCGACTATCTGCTTGATAGGTCGACTATCTCTGTGCGCTTGATAGTTCGACTATCTGTCCTAGATAGATCGACTATCTGATAGTTCGACTATCTGTTCTGATAGTTCGACTATCTGCCGAGGTAGTTCGACTATCTTCTTCGATAGGTCGACTATCTGGATCGTTCGACTATCTGCCCGATAGTTCGACGATCTCCGTGCGTCGTTCGACGATCTTCGAGGGTCGTTCGACGTTTTCTGTCTGCCTTTGTATTTTGTATTTATTTATTATATTTAATTAATTAATATATTTTCTGGCACATTATTTTAAGCTGTATGATAATATTTCCAGGCATTATTTGCTCTATTCTTTTTGCCTGAGTTAAAATCTTTTTAAGATAAAGTTGTTTGTCTTATTAGCTGTCATTTTAATTTACTTTATCTATTGTCAGCCCTTTATAGCCGTTAGACTGAAAAGTCGTCTTTTCGCTATAAAGAGATTATTTCTGATGTGACTTTATTTAGTCCCTCTGTTATTTGATTTAAGCCTGCAGCTTCTTAGAAAGAGGTTTATTCCTTTTATAGAATGTTTTGCTGCAGAGATGTTTCTGTCTTCTTGATATTTACAGCCCAGGTCTCAAGGCTCAGAAGAAGACAAATAATTCAAATGGAAGAGAGCCGTTGCTTGCTGATGAATATATAAAGAACCCTTTGAAGAAGGATTCAAGCTAGCTAATAGCTAACCAGTGTTACACATATTCTCAAGCTCTCAAGCCTTCATCCAGTTCAAGCTTCCTGCTCTCAGCAATTTCCATCTAACTGAGAAGTGTTAAGATCTTCATCTCTTCTTCACCTGAGTTCTCCTGCTTTCAGGAAGTTCAACTCAGAGTTCCTTTGAAGAAGAAGAAGAAGAAGATAGCTGCTTGAAGATCTTTGATCTTATTATTTTCTTTCTTCCTGTAGCTTTTCCTTCAGAACTTTCTGAAGAGTCTTCTGCACTGAAGCAAGACTTCACCTGTACATCTTTGAGCCAAGGGGGAGCCTTGATTCTTTAGAGCATTCTAGCTCAGTGCAAGCTTTTGTGCTTCTCTAATCTATTGTAAAATAGAGAAGACATCTTAACCTTCTTCCCCCTCCTGTACAGGGTTATTACTCCCTTCAAAAGTATCCCTTGGTGGCAGGGCACCTGATCAAAAACCTGTGCTTGGTTTTTAGACACCTGATCAAAAGTCTAAAGGGTTTCTGGATCTACCTGAAGCAGATCCTGTTGGTGGCAGGGCACCTGATCAAAAACCTGAGTGGATTCCTACCGTGTGGGTAGAAGAGTGGACGTACCCAAGTTGTTTGGGGAACCACTATAAATTTCCTTGTGTCGTCTGGATTCCTTTGTTTAATTCCTGTATTGTGGCTGTGATTAGATATAACTAGGTTGCTAGTTGCTGATTAGGTTTTCCAAGCTTAACTGTAATTACAGTTAGCTTGTGTTTGTACACATCACTTGTGTTAGGCTTTAAGGTTAAATCAATATCTATAATCTTTTCATTCCGCACTTCACTCCAAGGGAGTTGGGTAGACTATGGAATTTTGTCTGTGCAAAATTTGATAACTCTATTCACCCCCCCTCTAGAGTAGTATCTATCCCTTCACTTTCAATTGGTATCAGAGGGAGGTTGACTGACTGTATAGGCTAACACCTAAGTCACAAGATCCTGATAGATACCAAGAGCTTATAGATATTCACTATCATGGCCCAGTCCAAGGATTATTCTAGCACCAGACCTCCAGCATGCAACTTAGCAAAGTTTGGCATCTGGAAGGCAAGGATCAAATTATATATGAACTTTATTGATGAAAGTATTTTTGCTTATATTTTGTCAGGTCCCCCAAGAGCACCTGCTGCTGCCACTGCCTCATCTTCTGATATGAGTGCAGTGCCTCCTCCAGACTACAATGATGAATACAAGAAGGCCAAAATTGCAGATGCCAAGGCAATGAACATACTGGCTCAGACAATGTCTGATGAGGTGTTCCAGAAGGTGGCTGACTGCTCCTCAGCAAAGGCCATGTGGGACACACTGAACCAGATTGTAGCTGGTTCAGCTGATGAAAGGAAGGACAGAAGGTCCAACCTGATCTCACAGTATGAGAACTTCAAGAAAACTGATGCTGAATCAGTTGAAGCTATGTACACCAGGCTCAGCTCAATCATCAATGAGCTGAGGACCCTGGACAAGGACATATCATTGACAGAGGTCAATGATAAGATTCTTATGTGCTTCCCTAGCACATGGGATCTAAGAATTTGGCCCATCAAGGAAGCCAGAAGTACTAATGAGATCTCAACTGAAGCTCTCCTCGGCAAGCTCAAGTCTTTTGAGCAAGTGCTGAAGACCAGAGAAGCAGAAGCTGAAGCCAAGACCCCCACTCCAACAAGAAAAGAGCAATCTCTAGCTCTTAAGGCTGCAGATGTATCTGAAGGCAGCCAATCTAATGAGGAACTCATGGCATTGTTTGCCAAAAGATTTCTCAAGATGGGGAGAAAGGAGTTCAGAAAGAAGTCTTCACGCTATGAAGACAAACCAAGGTATGATCGCTCTCCTGCTAAAGAAATCATTTGTTATGGTTGCAGGAAGCCTGGACATATTTTGCCAGAATGTCCAGAGCAGAAGAACAAAGAAAAGAGAAAAGAAAAAGAACAACACAGGAAGCACTCCAAGCCATCCTCCCACAAAAACAAGAAGAAGGAGAGAGGTTTCATTGCTGAAACCTGGAGTGATTCTGATGAAGAATCCTCCTCATCAAGCTCCAGTGAAGATGAGGAAGAGAAGAAGGCAAAAGAAGTTTGCCTAATGGCAATAGATGCCTGCAGCAACCACTCTGCGGCAGAGAGTTCTGATTCTGATGAAGAGATGCCTACTGAAGATGAGGTACTTTCTTCTTATGATTTTACTTCAGAAGAATTTAAGTTAGAATTTAAATCTTTATGTTTAGATTTAATTAGCTCAGAAAAGGAAATAAAAGAACTTAGAAATAGGTTAGCTGACTCAGAATCAATAGCCTCTGAAAATGTTAGGTTAAAAGAAGAACTCACTACTTGTAGTGAAGAAATTAAATTCCTTAAAATAGAGTTAGCTAAGTCTAAGAGATTAGAAGAATCCCTTAATGGTAGAAGCCTTAAGCTGTTAGAAATTACCAGCATGACTAACACTAGGTCAGGTAATGATAAACTAGGCTTAGGAGCTTCTCCCAGTGAACCCCCAGTCCTTCTTAAAAATAATCTTTCAACTCCAGTGAACTTCATTTCAGCTAGTGGAAAGAAGAACACTGAGCAAGTAAATCTGGTAAATAAAACCTTAAATAAAGCTAAGAGAGAAAAGAGAAAGAAGTTTTTCAAAGAAATGCAAAGAGCGTCGAACGCCGCTCGACGATCGGAAGCTCCATGGTCGAACGAAGCTCGACGATTTGAGCGCCCATCGTCGAACGTCGATCGACGATTTCAATATGATTTTCAAAATCATAATCAATTCCATAGAAACCTAAATGAGAATAGAAACCCTAGGTTTGTTGACCCATCATCTGCATGGAGAATCCCACCTAGGAGATCTCACCCACTAGGTTATCACCCTCAGCCTGCATTCTCATATATTTCCAGTTTTTCTTATGTGAAAAACAAGGGACCCAAGGTTACCTGGGTCCACTCTGTCTAAATAATTGTCTTGCAGGTGAAGGCCTATCCAATCACTCAAAATAAGTGGTATTTGGATAGTGGATGCTCTAAGCATATGACAGGAAATAAGGATCTACTGTCAAAGTTCAAAGCTAAGCTTGGCCCAAAGGTTATCTTTGGAGACTCCAGCTGTGGTCAGACAGAAGGCTATGGCAAGATCACAATTGGAGCAGTTACTTTCAAGAGAGTTGCTTATGTCAATGGACTGAAGCATAATCTGATTTCAGTCAGCCAGCTATGTGATGCTGGCTACCAGGTTTCATTTTCTAATTTCTCTTGCAATATTACTTTAAATAATAATGTTGTTTTAGTAAGTATTAGAATAGGTAACATTTATTTAGTAGATTTCAATTCATCTCATTCTGAAATCTGCCTGTTTAATGAAGTAACCCTTAATAATAATTCCCTATGGCATAAAAGGCTTAGTCATGTAAACCTTAAAAATATATCTAGGTTATCTAAGCACAACCTTGTTAGAGGTTTACCTTCTTGCCCCTACAAGAAGGAGAACCTATGCAAGGCTTGTCAGCTAGGCAAGCAAACCAAGAATTCTTTTAAATCTGTAAATAAAAGTGATTCTCCTAGAATCCTGTATTTATTACATTTGGACCTTTTTGGCCCAATAAATGTACAGAGTTTAGGAGGGAAGTATTACACTTTAGTAATTGTAGATGACTTCTCTAGGTTCAGTTGGGTTTTCTTTTTGAGAACTAAGTCTGATAACTTCAAAGCCCTTACAGACTTTCTATTATGTGTGCAGACTGAGTACTCTACTCATGTGGCCTTGATCAGAAGTGATCATGGTACTGAGTTTGACTCTCTTCTCATGCAAGAATTCTGTGAGAGAGAAGGTATCAAACATAGCTTCTCAGCTCCTAGAACTCCCCAACAAAATGGGGTAGTTGAAAGGAAGAATAGAACACTAATTGAAGCTGCTAGTACATTGTTGGCAGATGCTAACATGCCTCTATCCTATTGGGCAGAAGCTGTTAGTACAGCCAACTATGTCTTGAATAGAAGTTTGATACACAAACTTAAGTGTAAAACTCCTTATGAGTTGCTTAAAGGAAAGAAACCAAAAATTAATTACTTTAGAATTTTTGGCTGTATTGTTTATATTCATAATAATAATAAAGAATATATTAGAAAATTTGAAGCAAAAGCTTCAATGGGAATCATGCTTGGATATTCCCAAGTAAGCAAAGCTTATAGGGTTTATAACAAGTCAACCTGTAAGATAGAAGAATCTGTGCATGTGACTTTTGATGAGTCTCAGATGTTTTACAAGGAGAAGGAAAATTCTCCTTCCTCCAGTTCATTGCAGGTACCTGATGCCCCTCAAGAAATTCTTCAACTATCAACTCTTCAGATCACTGAATCAGACAGTGATGAAGACATTGCTGAAGCTGTTGAAGCTGTTGTTGTACCACCAACAGTAGATCAAATTCCTCCTGAGGAATTAATCCCAACTGTTGCTGAAGATCACATCCCACCTGCTGATATTGTCACACTTAGAGATCATCCCACATCTCAAGTGATTGGAGACATATCAGCTGGTGTGCAAACAAGACATCAATTAAGACAGGATGTGATGCATGCTTGTTTCCTCTCACAGGTTGAGCCCCTCACCTTTAAAGATGCAGAGCTAGATCCCCACTGGATCATTGCAATGCAAGAGGAGCTCAATCAGTTTGAGAGATGTAAAGTTTGGACTTTGGTTCCAAGACCTAAAGGCCAACTGATCATAGGCACCAAGTGGGTGTATAGAAACAAGTTAGATGCAAATGGAATTATAGTAAGGAATAAAGCTAGGCTTGTAGCTCAGGGCTACAGACAGGAGGAAGGTATAGACTATGACCAAACCTTTGCTCCTGTTGCAAGGCTAGAAGCAATAAGGATCTTCTTGGCCTATGCAGCCTTCATGAAGTTTAAGGTGTTCCAAATGGATGTCAAAAGTGCATTCCTAAATGGTGAGCTTAAGGAAGAGGTGTTTGTTGAACAACCACCAGGGTTTGTTTCTTCAACTCAGCCCTCTCATGTTTTTAAGTTGCAGAAAGCTCTTTATGGACTAAAGCAAGCTCCTAGGGCCTGGTATGAGACCTTAGCTAGTTTCCTGTTAGAGCACAACTTTACTAGGGGAGTAGTTGATAGAACCCTTTTCGTCAAGCATCACAAGGACACAATCCTGTTAGTTCAGGTGTATGTAGATGATATTATTTTTGGCTCCACTGATCCCAAACTGTGCAAAAAGTTTTCCAACTTGATGCATTCCAAGTTTGAGATGAGTAGCATGGGTGTGCTGTCTTACTTTCTTGGTCTCCAAGTTAAGCAAGATGCTGATGGTATCTTCATCTCCCAATCCAAATATGCCAAGGAATTGGTAAGGAAATTTGGGATGGCTGATGCTTCAGCAATGCCTACACCCATGGCTACTAATGTAGTTATTGATTCTGATGATCACGGCAAGCCAGTTGATCAAAAGAATTATAGGGCCATTGTTGGTTCCCTATTATATCTAACTGCAAGTAGGCCAGATATAATGTTTGCTACATGCCTTTGTGCTAGATTCCAGGTCAACCCCAAGGAATCTCATCTGATTCTTCTAAAGAGAATCCTGAGATACCTGAAAGGATGTCCAGATCTAGGACTTTGGTACCCAGCTGAGTCAGAATTTGAATTAATTGGATATTCTGATTCTGATTATGCTGGCTGCAGAGTTGACAGGAAGAGCACCTCAGGAACTTGCCAGTTCCTGGGAGAGAGATTGGTCTCTTGGTTCTGTAAGAAGCAGGCTTCTGTCTCAACTTCAACTGCAGAGGCTGAATACATAGCAGCTGCTAGTTGTTGTTCACAGATCCTGTGGATTCAAAACCAGCTTGTGGATTATGGTTACTCACACAAGAACACCAAGATCATGTGTGATAGTACAAGTGCCATTTCTATTGCACAAAATCCAGTGCACCACTCTAGAACCAAGCACATTGAGATTAGGCACCATTTCCTGAGAGATTGTGTGGAAAAGAACAAGATCTGTCTTGAGTTCATATCCACTGAGTTTCAGAGAGGTGATATATTCACCAAGCCTTTAGATGAACAGAAGCATCTGTTCTTTTTAGTTCAACTAGGCATGATTAATGGACGAGACTAAGTGTGACAATATCTGCCTATGTTGAAATCTGCTTGAAGATCGTCGAACGATGATCGAAGATCGTCGAACGGATTAAGCCTATCGTCGACCTCTGGTTAATGATAGATTATCTGTTTGAAGATCGTCGATCGACGTTCGACCATCGTCGAACAGGTTGAGCTCATCGTCGATCTCTGAACGACGACAGCTTGTTGCTTGTGAAGCCAGAAATAGCCGAACGATGGTTCGACTACTCTGCTTCTGAGCCGATCGTCGAACGGCCGTTCGACTATCGGGTCAAGTATCTTTTTAATAGATCGACTATTCCCGGTCTAATATAAAGCCGATAGTCAACCTAGGTTAAAAGATCTTGTGTTTTATCGTCGACGGAGCGTGCCCTTTCGCATTCTGCTTTCCCGCTTGCGATTTCCGGGCGTTTCGTCTTCTTCGTTCTCTGCAACTTTCTCGAGCTTTCTCCAGCGAATCCATGGCGGTCTCTCCAGCAGTTTTAGCCGTCGTGAAGTTTGATGCAGGATTCAGCGTGGATTTCGACGCATTCAGCAGCTGCGATGCAGGAATAGTAGAAGTTCTACAGCTATGCAGGGATCAGGGATTAGAAAAGTTAATGTCTGAAAGGATTAAGATCAACATTCCAGAAATCAAAGAATGGGCTTTCACGTCGTCTTCCACAGACGAATCGATGATCGGTACCATCGGCGGAGAAGAGGTAATCCTGACTCCGGCCGTTTTATCTGATGTTTTTGGATTAGTTATTGGTGATGAGGATTATGAGCAAGATGCTCAGGAATTTGGAAGAATGCTGGTTGAGCTGGGACATGCTGAGGGCATTCCCACGAAGCTGCTCAAAGTGAATTTTCCTTTCAAGATCAAGTTCCTGGCTGAGTTAGTAGGAAAAGTGCTCCTGGGTAAGCACTCTGCCCACGACAATATAACAAGGCAGCAATTCGCACTCATGTGTGCGATTGTTAATCGAAAAAGGATCGATTGGGCAGCAGTTGTGTTTGATTTAATCAGGAAAAAGACTGGTAAGAAGGAAGTCACCCTAGGAAGGGTCATTGGAATCTTCCTTAAAGAAAAATACCCCCAGCTGCTAAGTTCACCTGCAACAACAATCAATGCGAGCAAGAAGATGGACCCCAACTTGTTCTCTAAGTGGAAGAGAACGTTTGTGAAACCTGCTCCAGCAACATCTGAGGACACAAGGACTGAATCAGTCGCTCCTCACCATGTTGAAGCTGGCTCAGCTCTTCCTTCCTCCTCCTCTGCATTGCTGTCTGCCTCAGTTGAAGTACCATCAACTTCAGCTGAGGTACGACCTTCTTCCTCTGCTGCTCCAGAAACAACTACGGTTGTTCCTCTGTCTCCTCCAGCTTCCCCTCTACCTGCTCATCTGGCTAGGATATCTGCTCCTAGCTTTGATTTGTTAGGATCAGAGAGAATTCCTACTCCTCCTGTATCTCCCGTTCATTCCCCAATTCATTCCCCAATTAACTCTCCTGCTCCATCACCTGCTCCATCTCCTGCTCGATCCCCTGTCCACACCATTTCTCATCCCAGCACCACTACCATATCTGCTGCAGCTCCATCCACTTCACATTCTTCATCTATTGAGATCTCTCCTGAGCTTATCTCCCGCATTGTGGAGCTGATTACCCCCTCAATCAAAACCATGATTGAAGAGGCAATCGCTCCCCTTGCAGCCTCCATTGATCTCTTATCTGCCTCCATCAAATCCCTTTCAAAATCTGCTGAGCCATCTTCCTCAAGGGGCCTGGTTTCAGTATCTACTGAAATCAGGCAGGGGGAGATGTTCCATGAAGATGCCTCAGACCATCCTGCCTCCCCTCCAGCTATAAAGGATACAGTCATGTCTGCCCAGGAAGAATCTGCTCAAGCTGAGATAGAAATAGTTCCAGATGTTGTAATGACTGCCCAGGAAGAATCTGCTCCTGCTGAGGAAGAAATAGTTCCAGCTGAGAAAGAAATAGCTCCAGTTTTGTCTGATAAGGAAATAGCAGATGGAATCTTGTTATCTGAGATTGCAGTTAAAGTCTGCTTAGAAGATCTTACCTCTCCTGTGATTGCTAGATTCCTAGAGGGAATTATAACTTCATATCTGAATGAATCATGGGAGATGGTTAAGTATGAAGGTAACTCTTTCATTCGTTTTGTTGATGAGTCGATTAATTTGATAGTTTGTGAATACCTTGAGGGGATGATTATCGCTTATTTAGCAGATATGTATTCATAATTTTACAGATGTTATTAGAGAAGATCTAGCTACTCAGATCGTAGCAGTTGTTTCTGAAGCTGACCCAAGTATTCCTGCTACTCAAGTAGATCCTGAATTGGAATCCTTTTTAGATGATAGAGAGGATGAATCTGAAAATCAAGATAAAGTCAAGGATGACTTTCCTGTTCTGAGTTTGGAAGAAGCTCAAGCAAGAGCTGCCTGGGAGTTAAGAGTATAATCTCTAAAAGAAAAAGAAAAAGATCTGCAAGTTGAAAAGTCAACCATCTGGGATGACTCTCCAGGGTTGGACTTAGATTCCCTTCTGGCTCTGGATGCCATGGAAGAGGAAAGAGAGAAATCTGATCTTAAGCTTAAAGAAAAGGCTGTTTCAGAAGCCTATGATCCTTATGAAAATCCTCCCTCATCTCATTCTGATGATGATGATGATTCTGATGTTTCTGAGAAGTCAAAGAGAAAGAAAGCTGCCTCAAAGAAAAGAAAAGCTGCTCCTCCTCCACCTCCCAGTAAGGATAATGATATTCCCTATTACATTCTGAAGGGCATTGACCCTAAATCCAAGGAATTTCAGCACTGGATGAGGTTTTCAAAGAATCGGCAGAAAGAAAGAAAAAGGACTAAGAGGTATGATAGTCCTGTCTCAAGATGGACTCCCAGAGGTCCTCCTCCTCCTCCAGGTGCAGGAGCCTCTGGGAACCTATCAGCTAATCCTGCTGCCTCTTCTGGAAGATCTGCGTCTTTTCAGCCCCAGCCAAGACAAGGTTATCAAAGCTCACAAAGCAAATCATTTTCTGGTTCTCAAAGACAAATGAAGGAGACTGTGGTTCAAAGACCAACCTTTTCCCCACCTCCTTCTCCAAAGAAGAGAATTTCATCTCCAACTCCAGTTCAGTCTGAGGAAATTGTTTCAAAAGGTAAATAGTTTACTTTGTTTTAAGATTTCTAGCAAGAACCCCTTTTGCTAAGTATACTCTAATGTCTTATCTAGTTATTCAAGATAAAATAGCTGATGCTGCTTCTCCTGAGCCTGTGTATGAAAATCCTGAGCTCGATCCTAACTTTAGGATGGCTCGCTTTCAAGAACTAGTAGGAGCAGCCCAAATAAGAAAAGCTAGAGCAGAAGGAAAAGATACGACTGGTCTAACTACCATGTCTGTTTACAGAAAGAAAGAGCTTGAAAAGTTCCAGGTTAATCCTGAGATTTTTGATCCATCAAAATATATGGAAAAACATCCTGAAGCAGTAGTCCCAAGAGCTACAGAGCTGAAGATCATTGGTGCGCAGGACCTGAAAATGTCAAAGAAAGAATCTGATGATCCCTTAAGGAAAATCTCTTTTGTTTCTAGTTCTTCTGTAGCTAAGCCTGACTCTGTTGATCCATAAATTGATTATCTGCTGAGCTTTATTTGTTTATCTGTTTGATAATCTGCTAGTTAATTATTAACTATTTTCTGTATTATTGTATTGCTCTTTAGCTAGTTTTATGTTTTAGATGTTGAGAGACTTAACTCAAATAGGGGGAGATTGTTGGTACCCTAGTTTTGATTTGAGTTTAGTCCTCTCCTTTGTGCTCCTTGACCCAAGAAATACTTATGGTCAATGGTTAGGAGTCTAGCTGTAGAGTCCTCACTTTTCCAGATTGGGAATTTGGTTAAGTAGTTTTTTCGTTCGACGATAGTCGAACGCCGCTCGACTATCGTCTATCGGCTGATCGACGATCGTCTATCAGTTGGTCGACGCTTTGTCTGCATTGATAGTTCGACTATCTTTTGATAGATCGACTATCTGTTTTCTGAGGTAGGTCGACTATCTGCTTGATAGGTCGACTATCTCTGTGCGCTTGATAGTTCGACTATCTGTCCTAGATAGATCGACTATCTGATAGTTCGACTATCTGTTCTGATAGTTCGACTATCTGCCGAGGTAGTTCGACTATCTTCTTCGATAAGTCGACTATCTGGATCGTTCGACTATCTGCCCGATAGTTCGACGATCTCCGTGCGTCATTCGACGATCTTCGAGGGTCGTTCGACGTTTTCTGTCTGCCTTTGTATTTTGTATTTATTTATTATATTTAATTATTTAATACATTTTCCGGCACATTATTTTAAGCTGTATGATAATATTTCCAGGCATTATTTGCTCTATTCTTTTTGCCTGAGTTAAAATCTTTTAAGATAAAGTTGTTTGTCTTATTAGCTGTCATTTTAATTTACTTTATCTATTGTCAGCCCTTTATAGCCGTTAGACTGAAAAGTCATCTTTTTGCTATGAAGAGATTATTTCTGATGTGACTTTATTTAGTCCCTCTGTTATTTGATTTAAGCCTGCAGCTTCTTAGAAAGAGGTTTATTCCTTTTATAGAATGTTTTGCTGCAGAGATGTTTCTGTCTTCTTGATATTTACAGCCCAGGTCTCAAGGCTCAGAAGAAGACAAATAATTCAAATGGAAGAGAGTCGTTGCTTGCTGATGAATATATAAAGGACCCTTTGAAGAAGGATTCAAGCTAGCTAATAGCTAACCAGTGTTACACATATTCTCAAGCTCTCAAGCCTTCATCCAGTTCAAGCTTCCTGCTCTCAGCAATTTCCATCTAACTGAGAAGTGTTAAGATCTTCATCTCTTCTTCACCTGAGTTCTCCTGCTTTCAGGAAGTTCAACTCAGAGTTCCTTTGAAGAAGAAGAAGAAGAAGATAGCTGCTTGAAGATCTTTGATCTTATTATTTTCTTTCTTCCTGTAGCTTTTCCTTCAGAACTTTCTGAAGAGTCTTCTGCACTGAAGCAAGCTTCACCTGGACATCTTTGAGCCAGGGGGAGCCTTGATTCTTTAGAGCATTCTAGCTCAGTGCAAGCTTTTGTGCTTCTCTAATCTATTGTAAAATAGAGAAGACATCTTAACCTTCTTCCCCCTCCTGTACAGGGTTATTACTCCCTTCAAAAGTATCCCTTGGTGGCAGGGCACCTGATCAAAAACCTGTGCTTGGTTTTTAGACACCTGATCAAAAGTCTAAAGGGTTTCTGGATCTACCTGAAGCAGATCCTGTTGGTGGCAGGGCACCTGATCAAAAACCTGAGTGGATTCCTATCGTGTGGGTAGAAGAGTGGACGTACCCAAGTTGTTTGGGGAACCACTATAAATTTCCTTATATCGTCTGGATTCCTTTGTTTAATTCCTGTATTGTGGCTGTGATTAGATATAACTAGGTTGCTAGTTGCTGATTAGGTTTTCCAAGCTTAACTGTAATTACAGTTAGCTTGTGTTTGTACACATCACTTGTGTTAGGCTTTAAGGTTAAATCAATATCTATAATCTTTTCATTCCGCACTTCACTCCAAGGGAGTTGGGTAGACTATGGAATTTTGTCTGTGCAAAATTTGATAACTCTATTCACCCCCCCTCTAGAGTAGTATCTATCCCTTCACTTTCATCACGGATAATGGAAAACAGTTCGCTAGCAGGGAATTCGTAGACTTTTGTGTCCAGCTAGGCATAGACCTCCGCTTCGCATCGGTTCATCATCCTCAAAGTAACGGGCAGGTGGAAGCGGCGAACAAGATTATCATGAATCTTTTGAAAAAGAAGGTGGAGAACTTAAGGATAAGTTGGGTAGAACAACTCCCTTCCGTTCTCTTGTCTTTGTAAACCATGCCAAACACAGCCATGGGAGAGAATCCATTCAAACTATCCTATGGCTCGGAGGCCGTTATACCTATAAAGTTTAAGGTTGAATCTCCCAGAGTGGCTACTGCCAAGAAATGAGACGAAGGATGGCAGGTAGAGAATGA
Source organism: Platanthera zijinensis (assembly GCA_039513925.1). NCBI lineage: Eukaryota > Viridiplantae > Streptophyta > Magnoliopsida > Asparagales > Orchidaceae > Platanthera > Platanthera zijinensis. The sequence goes on from CM077084.1 coordinate 189,489,430, forward strand.
GGAGCATCATAAGATCTCTCTTGATCTGGTAGAGGAGCTCAAGGAATTGGCATGGATCCGATAGGAAGAAGTCAAGCGCCAGATGGCAAGATATTTTGATAAGCATATAAGGGTCAGGCAATTCAAAAAGACGACTTGGTTCTAAAAAAGGTTGATGTAGCGGGCAGAGGAGCCTCAGTGGGAAAACTCAATCCCAACTGGGAGGGCCTCTTTGTGGTAAGGGAGGTCCTGAAGTCAGGAGGGTATCACGTCCAGGATGTGGATGGGGTACACCTCGATCGTGACCGAAGTGGTGATCACCTGAAAAGATTCTACCAATAATAATATTTCAACTTTTCAAATACTTGTAAATCCATTATGATTTCCTAATATAATCAAATTCCAGGTATTTTCTTCCAAAAAATGAGATTGTAATGGATGAAATGCAAGGCCCGTAGAAGACCCGCTGAGCAGGCTCTCATTAAGATGGCAGGACTGTAAGCTCACTCGGTGGAATGATGAATGGCAAGGCCCCAAGAAGACCCGCTGAGCAGGCTCTCATCAAGCTGGCAAGACTGTAGGCTCACTCGGTGGTAAGATGAAGGGCAAAGCACCGAGAAGACCCGCTGATGAGGCTCTCATCAAGCTGGCAGGACTGTAGGCTCACTAGGTGGCAGGATGAAGTGCAAGGACTCGAGAAGACCCGCTGACCAAGCTCTCATCAAGTTGGAAGAAAAGTAGGCTCACTCGGTGGCACGATGAATGAGAAGTCCCCGAGAAGACCCGCTGACCAGGATCTCATCAAGCTGGAAGGACTGTAGGCTCCCTCGTTGCCAAGATGAAGGGCAAGGCCCCAAGAAGACCCACTGACCAGGATCTCATCAAGTCGGTTGGACTGTAGGCTAACTCGATGGCAGGATGAAGGGCAAGGCCCCGAGAAGACCCGCTGACCAGGCTCTCATCATGATGGCAGTACTGTAGGCTCACTCAGTGGCAGGATGAAGGGCAAGGCCCCGAGAAGACCTGCTGACCAGGCTCTCATCAAGCTAGCAGGACTATAGGCTCACTCGGTGGTAGGATGAAGGGCAAGGCCCCGAGAAGACCTGCTGACCAAGCTCTCATCAAGCTGGAAGTACTATAGGCTCACTCAGTTGCAGGATGAATGGCATTGACCCGAGAATACCCGCTGACCAGGCTCTCATCAAGCTGGCAGAACTGTAGGCTCACTCGGTGGCAAGATGAAGGGAAAGGCTTCGAGAAGACACTCTTATCAGGCTCTCATCAAGCTAGAAGGACTGTAGGCTCACTCGGTGGCACGATGAATGACAAGGCACCGAGAAGACCCACAAAAAAGGTTCTCATCAAGCTGGAAGGACAGAAGTCTCACTCGGTGGCAGGATGAAGGGCAAGGCCCCGATAAGACCCGATGACCAGGCACTCATCAAGCTGGCAGGACTGTAGGCTCACTCGGTGGAAGGATGAATAGCAAGGCCCGAAGAAGACCGGCTGACCATGATCTCATCAAGCTGACAGGACTATAAGCTCACTCAGTGGTAGGATGAAGAGCAAGGCCCCGACAAGTCCCGCTGACCAGGCTCTCATCAAGCTGTCAGGAGTGTAGGCTCACTCAGTGGCAATATGAATGAAAGGCCCCGATAAGACCCGCTGACCAGGCTCTCATCAAGCTGGCGTGACTGTAGGCTCACTCGATGGTAGAGTAAATGGTGAGATATCTTAAAGAAAAATATCTTTACAAGTCATCAAACGAAGAAAGTTCATAAAAAGTAATAAAAAACTTTGGGAAGAGAAGGGTGGAGCAGTGCAAATAAAGATAGGAACTCCCAGCCGGTGCTTAGGAATGCGGGTCTCGCCCATGGAGAGTGGACACTCGCGGGGGAAGAAAAGTCTTGCCTTGTAAGGGATCAGATTAATTCCTTGGTACCACTCGTGCCGGAGTAGTTTTGAGGCGAGATGCGAAAGGGAAGTCAAATGGTCTCGCACGCAGAAGCGGCGAAGAAAAGCCTGATGACTCGTGCTCTAAGACCGACTCTCCCAAGCGAGACGGTGAAATGATGAGTAGATTCACATTATAAATATAAATAAAGTGGAAGGTCTTCTCGCAGTAAATAAAGAAAAGTAAAAAAGTAAAATAAAGAGAAGGAAAAGCGAGAGGAAAGGAAAAAATTTTCTTTTGTACATTTTGTCATGATTGTTCATTATAAAAAGAAAAAAAGGGGGAGTACTCTGTTGTGAAGGAATACTTCAAAATCTCAAAAATAACAAGTATTAAAAGTACATGTAAGAAAGAAGAAAAAAAGAGGGGAGAAGGGCCCCAGATCTCGCGAGCAGTTCTTCACTCCTCTTCACTGGAAGTTGAATACTCATCTTCCTCGCCGTAAAGATGCGGCACGAGGTTGCGGGCAGTGACGGTTTAAGAGTTTTCTTTGACAACCCCCAGCTCCTTCATAATCTTCAGAATGAGCTCGTCTGTCTTGATGTTGGCATCTTGGAAAAGCTCTTTAACCTCTTCATAGGAATAATAAGAGAGTGGGGGAGCTTGGAAGGGTTCAAGGCGAGAGGAAGACAGAACACTATCCTGAAGATGGGCGTTCTAGGCCATCAAACTTTTGTTCTACTCCTCCAAGGCCATTACGGGCATGCGCATTCGATCCGTTGTCTCGTCATCCTGTGATACGCCGATCAATTAGCAAGAAACATACGCGAGAGAAAAATTGGCCAAGGATAAAACTAAGAGTTACTACGTCTTCCTGGGTCTATACGAGGAGGGCTTAATCAACGGCCAGCCACTTTTCGAGACCATCCGACTTCTCGCGCTCTGCCGCAAGGCCCGTGATGCAGGCTCACATGTTTGATAATGAATAAATATACAGAATAATCGGTCTACGCAACACCACATTAATTAATTCTATCAATTATATGCTAGCATACAGGTAGCCAAACCGATTATGATCGAATAAAGGCGATAGACCAATATTCTTTCAGGCTATTCGGACCAACCCAGTCCGAACGAGCGGTGTTATACCAAAAGAGATCTACCAAATAAAATACGATTCAGAAAAGGTATATCTCTCCCAATAAAAGAAAACGAAGGTTCGTCAAACCTTTCTCGAAATTAAAAGAAATTAAGAGGGACAACAAAAACAATTGAAAGATCACCACGATATAATTTTTATTGCTATCAAAATTTCAATGCTAAGAATCTACCACCACAGGAATTAATCAAGGAAGAGAAATACACAATAGGTAGAAAGGATTCGTTACCCTATCAGAATGGATGATTCTTATTTCTCTACTTAGATCATTCTTCAACGGCTCCGCTGGAGTCACTCCGGTTGAAGATGTAAAACTTTTCCACCTTTGTCTCTTCACGCTTTGGACGATGTTCACCCCAAGTTTGAAGGATGGCCGGCCTTGATAGGGTGGCTATGGGTCGTGTTTTGGAAAGAGAAAAGATGGCCGGGTATAAAGAGAATGGTGGAGAGAGAAAAGGTGGTGGCTATGGGTGGTTGGGTTGTAGAAGAGGGGGTTTGCCGAGAGAAAATGGATGGTTATCGGTTTCTTTGGAGGTGGTTGGCTATGATGAGGAGGAAGTGGTGGTTTGCAGCTAGGGGTTGAAGGGTGGCTGAACATGAAGGGCAAAGGAATGGTTCGGGTTTTTCCTTAGGTATAAGAGGAGAGGAAGGAGGAGAAAAGAGGGAGGGAGAAGGTTGGCTAGCACCCAAGAGGGGGGGGGGGGGGGGGTAGAGACCTAGGTGGCCGAAATTTCGAAGAGGTAAGAGAGGAGGAAAAGGGAAAATTCACTCTTGAATTTAGGGTTTTAATTTCTTTTCATTTCTAAGCAAAATGAAGACAATCCATGCCTATTTATAGGCTACACCACTCAATCTCCACCTTAGAAATTTTACACACTCATGACGGTTATATGCACCCATCATGAATTAAATAAAAATTGAGTTTGCATGAAAATAAAATACAAGATGGTTATAACACTCATCATACATGAATTAATTAAATGCAATAAAAATAAAAATGCTTGAATTAAAAATTGCTTAAAATAACAATTGATAAAATAACAATTTAATAAAATATATAATTATAATTATTAAATTTATAATTATATATTTTATTTATTAGCAGCGACGGCGTTGGCGTCGAGGTAGAAATCCCATCTGCGAGCTTGTGACAATGACCATGCCAATCCATGATATCTTTCAGGCGGGGATCAATGGCGCCATCAATCCTGCCCCGCTCAAAAGTACTCATCACCGATGAGTTGATCTGAATGCATCAGTGCGTGAGAGAATCATCTATAGGAGCCACGTTGCAGCAAACAACACCACTTGGCGAGGAGAGCACTTCATCTTCGAGTATCGTGTCATGAATAAAGGTGGTCCTAGAGAACCTTGGAAAAGTATTAGGCAATAAAAGAAAACAAGTTTATACATCAAAAACCAACGTAACTCCAGTAAAGACCGATGAAGAGAGCGATCCAGGCACAAACTCACTACCCAAACCATAAGAAAACAAAGTGGACCCAAACGGACAGGGAGATAATTCAAGTAGTGAAGAAACATATGGCGTTAAATTAGAAACATTAAAAGTAGGGGTAATACCCCAATCAGTGGAAAACTTCAATTGATATGTGTATTCTCCTAACTTCTTTAAAATCCGAAAAAGTTCCAACTTGCCAACTCGCCAACTTTCTATGGCACCCGAAGGAAACCGTTTAGGGACGAGACACACCAAAACTAAATCGCCAATCATATAATGAGACCCTCTTTTATATGAGCTAGCATGAAATTGATAAGATTTATATGGTGTGGTTCGTGCTTCACTAATGTGCTTATATAAAATGTTATCATTATGAGCATAATCTGGTGCCAGTTTTAGCGATAAACTAGCAAGTAAATAATAAGATGCAAATTGAGTGATTAATTCTCTTAACGTGTGCCTAGGTATCATACTATCGTGAGGAATGAAACCGTGGGCTACATGACTTACCCCAAATACAGAGGATATGGGGGTTAATTAAGGGGGTACGGGAGCCTTATAATCAAAGATTATTTTCATAGGCTTCAAATTCGCAGTCCTAATTTAATAATTAATATTTTCATGCTTGGCATGATGATATGCAAAGGGAAACCGCTCATCATAAAACTAAAAGAGTTGGTCGCTCATGAATGTGACAAGAGGTGCGAGCGATACAACTCATGGGGCCGAACCTTTGTCAATAACGTATGGGAAAAAGGGTCATCAAATGGCAGTGGGTAAATACATGCGACCGGGTGTGGGATATAGGTATGAGAAGGAGACACCACATCTAGAGGCACAATAGCCAAAGAATCAGAAACAGACGAGGGTAGAATCGTAGCTTGACACGCAGAAAAATGAATAGCCAAATGTGTCGGGTAGTAAGATCTACGCGGTGCGGTGATCAGACCAAAAACTAGAGCGCTCAACGTACTAATATCTAAGTGCTGAGACAATGCCAAGCTAGGAACTAAAAGAGTGGGCGTGTCAAAACAACTCAGTGTAGGAATATCGATGCCACGTCCTAAATTGTCAACTAATGTGGGCTCATAGATAGGAGTAAGGGTCAGTAAAATCAAACCTGGGATAAAATCTAAATCAGAATAAATTTCACCGATCGGTGATAACTTCAATGAACTCTCATCTAGGGGTAAAACCAAAGAATCGTTCAAAAATACCACTTCCTCGCTTGCAATTTATTCCAACACACTAGACAAGTCGTTTAATTAAGAATAAGTAAAGGTCTCTGAAATGGGCAAAGTCAAACCCAACGGATAATTTAATTCAGATAGAACTTCAGACAATGGTGATAAAATAAAATAACTATCGTTCGGGTTCCCAGCTCTAAAATCATCCAAACATAACCTTCTCACATAAGGTGAGTCTTCCCAATCAGTTGGATCATCTTTTAAGTCTATGTAATCAAAAAATAAGGAAATCCACACTCACCAACTCCTCAGATAACTTAGATATATTCTCAGTAGGTGTAATCATAAGCTCTAACACAACAGGGATCGTAGTTTGGAGAGGGCTCTCAATACTAGGTTGATCAATCACAATGCTAGTAGGGCTAATAATAGGCAACGTATTACTCTCACTGATCAGACTATCATCATCCCATTCATTGTCGTCTAAGTCACCTGGTATTCCCTCAATTTCAAACTCATCAGAATCATCAGGCTCTATCGAACAAGACAGAATACTCTCACCTATGGGGTCATCCTTAGGATCAAGGAATATCACACCTACATCAGCATCCTCATGAGTATCAGTTTTAATCTCAAGGGGCTTAGATGTCGAGGCAAAAAGAGGCATAAACCTAGTGGTAACATCTATCGAGTCAACAACAAATGATCTATTAGGAGAGGTTTCCCTAACGAAGGGTGGCTGTCCTAATACGGGCTTTTTGGTCTGACATGAGTGAGATTTATTCCTAGGAAGGCGATGCTTCTAAATTTTTAATGTCGTATTAAAAGTGGTGTTTAGATCAGTGTGACAATAAAACAGTAATTTACCATGGATGTTGGGGTTTAACCCCTACATAAACCTAGAGAGGGTGATCTCTGACAACTCCTTCACACCACTTCTATCAATCATATCCTTAAAAAGACGCATATAATCCGAGACCGACTTACTCCCTTATTTAAGGGTAGCCAAATCATCAGTTATCTGCCGCTCGGTGTGGGCGTTTGGTTTATAGTCATTCTTAAAGGCAGGTATGGAAATAACGTCATAATGATACTCACTCATAGGCTTGGTTTCAGCAGGGTGAAGGTAGGCGGAATCAAATCGATCCGAGAGCAGGTTACGCATTTGCATCCAAGAATGTGTTTTGCTACCCCCACGAAGCACTTCGATGTACCAGAACACGCAGGCTTGACCTATTAATCGTACACAGAAGATGTTCACCGGTTGGTGGTCATCCCATTCATGACATTCAAAGTAAATATCTACCCACTTAAGCCAGTCCCTAAATGTTTGCGAACTCCCATAACCATCATATGTTGGTAGATCTCATTCTCAGTGTGAGAATACATGTGGGGACGGTTGGAAAGCAAGGCTGGGGTGTGCCTATTCATCTCCTTAGCATAAGAATAGTTTAACCGGGAAGCATATACGTCATATGCTATACTCAGTGGTGGCGGGACAGAAAAATCTACTTGAAATGTGTGCACATGCAATGAAAAAGGAACCTGAAACCCTAAACTCCAGGAAAGATGGAATTGTTCCCGCCTAGTAACTAGGGTAAAAAAAATTGTTTTCTTACATGAAATAAATTGAAGATTATTAAAAAAATTGCCGCGAACCTCCCTCTGATACCAAATTGATGCAGGCTCACGCGTTTGACAATAAATAAATCTTTGGACTAGAACATATACCTCTCTATGATCCAATCCTATACTCGCACAATCGTTCTACGCAGCACCAAATTAATTAATTCTATCAATTATATGCTAGCCTACGGGTATCCAAACCAATTAGGATCAAATAGAGGCAATAGTCCAATATTCTTTCCGGTTATTCGGACCAACCCGGTCCAAACGAGCGGTGCTGTACCAAAAGAGATCTACCAAATAAAATATGATTCGAAAAAGGTAGATCTCTCCCAACAAAAGAAAACGAAGGTTCGCCAAACCTTTCTCGAAATTAAAAGAAATTAAGAGGGACAATAAATGCAATTGAAAGATCACCACGATATAATTTTTATTGCTATCAAAAATTCAACGCTAAGAATCTACCACCACAGGAATTAATCTAGGAAGAGAAACACACAATAGAGAGAAAGGATTCGTTACCCTATCAGAATTGATGATTCTGATTTCTCTACTTTGATCGTTCTTCAATGGCTTCGCCGGAGTCACGCCGGTTGGAGATGTGAAACTTGTGTGCCTTCATCTCTTAACGCTTTGGCCGATGTTCAACCCAAGTTTTAAGGATGGCACGCCTTGATAGGGTGGTTATGGGTTTTGTTTTGGAAAGAGTAAAGGTGCCCGGGTATATAGAGAATGGTAGAGAGAGAAAAGGTGGTGGCTATGGGTGGTCGGGTTGTGGAAGAGGGAGTTGGCCGAGTGAAAATGGATGTTAGTTGGTTTCTTTCGAGGTGGTCGACTATGATGAAGAGGAAGTGGTGGTTGGCGGCTAGGGGTTGAAGGGTGGCCTAACTTGAAGGGCAAAGGAAGGGTTCGGGTTTTTCCTTAGGGATAAGAGTAGAGGAAGGACGAGAAGAGAGGGAGAGAGAAGGTTGGCCGATGGACAATAGGGGGGGAAGATACCTAGGTTGCAGAAATTTTGGAGAGGTAAGAGAGGAGAAGGAGGGAAAATTCACTCTTGAATTTAGAGTTTTAATTTCTTTTCATCTCTAAGCAATATGAAGATAATCCATGCAAATATATAGGTTATACCACTCAATCTCCACCTTAGAAAATTAACACACTCATGATGATTATATGCACCCATCATGAATTAAATAAAAATAGAGTTTGCAAGAAAATAAAATACAAGATGGTTATAGCACCCATCATACATGAATTAATTAAATGCAATAAAAATAAAAATGCTTGATATTAAAATTGCTTAAAATAACAATTGATAAAATAACAATTTAATAAAATATATAATTATAATTATTAAATTTATAATTATATATTTTATTTAATAGCGGTGACGGCTTTGGCGTCGAGGTAGAAATCCCATCCGCGAGCTTGCAGTAATGACCGTCCCAATCCACGAACTCTTTCAAACGGGGATCAATGGCGCCATCCGCCCGCCTCGGTATCCTTCCATTTCTTATTCTTGAAAACCAGGCAGTGCGAGATTCTGTACGATAGTTCCAGGGCGTGCAGCTGAGCATGAGAGGTCTTCAAGACGAGGTCGCGCGAGGATTCCTTTTCGACGAAATCTGCCTCGGGACTACCATAAAGGCCGTAGCCAAGAGAGAAGGCATGGCTAGTGGGGGGGGTCCTTCTCCTTCTATGAGGAAAGGAGGGTGGATACCGACACCAGGTTCGCATCATTTTCCCACAGTAGAACTGGGTCGTCGGCGGCATCCTGTACTATAGGGCCCATGTTGAAGTTTTGATGTGAGGAGGGGGCTGGGCGACTAGAGGAGGCGGCTTCACGAGATAGAGATCCGGTCGGTTGAGTCGAAGTGTTGGCGTGTTGGTGGAGTAGCGTCATCTTGCGAGTAGGCGAGATGGCTTGTTGGTGAAGTGATTGTTATTCCCCTAAGGAGATGGGGCTCAAGGATCCCGACATCTCTTTTTTCTCTTTCCGGGCTGTCTCTTTTTCCATTTTAGGAATGTCACAACCTTTTTAACTTTTTTCTTGGGGCTGTGCCAAGAGGGAGCGACATCATCTCTCAATCTCTTCTTGGAGGCGGGAGCCAATGACTCTTTTTCCGCCTCGGCCGCTATGCTAACGAGGGCAACACCGTTTGACAGTTTCGCGCTGCTCTTGTAAGTAGGATGAATGGGTATATTCCGCTCCCCTAAACAAACAACTCGACTATTAGAAAGCGAGACGAAGGAATAACAAACGTGAAATAAAAGAAGTGTGATTGTACCTTTGTCTGGAAGAACAGGAAGGAGCGAGTCGAGGCCCCGCCTCAGGAAATTGACTTCGAAGATCTTTCCTGTAAAGAAGTCACAGAGGACTTTGTCCGCGCTGCCGACCACGGGAGGCATGTAGAACATCTTAGCAGGCGACACGGGCATGAGTGAGACGCCCCCAGGTTACCGCGGATGAAGATGAAGCGGGTAAGCCAATGGTGATTTTTGTTGGGCATCTCGCACATCTTAAGGCCCTGCCCCGTGAAGTACGAGACACCATCATGATTGGCGAGGTAGATGAATATCTTACAGAAGACGGTCAGGCTGAATTCAATGCGCTCCTGGCACATATAACTAGCGAAAGCAACCAAAACCGAGATGGCTTTCGGATTTAGTTGCGCAGGGATGGCTCCAAAATACTTCAAGACCTATTTAACCTCTTACCAGAGGGGAAGTCTCAGCCCCGCCACAAAGTGCGAGACAGGGAAGGTGAGTTCGATAGGGTAGAAAGTGTTGATCGCCTCGCCGACCTTCGGAGGTCGTGACTCGAACCGCTCTGCCATAAATTCGGGAGTGAGTAGGTCGTATTCCTTCTCAGATATTTTTCTAGGGGAAAGTCATGGTCGACAAATCTCCTTCCGCAATGGTTGCGCCCCTCACCCTCCTCAGGCTTCTTCTTTCCTATTACATGCAAGATGGTAAAATCGAAAGGGGGCGAAGAGGGAATGGCAAGAGCAAGTCGCGAGATGAGGTAGAAGAGAGAGCAAGATATGAGATGTAGCAGGGGTGAGGCAGCGCGGGTGAATCATTTTGATTTGGGGGTGGGGATATTTATTGTCGATAGTGAAAGTGGAAAAATTGGCAGGAAAAGCATGGAGGAAGTCGGAGAGTCGGCCGATGTTTCATGTTCTCTCTCCTGACCTCGAATCATGTTGCCCAGCAAGGGCTTTTCCAGCAAGCCAGAAAAAAAATAAAAAATAAAGGAAATATAAATCAATGGAACATAGCTATGATAATTAACCCCAGCAGAGAGAAATTAACAGGATAGCAATTTTATTAATTTTTCAATTCCGCACAAGGAGGGCATCGTGTTTGCAAGATTAAAATTATAGGCCGGACGACAGAATAATATAGACTAAAGAATTACGAATATAATCAAATGGGCGAGACTTTTAATCAAACGAGACGAAGAGGAGGGTCTTCAGTCGTTGTGCTATTTCCAGCACCCTCCACCGCGAGACCCGCACATGGGGGCCGACCCGGGATATGAAAGGCGCGAACAGCGTCGAGAAGTCGTTTATAATGGCCTGAGGGTCTGTCTAGTCTATATCGATTCCAGCGTCAACCTTGGAGGAGAGACGGGTTGTAACACCCCTAATTGTTGTAGGAGCGACGGGGATCATTTTTGGCCAAGTCGGGTTTTTGGTGCAGGTGACACGGGCCCCGACACGGGCATGTCGGAGGCCGTGTCGGGCGTGTCGAGCTCGGGCCGTATCGTTGACCAGCGCAGGTCGACGATGGTCGTGTGGTGGAACACGGCCTAGGACACGGGCGTATCCCAGGCCGTGTCACACCTGTGCTGTGTGGTTGGGTGCACGGGTAGGGACACGGGCACGAACACGGGCGTGTCTAGTTTGACACGGGCATGTCCGATGCCGTGTCACCAAGCCGTGTACCCCTCTAACTGCAAAGTGTTGATTTATTGCACACGGGGGGCGTGACACGGGAACCGACATGGGCGTGTCGCAGGCGACACGGGCGTGTCAGAGGCCGTGTCACATGCCGTGTGCTGGTTTTCAATTTGGGTCGAGACGACGAATGAGCTACACGGCCAGGCACACGGCCGTGTGCCAACCAGTGTTCAGCCCAGATTTTGTGATTTTGGATTTAATCCGGGTCGTTCATTTCCTTGGCTTTGGATCCGACGGTGGGGGGTTGCTCCTGGGTGGTTATGGCCGGGAAATAGGGTTTAGAAACACATTTTTCTTTGGCCCATCTCTCTCTAAAAGTTAGAGAGAAGGGAGAGCAAGGAGGAAGGAGGAGTCCAAGATCCCGCCGTCGGAGGAGCTTCGGAGTTCCGAATCGCGATCCGAGTCCAGATCTGTGGAGGCGACGCCGTTGCGGTGCTTTCCAACCGTATAGTTTTCGATGGCGCCGCGGAAGAATGCAAGGGTAACGATTTCTCATCCTTTGGCATGTGAAGCCCTCTTTTTCCCTTTGCATAGGAAGCCCTCTCTCGCGAGTGAGCGAAGAGTTGGAGCGTTCCTTGGGGTAGATATGTAAAGTCCCCCTTGTGTAGAGTCCGTAAGCGAAAATGGACATAGGCATTGTGTGTGAAGCCTATCCGGACAAGTAGAGCCGGATCGGTGATGTTGCATTGCATATGAACCGGGGAACACTCCGGGTGTTTGGGTGTTTTTCGGGTTTTCTACGTGGTAGATTGCATCAGGGAGCCTTGGAGATTAACTCCAAGGTGCACCCGGAAAACTGGGCAAAAGCGGGTTTTGCCAACACGGTGGCCGGGGAGCCAACGTGAACATAACCGGGTTATGTGATTGTTGTGGCGGAAACGGGACTCGGTGAGTCTTGACCTGCGCATATGGCTTAAATTGCCGTTGCGATATGAGCACGGGTTAGGCGGAACCGTACCCGGTCTATGTCGTTCGGTAGGACCGTTGGCATGGATGAGGGTCTTCGGCGGTCTATGGCTTAAATTGCCGTGACCAAGGCCAGGAAGGCAAAATGCTCATATGGATGACTGTCCAAGAGGCGGTGGTGGATTGGGAACGTCTATGGCTTGAATTGACGTGACGTTGGCCGGTTCGCCGAGAATGTGCCCTGAGTGCACGGGGTGTGTGGCCGTGCGAGCTTACGCCTGTGTTGATGTGTGTTCACATTAATATATTGCCTATACTGATAAAGTGCAGGGAAGGAGCATCGCCGCCCTGATTTTGGGGGCGGGATCGTTATAATTTGGTCAGCATAGCTGACCGTTGCTTTTGTTTGCCATCGGGCGGTGGTTTGTGGCTTGCAGGTGCTGCGGAGCAGAGCAGGAAATAGCGGGCTAAAGCCCTTGTTGCTGTGCCGGCCCTCGAAGGCCTTATTGCTTATGTTTCTTTCCTGTTTTTCATGTATGGCCGGCCTGTGAGCCGAAGTATTAAAGCACTATTTTTGTTAAGTGAACAATGTAAGGCCTTAAGGCCAGTTCTCTTTTGTGTATGATGACATTCCTGAGTTGGTAGTGGACATTCATGCTTTGTAGCAGGGTTCTTATTTCTTTTGCAACTTAATAATTTGCTTCCGCTAGGTGTTGTGTAGGATGACATGATTGGTTGAATGGTTTCAACGCGTAACCAACCGGTCTGTCCGTAGTATATGGCGTCGGGCCCCGGTCGGACCTACTGCTATATGCTATGTGACGGATAGGGGTTTTACAAATTGGTATCAGACTTCTGGTTTCGGTCAAGCTTAAATGAATTCGTGGACGAATTCACTATAAGGGGTGGTGAGCACATGTGTGCGTCATCGTTATAATATGAAAAGAACCCATGAATGTCCACTTAGGAATGAAAATATACATGTTTGAGGAACCTGCGTGTTCCTATAATTGCTGTTTGTAGTAATTTTTGGGTCGCTTATCAGTGTTTTGCACGATTATAGGTGACCAGAAATGGTGCTGGGCCGTCTGAACGGCCAGGTTCTGAGGCGAGCAGTGCGCCAAGCGATGCGCCTGCAACACCTCCATCTGCCGAGACCATTAGGTTGGTGGCAGAAGCGGTCATGGCAATGATCAATGCGCAGCCTGCAAGGCAGGTGCAGCAGCCCGCTCCTGCTATGGAGCAAGTACTGCTTCAGACGGCAGAGCAAAGGAGGGTTGAGCAAGTAGTGTTGGAGCCAGAGTTGCCTCGGAGAGCAACGGAAAGACAACTGAAGCACGTGATGGGCTTTCACCCACCTATATTCACGGGGGCAGAAACCCCGACCCAAGCAGAGGATTGGCTCTCAAGGGTCAATAGGGTGATGACTGCGACGGAAACGGAAGAGTGGCAGAAGACCACTATAATGACATTCCTTTTGGATGGGGACACAAGGTTATGGTGGGAAGGCCTAGAACTACATCAGTTGCGGGGAAGGGCGTTGGCCGAAGTTTTGATGGAGGAGTTTGCGAGACTATTCATGGCTCGATACCTCCCCTCGACGTAGAGGATTGCGCTAGAAAGCGAGTTTCAGAAGTTGGTGCAAGGGGATTGCACCGTTGATGAGTACCTCCACGAGTTTACTCGGTTGGGGAGATATGCCGGCGCTACCTTCGCAGATGAGGAGCGCAAGACGAGCTGCTTCTACGAAGGGCTAAGAGATGATCTAAGATTGCTACTATCGGGGCCCAAGACGCAGGGTTTCATGACCCTGGTCAGTTCGGCCCGGTCCTTGGAGAAGGACATGAAGAATGTCTAAGCGAAGAAGGAATCCGGTAGCAAGAAAGCGGAGTTCAAGGCACCGACTACGTCAAAGTCGGGCTACCGCAGATTCTATAAGAAAGCCAAGACGTCGGGTCCAGCTGCTTTAGGTGCCTCGGGGGCAACTACCAATCGAACCCCGGGCGCTTGTTTCACGTGTGGAAAGCCGGGGCACTTTGCCCGTGATTGCTGGAGTGGACGCTCAAAGTCCAAAAGGAAACAAGGAGCTACCTACGAGGAGAAGGGCAAAGCGGTGGAGTAGACCGCGTCCCACTATGCTCCGACTCAGCCTAGAGTCTATAACTTGGGCCAGCAGGAGGCCATCAAGCAAGCAGATGTGGTGACAGGTATGAGTTAATTTATAGCAAGTTAGCTTTAATACCGTTATCTATTGCTTGTTAGCCTAATATTGTTTGTATAGGCTTTGTTGTGATTAGTGATAGTCCGGCACGGGCACTGTTCGATACGGGAGCTTCACAATCCTTCTTGTCTAAAAGCTTTACATCGCACATCGGAGTCCCTTCTTCGATGGCGAAGGACAAGTTAGATGTGCTGCTACCGAATGGGTGCTCGATGCGTGCGGACAGGGAGTGCGCCGTAAAGGTTCACATTGGGAGGCAAGAGTTCGACTTGCTAGCGTCATTGCTGCCGCTAGTAGAGTTCGACGTGATCTTTGGAATGGATTGGTTGTCAGTGCAGAAAGCTTGGATTGACTGTGACCGAAAGGAGGTCAAGCTGGGTGTAGGGCGGGAGACTACATTCGAGGGGTTAAAGTGGTCGAGCAGGACACTGATGTCTGCTCTTCAGGTGGTGAAGGCCGTTCATGCTAGTGCAGAGCTGTTCTTCGCAATAGTGGGGGCTGTGGAGCCAAAGTCTCCGTTGGATAGCATCCCCGTGGTTTGCGAATACCCCGATGTGTTCCCGGATAGTCTTCCCGGAGCCCCACCGCAGCAGGAGATTGATTTCACCATCGAGCTCGTACCGGGGGCCAAACCGGTGTCACGTGCTCCGTATAGGTTGGCGCCTAAGGAGATGGCAGAGTTGAAAGTTCAGCTAGAGGAGCTGATGGAGCAAGGATATGTGCGTCCAAGCTCGTCGCCTTGGAGCGCACCGGTCCTCTTCGTTAAGAAGAAGGACGGGAGTATGCGGCTGTGTATCGACTACAGAGAGTTGAACAAGCTAACGGAGAAGAATAAGTACCTGATCCCGAGGATTGATGATCTCTTTGATCAGTTAGTCGGATCGTCGGTATACTCCAAGTTGGACTTGAAGTCGGGGTACTATCAGCTGAGGATCAGGGAGTGTGATATCCCGAAGACGGCGTTCAGTACGAGGTATGGGCATTTCGAGTTCACGGTCATATCGTTTGGACTGACGAATGCGCCATCGGTATTTATGGATCTGATGAACAGGACGTTCAGAGATTTCCTGGATCGCTTTGTGATCGTCTTTATTGACGATATTTTGGTGTACTCGCAGTGCGAAGAAGACCACTTCAAGCACTTGCATTTGGTGTTGGAGACTTTGAGGAGGAATGAGCTTTACACAAAGTTCTCCAAGTGCGAGTTCTGGCTACCCTCGGTAGCGTTCCTTGGTCATGTAGTGAGTGGGGAAGGTATAGCAGTGGATCCGGCGAAGATTGTTGCGATACGGGAGTGGCCTGCGTTATCTTCTATCGCGGAAGTCCGTAGTTTTCTTGGGCTTGCCGGATATTACAGGCGCTTCGTAGAGAACTTCTCGCGGTTAGCTTTACCTCTCACGAAGTTGACAAGGAAGGATCAGAAATTCTTGTGGACGCAAGAGTGCGTGCAAGCTTTTGAGGAGCTGAAGAGACGGTTGACCACGGCGCCAGTGCTTAGTTCGCCGAGTGGGATCGAGGGCTTCGAGGTGTATAGCGACGCTTCGGGTAGTGGCTTGGGCTGCGTGTTGTTGC
Source organism: Platanthera zijinensis (assembly GCA_039513925.1). Taxonomy (NCBI): domain Eukaryota; kingdom Viridiplantae; phylum Streptophyta; class Magnoliopsida; order Asparagales; family Orchidaceae; genus Platanthera; species Platanthera zijinensis. Next base: position 189,505,398 of record CM077084.1, read on the forward strand.
AGCATGGGAGCGTGATAGCGTATGGATCGCGTCCGTTGAAGGTGCATGAAAGAAATTATCCGGTGCACGACTTGGAGTTGGCGGCCGTGATATTTGCACTCAAGTTGTGGAGGCACTACCTTTACGGCGTAAGGGTCGATATATACACCGATCACAAGAGCCTAAAATATTTGTTGGATCAAAAGGACCTTAATATGAGGCAGAGGAGGTGGATGGAGTTCCTAGGGGACTACACCTTCAAAATACATTATGTACCCGGGAAGGGCAACGCAGTTGCAGATGCGCTGAGCCGCAGGGCTCCCGCCCAAGCCAACTGGTTGTCGGTGCATGATGAGCGGCTAGTACGGGAGTTGGAGGAGCTTGAGATCTGTTGCGTTGACAGGCAGACGAGCGCCAAAGCAATGTTAAACTGGACAGAAGTTCAGTATGACCTGGCTGACCGGGTTCGGCAGGCATTGGAGTTAGATGACTCCATGAAGGAGCTTTTGGAGGCCGCTCTGGATGGGTCAAATTCCCAGTTCTCGGTGGAGGATGGTTTATTAAGGAAGGATCATCGGTTGTGCGTCCCGAGTGGGGGTAACCTCCGGGCGGAGTTGATGTACGAGGCTCATCACACCAAGTACTCAATCCACCCAGGGAGCACGAAGATGTATCGTGATCTCAAGAAGCTGTTTTGGTGGCCGGGGCTCAAGAAAGATGTGGCGTTGTACGTGGCTAAGTGCCAAACGTGCGCCTTGGTGAAGGCGGAGTGCCAAAAGCCGGGAGGATTTCTTAAGTCCTTGCCTATACCGGAGTGGAAATTCGACGATATATCTATGGACTTTGTGCACGGGTTTCCAAGGTCGCAGAAGGGGAACGACGCCATCTGGGTGATCGTAGATCGGCTAACCAAGGTGTCGCATTTCATTCCGCATAGGAAGGATGATCCAGTGGAGAAATTGGCAAAGTTGTATGTTGACAATATTGTTAGGCTGCATGGTGTGCCCCGTAGCATTGTGAGTGATCGCGATGGGCGGTTCATGACAAATGATTGGAGGTTGGTGCAGCAGATGCTGTAAACGAAGTTAAAGTTTAGCACAGCTTTCCATCCGCAGACGGATGGGCAGACCGAGAGGGTCAATAGAACGATGGAAGACATGCTACGCATGTGTGTTCTGGATTTCGGTAAGCATTTGGAAGACCACCTTTATTTGGTGGAGTTCGCATACAACAACAGCTACCAAGCGAGTATACAAATGGCGCCCTTCGAGGCCCTGTATGGTAGGAAGTGTCGCACGCCGTTATCGTGGCTTGAAACGGGTGAGGCAAGGTTGTACAAGAAGCAGGAGGTGGAGAGTTCTACCTCGTTAGTGCGGATCATTCGGGAGCGCTTGTTGATCGCTCAGGACCGGCAGGCGAAGTATTACAATGCCAAGCACCGGAACATGGAGTTCGCGGTAGGCGATTGGGTATATCTGAAAGTGAAGCCGTTCAAGGGGGTTTCGCGGGTGAGACGCTTGAAGAAGCTGAGCCCAAGATACCTTGGAACTTTTGAGGTTCTGGAGCGAGTCGGTGAAGCTGCATACCGTTTGAAGCTATCAGTGGAGTTGAGTGGATTACATGATGTGTTCAACATTTCTGTGTTGCGGAAGGTGGTGCAAGAGCCTTCGCAGGTGATCGCGGTTGACCAAGTGCCGGTGGACGAAGGGTTGACGACTAGGGTCAAGCCCGTTCGTATTGAAGATGTTGAGGTCAAGAGACTTCGTAGCAAGGAGATCCAGATGGTTAAGGTTCAGTGGGATAACTGCGGGCGTGAGGAGCTCTCTTGGGAACGGGAGCAGACTATGCTCGAGGAGTACCCGGAATTATTCCGCTCAGGTACTATTTTACGTTAAGTCCTGTTTTTCCTTTATTAATTTCGTGGACGAAATTCTTTAAGGGGGGTAGAATTGTAACACCCCAAATTGTTGTAGGAGCGACGGGGATCGTTTTTGGCTAAGTCGGGTTTTTGGTGCAGGGGACACGGGCCCCGACACGGGCTTGTCGGAGGCCGTGTCGGGCGTGTCAAGCTCGGGCCGTGTCGTCGACCAGCGCAGGTCGACGATGGTCGTGTGGTGGAACACGGCCTAGGACATACGGGCGTGTCCCAGGCCGTGTCACACCTGTGTTGTGTGGTTGGGTGCACGGGTAAGGACACGGGCACGAACACGGGCGTGTCTAGTTTGACACGGGCGTGTCCGATGCCGTGTCACCAAGCCGTGTACCCCTCTGACTGCAAAGTGTTGATTTATTGCACACGAGGGGCATGACACGGGTCCTGACACGGGCGTGTCACAGGCGACACGGGCGTGTCCGAGGCCGTGTCACATGCCGTGTGCTGGTTTTCAATTTGGGTCGAGACGGCGAATGAGCTAAACGGCCAGGCACACGGCCGTGTGCCAACCCGTGTTCGGCCCAGATTTTATGATTTTGGATTTAATCCGGGCCATTCGTTTCCTTGGCTTTGGATCCGATGGTGGGGGGCTGCTCCTGGGTGGTTATGGCCAGGAAATAGGGTTTAGAAACCCATTTTTCTTTGGCCCATCTCTCTCTAAAAGTTAAAGAGAGGGGAGAGCAAGGAGGAAGGAGGAGTCCAAGATCCGGCCGCTGGAGGAGCTTCGGAGTTCCGAATCGCGATCTGAGTCCAGATCCGCGGAGGCGACGCCGTTGCGGTGCTTTCCAAACGTATAGTTTTCGATGGCGCCGCGGAAGAATGCAAGGGTAACGATTTCTCATCCTTGGGCATGTGAAGCCCTCTTTTTCCCTTTGCATAGGAAGCCCTCTCTCGCGAGTGAGCGAAGAGTTGGAGCGTTCCTTGGGGTAGATATGTAAAGTCCCCCTTGTGTAGAGTCCGTAAGCGAAAACGGACATAGGCATTGTGTGTGAAGACTAGCCAGACAAGTAGAGCCGGATCGGTGATGTTGCATTGCATATGAACTGGGGAAGACTCCGGGTGTTTGGGTGTTTTTCGGGTTTTCTACGTGGTAGATTGCATCAGGGAGCCTTGGAGATTAACTCCAAGGTGCACCCAGGAAAACTGGACAAAAGCGGGTTTTGCCAACACGGTGGCCGGGGAGCCAACGTGAACATAACCGGGTTATGTGATTGTTGTGGCGGAAACGGGACTCGGTGAGTCTTGACCTCCGCATATGGCTTAAATTGCCGTTGCGATATGAGCACTGGTCAGGCGGAACCGTACCCGGTCTATGTCGTTCGGTAGGACCGTTGGCATGGATGAGGGTCTTCGGCGGTCTATGGCTTAAATTGCCGTGACCAAGGCCAGGAAGGCAAAATGCTCATATGGATGACCGTCCAAGAGGCGGTGGTGGATTGGGTACGTCTATGGCTTGAATTGACGTGACGTTGGACGATTCGCCGAGAATGTGCCCTGAGTGCATGGGGTGTATAGCCGTGCGAGCCTACGCCTGTGTTGATGTATGTTCACATTAATATATTGCCTATACTGATAAAGTGCAGGGAAAGAGCATCGCCGCCCCGATTTTGGGGGCAGGATCGTTATAATTTGGTCAGCATAGTTGACCGTTGCTTTTGTTTGCCACCGGGCGGTGATTTGTGGCTTGCAGGTGCTGCGGAGCAGAGCGGGAAATAGCGGGCTAAAGCCCTTGTTGCTGTGCCGGCCCTCGAAGGCCTTATTGCTTATGTTTCTTTCCCGTTTTTCATGTATGGCCGGCCTGTGAGCCGAAGTATGAAAGCACTATTTTTGTTAAGTGAACAATGTAAGGCCTTAAGGCCAGTTCTCTTTTATGTATGATGATATTCCTGAGTTGGTAGTGGACATTCATGCTTTGTAGCAGGGTTCTTATTTCTTTTGCAACTTAATAATTTGCTTCCGCTAGGTGTTGTGTAGGACGACATGATTGGTTGAATGGTTTCAACGCGTAACCAACCGGTCTGTCCGTAGTATATGGCGTCGGGCCCCGTCCGGACCTACTGCATATATGCTATGTGACGGATAGGGGTGTTACACGGGTGCATTCAATCTCTAGCCAATCAATATGTCTTTCCGCAGCCTGCTTGTATAGTTCCATCTCGCGGATGATGCGTGTGTGCATTCAAAACATTTTGGCTGTCCTGCGCTTCATCTCAACTGGATCCATGGGATCTCCCAGATAATCTTCTATTTTGTCAGGGTGAGGAGGAGTCAAGACGGTTGGATGCCTTGAGAAGTCCTTTACTGGCGAGTCGATCTGAATTCCTACGTCAAAAGAAGGCATTGATGTTGCGAGCGGCACAGAGAAGCAAGAGGTAAGGTCTAGTTCATTTACTTGGGTTGCGAGAGGTCCCAGTGAGATGGGAAGGGTCGCCACTCTTTGTATTTAGAGGGGGAATTGCTGAGGTGAGTCAGAGTCTTAGTGATGGAGGATGGTGGTATCAAGCAAGTTTACCGGTTAGGGATGATGGACGAGATCCCCCTTAAGAATCATGAAGTAAGTAATCGGGAAGATAGAGTGGCAGGAGAAAAAATTTACCTCTTTCTCCTCAAGAGATGCATGAGGAGGGGTACGAATTTCATAGGATGCTTGAGTGGGCTCCACGACCGAGAAGGGGGGCAAGTAGTTTTCATGTTCTTTGGGCGAGACGATGACGGTAATGGAGCAGGGGTGCGAACCAAAGCAGGGGATAGAGCAACCATATTAGCCTTGTTTTGTTTGCGCACTATCACAAGACACTCAGGGAAACTCTGGCTGTGAAGACATGATAACGATGGAGCAGATGAAGCAAGAGGTGAGAGAGAGGGGCACTCTCTATGCGTTGTGAAAGGAGGGTGTTAGGTCAGATTACTATAGAGGGGGGGGGAGAATAGAGTATTAAAACTTTGGCTCTTTTTCTAAATTATATCAGAGTAAATATAGTGATATCATATATTAGTTAAGGAATAAGAAAAATTAAGCAAAACAATTCAACAATCATAAGAATAACAAAAACAAATGAAAAGGAGCAACCAGACGACACAAGAAGTTTATAGTGGTTCCCCTAAACCTTGGTATATCCACTCTTCTACCACCCTTGGTAGGAATCCACTAGCAGGTTTTGATCAGGTGACTGCCACCACAAGATCTTGTTCAGGTAGATCAGGAAACCCTTCAGGCTTTTGATCAGGTGCCCAAAAACAACCTTCAAGTCTTTTGGAGGGAGACTTGTCAACCAAACTAACTTTTGAAGGGAGCTATAACCCTGTACAATGGGATGGAAAATATTGATGAAAGTCTTCTCTATTATCAAATACAATAGAAAAGACTGTGTCGAATCTTGTGATGTCAAAGCTCCTTCTGAGAAGTAGAATGTTTCTGAAATAACAGAGCTTTGCTAAAGGGTGAGTAGGTCTTCAACTTGATCTGCCAAGATCCAGGAAATCCAGTAACAGATGTTGAATAGAATGTCTCTGAGGATTTCTTGAACAGAGGTTGAAGAAGACTCTTGATCTTGATGATTTATTCTTCTTCAAACTACAGTGATGGCAGAGAAGGAAAAAACGTTGAGAGTGTCGAGTGCTTGCTCAGAATTTCCTGTACAGTGCTTCTCGATTTCTCTTCCTATTTCTATAACTCTCTTTCTTGTCTGTTGTTTTTCTCGAAGAAGAGGGAATTACTTTTATTCCACTGCTGAAAAATTCTATTTGAATTTTTGAATTCTTTCCAGAAAGGCTGGCTGCTAGGAGGAATAGAAAACGGCTGGAATAATAATATTGATGAGTTTCCCAACTGTTCTTGATAGAATAAGCAAAGGTTTATTCTGAAGATTACCACATTTAATGCAGCCAAATAACAGCTATATTCATAAGAATATTTGCATTAAATGCTCAGAATAATACTGCTAATAAGGAACATAAGAGGGAAGTACTCATTCTGGAACTACACAGAAAACTTCGAATGCAAAACAGAATTCGTCGACCTAAGATCAAAGATCGCCGACCAGGGAATTCAAGTTCGTTGACCTGAGCTCTGCGATCTGTTAACTGGGAATAACTTTCCAAATCTACACTCTGAGATCGTCGAGCTGAGAAACTTACAAAAGAAAACTAAGCGTCGACCTGGGCTCTGAGAACGTCGAGCTCAGCTCAAAGAATTAACTCTGAGTTCGTCGATCTGAGATCGACGATCGTCGAGATGAGTTCGAAGAATTTCGAACTTATCACTATCTTCTGAAAGCTGCTAAAATGAATTCTCTGAAGTCCACTTCTGGCTTGTCCAAGGAGGTAGCACAAATCAAGACTTAGCCTAAACTCTAGAACTACTACTCATGACCCTAGCTATACAATATTGGGTCACACCCAGTCTAAGTTAGTTAACCTAGCCTAAATCAAACTAGAGATCCAACAATCTCCCCCTATTTGGGTGAGGTCACTAACACAAAAATAACAAAATCATAAAGTAGAAGAAAATATATATGACAGAAGAAAAATATTCAGCAGATATTTACAGAGTTGTGCTTCATGATAAACTAAGAGAATAGAGTTAAAAAGACAACTAGAAAATACAAGAAAGGAAACTCAATTCTTCTTCTGGGCTTTGTCTTTGTCCAAAACCTCAGAAGGTTGTCTGAATTTGATTACTCTGTTAGGGTTGGCAGCTTCTTTGTTTGACATATACATGTTAGATGCTCCAATTAAAGTTTGAGAAGAGGTACTGGGAACAACAACCTCTAGGTCAGCTTCATATAATCATCAACATTGAAAAATTTATTAGCCTTAGCATACCTGAACAATTCTTCTTTTTTGTAGGAAGACATAGTTGAGAATTTGGAGATATCTTTGCCTTCAGCTTTTGCATTGCTAATCTGAGAAAGTCCTATAAGCTCATGGAATCTAGCCATCCATGCATAAGTCTCCTATTCTAGATCAACAAAAGGAATTGTAGGAGACTCTGGCCTTTTTGGACTAGAATCCTGCATTGGTTCTTCAGTAGAAACTTTCTTTGAAGAATCTGAAGGTCGACTGCTTGAAGAGGACTATTGATAGCTTTGTCTGGGTTATCTTTGATAAGTCTTTGTCATGGAAGAAGGCTTCTGAGATAAATTCCCTGAGGAGGAGGAGGAGTATCTCTCCTGAACATTTGAGGAGGAGGAGAGTACCTTCTTCTCTTCTTCTTATCCTTTTGCTCATTCTTAGACAACCCCATCCACTGGGGCATTCCATGGTAGGGAGTAATCTTTTAAAAAATATAGTATGGAGTATAATTACTTGGATTTGGCTTTGGAATAGCCTTGGAAGGGGCTTTCCTTTTCTTAGACATTTTCTTTCTACTATCATAAGAATCTGAGTCATCAGATTGATCATCATCAAAAGATCCTTAAGGATTATCATACAAAGCATCAATCTCAGCAATGACTTGTTTTGGAACTAGCTTTCCAGCTGGAGGGAGGGACAACTGGAGGAGGAACTCCTGGAGGTGGAATGATTTCAGCAGGGACTTCTAAAGTTTCCAGATCCATATCCTTAGCAAAAATCTCATCCATGTCAGGCAATGGAGAGGTAGAGAAGACAAAGGTGGGAGGAGAAAAGGCGTTTGGCTTAGAAGATTCATCCGCAGCCACCTGAATAAGCTCAGCCTCTGGAACTAAGATGAGTTAAGGATCGGGAGCTTGAAAACTTTTTTGTATCTGTTGCAAATCCTCTGAACTGATAGGAGCTGAGTAGCAAACAATATCTGTACACCCATAAAAGGATACAAAAAGAAGAAAATTTATGTACAAAAGATGAAAGGATCTTAGAACTGAATCTAGGTCAAAATCTTGAGCAATGAGGCAATCTCCATAAAGAATTTCCAAAGGGTTGCTCTCAAATTCAGTGTCCAAAAACTCAATAAGAGTTGCATCAATAAATTAAGTATCAATAAAGTCAGCTTCTGCTATAAATAATGTATCTGCTTCTGTATCTACTGTTGCTACTGCTACTGTATCTGCTACTGCTACCGTATCTACTACTGCTGCTTGTGCAACCTCTTCACTCAGTATCTCCCCCTCCCTTGCTTTAGTAGCTACTGGAGCCAGGCTCTTGACAGAAGAGGATGGAACAGAGAAGGTAGAAAGTTAAGAAACAAGGGTAGAGATAGACATAGCAAGAGGTAAAATAGCCTCTACTATCAGCTGTTTGAGAAGGGGTGTGAGGGATACTAAGATGAGAGGGATGGAGGGAGAGATGAATCATAGAATTTTGGAGGGTTTGGGTAGAGATAGATGGATTGATGATGAAAGTGGATGAGGGATTGTACAACCTCGGGCTCACAGGAGGGAACCCAGCAGAGAGGGAATTAGAAGAATCCTCAAAAGGAGACAAGGCCCTAGGCGAGAGGGGCCCGACGCAAAGACCACTCGCACTAAGCGAGAGGGGCCTAAAGCTGGGTCCACTCGCAATGGGCGAAAGGAGCCCAAAAGCTGGGTCCACTCGCAATAGGCGAGAGGAGCCCAAAAGAGGGTCTACTCGCAATAGGCGAGAGGAGCCAAAACGTGGGTCCTTTCGCCTGGCGGGTGGGGGTCAAAGGAAGATTGTCTATATGTCGTCTGAGGGTCTCGCCCGCGAGGTAATCCTTTTCAGCCGCAAGGTGGTCCTCTCGCCAAGCATCGGGTCGGCAGGAAGAGATAAGGCCGGTTCAGCAATTGGGTGGGGACCGGCTCACTTAGCAAGCGGTTCATCCTTTTTGGCCTTTTACTCTTTTACCCTCGGTGGTCTGCTCATAGCCCTTCAGAACAGCGGAGTTTGGCTGTTGGCAGACCCAACCCAGGGTATTCAGGTAATTTCACAGATGCTTGTTTTGGTTATTTGCAGTTCAAATCCTGAAGCCTATAAATAGACCGGTAAGGTGTCTGAGAAGAGGGCATGTGGAACCTTCTTTTTCCTTCTCACTCAGGCACCTAGCTCAGCATTGGCTAGGGAGGGGAAGGATTCTAGTCCTTCCGGGTGAGCGGTGGGACCTCCGAGCTGAAGCTCCCGGTCTGTTCCTTTAGGTGTCTTGTTGGGAGCCCGGTTCAAAGAAAGTAAGCGTGGGTTGCAGCCTTAGATCCGAGCTTTTAGGAGAAACTAGTTCTTTCTGGTTTCAACATTTTTGGTGCGGTGAGCGTGGATCGCAGCCTGCGTCGAAGAACTTTGGATCATCTCATGGCAGGAGATCTGGGAGGAGGAGATGAGGGCGGAGGAAACGAGGGCGGGTCCCAGAACCCAGGAGGATACGTGGGAGAGAAGAATTCATGGCGTCCATCGGGGGCATCATGGGGATGTTGCAGCAGATCTCGCAGCGAGGCGAGTGCGTGACCCCTCTATCACAGGGGCCGAGCCTCTTACCTCCGGAAGGAGCCGTCTCGGCAAGGATAGGCGAGGATGCGCCAGGAGGGCGGCCTGGAAAGGAGAAGGTGGTGGAGGGAAGCGGGCGAGATCTGGCAGGAAGGGAGTTGTTCCCCAGCCCGGCGAGCGCCGTCTCGCCGGTAGATCTCGTGGCGCGAGTAGAGACGGCGAGACCCCTGGCGAGAGGGTCCCCCTTTTGCGAACTGGTTCTTTCGGCTCCCGTCCCGGAGGGGTTCCGCGAGCCTGAGATGGTTTATTATGTGGGGAAGGATGATCCCCTCCAACACTTGCAATGGTTCGAAGATGCGGTCTCCATCAGGCCGATGACGGATGCATTCAAGTGCCGCCTTTTCGCGATCACCTTGAAGGACAAGGCTCGGGACTGGTTTCATCAACTCCCAGCAGGGTCGATATATGGTTTTGAAGATTTGAGTAGGAGCTTCCAGTTGCGCTTCTCGACCTCGAAGAAGAGGAAGAAAAATCCGGAGTCCATCTTCCTGATCAAGCAGAAGGCAGACGAGTCCCTAGCCCAGTACGTGGATCGCTTCCAAGAGGAAATCCTGGACATTCAGGAGGTGCCGGGATTTGCTCTCCAAATGGCCTTTACTGTGGGTCTCAGGGAAGGCTTCTTCAAAATGAGCCTCACCAGGAAGGCACCTTTATCATTTGAAGGGTTGATGGAGAAGGCAGCCAAGGAGATAGCGATGGAGGCAGCAAACCCGGCTTTTGCCAAGAAACTAGCAAGGCTGACGGAGGTAGAGTCCAGAGAACCAGGAGGGGGGAGGCATCAAGAAGCAAGGAGAAGGGAGGAGCCAAGGGGGCCGGCACAGCAGGAGTTGGGCTGGAGGCAACCGGAAGGCCCAGTTCAAGGGCAATGGAGAGGTCTTCCCCGGGGGGAAGGAACTACTACCATGGAGGAGCAGGAAGATTGCCACAGCTGGGGTGGAGACAGGGACCTAGGCCACTCCCACCCCCGCCCCAGCAGGCTATGGCTATAGGCCGGGGAAGAGGAAGAGGAAGAGAGCGAGGAAGGGGAGGAGCAGGAGCAGGGAGGAGGAGGAATCACCAAGAAGGAAGGCAGGAGGAAGGAGTAACTATACCATTCTGTGACTTCCATGAGGAGGAAGGTCACGCGACAGCCACTTGTCCGGAATTTCTAGAGCTGAAGGGGAGAAGAGGAGCGGGAGAGCAGCAGCCACCGGCACGGATAGTAGAAGTGACCGGAGTAGGGAGGAGGATAGATGTGTAGATAGGTCAGATGTGGGGGATAGAGGGGGAATCTGGGTGATTCATGGTGGGGTGGGAATCGAGGCTACCCGAAAGGCCAGCCTTCATACAATGTACCGTCGAGGTGTCGCCTCGACGTCGCAAGCCCCGCCTCCGGACGAGAAGATCACCTTCTCCAGGAAAGACTTGCCGGATCACGAAGACCCGTTCTGCGATGCGCTGGTGATTCGGACGGCTATCGAAGGTTTCACGGTATCAAGGATCTTGGTGGACAATGGAAGCTCGGTTAATGTTATCTTCAAAAAGGCATTCAATGAGATGAGGGTGGAAGCCAGGAGGGTGTTAGCAGCGGATGGACCGCTGTTCGGATTCTCAGGAGAAGGAAAGAAGTAGAGGGGGGAGTCGGTCTCCAGGTAACCCTGGGAGAGCTGTCCAGGAACTGCCGCTTTGTGATAGTGGACGCTCCCAGCAGTTACAACGCCATCTTCGGGCGCCCTTTGATTAGTCCTTTAGGTGCGTACCATCATCATTTCATCAATGTTTGAAACTCAATTCAGGAGGGACCCAGATCAGGGTGAGAGGAGATCCGAAGGCGGCCCGGGAATGTTATGTGATAGCAGTAAACACTATCTCATGGAGGGGGATGCGGAAGAGTTAGAAAGAAGACTGGAACGGGTGGAACAAGAGGAGAGTAGAGTTGAGGAGCTGGGAGGTGGCATTGCGGAGGAGCCAGTCATGGCAGGGAGTCAAGGGTCGGAAGAGAAGGGAAGAGGAGAGTAGAGTTGAGGAGCTGGGAGGTGGCACTGCGGAGGAGCCAATAATGGCAGGGGAGTCGAGGGTCGGAAGAGAAGGGGAAGAGGAGAGTAGAGTTGAGGAGCTGGGAGGTGGCACTGCGGAGGAGCCAGTAATGGCAGGGGAGTCAAGGGTCGGAAGAGAAGGGAAGAGGAGAGTAGAGTTGAGGAGCTGGGAGGTGGCATTGCGGAGGAGCCAGTCATGGCAGGGGAGTCAAGGGTCGGAAGAGAAGGGGAAGAGGAGAGTAGAGTTGAGGAGCTGGGAGGGGCACTGCGGAGGAGCCAGTAATGGCAGGGGAGTCAAGGGTCGGAAGAGAAGGGGAAGAGGAGAGTAGAGTTGAGGAGCTGGGAGGTGGCATTGCGGAGGAGCCAGTAATGGCAGGGGAGTCAAGGGTCGGAAGAGAAGGGGAAGAGGAGAGTAGAGTTGAGGAGCTGGGAGGTGGCATTGCGGAGGAGCAGTCATGGCAGGGGAGTCAAGGGTCGGAAGAGAGGGAAAGAGGAGAGAGGAAGAAAAAGAAAAATAGGAGAGATGGAAGAGTCAGTGCTAGGAGGAGGCCCAGTGCGTGTGGAGGAGAGGTTCGTAGAGAAAGTAGGCATGGCAGTAGAGAAAAAAGAGGGTGGAGAGCAAGAGCTCGGAAACCAGGAGGAAGGGCTGGGAGAGGAAGAGGAGATTCCAAAAGATCAGGAGGAAGAAGAAGAGCCCTCGAGGCTGAGGGCTGCAGTCGAGCTACAGGAGGTGGTCATCCGAACAAAAGAAGGAAGAAAAGAAAAGATCAAAATCAGCGGAGAGCTTGGCCTTGAGGATCAGGAGGAGATCCGAAAGTGCGTACAGGAAAACATTGATATCTTTGCTTGGAGCGCGGCTGACATGCCAGGGATTGACGCAGATGTGGCATGCCATCGTCTCAACCTTGACCCCACGGTTCGTCCCGTCCAGCAGAAGAAAAGGGCCATCGCTTCCAGGATGGCCAAGCCTATCAGGGAGGAAGTGGAAAAGCTGCTCCAGGCGGGGTTCATATCCGCAAACAAGTATCCGGGGTGGGTGAGCAATGTTGTGATGGTAAAGAAGGGGGAAGGGAAGTGGAGAATGTGTATTGACTTCTCTCTTTTGAATAAAGCATGTCCCAAGGATTGTTACCCTTTGCCTCGAATCGACGCGCTGGTTGATTCAGCCGTCGGTTTTTCACTAATGAGTTTTTTAGATGCCTTTTCAGGATACCATCAAATACGCATGCACCCACCGGACATCAAGGATGTCACCTTTATCACCGAGGATGGATGCTTCAGCTATAACATGATGCCTTTTGGTTGAAGAATGCGGGGGCGACCTACCAACGGATGATGGACCGGATCTTCCGAGAACAAAAGGGACGGAACCTCGAAGTCTACGTAGACGACTTGATGATCAAGAGACAAGATCTCAAGTCTCATATTGCGGATCTGGAAGAAACGTTTGCAACAGTAAGGAAGTACAAGATGAGGCTTAATCCGCTGAAGTGCGTATTCGGGGCCAGTAGGGGAAAGTTTTTAGGACATCTCCTCACCCCATCAGGAGTAGAGCCTAACCCGGATAAGGTAAGGGCTATCCTAGAACTAGAGTCTCCAACGAATACCAAAGAGGTCCAGCGTCTTACCGGCAAGTTGGCGGGGCTCAGCAGATTCCTTTCCAGGGCAGGAGAGAGGTGCTCACCTTTCTTTCGGACATTGAGGGGGGGAAAGAAATTCGAGTGGACCTCCGAGTGCGAGAATGCCTTTTCTAGCCTTGAAGCAGCAGCTCACCAAGGCACCGCTACTCCAAGGTCCGAGAGAAGGAGAGATTCTATTCTTGTACCTAGGGGTAGGGGCAGGGGCAGTGAGTTCGGTCCTCGTGCGGGAAGAAGGTAAAAAGCAATTCCCGATTTACTATGTAAGTAGAGTCCTCAAAAAAGCAGAACTAAAGTATCCTATCCTAGAGAAGCTAGCCTTTGCCCTCGTTACCTCAGCCCGAAAGCTCAGGCCATATTTTCAGGCCCATTCCATCCAGATCGTGACGGACCACCCTCTCCGCCGTATTTTGGAAGGGGTAGAGCACTCTGGGAGATTAGCTAAATGGTCAATAGAACTCAGTGAGTTTGACCTTTCTTATATTCCTCGGTTAGCTATCAAGGCGCAAGCTGTAGCAGATTTCTTGGTGGATTACACGGTGGAGGTCAAGGAGGCCGAGACGTCTCCCATAGTAGCTTGGGAGATGCTAGTAGATGGGGCCTCGGGTAAGAATTCTTTTGGAGGAGGGATGGTTTTGATAAGTCCGGAGGGAACACGGATCGAACAGGCCCTGAAGGTTCATTTCATCCTCACTAACAATCAAGCGGAGTACGAGGCCATTATAGCAGGGCTGAAGTTGGCTCGTGAGCTCGGTATACAAGATATTAAGGTCTCCACGGATTCCATGATAGTGGCAAGGCATATAAAAGGAGAATTTGAGGTAAGAGAGCCCACCCTCCAGTTGTACTTAACAAAGGTAAAAAGAATCATTGGGCAGTTCCGCAGTTTCTCAGTTCAACACGTCCCAAGGGAAGAAAATATTCGGGCAGACCTGCTCGCCAAGCACGGTCCTCGGGCCGGAGGAACCATGACAGAGCTCTTTAGACCCTCCATCGAGGAGGGAGAATTGATGGAAGTAGATCAGCAGAGGTCCTGGATGGATCCATTTACCACCTACTTGACGACGGGACGTCTGCCCGAGGGAGAGCTCGAGAAGAAGCAAGTCAGATACAAGTCGGCGTACTACCTGCTGAAAGAAGGGATCTTGTACCGTAAGACGTTGTCGGGGCTGTTGGCTCGATGCGTATCCGAGAAGGAGGTTGCGAGGGTGCTGGAAGAAATTCACTCTGGAGAATGCGGCAGCCATTCCGGGAGTCGGACCTTGGAAGGAAGGGTGTTGAGGCAAGGCTATTCTGGCCCGCCTTAGGAACGATGCCGAGGAATTCGCAAGGAAGTGCGAAAAGTGCCAGGAGTTTGCCCTCTTCAGCTCCTCCCGGCCCAAAGGTTGCGCACGATCACAGCTCCATGGCCCTTCGCCATATGGGGGCTAGATCTGGTGGGTCCATTCCCTCAAGCCAGTGGCCAGAGGAGGTTCCTGCTGGTCATGGTAGACTATTTCTCAAAATGGCTGGAGGTGAAGGCTTTGGCGAAGGTAACGTCTCAAGTGGTCAAAAGCTTCGTATGGGGGGAAATCATCTGTAGGCATGGGCTCCCTCTGGCCATTGTCACGGATAACGGACCGCAGTTTGCCAGCAGAGAGTTCGTAGATTTCTGTATACAACTAGGTATAGACCTACGGTTTGCTTCAGTGCATCATCCTCGAAGCAATGGGCAGGTGGAAGCCGCGAATAAGGTCATCGTGAACCTCTTAAAGAAAAAGGTGGAAAACTTGAGGGGAAGTTGGGTGGAGCAGCTCCCCTCCGTCCTCTGGGCCTTAAGGACCACGCCAAGTTCCGCCACGGGGGAGACACCGTTCAAACTTTCCCATGGCTCTGAGGCCGTCATACCTGTTGAGTTCGAGGTTGAGTCACCTAGAGTAGCCGCGGCAAGGAAGGGAGATGAGAAGTGGCTGGTAGATAATGACGAAGAGCAAAGGCTCTCCCTCGACTTGGTGGAGGAGCTTAGAGAGCTGGCATCTATCCGACAGGAGGAGGTCAAGAACCGGATGTCAAGATATTTTGATAAGCACGTCAGAGTCAAGCAGTTTGAGAAGGGAGACTTGGTCCTCAAGAAAGTGGATGCAGCAGGGAGAGGGGCTTCGGTAGGGAAGCTCAACCCCAACTGGGAAGGTCCTTTTATTGTAAAAGAGGTCTTGAAATCAGGAGGGTATCACCTCCAAGATGTGGACGGGACACCCTAGATCGCGCCCGAAGCGGCGACGACCTAAAGCGTTTCTATCCTTAATACTTTTGTTCATGTTCATTATCTATGCGGAATGAGGTGTGGTTTCCTTTGTTTTTCTCTCTCACTTTTCAATTTTAGCCAACCTGGCAAGGCCTTCTGGTACCGCCATACAGTTTCAAATAGCTGTCTCCTCAAAGCAGGAAGATTTTATTTTGGAGAGGAGACCCCGAGAAGACCCGCTGTCCAGGCTACCACCGAGCTGGCAGGTCTGTAGGCTCACTCGGTGGTTGGAGTTGGTTTTGGAGAGGAGACCCCGAGAAGACCCGCTGTCCAGGCTACCATCGAGCTGGCAGGTCTGTAGGCTCACTCGGTGGTTGGAGTTGGTTTTGGAGAGGAGACCCCGAGAAGACCCGCTGTCCAGGCTACCATCGAGCTGGCAGGTCTGTAGGCTCACTCGGTGGTTGGAGTTGGTTTTGGAGAGGAGACCCCGAGAAGACCCGCTGTCCAGGCTACCATCGAGCTGGCAGGTCTGTAGGCTCACTCGGTGGTTGGAGTTGGTTTTGGAGAGGAGACCCCGAGAAGACCCGCTGTCCAGGCTACCATCGAGCTGGCAGGTCTGTAGGCTCACTCGGTGGTTGGAGTTGGTTTTGGAGAGGAGACCCCGAGAAGACCCGCTGTCCAGGCTACCATCGAGCTGGCAGGTCTGTAGGCTCACTCGGTGGTTGGAGTTGGTTTTGGAGAGGAGACCCCGAGAAGACCCGCTGTCCAGGCTACCATCGAGCTGGCAGGTCTGTAGGCTCACTCGGTGGTTGGAGTTGGTTTTGGAGAGGAGACCCCGAGAAGACCCGCTGTCCAGGCTACCATCGAGCTGGCAGGTCTGTAGGCTCACTCGAGCTGGTTGTAGGCTCAGGTTGGTTGGTTGGAGAGGAGACCCCGAGAAGACCCGCTGTCCAGGCTACCATCGAGCTGGCAGGTCTGTAGGCTCACTAGGTGGTTGGAGTTGGTTTTGGAGAGGAGACCCCGAGAAGACCCGCTGTCCAGGCTACCATCGAGCTGGCAGGTCTGTAGGCTCACTCGGTGGTTGGAGTTGGTTTTGGAGAGGAGACCCCGAGAAGACCCGCTGTCCAGGCTACCATCGAGCTGGCAAGGTCTGTAGGCTCACTCGGTGGTTGGAGTTGGTTTTGGAGAGGAGACCCCGAGGCTACCATCGAGCTGGCAGGTCTGTAGGCTCACTCGGTGGTTGGAGTTGGTTTTGGAGAGGAGACCCCGAGAAGACCCGCTGTCCAGGCTACCATCGAGCTGGCAGGTCTGTAGGCTCACTCGGTGGTTGGAGTTGGTTTTGGAGAGGAGACCCCGAGAAGACCCGCTGTCCAGGCTACCATCGAGCTGGCAGGTCTGTAGGCTCACTCGGTGGTTGGAGTTGGTTTTGGAGAGGAGACCCCGAGAAGACCCGCTGTCCAGGCTACCATCGGCTGGCAGGTCTGTAGGCTCACACGGCGGTTGGAGTTGGTTTTGGAGAGGAGACCCCGAGAAGACCCGCTACCCGGGCTATCATCGAGTTGACAGGTCGGTAGGCTCACTCAGAGGTTAGGTAAAGGGGCAGCATATGGATGAAAGTTTCATAATTTGATCAAAAGCAAGATCCTTGTCCCAAAGGAAGAAGAGGAGGAAGGAGTCGGTCCCTCAAGATCCTCTCGCGCCAAGGGTGCCCAGGGGAAAGGCGAGTGGAAGGGTACATGGCTATTCGCACCTAGAGTAAGGGGTCTGCTCTTCGGCCAAAGGGCGAGAAGAGGAGTACCTTCGTCTCGCAAGCGAAATCAAGCATAATAACGATTCGAGACCCACTCGCGCCTGGGGCGTCCAGAGATAAGGCGAGAGGGAGTGATATGTCCCCGCGCAAGAGCACTGAGGGCCCGCCCACTCGCGCCACAAGTAAAGCTAACCCCTCCATCGATAGGCGAGACAAGTCGTGATCTTGTTCCGCAAAGTGAAGAGAGGGTAGGCATACAGGAGAGATGAAAAGAAGGGCTTTAAAAATAAAATATATATGTGTCATTCACAAAAAGAGGCCGTAATACAAAAATGCCTCAGCAACAAGTATCCAAAAGAGAAAAAGGGGGGGGAGAAGAGGAGTATACACAAAAAGAAAAACACTGTGAAATAAATCCTCTATCCTTCCGCGCTGGAGGACGGGCCGTCTTCCTCCTCGCCATAAATCTTGGGTACCAGGTCGCGGGCAGTGACTTCCTCGCAGCCTTCCCTGATAACTTCCATCTCCTTCATCATCTTCACGATTAGTTCGGCGGTCCGGATATTGGCGTCTTTGCAGAGCCCCATGACCTCGGCATGAGAGTAATAAGAGGGAGGAGGTTGAGGAATCACCACGCGAGAAGGCGAGAGGGCAGCCTCCTGAAGTCGAGTGATCTCGGACTCCATGCTTTTAACCTCCCCTTCCAGAGTAGCTATGCGCGAGTGCATCCTGTCGGCCGTCTCGGCATCCTGCGAGAGGTTTATTCATTAGGGGAAGTTGAAGGTGAACAAAGAAAGGAAAGGAATTGAGAATGGGGAAACTCACCACACCACCCAGAGCTTTGGCGAGAAGGTTTTCGGCCACGGCCAACCGTTTCTCAAGATCCGTAGACTTCTCGCGCTCTGCCGCCAGGCTCGCCTCTGAATCCCTCCAGCTCTTATTATTGTAAATCAGACGGCGTGAGACCTGGTGCGATAGCTCTAGCGAGCGCATCTGGGATTGCGCGGCCCTTAGGATCAAATCCCGCGAGGGGGGCTCAGCGGCAGCTTCTCGCTCTGCGCCTCCATAAAGGCCAAAGCCCAGAGAGAATGTATGAGCCGTAGGTTGGTCTCGCTCCATCCAGGGAGGAAGGAGGGTAGAGATAGAGACCCGGTTCGCCTCCTTGTCCCATATCAGGGTTGGCTCACCGGCAGCATCCGGGATCGCTGGGCCCATATTGAAGTTCAGATGAGTGGAGGGAGCCGGGCGGCTGGAAGAGCCCACCTCGCGAGTAGGAGATTTCGGGGGGATGTTGTCAGCAAGAGAATCAGGTTGACCCGCCCCGCCAGTCGGCGAGACGGTCCGCTGATCAAGAAGCCGAGAAGGGGATTGGGGAGATTGAGAACCCAGAGAGATGGGGGATAAGGATCCCGACACATCTACCATCTCGGCAGGAACTTGCTTCGCCTTTCCAGAGGGAAGAGGCGCTCCTTTCTTGACCTTTGCTTTCTTCGAAGGACTCTGGCGAGACGGGGCGGAGCTTCCTGCAGGCCTTTTCTTCAGGGAGAGGGGTAGGTTTTCTCTCGCCGCCTCAGCTGCCATCGTGGCGAAGGCGACGTCTTTGGAAGGTTTGATGCTGCTTTTATAAGGCGGGCGAACGGGAACATTTCTTTCTCCTGGAAACGGTGAGACGATGCGTTTATAAAAGCTATTCGTTAGACCTAGACGAAAATAAAGGGCCCCAGCATTTACCTTCGCCTGGAAGCACAGGAAGGAGGGAGTCGAGGCCACGCCTCAGGAACTGAACCTCGAAGTTCTTGCCGATGAAGAAGTCACAAAGAAGCTTGTCCGTGCCACTAACCTGGGGAGTGGTATAGAACACCTCGGCTGGCGACACAGGCGCCAGCGGAATGCCACCCATGTTGCCGCGGATGAAGACGAAGCGAGTAATCCAATGATGATTCTTGTTAGGCGTCTCGCAAACCTTGAGACCCTGCCCCGTGAAATAGGAAACGCCGTCGGCATTGGCATGGTAGACAAAAAGCTTGCGGAAGGAGTTCAGGCTGAACTCGATTCGCTCCCGGCGCATGTAGCAGGCGAAGGCAACGAGTACAGAGATGGCGTTTGGGTTCAGCTGTGCAGGAACAGTCCCGAAGTATTTGAGAACCTGTTTCACTTCTGGCCAGAGGGGCAACCTCAGCCCCGCTTCGAAATGCGGGACGGGGAAGGCAGTTCACCGGGATAGAAAGTGTTGATTGACTCCCCCACTTTTGGAGGGCGGGACTCAAAACCTTCCGGCAAGAAATCGCGAGTAAAGGCGTTGTAGTCCTCCTCGGAAATCCGGCCGGGAGGAAAATCATGGTCACCAAACCGCCTCCCGCATCGGCTTCGCCCCTCGCCTTCTTCAGCCTTCCTTTTCCCCATTCTGGACAGAGAGAGCGAAAAGGAGGATGCGAGAAGAACAGGCGAGACGAGGCACCAACAGGATCAGTTCGCGAGAGAAGGGAGAGAGAGGTGAGGTTTAGGGCGCCGAGACAAATCAAGAGCATGATCCGGGCCCCAGGGATAGGGGGGTATTTATAGCCCGTTGAATAAAGAGAAAAATACGAAGAGGTGGAAAAAATATATAGTGTAAAGGAAGGGGAAGAGTCGGCCGTCCTTCTCTCTCTCCTAGTCTCGATTGGTGTAGCCTAACGTAAGCCCCAAGCCGGGGACGAGGCAGTATCATAAAAAATACAATAAAAATAAAAAGAGAGTAGTGATTTAAGCACAGATACAACGCGCGAGTCACAGAGTAGAAAAGCGCGGTACTAGAAGTAAAATTATCAAAGGAACTATTAAAAGAAGTTATTAAGCCGACCCATTCAGTAGATCCAAAGAGTTCGGGCGGTAGCCGCGAGAGGAAATGTTATTACAAAACAAAGAGCGGTACAAAGAAAATAAAGGCGTAGGGTGGCGCGAGGGATTCAATCCTTATGCCACCGCCAGCGCCCCCCACCGCGAGACCTCGCGCAGGGAGGACGGTGGGGGAGGTGAAAAGCACGAGCCGCATCCACGCCGCGACGCGCGAGACGGAGTTGTTGATCGACCTCGTTCAGAATCGCCTGGGGATCGGTCTCGTCTATCTCAATATCAGCATCAACTTCGGAGGTCAAGCGGGCAACCTCCACCTCTAGCCAATCAATCTGCCGGTCGGCCGTTTGCTTGTCTTTCTCCAACTCTTGAATCATGATCGCGTGTTTTCGGAACATCTCGGCCACCCTGCGCTTCATCGCCAGCGGATCCATAGGGTCGCCAAGGTAATCTTCTATCTCGTCCATGGGAGGAGGAGGCGAGGAGACCGCTCGCCTCGGGCGCTCCTCAGCAGGCGAGTCTTCGGCAGATGAGTCTACTCGCACATCTGCAAAGGCAAAAACAGAAGGAAAGACATAATAAAAGGTGGACGGCCAGAGAAGGCTAGAGCCAAGGGTAGGGGATTCCTAACCAGAGTGGCGAGAGGTCCCAGCGACATGGGAAGGCTCACCATTCTTCCCACCAAGAGTAGAAGGAGGAGTAGAAGGAGGAGGCGAGACAGGGTTTAGATGATGGCTGGCAAGATGAGTTTGTGTGCTACCAGACTGACCGAGGGGTGCGTGACTTTTCTGAAAACCAACAGCAAAAGGAGCAATGAAAGATAGATAACGAACAGATGAGGTATACAAGGACCTTACCTCCTTTTCTTGGGGAAGCGACGGTGTAGGAGGGATGCGTCTTTCCGGGGGATCCGGTAAGAGTCCTCCCGACGGGGGAGCCAGATCGGTTGTTCTCGCCTTCTTCGGGCGAGAAGACGAGGGCGGAGGTGAAGAAAAAGTGCGAGCGGGAATTAGGTTCAAGGCAGCCGCACTCGCCTTGTTCCGCTGGCGCACCAACGCGATACGATCGCGAAAGCTTTTGCTAAGAGACATGGCAGCAGGGTGGATGTAGCGGTAATAAAGAAAGGAGGCCTGCCGCACTTGGGGAGGATCCCAATATTTATAGACTCGTGGGGGGGAATCTCACCCGAAAAAGATTCCGCTTTAAAGTCGCTGAGGTGACGTGAGCCTCGGTTGGACTTTTCTTTTCGGGCTTAGACAACCCCGAAAAGAGCGGGGATTGTGTACAACCTCGGGCTCACAGGAGGGAACCCAGCAGAGAGGGAATTAGAAGAATCCTCAAAAGGAGACAAGGCCCTAGGCGAGAGGGGCCCGACGCAAAGACCACTCGCACTAAGCGAGAGGGGCCTAAAGCTGGGTCCACTCGCAATGGGCGAGAGGAGCCCAAAAGCTGGGTCCACTCGCAATAGGCGAGAGGAGCCCAAAAGAGGGTCTACTCGCAATAGGCGAGAGGAGCCAAAACGTGGG
Source organism: Platanthera zijinensis (assembly GCA_039513925.1). Taxonomy (NCBI): domain Eukaryota; kingdom Viridiplantae; phylum Streptophyta; class Magnoliopsida; order Asparagales; family Orchidaceae; genus Platanthera; species Platanthera zijinensis. The sequence continues at coordinate 189,526,707 of CM077084.1, forward strand.
TCCTTTCGCCTGGCGGGTGGGGGTCAAAGGAAGATTGTCTATATGTCGTCTGAGGGTCTCGCCCGCGAGGTAATCCTTTTCAGCCGCAAGGTGGTCCTCTCGCCAAGCATCGGGTCGGCAGGAAGAGATAAGGCCGGTTCAGCAATTGGGTGGGGACCGGCTCACTTAGCAAGCGGTTCATCCTTTTTGGCCTTTTTACTCTTTTACCCTCTGTGGTCTGCTCATAGCCCTTCAGAACAGCAGAGTTTCGCTGTTGGCAGACCCAACCCAGGGTATTCAGGTAATTTCACAGATGCTTGTTTTGGTTATTTGCAGTTCAAATCCTGAAGCCTATAAATAGACCGGTAAGGTGTCTGAGAAGAGGGCATGTGGAACCTTCTTTTTCCTTCTCACTCAGGCACCTAGCTCAGCATTGGCTAGGGAGGGGAAGGATTCTAGTCCTTCCGGGTGAGCGGTGGGACCTCCGAGCTGAAGCTCCCGGTCTATTCCTTTAGGTGTCTTGTTGGGAGCGCGGTTCAAAGAAAGTAAGCGTGGGTTGCAGCCTTAGATCCGAGCTTTTAGGAGAAACTAGTTCTTTCTGGTTTCAACAGGGATGACAATCTAACATTGGTTCATATGAAGAATTGCTTGGGGATGAAAGAAGGTTAAAAGAGGGTAGAGAAGTGACGTTTTGAAGATGAGATGGAAGGGGGATAAAGGTGGAGTTGTAGAATCTGGAGATTGAGATTGATCTAGAAGTTATTGTTGTTGATGCACTAGGGATGAAATGACAGGGGACTGATAAGGTGTAGGTTGATGAACTGGAGAAGTAGCATGGATGGGGGAATCAGGAGGTATAGGTAGAGATGTTGGAGTTGAGGAAATTTGTTGGAGGGATGATGAAAGGGTTTGGTCAAGAGGGGGAATGGAACTTTCTTCTGCAAGGTGAAAAGTGGCTGGTACTACCCTATTACTCTCAGAGGTTTTATAGGAGGAAGCCCTGGATGGCATTGAGATAGTCCTCTCCCACCTGCCAAATAAAGCGCAGGTCAGCCTCTTGGAGGCGTTGATGAATATAGATGGGGAGACCAGGGATTCAGCAACCTTGGCATTAAAGAAGAATCCAAGAATCCTTCCAATGAAAACTTCTTTCTTATTATTCTTCTTCTTAATCAGATTGAACAAAATTTTGGCCCAATTAGCATCCTTCTTATTTACCAACTCACTCATCACTAAGAACTGCTGCCTGGTAATGTGATCATGGGATGTATGCTCTCCAAGCAACACTTTACCGACTACATCTATAAGAAATTTATATTCAGCATATTGATGCTTCTTCAGCAATTTATTTGGATTGTATCCATAGTAACCCATCAAAGTCAACATTTCCTCATATTTAGAAGATTCAAGTTCAATATCTTCTTTACCGTTAACTAGTCCAAAGATTTCAGAAAGAGTATCTGGGGTTAAGGAAATAGCGTTACCAGATATAGTTCCAACCATCATGTAAGCATCTAGGGTAGATGAAGTATAAACCCACTCCCTTATTTCTGAACCAGCAATCTTCATTCTGGTAGACATTAGGGTCTTCAAACTGAGTTCCTTGAATAACTGCAGAATATCTTTGAAGATCTTGTCTGATTGCTGAAAAGAATCAAAATTGATATCGAAACCCATATCGAACTTCATGCCGGAAAGAGCTCCTGATGGAATCGCCATTAGTTTCCTGCAACACGAAAGCAAAAAGATCAAGTATCGGGGAACAGAAACAGCGGGATGGAGGTCGGAGAAAACCTAGTTATAAGGTTTTTCAGAATATGAACCGACAAACTCAGTCCTGCAAAATAAGAGAGATCTTCGATCTGAGGTCGACAAAATGTTTTATAGTCTAAAGAATTCGTTGATCTCAGTTAGAAGAGGGTAAAAATTTTCATCGTACTCAGGTCGATGAAAACTTTTCTAAAGCCAGATCGTCGATCTCAGGTCGAGGACAAATCACTTCTATAGAGAGTTCGTTGATATCAGGTCGATGAAATATCTCAAGAACTTCCCTTAGTTCGTCGATCTCAGGTCGACGAATTTTTGCAAGTTCTTCGACCATAGACACAGAATTATATTAAAGTATCACCATTCATCAGGCCTAGCTGATTCAAAAAGGATAGATGTTTCTTCTCATCCAAGGATTTGGTGAAGATGTCTGCCCTTTGCAAATCAGTGGGAATGAAAGTAATATTAATTTTCTTCTTATCCACACATTCTATATTGAAATGATGTCTAACATCTATATGCTTGGTTCTAGAATGATGCACTAGATTCTGTGCTATAGATATAGCACTAGTACTATAACAAAATAGAGTTGAATTATTTAAGTTGTAATCATAATCCAGGAGTTGATTTTGTATCCATAGCATCTGTGAGCAGCAAGTGCCAGCTACTATATATTCAGCTTCTGCAGTTGATGTAGACACTGATGTCTGCTTTTTATAAAACCAGGAGACTAGTCTAGCACCAAGAAACTAGCATGTGCCTGAAGTGCTTTTCTTGTCAACTCTATATCCAACAAAGTCAGCATCCTTGTATCCAGTTAACTCAAATTCTGATTCAATTGAATACCAGAGTCCTAGATATGGGCAACTTTTAATATATTGTAAAATTCTTTTTAATAAAATTAGGTGAGATTCTTTAGGGTTCACCTGGAACCTAGCACAAAGACATGTAGAAAACATTATATCAGGCCTACTTGTTGTGAGATATAGAAGGGACCCAATAATGACCCTATATAATTTCTAATCAACATATTTCCCTTGTTCATCAGAATCAACCATAGCATTTGTAGCCATAGGTGTTTTCTTATCTGAGGCATAAGCCATCCCAAACCTGTTAATCAGCTCTTTAGTATATTTGGATTCAGATAAGAAAATGCCATCAGGAGTCTGCTTCACTTGGAGTCCAAGGAACTAGAAGAGCTCACCCATGGTACTCATCTCAAACTTGGAATGCATAAGGTTAGAAAACCTTGTACATAGTTTGGGATCATTAGAGCCAAATATTATGTCATCCATATATATTTGTACCAAAAGTATTTTATCATTATGATGCTTGAAAAACAAATTCCTATCTACCATGCCTCTAGAAAACTTATGCTTTAAAAGAAAGATAGTTAAGGTTTCATACCAAGCTCTTGGAGTTTGCTTTAGACCATAGATAGCTTTATGCAATCTAAAAACATAAGAGGGATGAGATGAATAGATAATGTAACATCCCATTTTCAGCTAGACCCCTAGGAGTCGGTCTACCATGACAGAGCCCTAGGAAACCCAAGAATCGAAGTCCATCGGCCCAGATTTCGGGTCACTGGTTGGTCACGCCCATGACCGATTCATCACGCTCGTGACCCAAGGCGTGACCCCCCCTTCGACGATCGTCGATCTAAGGAAGACGATCGTCGGGCGAAGAATTTGCAACCCGGGCCTGTCACGCCCGTGACCGACTTGTCACGCCCGTGACCTAGGGCATGACCCCTTCGACAATCGTCGATCTCAGGAAGAAGATCGACGAGTGCAGAATTTGTATCATGGGCCTGTCACGCCCGTGACCAATATGTCACGCCGTGACCGAGGGCGTGACCCCTTCGACAATCGTCGATCTCAGGAAGACGATCGTCGAGCGTAGAATTTGTAACTCGGGCCTGTCACGCCCGTGACCGACGTGTCACGCCCGTGACCTAGGGCGTGACCCCCCCCCCCCCCCTTCGACGATCGTCGATCTCAGGGAGATGATCGTCGAGCTCAGAATATGCCACACATCCCTGTCACGCTCGTGACCTACGTGTCACGCCAGTGACAAAGGCCGAAATGTCAGCCAGGCTGGAAATTTTTGTAACCAAAGCCATAATTAATTCTGACTATGGAAAGTTACACTAGGAGTAATTATGGGCCGTTTACTTCTCTAATTACTTAATAAAATGAGGAAGAGTTGACCCAATAGGAAATCGCCACCTGGATCAGTCATTTCTTCTTCCACCTTTTTCCTCTCCCTCCACCATAACAGAAATATTATTAAGAGAGAGAGAGCTTTAAAGGCCATGAATGTTTCACCCTTTCCCCTCCCCATTTGGATACCTATAAAATCCCGCTTAGAGCAAGATGAGAGGTTTACACTCTTGGCCAAAAGGATTCAGACTATTGTTCTTGCTGTAGGAGAAGTTCGGGAACGCCACCACCACGCCATGACAATCCGACATTCATCTCGCCTCCAAACCGCGAACAAGGTCCTCCTCTACTTCTTTTTTGTGGGTAGATCTTAGGATCTTAGAAAGGACTTCATGCTCAACAGAGCCGAACCTATCTCGAGTTTTCACGTAGAAACCATGAAAAAAATATTTTCGGGTACGCCGAAACCGCCACCTCCGGCGGCCAAACCACCGCCGACCGATAGCCATCGCCTCGACAAAGGTGGTGGTGGTGGTGGCTGGCCAGGGAAGTTATCAGACGGCCGGCGACGGATCGCGGAAAGGCTACAAGAAATATAAGTTTTCTGAGTTCTGTCTTCTGGTTTTGTAGGAGATGAACAGTAAAACATATTTATATTATAAAGTTTTAAATATAGTATATAAGGAAAATATATATTAAATGGGCATATATTGATGCTGCAAAACGAGGCAATTAGAGGCTGATTTAGGAAAAATGGCCAGTCACGAAAGTTGTAGCCCGTCGAGTCTAGATTAATTTAAAATTGATTTAAACTCGTTTGGGTAAGCGGTTTTACGTAACACCCATTTTAGTAGAGGCTGTACCTAGAGTTGGGGAGGAACTAAAATGAATGCCCACGCTTCGTCCCTTGTCCAAATGACCTGAAATTTGGGCAGGTGGTTACCCTTAGCCATATCTAAAGGCTTTCCAAAAATGGGAATTTTTGTAGATACTTTGCCTAAGGTTTTTGCTTTAATTTAATTAAGTTAGAGGAATTTATTTAAGTGGTCAACTGATCTCCAAACCCTCCCAAATTTTGGTGAGTGGTCCCTGGCTATAAAGCCTATTTCTGTACAAAATTTCAACTTATTTTGATGAGTTTTGGATAGGAAGTCACCTATTCTTAACTAGGCATTAATGAGACGTTTTTGAGTAAAAAGTACACTAAGAGATTGGAATGGTCAAATCACCTCAAAAGAGGCTGATATTTTGGCCACTGACTTAAATGGGTTATTATAACCCACTTTGAGAAAATGGTGTGGTTCAGGGTTAGTTTACCCTAGGATCTAAAATCAAACCCTAAATGGAGGGTTTTGAGGGTTGTGAAGGACATGGGGGCAATTGATCTCATATTGCCTTGAAATTCTGTAGAGTTGACAATAGCATTATAAGAATCATCTGGGTGGAATCTTGGAGGATTTGGAGACAGGTAGATACCTCAAAACCCTAAGCTTAGCTTTAGGATAAACTACTAATTAAGTACAATCTGTCACTAAACATTATCTAAAAGCTGTGAAACTCGGGTAGAGTAAGTTTTGGGGCGGGTAGAAACTATAACAATTTTATTGGAATTTTATGATGTCTAATTGCAGCACTTCATTTGTAACGATTGTTATAGCCCTAATTGATGTTTTAATTATTTGAATCTTTCTGATCATTGAAACCCCATGAAATGTTGGAAGTAAATGTTTTAGGAAAGAATGGTTGCTCCTGAATTTTTGTATAATTTTTAGTTTAGTAAATCCAGTACTTCCTTCACAAATGTTAAAAAGGAGTTTTATGATTTGAAAATTAATCATGGATGATATTGTTGCTGAAAAATTATGAAACTTGGCAAATGCTATTTTTAAGATTGTACTAGCATGATATAATTAATTTATAATTTTTGGATGGATATTCTCTGTACTTGATTCATAAATAATGAAAAATAGAAAATATTGCTAAAATAGTTTTGGTGCCTTTTTGATGATAGAAAAATTGTGATACTTTGGATTTACCATATTGAGATAGCAAAATATTTATGATAATTTTGTTGGACATCTTGCATGAGTACGTAGGGCAGTTCATGTTCAAACCGGTAGCCCTTAGAATTTTTGAGGAAATTAATTAAATGCCAGATAAATTAGGAAAATTACCATTTTCTGGATTTAGACTAATTATATCATGATAAGTCTCTAGTAAATAATTTAGGGCATTTGGATGATTATCTAGATTACCTTCTATTCGGTTTGACATATAGTCTAGGTGGGTCTACATATAGCAATTATTAAATTGCAATAGAGCGTGATCTGGGATAGTTGTTGGAGTTAGTCATTTTGTCTTGGTGGATAGGTGTGCATGATTTTGTTATAGATTGATATGAAGAGTAGTGAGAAGTGGTGATGGCTAGAGTTAAGAGGTGCTCGGGTTCGACGAAAGATCGTCATTCCCGAAGAGAGGAAGGTTAAAAATCACCCTAGGTTAGCCTATCGTAATATGAGAAGGGAATGGGTAAAGGGAATCAACCAATAATAATAAGTGCTTTGTGAAAGGGAACGATGGGCTTCAGCTACAATCATAGTTCCTAGTGCCCTTTGAGAGCCCTTCACAGGAAATACCGGGGCAGTCCTGGGTTAACGTAAACTGCAATAACAAACTTAAAAAAGTAATATAGTAATTAGGATCTCACATTTCACAAACACTGTTAACATAGTAGGATTGTTGGGAGCTTCGACTCAATTGGTTAAGAGACGGACGGAATGGTCCGGGGAGCTTCAGCTTGATTGGTTAAGAGACGGACGTTTTGGTCCGGGGAGCTTCGGCTCGGTTTTTGTTTGATTATGATTAAATTTGCATGTGCATAAAAGGAATGAAAATTAAGGTGGTGGGTCTTCGGTACTGGGTTGTCATAGAAACGACGCCAGTACGATGACTCGGCAAGTGTGGTTTTTACACTTCCCTAAAGCTAAGTCCGGCGGTCCAATCGACAAGAGTACGCAGGAGTCCGCTTTGTGCACCAAGCGTTGAGGCGTACGATAGGTCAGACCGATAGTACTATACTGGTTTTGAGGTGGGCGAGGCTCATCCCACCGCTTCCGTCTGCCACTACGGAGGTATCCTGGGAGGTAACTGCTCCGAAAGGGGGAACTAAAGGTTTGTGTGCAAAAAGTCAGGTGTGTGAGTTGCACTTGCATGTTCCATCATTCCCACTTTGATAGTTTTACTTTCAAGACTACCTAAACACCTAGAGGGAGGGTGAATAGGTACTTTTCCTTGATTTAACTTAAGGCAGAATATAACTACAGTTATTTGAATAAATCAGATATAACTAAGCTAACACAGCACAGCAATCACAAACATACACACATCACAGATTGCACACAGATTTATAGTGGTTCCCAAAGGTCTGGGTACATCCACTTTCCCCCTTCACCTATCTAGCAGTATGCTAGAGTCGGCCTAACTTCTTCCTTTAACTAAGATCCTCAGATCCTACAGCTCAAAATCCAGAAGGATTCCTACAACTCAGGCTAACAAGCCCTACCTTATCCTTGCCACAAGGCCTACAACTCAGAGAATACCTTCTCCTCCAACTCAGGCTAATAGCCCTACCACAGCCTTGCCACAAGGCCTACAGCTCAGAGAATACCTTCTCCTACAACTCAGGCATAAACAACACTACCTCAGAGAATAAATCTCCTATACTCAGCCTTTATAAAATTGGCTTTACACTAAGATCTATGAATAGATCCTACAGAATTTTATAAGGAATTTTGTAATCTCTTACCCCTATTGAGAGAGAATGTATAAGAACTTTTTTTATCAGCTCCTTGAAGAGGATGATGGCTGAAATCAACTTGATCTTAGCTTTCTTCAAAGATTCTTTAATTTTAACTTAGTTGGGTTGATTTCCTTTGAATAAAAGTGACTGGCAGCTTCCTTCTTAGACTTCAGAAATAGATCTGAATCTCCTTGACAGATTAGTTCAGTATCTGCTTCTTGAGAGACCTGTGAATGTCTGCTCCTTATCTTCAAATAGCTGGATCTCTCTCTATCCAAACCTCTTGAAGATACTTTTGAATTCTTGATTGAATTCCACTTAGACAAAATCTGAATAGTAAACTACTTCAGATCGTCTTCTTAGATCTTCTCATGAAGATCTTCTTCTTTGTTACTTGTACTTTCTTGATCACAGAATAATCTCTAATTGTGTTAGTGGATACAATACTTCTTCTCTATGTTGTTATTTTTCTTCTTCTTAATCCGTCTATTTATAGACCTCATCCATGGTAACCGGATGATTCGGTTTATAACTAATTTCTGACAAGTCTGACAGCTTCAGTAAACCTGTCATAACCCACAGCTGTCAAGTCTTCAAATAGTTCTTGAGCCTTTGACTCTATCAGCAAATCGTCGAGTCTGTCTGCCATAAAGTGTCGAGACAATCTGTCAATATGTGTCGACACAAGTGACTTAAGTGTCGACACAGCCTTTGGTGATGTCAACAAAGCTGCCTTAATGTCGACACAGCTTCTTGATACTGCAACTTGAAAATGTGTCGACACTGATTGTTTGTGTCGACACAAACACTTCACCATTCATCAGCAATCAACTTAGTCTAGACTCAGCTGTGTGTCGACACAAGTCCTGTGTGTCGACATAGTTGATGTAGACTCGGAACATAGTGTGTGTCGACACTGCCTCCAGGTGTCGACACAGTTATTGTCGACTCTGCCACTTTGTGTCAACATTGCCTCCCGGTGTCGACACAGCCGATGTCGACTATAATCTTCTGTGTATCGACACTGTCTCCCGGTGTCGACACTAGTTCTCTGAAATGTCGACATAGCTATTTCCAAGTGTCGACACAATCTTACTGAATTGTCGACACAGCTTCTTCAGGGGTCGAGATATGGACTTAGATTATTTTTCCTGCATTCTAGCACATTTTTAACCTCCACATATAAACTCAAAATAACATCAAATACACCCTGATGTATATCATTGATCTAAGTGAGGCTTCTCCAAATCAGGTACACATTTTCCAATGTACCCAACAATCTCTCCCTATTTGGAGAAGTCATAACCCTTTAGCCAATGATATACACTACTTATAAAATAAACATGATGATGTATATAAGCATTATATGACAGGGTACTATATAAACAAAACACATATCATAGTTACATCACATAATAAAGATGTAAAAGTAAATGATCACAGAACAATGTTTTGTATATCAACTCAAAAAGTTTGTTACAAAATGTTTACATTGATTTCTTTTAACAAACTAACAATTACATAGTTCTTGAACAAAAACTAGTAAAGCTAAGACTAAGGCTGGGCAGGCTCCTTAAAGACTATCCCTTTTCCAGATATTATCTGAGCCTGAGCAGGAGGTTCTATATCTTCCATGGGCTTCTTGCCTTTTAGATCAACTTTCTTTTGTGCTTCAACCTTGATCCTTTGTCTTTCAAAATAATGAAAGGGCTTGGGAAAATACTTACTAGGCTCTTGAGTATCAGGAGGTAGCTTCCCCATCTTAGCCTTTCTCCTGTGTTGAACTATGGCTTCTTGTCTTGCTTCATACTTTTGCCATTCATGCTCATTATACAATTTTCCTCTTTCATGTACTTAATCTTTTAATCCTTCCATGCAGTTAAAATGATATTCCTTGAAGTGGGGATCCACTGCTCAAAGTTTGGCTTTAATTCTGCTTGTTCTCTAAATCTTTTCTTTGATAATAGAGCATCTTGCTGAGCTTTGATAGCAGTATCTGGCATATCAACCTTTTCAATAATCACATTTTTAATAGGTTGCGGAGGGCTGTACATTGACTGAACCTGCTCATGTATCATTCCAATATCTGTGGGAGGGTAAATGACTTGGGCAACCTCAGGTTAATTACCTTCAAGTAGAATTGGTTGCACCCCTAACTCAGCCATATTATCATCATCACACAGGGGTGGGTATCCAAGAGTGGCTCTTATACTGTTAGTTACCCATTTGGCATGGTAAGACCCAGCATAGACTAACACCCTCTCCCCCTTTATGACTTCTCTAGCCACATGCTCTCTCAAGTCATCTTTCTGAAATGTGATTTGTCCATCCAGATAGTTGATTACATCTTTAAAGAATGGTTTTAATTTTTGAAGTTTGTCACTAATCAACTTCTCAGATGAAGTGATGACAGTTTTAACTTCATCTAGGGAAGCTTGTAGCTTCTGATCATATTCTTCTTCTTCTTTAGCCCTTGCAACAGTCATTGCAACAACAGTGTTTGTGAACTCAGTGACTATCACATTATTTCATTCAGTCAGATTTTCATTCATTCTTATTTGATTCTCAAAGACATAGCCTTGTTTAATATCCATCTCATCCACTTGCTTCTTAATTTCTTCTTGTTATTTGGCAAGAAATACCACAGCATTGCCTCCCTTGTGGAAGCAATCTGTCATCTCTCTTTTATTATGATTAACTTCAAACCTTATAGATTTTATCTCTTGTGCCAGATCAAATTGAAGAGCCGTTTGGCTTTCATCCAGATATTTTTCAAGAAGGAATCTCTGCTCATCCATTTTAACCTATAAATTTATCATAAATTTAGTGTAATCAAAATCAGTAGTAGCTTGGTGAGTTGTTGTCTGGAGAGCTTTCTTATAGTTGTGACTTCTCCTCTTGAAGCCCATTAGCTTTCTTTTCTTAGCCTCCCTTACCTCTGCATTTTCAGACTCTGAAGTACTTTCAATATGAACTCTTTCTGGAGGAGTGGTATGAATTTTTTTCTCAGCACCATATTGCTCCCCCTCAACATGTACTTGCTCCCCCTCAACAACACCTTGCTCCCCCTCAACCCTAAGGGTTTCCATTTTATCTGTTTCTCCTCTAATATAATGAAACAGCTCTTCAAGAGTAAATTCTTGTTGTGTGAGAGCAGGAGATTGTACTTTCTCAGCAGCAGCAGCAACACCAGAAATATCAAGATCAGTGTGAGGAACAATGTCCTCTGATAAATTGATTCTTTCTTCATCTTGTACCTGTTCAGACTCTGGCTCCCCCAACAAATATGCATTCTCAGCATTATCCTGGAGTTGTATACTTTCCAGATCCCCCTGCACTTGTGCAATTATAGTCTCTTCCTGGACTTGGGTAGTAACAGTCAGATCCTGAACTTGTGCTCTAACTTGCTCGTCCTGATCTTGTGCATCTTCATGACCATGCTCAGGCATCTCTTTTGAAAGAACTCTATCCCACCTGGAGTATTACCTCATGTCCATTCTCCTCATATGATTTATCTTTGATCCAGGAATCTATTGCATTACCTCTGGAATCATTCTAACCAAGTACAGACTCATGATCCTAGCCAAGTTTGGCTTCTTGATTCCTTCTTTAATCTTATCAAATAGTACAACAGACTAATTTGTTTGAATCTTAAAGATCACCCTAGTCATCAAGCTGAACATATAGGCTGATATCCTATCATGGCCACCTGGTTTATAAAAGATCACTTTGCCTATAATTTCAGACAGGAATTTCCCCTAAGGATTCATGCCTTTCCTGTTGATGGCAGATCCTATCTTTATGGTTGGATCCAATCCACACCATTGAAGTTTTTCCCTTGTTTTTGAGGGTGGAACCTCTTCCTCATCTTGGACCCTTGGAAGATGTAGAATATTGCTCAATCTATTCTGAGTCAGCTTGACTCATTCTCCATGCACGGTTGATTTGATCTTTAATCCGGTTGAATCCACGGATGCACTAGTATAGAACTCAAGGACTTCTTTCTTCCATATTTTCGTAGGTTCAGAGACAAGATAGTCTAATCCGTTGTCTATGAGAAGAGAAATGACTTGCTTGATCTCCGTATCTGCATCGTCGAACGCATGTCGAACCAACTCATATCCCTCGTTGATTGCATCTTCAATCTTGGGCGCTATTGGAATGAAGAGAGAGCTTTATTGGAGAGGAGAGAGATTGTCGACATAAGATTTTTGTCTCGAAACCCTGGTGAGCGTGTCGACAGAATAAGTTCTTGACCTATTTATACCATTCTAATCAAAGAAGAGCAAAAGGCGGGCAAAAATTGTCTAAAAGTGTCGACACTAATGGAATGTGTCGACAAAAACTTCTATTGTCTCGACCACGGTGCTGACTACTATGTGTCGACACCAACTGATGATATGTCGACACAGGAGATACTTAGTAGTTCATCAGAAATTGTGTGTCGACTCTTATTATAAGTGTCGACACAAAATCTGTAAGTGTCGACACCATTACTCTGGTTGTGTCGACACTACATTTCTGGATGCGTCGAATCTTTGTCCCTTAGGTGTCAACACATTTTCTCTATGTCAACACAATTTCCCTGAATTGTCGACATGAATTCTCTGTGTCGACACCTTATCACTGAATGTGTCGACACCATTTTACTTAGACAAATTTTTTTTTGTAAAACTAACCTATGGTCAGCATTCCTAATTCAATTTTAAATCTATTGAATTTAGTTTTATCCAGAGGCTTAGTAAATACATCTGCAATTTGAAAATCAGTTTTAACAAATTCTAATGAGATGTCTCCTTTTTCTACATGTTCTCTAAGAAAATGGTATTTGATCTCTATGTGCTTAGTCTTACTATGTGAAACAGGATTGTTTGCAATAAAAATAGCACTTTTAGAATCACACAATAAAGGTATTCTACTTACCTGAATACCATAATCCCTTAGCTGATGCTGAATCCACAATAGTTGTGCACAACAACTTCCAGCTGCCACATATTTAGACTCAGCTATTGATATTGCCACTCTAGTCTGCTTCTTACTGCTCCAAGATATCAATCTTCCTCCTAGGAATTGACATGTACCTGTAGTACTTTTCTATCTTCTCTACAGCCTGAAAAATCTGCACCTGAATAACCTGTTAGTTAAAAATCTCCATTCCTACGGTACCAAAGGCCTAGATTAGGTGTGCCCTTTAGATATCTCAAAATCCTCTTGACTGCAGTATAATGTGATTTTTTAGGGCATGCTTGGTACCTAGCACAGACACATATTGCATACATAAAGTCTGGTCTACTAGCAGTTAGATATAATAGAGAGACAATTATTCCTCTATACAAAGACTCATCTACAGGTTTTCCTGCATCATCTTTGCATATAGGCATACTTGTTCCCATAGGAGTTCTCATGGTGGAGGATGACTCCATACCATACTTCTTAATTAACTCCTTGGTGAACTTAGACTTGGATATGGACAAGCCATCATCAGTCTGTCTTACTTGGAGTCCCAAGAAGAACTTAAGTTCCCCCATACTGCTCATTTAAAAACTTCCCTTGCATATGTTTTGCAAACTTCTTGCAAAGGTTGTTCTCTGTAGACCCAAATATTATGTCATCTACATAGATCTGAACTAAGATTATCTTACCTTTAGATTCCCTTAGGAATAGAGTTTTGTCTATTTTACCTCTTGAGAGTTTATTCTCAATAAGGAAAGTAGACAGGGTTTCATACCAAGCCCTTGGGGCTTGCTTTAACCCATACAATGCTTTCCTAACTCTATAGACATAACCAGGTTTAAGAGAATCTACAAAACCTGATGGCTGCTCTACATAGACTTCTTCTTTTAGAACACCATTCAGGAATACTGATTTTACATCCATTTGATTTACCTTGAAGCTTTGATATGCTGCATAGGCAAGGAACATTCTGATTGCTTCCAGTCTTGCTACTAGGGCAAATGTTTGATCAAAGTCTATTCCCTCTTCCTTCCTGTATGCTTTTGCAACCAATCTTGCTTTATTCTTCACAATAACTCCATTCTCATCCAACTTGTTCCTAAAAATCCACTTTGTACCAATGATGTGGTGGTCTTTTGGTTTAGGAACTAACTCCCAGACCTTGCATCTTCTAAACTGATTAAGCTCCTCTTGCATAACATTAATCCAGTATTTGTCTTGGATAGCTTCTTCAAATTTCTTTGGATCAAGTTGAGATAGAAAACTTGAGTGCAGAACTATATTCAGATTTCTACTTCTGTTTTGCACTCCATGTCTTAGATCACCAATTATTTGATTTGTTAGATGATCCTTTTGATGTCTTACAGCTGGAGGAAGACTTTCTTCTGGCTGAACACCTCCAGTTTCTTCATTATACTATACCTCTTGGTTATCATCAGCTTTTAGAGAGTCTTGTACTCCCCCTGGATAGTAACCATCATTTTCCAATACTTTATCTGCAGTTGAGCCTTCTGCAATGGAAAGCTTGTCCATCCTATTGCTTATACCTATTGGACTGCATGAACTACAAGGCAACTCACAGTTGATTAATGTTGTTTCATCAAATACAACATGTATAGATTCTTCTATAACCTGAGTAATCATGTTGTAGACTATATAAGCCTTACTATTGTTTTTGTACCCAACAAATATCCAATCTTGGGATTTGGCAGCAAACTTAGTTAAATAAGACTTGCCATTATTAAGGATATAACACTTGTAACCAAAGATTCTAAAATAGGATAGATTTGGTTTTCTACCTTTCATGATCTCATAGGGAGTCTTTTTGTGGTACTTAGTGATAGAAGCCCTGTTGAGTACATGAAATACAGTGTTTACTGCCTCAGCCCAGAAATATTCTAGGAGAGAAGTGTCACTCAATAGAGTTCTACCAGCTTCAATAAATGTCCTATTCTTTCTTTCAGCAATACCATTTTGCTGAGGTGTTCTAGGTGATGAGAATTCTTGAAAAATCCCAAACTCTTCACACAATCTTATCATACTTTCAGATTGAAATTCAGTGCCATGGTCACTTCTGATTTTTACCACTGTACTGTCGAGTTCATTCTGAATTTGTCTGACAAAACTGTGTAAAACACTTGGGGTTTCAGATTTCTGTATTAGAAAAAACACCCAGGAATATCTAGAATAGTTATCTACAACCAAAAAAGTGTAGACCTTCCTACCTAGACTATGAACTGACATTAGACCAAAAAGATCAATATGTAAGAGGTATAGACACCTCACTGAATCCTTGTTTTCAAGGCTATGAAAGGAGGATTTTCCTTTTGACAAGATGAACATATCCCTTCCTTTATACACTAAACTTGAGGACCATTCCTCACTAACTCTTTACTAAAGAGTTGGCGAATTGTCTTGTAGTAAAGATGAGACAGCCTCTTGTGCCATTTGACACAATGAGATGATTTCTCATCAGCTACAAGACAAATAGGAGAACCTTTGTTCTCACACCCAAAATTAAGATAATAAACATTTCTCTTTCTATACCCAGTCAATATGACCTTTTGATCACTTGACCTTTTGATATGGCATCCATTTTTAACAAATGAAATGTCATATCCTAGATCACTCAGCTGACTTATGCTTATGAGGTTGTGTTTCAAACCTTTTACATAAGCCACTTGAGTGATGGTAATTTTGTTGGATGAGATGTTACCAAATCCTTTGATGATTCCTCTTCTAGATCCACCAAAGATTACTTTAGGCCCATCCTTGATAGATGTGTACTCCTTTAGTAGCCCCTTTGTTCCAGTCATGTGCCTGGAACATCCACTGTCCAAGTACCATATAGGGGCATGACAACTTGGGCTTTCCTGCAATATAGAATTACCTTCCCTTAGAACCCAAGTAAGACTTGGGTCCTTGGTTCAAGTTAGCACCATTCATATCAAAACTACCAGCAGCTCTTCTAACTGGTAGACTGTTGTTCTTCCTGACACATATGTTATGCCAGCAGTCTAAGGCAAAATGGCCTGTCTTTCCACAGCACCAGCATTCATACTTGTTGTATCTAGGTCTAGATACATTTTTGAGAGAAGAATTTCTGTTATGTGCTGGTGCTGCTGCAGCTACACCCACTGGTTTCTTATAACCATGGGGTTTATGAACATGGGCTGACTTATTGGCATTAACACCCTTGTTATTCAGAACATCAGTCTTTTTATGACCATGAATGTTTTCAAGATCATACTTGTTAGAAGGCCCATGCACCTTTCTAAAAGCTACAGGGACTTTAAAATTCAATGGATGAACTGGTGCTTTGCCCTTTCTTCTTAAATGGGCAGCCTTGGTGTTACCTTTATAGCCTATTCCTGCCTTACCCTTTTGAGCCACAAACTAATCTATTAAGGGTAAGACTGATTTTGGCTTAGAGTAACTAGCCACCAAATCTTTCTCTACTTGAAGTCTGACTTCCAGACTTTTAATTAGATCATTTTTATATGTGATTGTACCCATCTGAATAACTGTAATAGTTTTCAGCTTGGCAACCTCATTCATTTGTTGATCCAATTCTTTCTCTAAACCAGATGCAGTCATCTTAAAGTCTGCAATTTCCTTAGCCTGATTTTTGGCAAGGTTTTGGCTTTTCTTAAGTGCCTGCAATAAGTCCCCATATTCATCTATCAACTGATGAATATATCCTTCAGATTCTGATCCATCCTTATCACTTGATGAAGATGAATCTTACTCTGAACCAGTACTGTAATCAGAAATTATAGAATTACTTTGTACCATGCTGGGACCAGGCTGATCCTAGCACATGTTGTCTTCTGATTCAGCCATCAGTCCCATGCACTGATGGTCTTCTTGTTTATTGATGGAGTCCAGCAATTGTATAAACTCCTCTTCTTCACTAGCTGCATAGAGTCCAATATATGCTTCAGCTTCAGATTCTAACTCTGAGGAGGATTGATCTGTAAGACTCTTCTCTTTCTTTGCAACAAAGGATTTCTCCTTCTTGCCCTTTTGTTGAGTCTTATTTCTGTCTGCTGACTCCTTTCACTTTTCTGGACACTCAGCCACCACATGTCCTGTCCTATTGCAGCAATAGCAAACAATTTTTGATGTTGTAGCTTTGCTGGGCTTAGACCTGCTCCTTGCCTTTCTTGAAGATTTTCTCTTTGTATAATAGTCATCAACTGGCTGTGATGTGGAGGGCCTTGACTTCCACTACTTCTTCTTCAAGAACCTCTGAAACTTCCTTGTAAAGGCAGCAAAATCTGCATCTGAATAGCTGCTATCTGAGTTCTTATTTTCTTAATTTTCTGAGATAACTTCAGCCACTTCCTTAGGAGATGATGGAGACATCCTCCTGCTCTTTCTAGTGGCTTCAACCTTGAAGGCCACTTACTTTTCTCTATGCTCTCCTTTTGTATTTCTTTCTTCCTCCTTCCTAGACATTAGTTGCATTTCATATGATAATAACTTTCCAAATAAGGTTGGAGGAGAAATGTCAGCTAGTTTGGCCACTTCTCTAATGGCACAAATCTTGGTATCCTAATCCTTTGTCAAGGATCTTAGGAATTTGTCATTCAACTCATAAGTACTGAAGACCCTTCCATAGGACATCAATTCATTCACTATCCTGTAGAATTTCTTGTAACATTCAGATATGCTATCAGACTTCCCTTGTCTGAAACTCTCATATTCTTGATTGAGCATAGACTTTCTGTTTTGTCTAACTTCTTCAGAACCCTCCATGTAGACAATAAAGGTGTCCGACATTTCCTTGGAGGTTTTGCAGTGAATCAAATTTTGGAAAGTAGAATCATTTATGGCACTTACTATGATATTCTGAGCTCTCTTATCCATAGTTGCCAAATAATTTCATCCTTGGTCATTTCAGAAAAATCTTTAGGAGTTCTTTGATTTGCATCTAGAGCAGACACATTCATTGGGATATATGAACCTTCTTTTACTGTGATATATATCCTTGGGTCAGAGGCCTCCATAAACAATCTAACCCTTTCTTTGAAGATTCCAAAAATCTCTTTCCTGCAAATGGGTAATTTCATTGACCCTAATTCCTTGTGATTCTCTCCAGAACCCATTTTCTTGATTCTTGATTCTTCCTTAGGGATCTAACTCAAACTATTAAGTCCTTCTTTGAGGAACCTCCCTCTGATACCACTTGATAGTTTTACTTTCAAGACTACCTAAACACCTAGAGGGGGGGGGGCGAATAGGTACTTTTCCTTGATTTAACTTAAGGCAAAATATAACTACAGTTATTTGAATAAATTAGATATAACTAAGCTAACACAGCACAGCAATCACAAACATACACACATCACAGATTGCACACAGATTTATAGTGGTTCCCTAAGGTCTGGGTACATCCACTTTCCCCTTTCACCTATCTAGCAGTATGTTAGAGTCGGTCTAACTTCTTCCTTTAACTCAGATCCTCAGATCCTACAGCTTAGAATCCAGAAGGATTCCTACAACTCAGGCTAACAAGCCCTACCTCAGCCTTGCCACAAGGCCTACAACTCAGAGAATACCTTCTCCTATAACTCAGGCTAATAGCCCTACCTCAGCCTTGCCACAAGGCCTACAGCTCAGAGAATACCTTCTCCTACAACTCAGGCATAAACAGCCCTACCTCAGAGAATAAATCTCATACACTCAGCCTTTATAAAATAGGCTTACAACTCAGATCTATGAATAGATCTTTTAGAATTTTATAAGGAATTTTGTAATCTCTTACCCCAGCTGAGAGAGAAGGGATAAGAACTTTCTTGATCAGCTTCTTGAAGAGGATGATGGCTGAAATAGACTTGATCTTAGCTTTCTTCAAAGCTTCTTGAATCTGAACTTAGTTGGGTTGATTTCCTTTGAATAAAACTGACTAGCAGCTTCCTTCTTAGACTTCAGAAATAGATCTGAATCTCCTTGATAGATTAGTTCAGTATCTGCTTCTTGAGAGACCTGTGAATGTCTCCTCCTTGTCTTCAAATAGCTGGATCTCTCTCTATCCAAACCTCTTGAAGATACTTCTGAATTCTTGATTAAATTCCACTTAGACAAAATCTGAATAGTAAACTACTTCAGATCGTCTTCTTATATCTTCTCACAAAGATCTTCTCCTTTGTTACTTTTACTTTCTTGATCAGAGAATAATCTCTCATTGTGTTAGTGGTGACAATACTTCTTCTCTATATTGTTATTTTTCTTCTTCTGAATCCGTATATTTATAAACTTCATCCATGGTAACTAGCTGATCCGGTTTATAACTAACTTCTGACAAGTCTGATAGCTTTAGTAACCCTGTCATAACCTACAGCTATCAAGTCTTCAAACTGTTCTTGAGCCTTTAACTCTGTCAGCAAAGCATCGAGTCTGTCTGCCATAAAGTGTCGAGACCATCTGTCAATATGTGTCGACACAAGTGACTTAAGTGTCGACACAGCCTTTCGTGATGTCGATAAAGCTGCCTTGATGTCGACACAGCTTCTTGATACTGCATCTTGAGAATGTGTCAACACTGATTGTTTGGGTCGACACAAACACTTCACCATTCATCAGCAATCAACTTGGTCTAGACTCAGCTGTGTGTCGACACAAGTCCTGTGTGTCGACACAATTGATGTATACTCTGAACATAGTATGTATCGACACTGCCTCCAGGTGTCGACACAGTTGTTGTCGACTCTGCCTCTGTGTGTCGACAATGCCTCCCGGTGTCGACACAGCCGATGTCGACTATAATCTTTTGTGTGTCGACACTGCCTCCCGGTGTCGACAAAAATTCTTTGAAGTGTCGACAAAGCTATTTCCAAGTGTCGACACAATCTTACTGAAGTGTTGACACAGCTTCTTCAGGTGTCGACATATGGACTTAGAGTATTTTTCCTGCATTCTAGCACATTCTTAACCTACACATATAAACTCAAAATAACATCAAATACAACCCGATGTATATCATTGAGCTAAGTGAGGCTTCTCCAAATCAGGTACAAATTTTCCAATGTACCCAACACACTTGCATGTCATAGTATAATCGATTCATTTAATCCTGACACCTAAAGCAAAATTTGAATGGGACGCTTATACATTAGGACTTGCAAAACGACCCCTTGGTCTATAAGCTTGTGTGAGCAAGTTTATAAATTAAGGTTAAATTCTATAATTATATTCTAATATATATCATTATGTGGACACTCCCTTCGTGGAGATTTTATTTCTATATATGTGATTTTCTTGTGGACTTGTATTACTTCTTTTTGCTACCTTTCTATGATCGAATTGGCCGGTAGAATCAGCGCTTTGTGGTGATGACCATTCAGGGTGTGAAGGTGTCACCGCAAAGTGGCGGTTCTGTGCCAAAGACCCTGGTGTTTAAAAAGAAAAAAAGGGGGTCTTACAAGTGGTATCAGAGGGAAACATCGATCTGAAAAAGGTAGCAGTCCACTAACCCTGGGTCACCCCCGCTCGAGTTTAGTTTGGGGATAAACTAAGCAGCGGAAGCAGTGGTGTGCCCATAAGGGAAATCACATGTGAAAGTCCACTTCATCATTAATTGGAATTCCTCTTTGTAGCCTGCGGAAAACCCTGCCCCCAACATGGAACACCTCCGACTGCGAAGATCTCATCTTATAATCCTCTAACCAACGAGTTAGACTAAACCAACAAGGACTCGTGACTAACAATGACAATTTATAGTATGTGTTGGTACCCTGGTTTTTATTTGAGTTCAGTCTTCTCTTTTAGTCTCTTGACCCAAGATTTATCTATGGTCAAAGGTTAGTTAATAGGATAGATTCTCTAGTTGTGTAGAATTGCATGTCCAGTTGAAAATCTGGCTAAGTAATTTCTTGTTCGACTATAGTCGAACGTCGCTCAACTATCGTCGATCAACGATCGTCTTCCTGATAGCTCGACTATCTTTTGATAGGTCGACTATCTATTTTGGTTGATAGCTCGACTATCTGTTGATAGGTCGACTATCTGTTTTCTTTGATAGTTCGACTATCTGTTGATAGGTCGACTGTCACAACCCGCATTTTCTCCGAATTAAGAATTATCAGAGTAAGAGAAAACACGCGTCATGATGCCACGTCAAGCAGGGGATAACTGCTGACGCTCAGGCAAAACAAACTACCAACTTAATGAAAGAAAATCATGTGATTAATGATTAGAAAATCAGTTATAATTAGAGTCCGTATCCCTCGGCTCAGTGGATCACCTAGTCCACAAAAGAAAAACTATATTTATACGCTGCGGAAAAATACTTTATTAAGTTTTGACATCCTAAGGAGCACATAAGGGTCCCAAGAGAACCG
Source organism: Platanthera zijinensis (assembly GCA_039513925.1). Lineage (NCBI taxonomy): Eukaryota > Viridiplantae > Streptophyta > Magnoliopsida > Asparagales > Orchidaceae > Platanthera > Platanthera zijinensis. The sequence continues at coordinate 189,547,715 of CM077084.1, forward strand.
CTCATGCTATGCAAGACCCTACATTTAATTTATATAATATAGAAGAAAACGGTCTTTATACGTGATTTGGAAAATAGTGATTACGCTTTATAAAACATGCTGATCATGAGCTTTATTTATAATAACAATTATAGTTTAAAAATAACTAGCAACCTAGCATAAAACCTTCTCAGAGCAAGTAGACTATCTCCAGAAAATGGTAGCAGCAATAGTATATATATCTAGTACAAGGTAAAACTACCAGTGGGCGCCAACAACCTGACACGAACCCACTAGCACAAATATATGTCTGTAAGAGAGTACTGAAAACAACCTCACTAACAAGGTAAACAGAACTCCAAGGTCCGGGAGTCCACCAACAATACCACCTCCAACTAGCCACCAGACTGGCTACAGCTCAGAACCTGGGGTATTCCAAAGAAAACAGAATACCTCAGCAAGCTAAACAAAGAAAAACTGCATGAAAGAGTCAACCAAAGGAAAAAAGTAACAGAAAAACATGCAGTAGAAAGAGTCACAACTGTCCACAACAGGACCACAAGAAATGCACAACGTGCAAAGCAACAGCAACGACCCAGCCCAGGAACCACATCCTGTAGGGCCTACTAGGCTACCAAGAGCCAGAATGTTGCAAACTACCAAAGAAGAAACTTCTAACACCCTAAACTGTGGGAAGTGATAGTAGCAAAACAACAACGAGGAACCGGATCGAAGGCAAACGCAGTCCCCCAATCCACCATGTCCAAGTCAAAAGCTCGAGGGTCAACACGTGAAAACACAAGGGACCTTCCACCCGACATGCCCAGCCCGTACCTGGAGCAAGAAAACATGGGTGGCCTTGGCTATATCACACAACTCCACCCCCATAAAGAGCTACAACCACCACTACTAACCACGACCCACGATTCGGCCTTTAAGAAAATAAAGAAAACGGCCGACAAGGAAAACCTAGAAAATACAACTGGAAATCCACTCGGAAACGAAATACAAGGTAAAGGAAGAGTGTTGAAATAAACCAACACGACTAGGCGTTGAGTGAAACCCACTCAGTGCCTACCTAAACTTTGGCATTGAGTGAGCTAGCCTCACTCGCCGCCAAAATAATACCACTACCCACAAGCCCACTAAAGAATACGGAGCTCGACGACAGTCGAACGACCAAGGCAGAAGATCCAGAACTCGAGTAGTTTCCTGCCACTTGAGTATCTAAACTCCCGCACTCGAAACCATCTAAATTCGCCTAGCAAAAGAAAATATACAAAGCGCACGATCAGTGACGCACGATCAGTGGTCGTGCGCACTCATCGGCTGAGGATCGTGCGAAGCGAACCTGGAAAACCTGACAGAAAACCTAGCAACTGCGCACGATCAGTGTCGCACGACCACTGGTCGTGCGCACTGTTGCCAGCGCTCGTGCGATTTTCCGAGACAGAACTTTGGAAACTGAAAGACAGCCGCGCACGAGCAGAGGCACACGACCAGTGGTCGTGCTCCCTAACGGTTGATGACCGTGCGCGGCCAACCTGTACCGTTTGGAATTTCTCGAACGACACCGGAACGCGCACACGACTCACGCCACTGCAGTAGCAGCAGACAACTATCAACGTCGCGCACCACTACCATACGAGCTATGCCAAATCATTCGAGTGATACCTTAACGAAAAATCGGCAACCACACCCCCCTCCTAACTCTCCCTCTTGGCTACACCCGAACCAGAGCAACAATCAAAATAAAGGAAAACAACGGCTCCACGCCGACAATTTGGATTCCAAACATCACAAAAATAGGGGGTTTCAGTAGGAAGAACTAAGCCCTATAGTTAGCAAGAAAATGAGAACAACAAGGCCTCTAACCTGGGCTAACCGGGATTTCAATTTCAGAAAGAAAATCGAAAAGAAAACTTGGCAAGGGCAAGGAATACCACTTGCCTCAATCACAGCGAAGCTTTGGACTGCTTTCCTCCTCTTCGCACGGATCAAAACGGCCGCAACACCTAGAACAAAAACTCGGCCATTAATGGCGGAAAACTTCCAAAACCGGAAATTCCAATCCTCCCAAAACTCCACGAAAATCGAATTTCTTACCGTAGGAATGAAGGTCTTGACGAGAGCAATCCGAATCCACTCTCGGAATCGAATTCCGTCCACAAACGCTCCGGGAATCGGCGTCCGAAGGGAAGGGGTAGTCCGGCGGTTTTCTTTCTCTCGTACAGGCGGCGGTTTCCAAACGGGGAAGAATATGAGCGGCTGTTTCATACTTTATATATATATATATATATAATTATATAATTATATAATTAATTACAAAATTACATAAAGCACCAAATTGACGCGAAAACCGAACTACCTCGGAATTCGACGAAATTCGCACCGTAGCTAAATACCCATGCTACGAACACAACGGCGAAGTCGAAATTAATTTTCGACGAACAGAACTCGAGTTATACCCAAATAAAGCCAAACACCAACATCCCCCCGAGAGGCCACACCGGGTCACCCAAAACGACTCGGCTTGCTAGGGAGATCTTGCCAACAGGCTATAGAATAGGGCACTCAGTTCTAAGGAGCTAAACCACACTCCACAAATGGCACAAGCCACGGAAACGCGTCATCGTAACGCCAAACGAGATTAAAAATAATCGCTGAAAAAACGGGGCATTACAGTCACTCCCCCTAAAAGAAAGTTTCGTCCCGAAACTTTACGCACAACCCTCCTACTAAAGAAGGAAAAGGTTAACAAACAGAAGTTACAAAGGGAAACATACCGATCAACTCAGCGAAACAGGTGAGGGTACGCCCTCCTCATGGCCGACTCTAGCTCCCAAGTCGCGCTCTCCAAATCCTGATTTTTCCATAGAACTTTCACCATCGGTATGGACTTCTTTCGCAGCACACGCTCCTGAGAATCCAAAATACAAACTGGCACCTCAACAAAAGAGAGGTTGGGCTCCAACTGGGGCACAACATCCAAGAGTTGCCCACTACTGCGCACACACTTCCGCAATTGGCTAACATGAAAAACATTATGAACACCAGGGAAGTTCGCTGGCAAATCCAATCTATAAGCAGACACACCAATCCGCTCCAAAATCTCGAACGGGCCCACATACCTTGGGTCCAATTTCCGATTTTTACCAAATCTCTTCAAACAAACCATTGGAGAAACCTTGAGGTATACATGATCCCCTACTAAAAACTCCAAAGCAGACCTACGCCGATTGGCGTTCTTTTCATACCTCTCCTGAGCTAAACGAAGCTTCTCCCGAATAAGCTTCACGGCGACTTCCATATCCTCCAGCGCATCAGGACCCAACAACAGCCTCTCACCAGCCTCGGCCCAAAACAACGGAGTCCTACAGCGCCTCCCATACAAAGCTTCGAACGGAGCCATCTGCAAGCTTTCCTGATAACTGTTATTATAAGCAAATTCCATGAGTCGCAGACGCTCATCCCACGCTCCACCGTGGTCTAAAATATAGCACCTGATCATATCCTCAACAATCTGATTGACCCGCTCCGTCTGCCCATTGGTCTGAGGGTGGTACGCAGTAGAATACCTCAGATCCGTACCCAAACCCTCCTGCAGACTCTGCCAAAAACGAGAAGTAAACCGGGAGTCTCGATCAGAAATGATGCTAACCGGCACACCGTGGAGTCGGATGACTTCATTCAAGTACAACTCCGCTATCCTCCTCATCGGGTAATCAATCTTATAAGGCACGAAGTGAGCACACTTCGTCAATCTATCCACTATAACCCAAACAGAATCAAATCCTCTCGGGGATTTTGGCAAACCCGTAATGAAGTCCATAGATATACTCTCCCACTTCCAAGTCGGGATCTCTAACGGAGTCAACTTACCACCAGGCCTTCCATGATCGGCCTTCACACGCTTGCAAGTGTGACACTCAGCAACAAATCGGGCTATATCTCCTTTCATACCATACCACCAGGCAATTTGCCTTAAGTCACGGTACATCTTCGTAGATCCTGGATGGTAGGCAACGCTGGAACCATGAGCCTCACTGCAAATCATACCTCTAATGTCCCCAACAGCGGGAACGCAAAACCTGCCGCGGTACTTCAAAGTACCCGCATCATCAATAGCAAAATCTGGCAACTCTCCCTTCTCTTTCCTGGTAAAAAGGTGCAACAGATCCGGATCGTCCTTCTGATGCAGTCTAGTCAAAGAAATCCAGGACGGCTCTGCCACTAACAAACTACTCTGCAAACCACAGCATCCCACTGAAATATCCATAAGGAGGAACTCCTCAACTAACCGATCGGCGGAGAGGTTAAAGATCTTTCCCGTCTTTCGGCTCAGGGCATCGGCCACCACATTGGCCTTGCCCGGATGATACTGGATTTCTACGTCATAATCCGCCACATACTCAAGCCACCGCCGCTGACGCAGATTCAATTCCTTCTGCGTGAACACGTACTTCAGGCTCTTATGATCAGTAAAAATCTTGCACTGAGCCCCATAAAGTAAGTGCCTCCACAACTTCAACGCATAGATAACCGCTGCAAACTCAAGGTCATGCGTAGGATAATTCTTCTCATGAGTCTTCAGCTGCCTTGACCCATAAGCGATTACTTTTCCATCCTGCATTAATACGCATCCCAGTCCTATATGCGAAGCATCCACATACACATCATAATCCACGCCCTCAGTAGGAAGGGTCAGAACGGGAGCAGTACACAATCTCCTCTTTAACTCCTGAAAAGCTTCTTCGCACTTCTCGCTCCAAACAAAAGCCACATTCTTCTGAGTCAGCTTGGTCAAAGGTGCGGCTAGAGAAGAGAAACCCTCCACGAATCTCCTGTAATAGCCATCCAACCCTAAGAAACTTCTGATCTCCTTAGGAGTGTTTGGCCTACTCCAATCCATCACTGCTGCAATCTTTTCTGGGTCAACCGAGATCCCATCCTTGTTCACCACGTGGCCTAGAAAAGAAACCTAAGGCAACCAAAATTCGCACTTGCTCAACTTGGCGAATAACTTGTGGTTCCTTAATTCTGATAGGACCAGACGCAAATGCTGCTCATGCTCCTCAGCACTGCGAGAATAAACCAACACGTCATCAATGAAGACCACCACGAACTTGTCTAGGAAATCCTTGAATACCCGATTCATCATGTCCATGAAAGTTGATGGTGCGTTGGTCAAACCAAACGACATCACCAAAAACTCAAAGTGTCCATGCCTCGACCTAAACGCAGACCGTGGAATATCTGCCTCACGGATCCTGAGCTGATGATAGCCCGAACGAAGATCGATCTTGGAGAACACCGTGCTACCACGCAACTGGTCAAATAAATCATCGATCCTCGGCAGAGGGTACCTGTTCTTGATAGTGACCTTGTTTAACTCTCTATAGTCGATGCAAAGCCGCATCGACCCATCTTTCTTCTTTACGAACAAAACAGGAGCACCCCTAGGCGACGAACTCTGCCTGATAAAACCTTTAGCCAACAACTCATCTAACTGAATTCACAACTCCTCTAGCTCAAGAGGGGCCATCCGGTACGGCGCCTTAGCAATAGGACGCGTACCCGGCTCCAAAACAATAACAAACTCCACATCCCGCTCAGGAGGGATACCAGGAAGATCATCAGGAAAAACATCGGCGAAACCACGAACAATAGGAATCTCCTCCAAGCGTGGCACGCTAACAACGGTTCCAACCGTCGAGACTAAACAAACACAACAATCAGAAAGAAACAATCTCTGAACACATACCGCAGAGAGAACAGGAGAACCCTGACACGGATCAGCATACACGCTGCCGGGCTGACCGTCGTCCCTGATGAAGTCCAAGCGCTTTCCTTTGCACTGAATGACCGCATCATACCGAGAGAGCCAGTCCATGCCCAAAATGACATCGAAGTCCTCTAGATCAATCATCCTCAGGTCCGCCTTCGCAAGAAAATCCCCCAACAAAACCGGGCAATCCAAAATACCCAAATCTGATAACACAGATTCACCAGAGGGAAACTTGACACAGAAGGAATCCCGAACACGATCTAGAGACAACCGATGACGCTCCACAAAGGCTCTAGCCACGAACAAGTGGGTAGCGCCGGAGTCAAACAGAACACGCGCCCAGCGGTTCTTCACCTTAAATTTCCCTATAGGAGCGCACAAAGCTAAGGAACTAGCACAACAGTACCGCAAATAATCTAGCAACTAAACTACCAGGCTAGAAAGAAAAACAACAAACAACTAACCTGAGATCACCTGGGTCGAAGTCTGAGCCTCCTCGGAAGAAATCACGTTCAGCTTCCCTTTTCCCTTGTCCACACGCTGAGGTGGAGGTAAAGCCTGTAACGGAACTGCAGGAAGAGCTGGCTGGAACAGAGGACACCTCGACTTGATGTGTCCCTTCTGCCCACACTGAAAGCATTCTTTATCCTTGGTCCAACACTGGGCCGCATCATGGCCGGATCGCTTACAAACAGAACAGGAGGCATCTCTCCTAGGAGCACCCTGAATAGCATGAACCTGCTCCTTCTTCAGAGCTGCCACCTTCTTGAAACACCTCTCGACAGGATGGCCTGACCGGCCACAAAAACTGCACACCACCCTGCTCCTCTTTCCCGGAACAGCATCGGGTACCAGGGGTTTCTTCTCCTCTACCAACTTCCTCTTATCCTTCTTCAACTGCTGGCCTCTACTCTTCGCCGTCTCAATGGCCTCAACCTTAAGAGCAGCCTCTACAACTCCAGCATAAGTCACAGACCCATAAGCACTGGCCAACTGCTGCACCTCACTCCTCAAACCACCAAGAAATCGCTTAACTCGATCAGCCTCAACGCTGACCAATCAAGGGGCAAAACGGCTCAACTTGCTGAACTCTATCTCATACTCACCCACCGTGAGCTGCCTTTGCTTCAGATAGAGGAAATCATTCATGAGGCGGTCACGCTCAACCGAAGGTAAGAACTTCCTCAACAGCATCTCCTTGAACATCTCCCACGAGCATCCGGCTACCAAGCGCTCCTTCTCTCTCAGCCACCAACTCTTAGCCAACCCTTTGAGCTGATAGGTGGCTAACATCACCCTCTGGTCATCTGAAATCCCTGAGTACGAGAACATCTCCTCCATGGAGATCAGCCAGTCATCTATCACCATGAAATCTGCCTTCCCATCATAAGTGGGAGGGCTCAGCCTCTGAAACTGCGAGATGAAGGCCATCTCTGCTGGCACCACCACTAGAGGTCTCAAGGGTGCAGGAGGAGGAGGAACAGCTAACCCCTCAGCAGGAACTTGCGCACCCTGAGCCTGCCCTGCCACAACTGCCACCAAAGACTGAATCTGGGCTTGCACCTCCTCCAACTGCCTGCCCATAGCTTCGCTACTCTGACGCAGACTCTCGATCACCGCATCGTTCTGAGCTCCAGAAGATTCACCCTCAGACAGGGGAGTCGATCGAGTCGCAGGACGCCTAGCCATCCTAAAAATCATTACAACGCAAATCAGATCCAAATCCAACGACTAGAACCGATTACCAGTACAGACAATACATATGTAGATATAGACTTAAAGCTGCTAAACTTGCTCTGAGAGTTTATCTTCCTCACAATAATTAGATGATATGCCCTAACCTAGGATGGTTAACCACCACCTTACTAACTCTTGTGCCTAGATCGGATGCATGAACTTATGTTAATTTGAAAACTCATGTGTGTACATATGTCATCCTGCAAATCTTTAGCTCGGCGCGTTGTGCTTATGCAATGATATGATATGCATGATTGTGTTATGCATTCTAAAAAAAAGACCCTAATGCATGCTATGAGCGGCGTACGCATGAAAATGTTATGCATCCCATACTACATAACATTTCCATGCAACGAAAAAGAAACGTGCTAGTCGCAGTCATGTGGTGAGGTTATGCATCCCATACTACATAACCCTCACATGTAGCCCCTATGGTGGATCCATATACGAACAAATATTATGCATCCCATACTACATAATATGCCCCGTATACTTCATGTTATGCTATGAGTGTAGTGTTCGTGCTTTTGCCAAGACGTGCTGATGACATATCGGTGTGTGAATGACATGATGCTGAACTACTAATAAGCGAACAAAGGAAGGTTGCTCAACTAACTTGTCAAGCAACCTCCCTCTGATACCAACTGTCACAACCCGCATTTTCTCCAAATTAAGAATTATCAGAGTAAGAGAAAACACGCGTCATGATGCCACGTCAAGCAGGGGATAACTGCTGACGCTCAGGCAAAACCAACTACCAACTTAATGAAAGAAAATCATGTGATTAATGATTAGAAAATCAGTTATAATTAGAGTCCGTATCCCTCGGCTCAGTGGATCACCTAGTCCACGAAAAAAAAACTATATTTATACGCTGCGGAAAAATACTTTATTTAGTTTTGACATCCTAAGGAGCACATAAGGGTCCCAAGAGAACCGCTCATGCTATACAAGACCCTACATTTAATTTATATAATATATAAGAAAACGGTCTTTATACGTGATTTGGAAAATAGTGATTACGCTTTATAAAACATGCTGATCATGAGCTTTATTTATAATAATAATTATAGTTTAAAAATAACTAGCAACCTAGCAAAAAACCTTCTCAGAGCAAGTAGACTATCTCCAGAAAATGGTAGCAGCAATAGTATATATATCTAGTACAAGGTAAAACTACCAGTGGGCGCCAACAACCTGACACGAACCCACTAGCACAAATATATGTCTGTAAGAGAGTACTGAAAACAACCTCACTAACAAGGTAAACAGAACTCCAAGGTCCGGGATTCCACCAACAATACCACCTCCAACTAGCCACCAGACTGGCTACAGCTCAGAACCTGGGGTATTCCAAAGAAAACAGAATACCTCAGCAAGCTAAACAAAGAAAAACTGCATGAAAGAGTCAACCAAAGGACAAAGTAACAGAAAAACATGCAGTAGAAAGAGTCACAACTGTCCACAACAGGACCACAAGAAATGCACAACGTGCAAAGCAACAGCAACGACCCAGCCCAGGAACCACATCCTACAGGGCCTACTAGGCTACCAAGAGCCAGAATGTTGCAAACTACCAAAGAAGAAACTTCTAACACCCTAAACTGTGGGAAATGATAGTAGCAAAACAACAACGAGGAACCAGATCGAAGGCAAACGCAGTCCCCCAATCCACCATGTCCAAGTCAAAAGCTCGAGGGTCAACACGTGAAAACACAAGGGACCTTCCACCTGACATGCCCAGCCCGTACCTAGAGCAAGAAAACATGGGTGGCCTTGGCTATATCACAACAACTCCACCCCCATAAAGAGCTACAACCACCACTACTAACCACGACCCACGATTCGGCCTTTAGGAAAATAAAGAAAACGGCCGACAAGGAAAACCCAGAAAATACAACTGGAAATCCACTCGGAAACGAAATACAAGGTAAAGGAAGAGTGTTGAAATAAACCAACACGACTAGGCGTTGAGTGAAACCCACTCAGTGCCTACCTAAACTTTGGCGTTGAGTGAGCTAGCCTCACTCGCCGCCAAAATAATACCACTACCCACAAGCCCACTAAAGAATACGGAGCTCGACGACAGTCGAACGACCAAGGCAGAAGATCCAGAACTCGAGTAGTTGCCTGCCACTTGAGTATCTAAACTCCCGCACTCGAAACCATCTAAATTCGCCTAGCAAAAGAAAATATACAAAGCGCACGATCAGTGACGCACGATCAGTGGTCGTGCGCACTCATCGGCTGATGATCGTGCGAAGCGAACCTGGAAAACCTGACAGAAAACCTAGCAACTGCGCACGATCAGTGTCGCACGACCACTGGTCGTGCGCACTGTTGCCAGCGCTCGTGCGATTTTCCGAGACAGAACTTTGGAAACTGAAAGACAGCCGTGCACGAGCAGAGGCACACGACCAGTGGTCGTGCGCCCTAACGGTTGATGACCGTGCGCGACCAACCTGTACCGTTTGGAATTTCCCGAACGACACTGGAACGCGCACACGACTCACGCCACTGCAGTAGCAGCAGACAACTATCAACGTCGCGCACCACTACCATACGAGCTATGCCAAATCATTCGAGTGATACCTTAACGAAAAATCGGCAACCACACCCCCCCTCCTAACTCTCCCTCTTGGCTACACCCGAACCAGAGCAACAATCAAAATAAAGGAAAACAACGGCTCCACGCCGACAATTTGGATTCCAAACATCACAAAAATAGGGGGGTTTCAGTAGGAAGAACTAAGCCCTATAGTTAGCAAGAAAATGAGAACAACAAGGCCTCTAACCTGGGCTAACCGGGATTTCAATTTCAGCAAGAAAATCGAAAAAAAAACTTGGCAAGGGCAAGAATACCACTTGCCTCAATCACAGCGAAGCTTTGGACTGCTTTCCTCCTCTTCGCACGGATCAAAACGGCCGCAACACCTAGAACAAAAACTCGGCCATTAATGGCGGAAAACTTCCAAAACCAGAAATTCCAATCCTCCCAAAACTCCACGAAAATCGAATTTCTTACCGTAGGAATGAAGGTCTTGACGAGAGCAATCCGAATCCACTCTCGGAATCGAATTCCGTCCACAAACGCTCCGAGAATCGGCGTCCGAAGGGAAGGGGTAGTCCGGCGGTTTTCTTTCTCTCGTACAGGCGGCGGTTTCCAAACGGGGAAGAAGATGAGCGGCTCTTTCATACTATATATATATATATATTATATAATTATATAATTAATTACAAAATTACATAAAGCACCAAATCGACGCGAAAACCGAACTACCTCGGAATTCGACGAAATTCGCACCGTAGCTAAATACCCATGCTACGAACACAACGGCGAAGTCGAAATTAATTTTCGACGAACAGAACTCGAGTTATACCCAAATAAAGCCAAACACCAACATCCCCCCGAGAGGCCACACCGGGTCACCCAAAATGACTCGGCTTGCTAGGGAGATCTTGCCAACAGGCTACAGAATAGGGCACTCAGTTCTAAGGAGCTAAACCACACTCCACAAATGGCACAAGCCATGGAAACGCGTCATCGTAACGCCAAACGAGAATAAAAATAATCGCTGAAAAAACGGGGCGTTACATCGACTATCTGCTCTTTTTGATAGTTCAACTATTTGCTTGGATTGTTCAACTATCTGATAGTTCGACTATCTGTTTGATAGATCGACTATCTTTTCTCTTTTATAGTTTGACTATCTGTTGATAGGTTGACTATCTGCCCTTCTTGATAGGTCAACTATCTGCTTGGATAGTTCGACTATCTAATAGTTCGACTATCTGTTGATAGGTCGACTATCTGTTTTCTTTGATAGTTCGACTATCTGTTGATAGGTCGACTATCTGTTTTCTTTGATAGTTTGTCTATCTGTTGATAGGTCGACTATCTATTTTCTTTGATAGTTCGACTATCTATTTGATAGGTCGACTATCTGTTTTGCTTTGGTAGTTCGACTATCTGTCCTGATAGATTGACTATCTGATAGCTCGACTATCTGTCCTGATAGTTCGACTATCTGCTGTGGTAGTTCGATTATCTTCTTTGATAGTTCGACTATCTGAATCGTTCGACTATCTGTCTGATAGGTCGACGGTCTCTGTGCTTCGGTCGACGATCTCCGAGGGTCGTTCGACGTTTTGCTGTATGTCTTGAGTAATTTTGTCATCTTCTATGATGTGATTTATTTCATATTTATTTTGGCATTTTTTATAAAAGATTATTTGAATAAAGTTGTGATATTATTTCCATGCAATATCTGCTCCATTCCTTATGCGTGAGCTAATCTTTTTTCTGACAAAGTTGTTTGTCTTATTAGCTGAGATATGATTTCTGCTTTATCTGCCAGGTTGTCCTTTATAGCCGTTAGACTCAGAAAGTCTTTTCTGGCTGTAAAGAGTCTCTTCTGATGTGACTTTCTCTAGTATTATTTTATCAGAGTTACTTGCAGCTTCTTAGAAAGCTTTATCCTTTTATAGGATATCTGTCTGCAGTTTTTGTTCTTGCTTTATGCTATTTGTAGCCCAGCTTGCAAATTTCAGTAGAAGATAAGATTCAAACTCAAATTAGAGCCGTTGCTGCTGCTGCTATATAAACAATTCTTTGGAGAAAGAAATCAACTAGTTCACATGTACAAAAAGCTAACAGCAGCATTCAAGCTTATAACTTACAGTTTACAACTGCTCTCAGCTCGTTCACATCCAACTGAGAAGATGTTTTTAGCTCTTCACTCTTCTTCAACCTGAGTTCTCCTGCCTCTAGGAAGATCTTCACTCAGAGTTTTTTTGAAGAAGAAGAAGAAGATAGCTGCCTGAAGAAGAATTTTCATTTCATATTCTTTCTCTTCTTGTAGCTTTTTTCTTCAGATTTTCTGAAGTGTTTTCTGCACTGAAGCAAGACTTCACCTGGACGTTCTTTTAGCCAGGAGGAGCCTTGACTCTTTAGAGCTTTCTAGCTCAGTGCAAGTTCTTGTGCTTCTCTAATCTATTGTAAAATAGAGAAGACATCTTAACCTCCTTTCCCCCTCCTGTAAAGGGTTATTACTCCCTTCAAAAGTATACCTTGGTGGCAGGGCACCTGATCAAAAACCTGTGTTGGTTTTTAGACACCTGATCAAAAGTCTAAAGGGTTTCTGGATCTACCTGAAGCAGATCTTGTTGGTGGCAGGGCACCTGATCAAAAACCTAAGTGGATTCCTACCTTGTTGGTAGAAGAGTGGACGTACCCAAGTTGTTTGGGGAACCTCTATAAATTCCCTTGTGTCGTCTGGTTGTTTGATTCATTACTTGTGATGTTGGCTGTGATTAGTCTTAACTAGGTTGCTAGTTGCTGTTTAGGATTCCAAGCCTTAACTGTAATTACAGTTGGCTGCCTTTTGTGCACAACACTTGTGTTAGGCTTTAGGGTTACTTCTCAAATATCTATAACCTTCATTCCGTAATTAACTCCAAGGGAGTTGAGTAGACAGTAAACTTTGCTAGTGCAATTTTTGATTACTCTATTCACCCCCCTCTAGAGTAGTATCTATCCCTTTTCTTTCAATTGGTATTAGAGGGAGGTTGTCTGACTGTATAGGCTAACACCTAAGTCACAAGATCCTGATAGATACCAAAGTTTATAGATATTCACTTTCACTATCATGGCCCAGTTCAAGGATTACTCTAGCACCAGACCTCCAGCATGCAACTTAGCCAAGTTTAGCATCTAGAAGGCAAGGATTAAACTATATATGAACTCTATTGATGAGAGTATTTTTGCTTCTATTTTGACAGGACCACCAAGAGCACCTGCTGCAGCTACTGCTTTATCATCAACTGATATGAGTGCAGTGCCTCCTCCAGATTACAATGATGAATACAAAAAGGCAAAGATAGCAGATGCTAAGGCAATGAACATTCTGGCTCAGACAATGTCTGATGAAGTATTCCAGAAGGTTGCTGACTGTTCCTCAACAAAAGCAATGTGGGATACACTGAACCAGATTGTTGCTGGTTCAGCTGATGAAAGGAAGGACAGAAGATCCAACCTTATCTCCCAGTATGAGAATTTCAAGAAAACTGATGCTGAATCAGTTGAAGCAATGTACACAAGGCTTAGCTCAATCATCAATGAGCTGAGGACTCTTGACAAGGATATTTCATTGACAGAGGTCAATGATAAGATTCTTATGTGCTTCCCTAGCACATGGGATCTGAGGATCTGGCCTATCAAGGAGGCCAGAAGCAAACCAAAAATTTCAACAGAAGCCCTTCTCGGCAAGCTCAAGTCCTTTGAGCAAGTGCTGAAGTCCAGGGAAGCTGAGGCTGAAGCAAAGACCCCAACTCCCACAAGAAAAGAGCAAACCCTTGCTCTCAAAGCTGCTGATACTTTTGAAGGAAGCCAGTCCAATGAGGAACTGATGGCATTATTTGCCAAAAGGTTTCTCAAGATGGGAAGGAAAGAATTCAGAAAGAAGTCTTCAAAATATGAAGAAAAACCAAGGTATGATCATACTCCTACTAAAGAAATAATTTGCTATGGTTGCAGGAAGCCTGGACATATTCTTCCAAACTGTCCAGAGGAAAAGAATAAAGAGAAAAGGAAAGACAAGGATCAGCACAGGAAGCATTCCAAGCCATCCTCCTACAAGAACAAAAAGAAGGAAAGAGGTTTTGTTGCTGAAACCTGGAGCGATTCTGATGAGGAATCTTCCTCCTCAAGCTCAAGTGAGGATGAGGAAGAAAAGAAGGCAAAGGAAGTTTGCCTGATGGCAATTGATGCCTGCAACAATCACTCAGTTGCAGAGAGTTCAGATTCTGATGAAGAAATGCCAACAGAAGATGAGGTATTGTCATCTTATGATTTTACATCTGCTGAATTTAAATCAGATTTTAAATCTCTATGCTTAGATTTAATTAGTTCTGAAAAGGAAATAAAAGAGCTTAGAAATAAACTAGCTGAATCTCAATTAATTTCTAATGAAAACATTAGGTTAACAGCAGAACTCACTAATTCTAGTGAAGAAATAAAATTCCTTAAGAATGAATTAGCTAAGTCCAAAAGGTTAGAAGAATCTCTGAATGGTAGAAGCCTTAAGTTGCTTGAAATAACCAGCATGTCTAACACTAGGTCAGGCAATAATAAATTAGGCTTAGGAGCTTCTTCTAGTGAACCCCCAATCATTCTTAAAAACCATCTTTCAACTCCAGTGAATTTTATTTCATCTAGTGGAATAATGAACATTGACCAAGTTAATCCAGTTAATAAAGCTTTAAATAAAGCTATGAGAGAGAAAAGAAAACAAAAATTTAAGGAAATACAAAGAGCGTCGAACGCTGTTCGACGATCGCAGGCTCAGTGGTCGAACGGAGATCGACGATCTGAGCACCCATCGTCGAACGCTGATCGACGTTTTCAACATGAATTTCAAAACTTCAACCAGAACTTTAGAAACCAAAATGTAAATAGAAACCCTAGGTTCATTGACCCATCATCTGCATGGAGAATCTCACCTAGGAGATCTTACCCGTTAGGTTATCACCCTCAACCTGCTTATTCATTTATTTCCAGTTTTTCTTATGTGAAAAACAACGGACCCAAGGTTACCTAGGTCCACAATGTTTAATTGATTTATTTGCAGGTGAAGACCTATCCTATCACTCAAAATAAGTGGTATTTGGATAGTGGCTGCTCCAAGCATATGACAAGAAATAAAGAACATCTGTCAAGGTTCAAGGCCAAGCTTGGCCCAAAGGTAATCTTTGGAGATTCAAGCTGTGGTTAAACTGAAGGCTATGGCAGGATGACAATTGGAGCTGTAACATTCAAGAGAGTTGCTTATGTAACTGGACTGAAGCATAATCTCATTTCAGTAAGTCAGTTATGTGATGCTGGATACCAGGTATCATTTTCTAACTCTCTTTGTAATATTACTTTAAATAATAATGTTGTGTTAGTAGGTATTAGACAAGGTAACATTTATTTAGTAGATTTTAACTCAACTCACTCTGAAATCTGCTTATTTAATGAAGTAACAAATAACAATACCTTATGGCATAAAAGGCTTAGCCATTTTAACCTCAAGAATATATCTAGGTTATCTAAACACAACCTTGTTAGAGGTTTACCTTCTTGCCCCTACAAGAAGGAGAGCCTATGCAAGGCTTGTCAATTAGGCAAGCAAACCAA
This sequence comes from Platanthera zijinensis, assembly GCA_039513925.1. NCBI lineage: Eukaryota > Viridiplantae > Streptophyta > Magnoliopsida > Asparagales > Orchidaceae > Platanthera > Platanthera zijinensis. The sequence continues at coordinate 189,563,395 of CM077084.1, forward strand.
GAATTCATTTAAATCAGTAAATAAAAGTGATTCTCCTAGAATCCTGTATTTATTACATTTGGACCTATTTGGCCCAATAAATGTACAGAGTTTAGGAGGGAAGTATTACACCCTAGTCATTGTAGATGACTTTTCTAGGTTCAGTTGGGTGTTCTTTTTGAGAACTAAGGCTGATAACTTCAAAGCCCTTATAGATTTTCTATTATGTGTGCAGACTGAGTACTCTACTCATGTGGCCTTGATCAGAAGTGATCATGGTACTGAGTTTGACTCTCTTCTCATGCAAGAATTATGTGAGAGAGAATGTATCAAACATAGCTTCTCAGCTCCTAGAACTCCCCAACAAAATGGGGTAGTTAAAAGGAAGAACAGAACACTAATTGAAGCTACTAGCACATTGTTGGCAGATGCTAATATGCCTCTTTCCTATTGGGCAGAAGCTGTTAGTACAGCCAACTATATCTTGAATAGAAGTCCGATACACAAGCTTAAGTGTAAAACTCCTTATGAGTTGCTTAAAGGAAAGAAACCTAAAATAAATTATTTTAGAGTATTTTGTTGTGTAGTTTAAATTCATAATAATAATAAGGAATACCTTAGAAAATTTGAAGCAAAAGCTTCAATGGGAATTTTTCTTGGATATTCCCAAGTAAGCAATGCTTATAGGGTTTTTAATAAATCTTCTTTTAAAATTGAAGAGTCTGTGCATGTATCTTTTGATGAATCTCAAATGTTTTACAAGGAGAAGGAAACTTCCCCTTCCTCAAGTTTATTGCAGGTACCAGAATCTAGCAAAGATGTCACTCAAGAGATTCTCCATCTATCAACTCTTCATATCACTGAATCAGACAGTGATGAAGACTTAGCAGAAGCTATTGTTGTTCCACCAATAGTAGATCAAATTCCTCCTGAGGAATTAATCCCAACTATTGCTGAAGATCACATCCCACCTGCTGATGTTGTCACACTTAGAGATCATCCTACATCTCAAGTGATAGGAGACATATCAGCTGGTGTTCAAACAAGACATCAGTTAAGACAGGATGTGATGCATGCTTGTTTCCTTTCATAGATTGAGCCCCTCACCATTAAAGATGCTGAGCTAGATCCCCACTGGATCATTTCTATGTAAGAGGAACTCAATCAGTTTGAAAGATTTAAAGTATGGACTTTGGTTCCAAACCTAAAGGCCAACTGATCATAGGCACCAAGTGGGTGTATAGAAATAAGTTGGATGCAAATGGAATCATTGTAAGGAACAAAGCTAGGCTTGCAGCTCAGGGCTACAGATAGGAGGAAGGTATAGATTATGACCAAATCTTTGCTCCTGTTGCAAGGCTAGAGGCAATAAGGATCTTCTTAGCCTATGCAGCCTATATGAAGTTTAAGGTTTTTCAGATGGATGTCAAAAGTGCCTTTCTAAATGGTGAGCTAAAGGAAGAGGTATTTGTTGAACAATCACCTGGGTTTGTTTCTTCAACTCAGCCCTCACATATTTTCAAGTTGCAAAAAGCTCTTTAAGGACTCAAACAAGCACCAAGAGCCTGGTATGAGACTCTAGCTAGTTTCCTGTTAGAGCACAACTTTGTTAGGGGAGTAGTTGATAGAACCCTTTTCGTCAAGCACCACAAGGACACAATCCTGTTAGTTCAAGTGTATGTGGATGACATTATTTTTGGTTCCACTGATCCCAAACTGTGCAAAAAGTTCTCTAACTTGATGCATTCTAAGTTTGAGATGAGTAGTATGGGTGAGCTATCTTACTTTCTTGGTCTCCAAGTAAAGCAAGATGCTGATGGCATCTTCATCTCCCAATCCAAATATGCCAAGGAATTGGTAAAGAAGTTTGGGATGGTTGATGCTTCAGCAATGCACACACCTATGGCTACTAATGTAGTTATAGATTCTGATGATCAGGGAAAGCCTGTTGATCAAAAGAATTATAGGGCCATTGTTGGTTCCCTATTGTATTTAACTGCAAGTAGGCCAGATATAATGTTTGCTACATGCCTTTGTGCTAGATTCCAGGTCAACCCCAAGGAATCTCATCTGATTCTTCTCAAGAGAATCTTGAGATACCTGAAGGGATGTCCAAATCTAGGACTTTGGTACCCAGCTGAATCAGAATTTGAATTAATTGGATACTCTGATTTTGATTATTCTGGCTGTAGAGTTGACAGGAAAAGCACCTCAGGAACTTGTCAGTTCTTGGGAGAGAGATTGGTCTCTTGGTTCTGTAAGAAGCAGGCATCTGTCTCAACTTCAACTGCAGAGGCTGAATATATAACAGCTGCTAGTTATTATTCACAGATCCAGTGGATACAAAACCAGCTTTTGGATTATGGGTACACACACAATAACACAAAAATCATGTGTGATAGTACCAGTGCTATCTCTATTGCACAAAATCCAGTGCACCACTCTAGAACGAAACACATTGAGATCCGGCACCATTTCCTGAGAGATTGTGTGGAAAAGAACAAGATCAGCCTTGAGTTCATATCCACTGACCTTCAGAGAGGTGATATATTCACCAAGCCCTTAGATGAACAGAAGCATCTGTTCTTTTTGGTTCAACTAGGTATGATTAATGGAAGAGACTAAGTGTGACGTCTGCCTTGTTGAAACTTGTTTGAAGATCGTCGAACGATGTTCGAAGATAGTCGATTGGATCAAGCCTATCGTCAACCTATGGTTGATGATAGCTTATCTGCTTGAAGATTGTCGACCGGCATTCGAAGATAGTCGAACAGGTCGAGCCTATCATCGATCTATGGTTGACGACAGCTTGTTGTTTGTGAAGACAGAAATAGTCGAACGATTGATCGACTACTCTGCTTCAGGACCGATCGTCGAATGACCGTTTGACCATCGTCTCTAGTATCTTTTAAATAGATTGACGATCGTTGTTTTAATATAAAGCCGATGGTCGACCTAGGTTAAGAGATCGTTGTTTTTATCGTTGACGGAGAGCGTCTTTTCGTATTCCATCTTCCTGCTTGCTCTTTGTCTTGCGATTTTTGCCGCTTCATCCTTGCCGTCTCTACCTCGTCTTCTCCAGCCCTTTCTATGGCAATAGCTCCAGCTCTCCTGACAGTGGTGAAGTTCGATGCAGGCTTCAGTGTGGATTTCGATTCTTTCAGTTGCTGCGAATCCGGAATTGTGGAAATTCTCACCTTATGCAAAGATCAAGGCTTGGAAAAGCTCATGTCCTCCAGGATAAAGATAAACATTCAAGAGATTAAAGAATGGGCATTTACTTCGTCTTTAAATGATGATTCTATGACCAAAATAATTGGCGGAGAAGAGGTAACTTTGACTCCCGCCATTTTAATTGAAATATTTGGATTGATAAATGGGGAAGAAAATTACGAGCAAGATACCCCAGAGTTTGGGAGAATGCTGACAGAGCTGGGACATGCCGAAGGCATTCCCTCTAAGCTGCTTAAAGTAAATTTTCCATTTAAGATTAAGTTACTTGCTGAACTCGTCGGAAAAGTGCTACTGGGAAAGCACTCTGCCCATGACAATATTATAAGGCAGCAGTTTGCACTGATGTGTGCAATTGTGAATAAGAAACGGATTAATTGGGCAGGAGTTCTGTTTGATTTAATCAGGAAAAAGAACAGCAAGAAATAAGTCACCCTAGGTAGGGTGCTTGGGATTTTTCTGAAGGAGAAATATCCCCATCTGTTAGTTTCAGGTGCTACTTCCATCAACGCCAGCAAGAAGATGGACCCAACCTTGTTCACCAAGTGGAAAAGGACTTTTCTGAAGCCCGCTCCTACAGGGGTCGCTCCAGCTGCATTTGAGAGCACCAGGACTGCCTCAGTCACTCCTCTCCTACAAGAAGCTGGCTCAGCAAATCTCTCCATTCCATCTTCTTCATCTGCATTGCCATCTACTTCAGTTGAATTTCCATCATCTTCAATTGAAGTACGACCTTCTGCATCTCATCTTCCTGATTCATCTACAATTCTCCATGCATCACCTCATGCATCTCCTCTCCCTCCTCATCTTGCTAAGATATCTCATCCTAGTTTTGATTTGTTGGTCTCTGAGATTTCTACTCCTCCTCATTCTCCAATTCCTTCTTCAGATCACATTGATCATCCTGCATCCACTCATCCAACTCCAGTTCACTCTCCATCTCCAGTTCAGTCTCCAGTTCATCAAGAATACACCATTCTTGCTGATCTTCCATCCACTGAGATTCCCCCTTCATCATTTGAAATCACTCCAGCATTCATTTCTAGCATCTTGGAGTTAATTACTCCTTCGATCAAAATTATGATTGAAGAAGCAATTGCTCCCCTTGCATCCTCCATCTCTTCTTTGACTGCTGTCATCCAAGCACTCTCAAAGTCTGCTGAGCCCTCTTCATCTAGGGGCCTGGTATCAGTATCTACTGAATTCAGGCAGGGGGAGATGCTTAATGAAGATGCCTCTGAGCTGCCTTTGGCCTCCCCTCCAGCAGATCCTCCTGTAGTTGCAAAGAAAGAAATAGAAGAATCAGCTCCTCCTCCTTTGTCTGAAAAAGAAATTTTTGATGCCTTAATGAAGTCTGAATTCATTATCAAAGTTTGCCTAGAAGAATGTTCTACTCCCCTGGTCGCCCTATACCTAGAAGGAGTTATCACTTCCTTTCTAGATGAATTATGGGAGTTAGGACACTCAAAGGACAATTCTGAAGGTATCCCTTTTACTCACTTTTTAGACTTGATAATTGATAGGATAGTTTGGGAATACCTGGAAGGAATGATTCGATATCATTTAGCAAAATTTTATTCATAATATTACAGATAAAATGGAAGAAGTATTAGATGTTCAAGAGCCTGATCACCAACCAGCTACAGAAGTTCAAACTGAACCAGAAATAGTTGCTCAAGTTTCTGAGGCTGCTCAGCCAGCTCAGCTAGCAGTGCAAGTAGAACTGGTCCCCATGACAGTTTCTGATCAACAAGAAAAGGCTTCAGATGCTCAAATTGAATAATCTACCGTCTGGGATACTCTCCAGGTTTGGATTTAGATACCCTTCTGGCACAGGATGCCATGGAAGAAGAATTAGAAAAAGCTGCCCTAAAAGAAAAGGAAAGAGCTGTGCAAGAAGCGATTGATCCATATGATCTTCCTATCTCTTCAAATTCTGAGGATGAGATTGATTCTGATGAATCTGATGAGTCTAAAAGAAAAAGATCTGCTAAAAAGAAAAGGAAAGCTGTGGCTCCTCCTCCTCCAAATCTAGATAATGATACTCCCTACTATATCCTGAAAGGAATTGATCCTAAATCAAAAGATTTCCAGCACTGGATAGCATTTTCTAAAAATCAGCAGAAGCAAAGGAAGAAGTCAAAGAGGTATGACAGTCCTATCCCAAGATGGACTCCCAGAGGTCCTCCTCCTCCACCTCCCAGTGCAGGAGCCTCTGGAAACCTATCTGCAAACCCTGCTGCTCAGTCTGACAGGTTCAACCCATCTCAGTCATTACAAAGGAGAAGTTCTCAAGGATATCAAGGTAAAACTCAATCTGGCTATCAAAGACTTGATGCTGTTATTAAGGAACAAGTAAAGGAGGTGGTGTATCAAAGAGCAACTTTTTCTCCTCCTCCTTCCAAAGAACTCAAGAGCTCAACCTCTCCAAAGCTAGATCATGCTGTGAAGGCTGTTTCAAAAGGTAAGCTAATTATTTTCTCTGAAAAATCTAGTAAGAAATTTGCTGAGTTTGCTCCTCCTTCTTATCTAGTTATTCAGGTTAAAGAGCTAGTTGATACATCTTCTGAAAATGTGTATGAAAGCCCAGAGCTTGATCCTAATTTCAGGATGGCTCGTTTTCTTGAACTTGTTGGTTCAGCTCAAATTAAGAAAGCCAAAGCTGAAGGCAAAGACACTGCAGGATTGACCACTATGCCAAAATTCAGAATGAAGGAGCTCGATAAATTCCAGGTTAGACCTGAGGTATTTGATCCTTCAAAATACATGGAAAAGCATCCTGAGGTAGTTGTCCCAAGAGCGTCAGAATCAAAAATCATTGGAGAACAAGACCTGAAGTTGCGAGAAAAGAAGCTCAAGGTCCTTCTAGAAAAATTACTTTCATTCCTAGTTCTTCTCAGCCTAAACCTAATTCTGAAGCATCTTAAAATTTCATTGATTGATAGTTAATTGCTTATCTGTTTGATTGATGTTATCTGCTTAGTTATTTCTCTTCATGCATTTTATTTACTTTTCAGTAATTAGTTTTGTGTGTTTTGTTGTTGAGAGACTTAACTCAAATAGGGGGAGATTGTTGGTACCCTGGTTTTGATTTGAGTTCAGTCTTCTCTTTTAGTCACTTGACCCAAGATTTATCTATGGTCAAAGGTTAGTTAATAAGATAGATTCTCTAGTTGTGTAGAATTGCCTGTCTAGATGAAAATCTGGCTAAGTAATTTCTGGTTCGACTATAGTCGAACGTCGCTCGACTATCGTCGATCAGCCGATCGACGATCGTCTTCCTGATAGCTCGACTATCTGTTGATAGGTCGACTATCTGTTTTGGTTGATAGCTCGACTATCTGTTGATAGGTCGACTATCTATTTTCTTTGATAGTTCGACTATCTGTTGATAGGTCGACTATCTGCTCTTCTTGATATTTTAACTATCTGCTTGGATAGTTCAACTATCTGATAGTTCGACTATCTGTTTGACAGGTCGACTATCTGTTCTCTTTGATAGTTCGACTATCTTTTGATAGGTCGACTATCTGCCCTTCTTGATAGTTCAACTATCTGCTTGGAAAGTTCGACTATCTGATAGTTTGACTATCTTTTGATAGGTCGACTATCTGTTTTCTTTGATAGTTCGACTATCTATTGATAGGTAGACTATCTGTTTTCTTTGATAGTTCGACTATCTGTTGATAGGTCGACTATCTATTTTCTTTGATAGTTCGACTATCTGTTTGATAGGTCGACTATCTGTTTTGCTTTGGTAGTTCGACTATCTGTCCTGATAGATCGACTATCTGATAGCTCGACTATCTGTCCTGATAGTTCGACTATCTGCTGTGGTAGTTCGACTATCTTCTTTGATAGTTCGACTATCTGTATCGTTCGACTATCTGTTTGATAGGTCGACGATCTCTGTGCTTCGGTCGATGATCTCCGAGGGTCGTTCGACGTTTTGATGTATGTCTTGAGTAATTTTGTCATCTTCTATGATGTGATTTATTTCATATTTATTTTGGCATATTTTATAAAAGATTATTTGAATAAAGTTGTGATATTATTTCCATGCAATATCTGCTCCATTCCTTATGCATGAGCTAATCTTTTTTCTGACAAAGTTTTTTGTCTTATTAGCTGAGATATGATTTCTGTTTTATCTGCCAGGTTGTCTTTTATAGCCGTTAGACTCAGAAAGTCTTTTCTGGCTGTAAAGAGTCTCTTTTGATGTGACTTTCTCTAGTATTATTTTATCAGAGTTACTTGCAGCTTCTTAGAAAGCTTTATCCCTTTAAAGGATATCTGTCTACAGTTTTTGTTCTTGCTTTATGCTATTTGTAGCCTAGCTTGTAGATTTCAGTAGAAGACAAGATTCAAACTCAAATTAGAGCCGTTGCTGCTGCTGCTATATAAAGAATTCTTTGGAGAAAGAAATCAACTAGTTCACATGTACAAAAAGCTAACAGCAGCATTCAAGCTTACAACTTACAGTTTACAACTGCTCTCAGCTCGTTCACATCCAACTGAGAAGAAGTTTTTAGCTCTTCACTCTTCTTCAACTTGAGTTCTCCTTCCTCCAGGAAGATCTTCACTCAGAGTTTTTTTTTTGAAGAAGAAGAAGATAGCTGTCTAAAGAAGAATTTTCATTTCATATTCTTTATCTTCTTGTAGCTTTTTCCTTCAGATTTTTTGAAGTGTTTTCTGCACTGAAGCAAGACTTCACCTGGACGTTCTTTTAGCCAGGGGGAGCCTTGACTCTTTAGAGCTTTCTAGCTCAGTGCAAGTTCTTGTGCTTCTCTAATCTATTGTAAAATAGAGAAGACATCTTAACCTCCTTTCCCCCTCCTGTAAAGGGTTATTACTCCCTTCAAAAGTATACCTTGGTGGCAGGGCACCTGATCAAAAACCTGTGTTGGTTTTTAGACACCTGATCAAAAGTCTAAAGGGTTTCTGGATCTACCTGAAGCAGATCTTGTTGGTGGCAGGGCACCTGATCAAAAACCTGAGTGGATTCCTACCTTGTTGGTAGAAGAGTGGACATACCCAAGTTGTTTGGGGAACCACTATAAATTCCCTTGTGTCATCTAGTTGTTTTATTCATTACTTGTGCTGTTGGTTGTGATTAGTCTTAACTAGGTTGCTAGTTGTTGTTTAGGATTCCAAGCCCTAACTGTAATTACAGTTGGCTGCCTTTTGTGCACAACACTTGTGTTAGGCTTTAGGGTTACTTCTCAAATATCTATAACCTTCATTCCGCAATTAACTCCAAGGGAGTTGAGTAGACAGTCAACTTTGCTAGTGCAATTTTTGATTACTCTATTCACCCCCCCCCCCTCTAGAGTAGTATCTATCCCTTTTCTTTCAGTATGCCCTAGTTTAAAATAGACCTTGTGTATGAACTTGGTTAAGGTAAGGAGATACCCAAAGAGAATAAAGGAGGAGTTAAGCATGAGAATGACTACCTAAGAAGTAAACTCAGGTGTCCCTACTATCCCAATCAAAGATTACTCAAACTGGGAGGACGGCCTTAAGGAGAATTGAGGCCAATCATCTATTAGCAGAATGGCAGAAGACATTTTACCTCGACCCTCGTACCAGTAACAAAATTACCTGGAGGCAACCACCGAGACAAACACTAAGGGTCGGATAGGAATTCAAGTTCGGAAGATACCCATTTGGGATTGGGAACATTTTGACTCGGATAAGGTTATCGTAAATGTGACTCAGAGAGTTTAAAGTATGGAGTATATTAACGAGTTTCAGGGTGGAACCCCAAGTAAAAGATTGATTCCCTAGGGATTGTGCACCCAGCTAGGACAGATGTAACAGGGTAATATCAAAGATACTTAGCCCAAGATAAGTAGGGGCTTATCTTTTGTTTATTGGGGGCTAAACTTTTGTTTATTGGGCAAATTAGTATTGGCTTGGGTTCCCTTGGACCTAGTTTAGGGAAAGTGGCGTAACAAACATAGTGAGATTGAAGTCGATATAATTCAATGTTATTCGGGCGAAGATAAGATTTTGTAAAAAAACTTGTTCGGAATGATGACCCGTAGCGTTACCAAGACAATGACATGGTAATAAGACGGAGTAATTACGAGAATTAACTATTATCACGTGAAATTAGATGACGGGTAACAAGATTCGGGATATCTGAGAAGGTAAAGATTTAATCGATATGTTGTATAATAAGAAGGATGGTGTATCTCAGAACATGTACCCCCGGAAGTGGAAATTTGTGGACATCGCGATGGATTTTATTCATGTACTTCCCCGATCACGGACGAGAAACGACTCGATTTAGGTCTTTGTCGATCGGTTGAAGAAGGTGGCAAGATTCATTCCGATCAAGAATGTTGACTCTGTGGGGGTACAAGTGCGGAGATTTGTGGAGCAGTTTGTTTGATGCCACGGGGTACCAAAGACGATCGTGTCGGATCGGGATGGCTGGTTCACTTCCAGGGAATTGAGATCTGTGCAGGCTTACTTAGGCACGTGATTGACCTTCAGCACCACATTCCATCGCCAAAAGGATGGGCAGACGGAACGCACCAATCGGACGCTGGAAGATCTTTTTAGGCAATGCATTTTGGACTGCGGGGAACCATGGGAGAAGCTCTTACCCCTGGTCGAGTTATCCTATAACAATAGCTACCAGTCCAGCATCAGGATGGCGCCTTATGAAGCCTTGTATGGAAGGAAATGCAGAACCCCGCTTTCTTGGGTTCAGGACAAGGATCTGAAGGCGTTGGGATCGGATTTTGTTGAAGACACCGAGACTCAGGTGATACTGATCAGAGATAGGATGTTAGAGGCGCAGAGCAGACAGGCTATGTACTATGACGCCCAACATCATGAGGTGGAGTTTCAGGTGGGGGACCGAGTGTTTTTGATGATCCAGCCCATGCATGGAGTTTCACGAGTGTGCGGTCGGAGAAAGAAGCTCAGCCCTAGGTATATGGGTACTTACAGGATCCTGGAGCGGATCGGGGCCCTAGCCTACAGGCTGGATTTGCCACCAGAGCTGACAGCTCTGCACGACGTCTTCCATATTTCTTCACTGAGGAGGGCTCTACTATGCCCGGAGCAGCAGATTTTGACCACCGAAGGGCCGGTAGCTTCAGACCAATCTGTTCACTTGGAGCCGGTTCGGATCGATGACAAAGGAGTACGGATCTTGCGCCGCAAGAAGATCCCCTTAGTCAAGGTTTAGTGGAGGAACCATGGTTAGGAGGAGCACACCTGGGAACCGCAGGACCTGATGAGGCAAAAATAACCGGAGTTGTTCAGTCAGGTATACCTTACCACCTCTTGGTATACTATAAATTACCTTCTTGTATTGAACGGTAGGACTATATAAGTGAAATTGAGAACCTAGGCGTATGCAGGAAAGTAGGGGCTAATCTTTTGTATATTGGGGAGATTGCCTTCATTTATCAAACAAGTAAATCTCGCTTCGACTCAATAGGAAAACCATATGAGATGTTACAAGTTTAACTTATTTCGGTAGAAATCCCCGTAGGATCAACCTCAATTTCGGGGACAAAATTTTTGTTTTGTTTATTGGGATTTGTAACATCCCATTTCTGGCTAGACCCCTAGGAGTCGGTTTGCCATGACAGAGCCCTAGGAAACCCAAGAATCGAAGTCCATCGGCCCAGATTTCGGGTCATGGGTTGGTCATGTCCGTGACCGATTCATCACGCCCGTGACCCAAGGCGTGACCCCCCCCCCCCCTTCGACGATCGTCGGTCTAAGGAAGACGATCGTCGGGCGAAGAATTTGCAACCCGGGCCTGTCACGCCTGTGACCTATGACGTGACACCTTCGACGATCTTCGATCTCAGGAAGACAATCGACGAGCGCAAAATTTGTATCATGGGCCTTTCATGCCCATGACCAATATGTCACGCCCGTGACCGAGGGCGTGACTCCTTCGACGATCGTTGATCTAAGGAAGACTATCGTCGAGCGCAGAATTTGCAACCCAGGCCTGTAACGCCCGTGACCGACGTGTCACGCCAGTGACCAAGGGCTTGACCCCCCCCCCCCCCCCCCGCCCCTTAGACAATCGTCGATCTCAGGGAGATGATCGTCAAGCTCAGAATATTCCATGCAGCCCTATCATGCCCGTGACCTACGTGTCATACCCGTGACAAAGGCCAAAATGTCAGCCAGGCTGGAAATTTCTGTAACCCAAGCCATAATTAATTCTGACTATGGAAAGTTACACCAGGAGTAATTATGGGCCGTTTCCTTCTCTAATTACTTAATAAAATGAGGAAGAGTTGGCCCAATGGGAAATCGCCACCTGGATCAGTCATTTCATCTTCCACCTTTTCCTCTCCCTCCACCATAACCGAAATATTATTAAGAGAGAGTGCTTTAATGGCCATGAATACTTCACCCTTTCCCCTCCCCATTTGGAGATCTATAAAAGCCCTCTTAGAGCAAGATGAGAGGTTTACACTCTTGGCCAAACAGATTCAGACTATTGTTCTTGTTGTAGGAGAAGTTCGGGAACGCCACCACCGCGCCATGACAATCTGACGTTCATCTCGCCTTCAAACCGCGAACAAGGTCCTCCTCAACTTCTTATTTTGTGGGTAGATCTTAGGATCTTAGAAAGGAGTTCGTGCTCAACGGAGTCGAACCTATCTCAAGTTTTCATGGAGAAACCATGAAAAATATATTATCGGGTACGCCGGAAACCGCCACCTCTGGCGGCCAAACCACCGCCAACCGATAGTCATCGCCTCGACGGAGGTGGTGGTGGTGGTGGCAGGCCAGGGAAGTTACCGGACGGCCGATGACGGATCGCGGAAAGGCTACAGGAAATATAAGTTTTCTGAGTTCTGTCTTCGGGTTTTGTAGAAGATGAACAGTAAAACATATTTATATTATAAAGTTTTAAATATAGTATATAAGTAAAAATATATATTAAATGGGCATATTTTGATGCTGCAAAACGGGCACTTAGAGGCCGATTTAGGAAGAATTGCCAGTCACGAAAGTTATAGCCCGTCGAGTCTAGATTAATTTTAAATTAATTTCAACTCGTTTGGGTAAGCAGTTTGACAGCAGCACCCGTTTTAGTAGAGGCTATACCTAGAGTTGGGCAGGAACAAAAATGAATGCCCACGCTTCGCACCTTGTCCAAATGACCTGAAATTTAGGCAAGTGGTTACCCTTAGCCATATCTATAGTCTGTCCAAAAATGGGAATTTTTGGAGATACTTTGCCTATGGTTTTTGTTTTAATTTACTTAAGTAAAAGGAATTTTTTTAAGTGGTCAAATGATCTCCAAATCCTCCCAAATTTTGGTGAGTGGTTCCTGGCTATAAACCCTATTTCTGTACAAAATTTCAACTCATTTTGATGAGTTTTGGAGAGGAAGTCACCTATTTTTAACTAGGTATTAATGAGGCATTTTTGAGTAAAAAGTACACTAAGAGGTTGGAACGGTCAAATCACCTCAACAGAGGCTGATATTTTTGCCACTGACTTAAGTGGCTTATTATAACCCACTTGGAGAAAAAGTGTGGTTTAGGGTTGGTTTACCCTGGGATCCAAACTCAAACCCTAAATAGAGGGTTTTGAGGGTTGTGAAGGACATGGGGGCAATTGCTCTCGTATTGCCTTGATATTCTGTAGAGTTGACATTAGCATGATAAGAATCTTCTGGGTGGAATCTTGGAGGATTTGGAGACAGGTATATACCTCAAATTCCTAACCTTAGTTTTAGGATAAAATACTAATTAAGTACAATCTGTCACTAAAAATTATCTAAAAGCCGTGAAACTCGGGTAGAGTAAGTTTTGTAGCATGTAGAACCTATAACAATTTTATTGAAATTTTATGATGTCAAATTCCAGCACTTCATTTGTAACGATTGTTATAACCCTAATTGATGTTTTAATTATTTTAATCTTTCTGATCATTGAAACCCTATGAAATCTTGGAAGTAAATGTTTTTGGACAGAATGGTTGCTCCTGAATTTTTGTATAATTTTTAGTTGAGTAAATCCTGTACTTCCTTCACAAATGTTAAAAAGTGGTTTTATGCTTTGAAAATTAACCATTGATGATATTTTTGCTGAAAAATTATAAAACTTGGCCAATGTTATTTTTAAGGTTGTACCTGCATGATATAATTAATTTATAATTTTTGGATGGATATTCTCTGTACTTGTTCATAAATAATGAAAAATAGAAAATATAGCTAAAATAGTTTTGGTGCCTTTTTGATGATAGAAAAATTGTGATACTTTGGATTTACCATATTGAGATAGCAAAATATTTATGATAATTTTATTGGACATCTTGCATGAGTACTTAGGGCAATTCATGTTCAAACCGGTAGCCCTTTGAATTTTGGAGGAAATTAATTAAATGTCAGATAAATTAGGAAAATTACTATTTTTTGGATTTAGAATAATTATATCATGATAAGTCTCCAGTAAATAATTTAGGGCATTTTGATGATTATCTAGATTACCTTCTATTCGGTTTGACATTTTAGTCTAGGTGGGTCTGCATATATCAATTGTTAAATTGCAATAGGGCGTGATCTGAGATAGTTGTTGGAGTTAGTCATTTTGTCTGGGTGGATAGGTGTGGATGATTTTGTAATAGAATGATATGAAGAGTAGTGAGAAGTGGTGATGGCTAGAGTTAAGAGGTGCTCGGGTTCGACGAAAGATCGTCTTTCCCGAAGAGAGGAAGGTTAAAAATCACCTTAGGTTAGTCTATCGTAATATGAGAATGGAATGGGTAAAGGGAATCAACCAATAATAATAAGTGCCTTGCGAAATGGAATGATGGGCTTCAGCAACCATCATAGTTCCTAGTGCCCTTTGAGAGCCCTTCACAGGGAATACCAGGGGCAATCCTTGGTTAATATAAACTACAATAACAAACTGAAAAGAGTAAAATAGAAATTAGGATCTCATATTTCAAAAACACTGTTAGCACAAGAGGATTATTGGGAGCTTCAGATCGATTGGTTAAGAGACGGACGGAATGGTCCGGGGAGCTTCAGCTCGATTTGTTAAGAGATAGACGTTTTGGTCTGGGGAGCTTCGGCTCGGTTTTTGTTTGATTACGATTAAATTTGCATGTGCATAAAAGGAAAAAAAATTAAGGTGGTGGGTCTTCGGTACTGGGTTGTCGTAGCACCGACGCCAGTACGATGACTTGGCAAGTGTTGTTTTTACACTTCGCCAAAGCTAAGTCCGGCGGTCCAGTCAGCATAAGTACGCAGGAGTCTGCTTTGTGCACCAAGCGTTGAGGCGTACGATAGGTCAGACCGGTAGTGCTATACTGGTTTTGGGGTGGTAGAGGCCTAACCCACCGCTTCCGGCTGCCACTACGGAGGTATCCTGGGAGGTAACGGCTCCGAAAGGGGGAACTAAAGGTCTGTGTACCCAGAGTCGGGTGTGTGAGTTGCACTTGCATGTTCCATCACACCCACTTGCATGTCATAGCATAATCAATTCATTTAATCCTGACACCTAAAGTATAAGTGGAATGGGACGCTTATACATTAGGACTTGCAAACGACCCCTTGGTCTATAAGCTTGTGTTGGCAAGTTTATAAATTAAGGTTAAATTCTATAATTATATTATGATATATATTATTTTGTGGACACTCCCTTCGTGGAGATTTTATTTCTATATATGTGATTTTTTTGTGGACTTGTACTACTTCTTTTTGCTACCTTTTTGTGATCGAATAGGCCGGAGGAATCGGCGCTTTGTGGTGATGACCCTTCAGGGATTGAAGGTGTCACCGCAAAGTGGCAGTTCTGGGCCTAAGACCCCGGTGTTTAAAAAGAAAAAAAGGGGGGGGGGGGGTCTTACAAGTGGTATCAGAGGGAAACATCGATCTGAAAAAGGTAGTACTCCACTAACCCTGGGTCACCCCCGCTCGAGTTTAGTTTGGGGACAAACTAAGCAGCGGAAGTAGTGGTGTGCCCATAAGGGAAATCACATGTGAAAGTCCACTTTATCATTAATTGGAATTCCTCTTTGTAGCCTGCGACAAACACTGCCCCCAATAGGGAACACCTCTGGTTGCGAAGATCGCATCTTATAATCCTCTAACCAATGAGTTAGACTCAACAAACTAGGACTCATGACTAACCATGACAATTTATAGTATGCCCTAGTTAAAAATAGACCTTGGGTATGAACTTGGTTAAGGTAAGGAGATACCCAAAGAGAATAAAGGAGGAGTTTAGCACGAGAATGACTACCTAAGATGTAAACTCAGGTGTCCCTACTATCCTAATCAAGGATTACTCAAACTGGTAGGACAGCCTTAAGGAGAATTGAGGCCAATGATCTATTAGCAGAATGGCAGAAGACATTTATCTCGACCCTCGTACAAGTAACAAAATTACCTGGAGGCAACCACCGAGACAAACACTAAGGGTCGGATAGGAATTTAAGTTCGGAAGATACCCATTTGGGATTGGGAACATTTTGACCCGGATAAGGTTGCCGTAAATGTGACTCAGAGAGTTTAAAGTATGGAGTATATTAACGAGTTTAAGGGTGGAACCCCAAGTCGAAGATTGATGCCCTAGGGATTATGCACCCAGCTAGGACAGATATAATAGGGTAATAACAAACATAGTGAGATTGAATTCGATATAATTCGACGTTATTCGAGATAAGATAAGATTTTGTAAAAAAAACATGTTTGGAATGATGACCCGTAGCGTTACCAAGACAATGACATTGTAATAAGACGGAGTAATTATGAGAATTAACTATTATCACGTGAAATTAGATGACGGGTAACAAGATTCAGGATATCGGAGAAGGTAAAGATTTAATCGCTATGTTGTATAATCAGAAGGATGGTGTATCTCAGAACATGTACCCCGGAGTGGAAATTTGAGGACATCGCGATGGATTTTTTTCATGGACTTCCCCGATCACGGACGGGAAACGACTCGATTTGCGTCATCGTCGATCGGTGGACGAAGGTGGCAAGATTCATTCCAATCAGGAAGGATGACTCTGTGGGGGTACTAGTGCGGAGATTTGTGGAGCAGTTTGTTCGATGCCACGGGGTGCCAAAGACGATCGTGTCGGATCGGGATGGCCGGTTCACTTCCAGGGAATGGAGATCCGTGCAGGCTTACTTAGGCACGCGATTGATCTTCAGCACCGCATTCCATCCCAAGACGGATGGGCAGATGGAACACACCAATCAGATGTTGGAAGATTTTTTGAGGCTATGCATTTTTGAACGCAGGGAACCATGGGAGAAGCTCTTGCCCCTTGTCGAGTTCTCCTATAACAATAACTACCAGTCCAGCATCAGGATGGCGCCTTATGAAGCCTTGTATGGAAGGATATGCAGAACCCCACTTTCTTGGGTTCAGGATGAGGATCCGAAGGCGTTGGGATCAGATTTTGTTGAAGACACCAAGACTCAGGTGAGATTGATCAGAGACAGGATGTTAGAGGCGCAGAGCAGATAGGCTAAGTACTATGACACTCGACATCGTCAGGTGGAGTTTCAGGTGGGGGACCTAGTGTTTTTGAAGATCCGGCTCTTGCATAAAGTTTCACGGGTGTGCGGTCGGAGAAAGAAGCTCAGCCCTAGGTATATGGGCCCTTACAGGATCCTGGAGCGGATCGGGGCCCTAGCCTACAGGCTAGAGTTGCCACCAAAGGTGGTAACTCTGCACGACGTCTTCCACATTTCTTCGCTGAGGAGGGCACTACTACGCCCGGAGCAGCATATTTTGACCACCGAAGGGACGGTAGCTTTAGACAGATCTATTTACGTGGAGCCAGTTCGGATCGATGACAAAGGAGTACGGATCTTACGCCGCAAGAAGATCCCCTTAGTCAAGGTTCCGTGGAGGAACCATGGTCAGGAGGAGAATACCTGGGAACCGCAGGACCTGATGAGGCCAAAATAACCAAAGTTGTTCAGTCAGGTATACTTCATTACCTCTTGGTATACTATAAATTACCTTCTTGTATTGAACCGGTAGGACTAGATAAGGGAAATTGAGAACCTAGGCGTACGCAGGAAAGTAGGGGCTAATCTTTTGTTTATTTGGGAGATTGCCTTCGTTTATCAAACAAGTAAATCTCACTTTTACTCAATAGGAAAACCATATGGGATGTTACAAGTTTAACTTATTTAAGTAGAAATCCCCGTAGGCTCAACCTCAATTTCGGGGATGAAATTTTTGTTTTGTTTATTGGGATTTGTAACATCCCATTGCCGGCTAGATCCTTAGGAGTCGGTATGCCATTACAAAGCCTTAGGAAACCCAAGAATCGAAGTCCATGGGCCCAGATTTCGGGTCACGGGTTGGTCACGCCCGTGACCGATTCGTCATGCCCGTGACCCAGGGCGTGACCCCCCTTCGACGATCGTCGGTCTCAGGAAGACGATCGTCGGGCGAAGAATTTGCAACCTGGGCCTGTCACGCCCGTGACCTAGGTCGTGACCCCTTCGATGATTGTCGATCTCAGGAAGACGATCGACGAGCGCAGAATTTGTATCATGGGCCTTTCATGCTCGTGACCAATATGTCACGTCCGTGAACGAGGGAGTGACCCCTACGACGATCGTCGATCTCAGGAAGATGATCGTCGAGCGCAGAATTTGAAACCCGGGCCTATCACGCCCGTGACCGACGTGTCACACCAATGACCTAGGGCGTGACCCCCCCTTAGACGATCGTCGATCTCAGGGAGATGTTCGTCGAGCTCATGGAAATTCCACCCAGCCCAGTCATGCCTGTGACATATGTGTTACGCCCGTGACAAAGTCCGAAATGTCAACCAGGCTGGAAATTTCTGTAACCCAAGCCATAATTAATTCTAACTATGGAAAGTTACAATAGGAGTAATTATGGGTCGTTTCCTTCTCTAATTACTTAATAAAATGAGGAAGAGTTGACCCAATAGGAAATCTCCACCTAGATCAGTCATTTCATCTTCCACCTTTTCCACTCCCTCCACCATAACCGAAATATTATTAAGAGAGAGAGAGAGCTTTCATGGCCATGAATGCTTCACCCTTTCCCCTCCCCATTTGGAGATCTATAAAAGCCCTCTTAGAGCAAGATGAGAGGTTTACACTCTTGGCCAAACAGATTCAGATATTCTTGCTGTAGGAGAAGTTCGGGAATGCCACCACTACGCCATGATAATCCGACGTTCATCTCGCCTCCAAACTGCGAACAAGGTCCTCCTCTACTTCTTCTTTTGTGGGTAGATCTTAGGATCTTAGAAACGAGTTCGTGCTCAATGGAGCCGAACCTATCTCGATTTTTCATGGAGAAAGCATTAAAAATATATTTTCGGGTACACTGGAAACCGCCACCTCCAGCGGCAAAACCACCGCCGACCGATAGTCATCGCCTCGACGGAGGTAGTGGTGGTGGTAGCTGGACAGGGAAGTGACCGGACGGCCGACGACGGATCGCGGAAAGGCTACAGGAAATATAAGTTTTCTGAGTTCTGTCTTCGGGTTTTGTAGAAGATGAACAGTAAAACATATTTATATTATAAAGTTTTAAATATAGTATATAAGGAAAATATATATTAAATGGGCATATTTTGATGCTGCAAAACGAGGTACTTAGAGGCCGATTTAGGAAAAATAGCCAGTCACGAAAGTTGTAGAGTCTTGATTAATTTAAAATTGATTTCAACTCGTTTGGGTAAGCTGTTTGACCGCAGCACCCGTTTTAGTAGAGGTTGTACGTAGAGTTGGGGAGGAACTAAAATGAATGCCCACGCTTCGTCACTTGTCCAAATGACCTGAAATTTGGGCAGGTGGTTACCCTTAGCCATATCTAGAGGCTTTCCAAAAATGAGAATTTTTGTAGATACTTTGCCTAAGTTTTTTGTTTTAATTTAATTAAGTTAGAGAAATTTATTTAAGTGGTCAAATGACCTCCAAACCCTCCCAAATTTTGGTGAGTGGTCCCTGGCTATAAAGCCTATTTCTTTACAAAATTTCAACTTATTTTGATGAGTTTTGGATAGGAAGTCACCTATTCTTAACTAGGCATTAATGAGACATTTTTGAGTAAAAAGTACACTAAGAGGTTGAAACGGTCAAATCACCTCAACAGAGGCTGATATTTTGGCCACTGACTTAATGGGTTATTATAACCCACTTGGAGAAAATGGTTTGGTTTAGGGTTGGTTTACCCTAGGATCAAAACTCAAACCCTAAATGGAGGGTTTTGAGGGTTGTGAAGGACATGGAGGCAATTGCTCTCGTATTGCCTTGAAATTCTGTAGAGTTGACACTAGCATGATAAGAATCATCTGGGTGGAATCTTGAAGGATTTGGAGACAGGTAGATACCTCAAAACCCTAACCTTAGCTTTAGGATAAAATACTAATTAAGTACAATCTGTCACTAAACATTATCTAAAAGCTGTGAAACTCGGGTAGAGTAAGTTTTGGGGTAGGGAGAACCTATAACAATTTTATTGGAATTTTATGATGTCTAATTCCAACACTTCATTTGTAACGATTGTTATAGCCCTAATTGATGTTTTAATTATTTGAATTTTTCTGATCAATTAAACCCCATGAAATCTTGGAAGTAAATGTTTTAGGAAAGAATGGTTGCTCATAAATTTTTGTATAATTTTTAGTTTAGTAAATCCAGTACTTCCTTCACAAATGTTAAAAAAGAGTTTTATGATTGGAAAATTAATCATGGATGATATTGTTGCTGAAAAATTATGAAACTTGGCAAATGCTATTTTTAAGGTTGTACCTGCATGATATAATTAATTTATAATTTTTGGATGGATATTCTCTTTACTTGATTCATAAATAACGAAAGATAGAAAATATTGCTAAAATAGTTTTGGTGCCTTTTTGATGATAGAAAAATTGTGATACTTTGGATTTACCATATTGAGATAGTAAAATATTTATGATAATTTTGTTGGACATCTTGCATGAGTACGTAGGGCAGTTCATGTTCAAACCGGTAGCCCTTGGAATTTTTGAGGAAATTAATTAAATGCCAGATAAATTAGGAAAATTACCATTTTCTGGATTTAGACTAATTATATCATGATAAATCTCCAGTAAATAATTTAGGGCATTTGGATGATTATCTAGATTACCTTCTATTCGGTTTGACATATAGTCTAGGTGGGTCTGCATATAGTAATTTTTAAATTGCAATAGGGCGTGATCTGGGATAGATGTTGGAGTTAGTCATTTTGTCTGGGTGGATAGGTGTGCATGATTTTGTAATAGAATGATATGAAGAGTAGTGAGAAGTGGTGATGGCTCGAGTTAAGAGGTGCTCGGGTTCGATGAAAGATCGTCTTTCCCGAAGAGAGGAAGGTTAAAAATCACCCTAGGTTAGTCTATCGTAATATGAGACGGGAATGGGTAAAGGGAATCAACCAATAAAAATAAGTGCCTTGCGAAAGGGAACGATGGGCTTTAGCTACCATCATAGTTCCCAGTGCCCTTTGAGGGCCCTTCACAGGGAATACCGGGGGCAGTCCTGGGTTAACGTAAACTGCAATAACAAACTGAAAAGAGTAACATAGTAATTAGGATCTCACATTTCACAAACACTGTTAGCACAGGAGAATTGTTGGGAGATTCAGATCGATTGGTTAAGAGACAGACGGAATGGTCCGGGGAGCTTCGACTCGATTGGTTAAGAGACGGACGTTTTGGTCCGGGGAGCTTCGGCTCGGTTTTTGTTTTATTATGATTAAATTTGTATGTGCATAAAAGGAAAGAAAATTAAGGTGGTGGGTCTTCGGTACTGGGTTGTCGTAGCACCGACGCAAGTACGATGTCTCGGCAAGTGTGGTTTTTACACTTCGCTAAAGCTAAGTCTGGCGGTCCAGTCGGCAAGAGTACGTAGGAGTCCGCTTTGTGCACCAAGCGTTGAGGCGTACGATAGGTAAGACCGGGAGTGCTATACTGGTTTTGAGGTGGGCGAGGCGAAACCCACCGCTTCCGTCTTCCATTACGGAGGTATCCTAAGAGGTAACGGCTCTGAAAGGGGGAACTAAAGGTCTGTGTGCACAGAGTCGGGTGTGTGATTTGCACTTGTATGTTCCATCATACCCACTTACATATCATAGCATAATCGATTCATTTAATCCTGACACCTAAAGTATAAGTGGAATGGGATACTTATACATTAGTACTTGCAAAACGACCCCTTAGTCTATAAGCTTGTGTGGCCAAGTTTATAAATTAAGGTTAAATTCTATAATTATATTCTGATATATATTATTATGTGGACACTCCCTTTGTGGAGATTTTATTTATATATATGTGATTTTCTTGTAGACTTGTAATACTTCTTTTTGCTACCTTTCTATGATCGAATTGGCCGGCAGAATCGGCGCTTTGTTGTGATGACCCTTCAGGGCGTGAAGGTGTCACCGCAAAGTGGTGGTTCTGGGCCTAAGACCCCGGTGTTTAAAAAGAAAAAGGGGGGGGGGGTCTTACAAGTGGTATCAGAGGGAAACATCGATCTGAAAAAGGTAGCAGTCCACTAACCCTGGGTCACCCCCGCTCGAGTTTAGTTTGGGGACAAACTAAGCAGCGGAATAATTGGTGTGCCCATAAGGGAAATCACATGTGAAATTCCACTTCATCATTAATTGGAATTCCTCTTTGTAGCCTGCGACAAACCCTGCCCCTAGTAGGGAACACCTCCGGCTGCGAAGATCTCATCTTATAATCCTCTAACCAATGAGTTAGACTCAACCAAATAGGACTCGTGACTAACCATGACAATTTATAGTATGCCCTAGTTCAAAGTAGACCTTGGATATGAACTTGGTTAAGGTAAGGAGATACCCAAAGAGAATAAAGGAGGAGTTTAGCACGAGAATGACTACCTAAGACGTAAACTCAGGTGTCCCTACTATCCCAATCATTGATTACTCAAATAGGTAGGACAGCCTTAAGGAGAATTGCGGCCAATGATCTATTAGTTGAATGGCAGAAGACATTTTATCTCGACCCTCGTACCAGTAATAAAATTACCTGGAGGCAACCACCGAGACAAACACTAAGGGTCAGATAGGAATTCATGTTCGGAAGAAACCCATTTGGGATTGGGAACATTTTGACCCGGATAAGGTTGTCGTAAATGTGGCTCAGAGAGTTTAAAGTATGGAGTATATTAACGAGTTTCAGGGTGGAACCCCAAGTCGAAGATTGATGCCCTAGGGATTGTGCACCCAACTAGGACAGATGAAACAGGGTAATATCAAAGATACTTAGCCCAAGATAGGTAAGGGCTTATCTTTTGTTTATTGGGGGCTAAACTTTTGTTTATTGGGCAAATTAGTATTGGCTTGGGTTCCCTTGGACCTAGTTTAGGGAAAGTGGCGTAACGAACATAGTGAGATTGAAGTCGATATAATTCGACGTTATTCGGGCGAAGATAAGATTTTGTAAAAAAAATATGTTTGGAATGATGACCCGTAGCGTTACCAAGACAATGACATGGTAATAAGACGGAGTAATTATGAGAATTAACTATTATCACGTGAAATTAGATGACGGGTAACAAGATTCGGGATATCTGAGAAGGTAAAGATTTAATCGTTATGTTGTATAATCAGAAGGATGGTGTATCTCAGAACATTTACCCGCAGAGTGGAAATTTTAGGACATCGCGATGGATTTTATTCATAGACTTCCCCGATCACGGACGGGAAATGACTCAATTTGGGTCATCGTCGATCGGTTGACGAAGGTGGCCAGATTCATTCCGATTAGGAACGATGACTCTGTGGGGGTACTAGTGCGGAGATTTGTGGAGCAGTTTGTTCGATTCCACGGGGTACCTAAGACGATCGTGTCGGATCGGGATGGCCGGTTCACTTCCAGGGAATGGAGATCCGTGCAGGCTTACTTAGGCACGCGATTGACCTTCAGCACCGCATTCCATCCCCAGACGGATGGGCAGTCGGAACGCACCAATCGGACGTTGGAAGATCTTTTGAGGCTATGCATTTTGGACTGCGGGGATCCATGGGAGAAGCTCTTGCCCCTAGTCGAGTTCTCCTATAACAACAGCTACCAGTCCAGCATCAGGATGGCGCCTTATGAAGCCTTGTATGGAAGGAAATGCAGAACCCCGCTTTCTTGGGTTCAGGACGAGGATCCGAAGGCGTTGGGATCGGATTTTGTTGAAGACACCGAGACTCAGGTGAGACTGATCAGAGAAAGGATGTTAGAGGCGCATAGTAGACAGGCTAAGTACGATGACGCCCGACATCGTCAGGTGGAGTTTCAGGTGGGGGACCGAGTGTTTTTGAAGATCCAGCCTGTTGGTACCCTAGTTTGATTTGAGTTTAGTCCTCTCCTTTGTGCCCCTTGACCCAAGAAATATCTATGGTCAATGGTTAGAAGTCTGGCTGTAGGGTCCTCGCTTTTCCAAATTGAGAATTTGGTTAAGTAGGTTTTTCGTTCGACGATAGTCGAACGCCGCTCGACTATCGTCTATCGGCTGATCTACGATCGTCTATCAGTTGGTCGACGCTTTGTCTGCGTTGATAGTTCGACTATCTGTCCTGATAGATCGACTATCTGATAGTTCGACTATCTGTTGATAGGTCGACTATCTGTTCCGCCTTGATAGTTCGACTATCTGTTGATAGGTCGACTATCTGTTCCGCCTTGATAGTTCGACTATCTGTTGATAGATCGACTATCTGTTTCGTCTTGATAGTTCGACTATCTTTTGATAGTTCGACTATCTGTTGCCTTTGATAGTTCGACTATCTGTCCTGATAGGTCGACTATCTGATAGTTCGACTATCTGCTGATAGATCGACTATCTGGTTTGTTCTGATAGTTCGACTATCTTCTAATAGATCGACTATCTGTTTTCTGAGGTAGGTCGACTATCTGCTTGATAGGTCGACTATCTCTGTGCGCTTGATAGCTCGACTATCTGTCCTAGATAGATCGACTATCTGATAGTTCGACTATCTGTTCTGATAGCTCGACTATCTGCCGGGGTAGTTCGACTATCTTTTTCGATAGTTCGACTATCTGGATCGTTCGACTATCTGCCCGATAGCTCGACGATCTCCGTGCGCCGTTCGACGATCTTCGAAGGTCGTTCGACGTTTTCTGTCTGCCTTTGTATTTTGTATTTATTTATTATATTATATTTAATTAATTAATACATTTTCTGGCACAGTATTTTAAGCTGTATGATAACATAACCAGGCAATATTTGCTCCATCTCTTTTGCCTGAGTTCAAATCCTTTTAAGATAAAGTTGTTTGTCTTATTAGCTGTCATTTTAATTTACTTTATCTATTGTCAGCCCTTTATAGCCGTTAGACTGAAAAGTCTTCTTTTGCTATAAAGAGATTATTTCTGATGTGACTTTATTTAGTCCTTCTGTTATCTGATTTAAGCCTGCAGCTTCTTAGAAAGTGATTTATTCCCTTTATAGAATGTTTTGCTGCAGAGATATTTTTGTCTTCTTGATATTTACAGCCCAGGTCTCAAGGCTCAGAAGAAGACAAATAATTCAAATGGAAGAGAGCCGTTGCTTGCTGATGATTATATAAAGAACCCTTTGAAGAAGGATTCAAGCTAGTTAACAGAAGCTAATAGCTAACCAGTTGTTCATCCTCAAGCTCTCAAGCCTTCATCAAGCTCAAGCTTCCTGCTCTCAGCAATCTCCATCTAACTGAGAAGTGTTAAGATCTTTATCTCTTCTTCACCTGAGTTCTCCTGCTTTCAGGAAGTTTAACTCAGAGTTCCTTTGAAGAAGAAGAAGAAGAAGATAGCTGCTTGAAGAACTTTGATTTTATTATTTACTTTCTTCCTGTAGCTCTTTCCTTCAGAACTTTCTGAAGAGTTTCTCTGCACTGAAGCAAGACTTCACCTGGACATTCTTGAGCCAGGGGGAGCCTTGATTCTTTAGAGCATTCTAGCTCAGTGCAAGTTTTTGTGCTTCTCTAATCTATTGTAAAATAGAGAAGACATCTTAACCTTCTTCCCCCTCCTGTACAGGGTTATTACTCCCTTCAAAAGTATCCCTTGGTGGCAGGGCACCTGATCAAAAACCTGTGCTTGGTTTTTAGACACCTGATATAAAGTCTAAAGGGTTTCTGGATCTACCTGAAACAGATCCTGTTGGTGGCAGGGCACCTGATCAAAAACCTGAGTGGATTCCTACCGTGTGGGTAGAAGAGTGGACGTACCCAAGTTGTTTGGGGAACCACTATAAATTTCCTTGTGTCGTCTGGATTCCTCTGTTTAATTCCTGCATTGTGGCTGTGATTAGATATAACTAGGTTGCTAGTTGCTGATTAGGTTTTTCCAAGCTTAACTGTAATTACAGTTAGCTTGTGTTTGTACACATCACTTGTGTTAGGCTTTAAGGTTAAATCAATATCTATAATCTTTTCATTCCGCACTTCACTCCAAGGGAGTTGGGTAGAATATTAAGTTTTGTCTGTGCAAAATTTGATAACTCTATTCACCCCCCCTCTAGAGTAGTATCTATCCCTTCACTTTCAATTGGTATCAGAGGGAGGTTGGCTGACTGTATAGGTTAACACCTAAGTCACAAGATCCTGATAGATACCAAGAGCTTATAGATATTCACTATCATGGCCCAGTCTAAGGATTATTCTAGCACCAGACCTCCAGCATGCAACTTTGCAAAGTTTGGCATCTGGAAGGCAAGGATTAAATTATATATGAACTCTATTGATGAAAGCATCTTTGCTTCTATTTTGTCAGGTCCCCCAAGAGCACCTGCTGCTGCCACTGCCTCATCATCTGATATGAGTGCAGTGCCTCCTCCAGACTACAATGATGAATACAAGAAGGCCAAAATTACAGATGCCAAGGCAATGAACATACTGGCTCAGACAATGTCTGATGAGGTGTTCCAGAAGGTGGCTGACTGCTCCTCAGCAAAGGCCATGTGGGACACACTGAATCAGATTGTAGCTGGTTCAGCTGATGAAAGGAAGGACAGAAGGTCCAACCTTATCTCACAGTATGAGAACTTCAAGAAAACTGATGCTGAATCAGTTGAAGCTATGTACACCAGGCTCAGCTCAATCATCAATGAGCTGAGGACCCTGGACAAGGACATATCATTGACAGAGGTCAATGATAAGATTCTTATGTGCTTCCCTAGCACATGGGATCTGAGAATCTGGCCCATCAAGGAAGCCAGAAGCACTAATGAGATCTCAACTGAAGCTCTCCTCGGCAAGCTCAAGTCTTTTGAGCAAGTGCTGAAGACCAGAGAAGCAGAAGCTGAAGCCAAGACACCCACTCCAACAAGAAAAGAGCAATCTCTAGCTCTTAAGGCTGCAGATGTGTCTGAAGGCAGCCAATCTAATGAGGAACTTATGGCATTGTTTGCCAAAAGATTTCTCAAGATGGGAAGAAAGGAGTTCAGAAAGAAGTCTTCACGATATGAAGACAAACCAAGGTATGATCGCTCTCCTGGTAAAGAAATTATTTGTTATGGTTGCAGGAAGCCTGGACACATTTTGCCAGAGTGTCCAGAGGAGAAGAACAAGGAAAAGAGAAAAGACAAAGAACAACACAGGAAGCACTCCAAGCCATCCTCCTACAAAAACAAGAAGAAGGAGAGAGGTTTCATTGCTGAAACCTGGAGTGATTCTGATGAAGAATCCTCCTCATCAAGCTCCAGTGAAGATGAGGAAGAGAAGAAGGCAAAAGAAGTTTGCCTAATGGCAATAGATGCCTGCAGCAACCACTCTGCTGCAGAGAGTTCTGATTCTGATGAAGAGATGCCTACTGAAGATGAGGTACTTTCATCTTATGATTTTACTTCAGAAGAGTTTAAGTTAGAATTTAAATCTTTATGTTTAGATTTAATTAGTTCAGAAAAAGAAATAAAAGAACTTAGAAATAGGTTAGCTGACTCAGAATCAATAGCCTCTGAAAACATTAGGTTAAAGGAAGAACTCACTACTTGTAGTGAAGAAATTAAATTCCTTAAAATAGAATTAGCTAAGTCTAAGAGATTAGAAGAATCCCTTAATGGTAGAAGCCTTAAGCTGTTAGAAATTACCAGCATGACTAACACTAGGTCAGGTAATGATAAACTAGGCTTAGGAGCTTCTCCCAGTGAACCCCCAATCCTGCTTAAAAATAATCTTTCAACTCCAGTGAACTTCATTTCAGCTAGTGGAAAGAAGAACACTGAGCAAGTAAACCTTGTAAATAAAACCCTAAATAAAGCTAAGAGAGAAAAGAGAAAGTAGTTTTTCAAAGAAATGCAAAGAGCGTCGAACGCCGCTCGACGATCGGATGCTCCATGGTCGAACGAAGCTCGACGATCTGAGCGCCCATCGTCGAACGTCGATCGACGATTTCAATATGATTTTCAAAATCATAATCAATCCCATAGAAACCTAAATGAGAATAGAAACCCTAGGTTTGTTGACCCATCATCAGCATGGAGAATCCCACCTAGGAGATCTCACCCACTAGGTTATCACCCTCAGCCTGCATTCTCTTATATTTCCAGTTTTTCTTATGTGAAAAACAAGGGACCCAAGGTTACCTGGGTCCACTCTGTCTAAATAATTGTCTTGCAGGTGAAGGCCTATCCAATCACTCAAAATAAGTGGTATTTGGATAGTGGATGCTCTAAGCATATGACAGGAAATAAAGATCTACTGTCAAAATTCAAAGCTAAGCTTGGCCCAAAGGTTATCTTTGGAGACTCCAGCTGTGGTCAGACAGAAGGCTATGGCAAGATCACAATTGGAGCAGTTACATTCAAGAGAGTTGCATATGTAAATGGACTGAAGCATAACCTGATTTCAGTCAGCCAGCTATGTGATGCTGGCTACCAGGTTTCATTTTCCAACTCATCTTGCAATATTACTTTGAATAATAATATTGTTTTAGTAGGTATTAGAATAGGTAATATTTATTTAGTAGATTTTAATTCATCTCACTCTGAAATCTGCCTGTTTAATGAAGTAACCCTTAATAATAATTCCCTATGGCATAAAAGGCTTAGTCATGTAAACCTTAAAAATATATCTAGGTTATCTAAGCACAACCTTGTTAGAGGTTTACCTTCTTGCCCCTACAAGAAGGAGAGCCTATGCAAGGCTTGTCAGCTAGGCAAGCAAACCAAGAATTCATTTAAATCTGTAAATAAAAGTGATTCTCCTAGAATCCTGTATTTATTACATTTGGACCTTTTTGGCCCAATAAATGTACAGAGTTTAGGAGGGAAGTATTACACTTTAGTTATTGTAGATGACTTCTCTAGGTTCAGTTGGGTTTTCTTTTTGAGAACTAAGTCTGATAACTTCAAAGCCCTTACAGACTTTCTACTTTGTGTGCAGACTGAGTACTCTACTCATGTGGCCTTGATCAGAAGTGATCATGGTACTGAGTTTGACTCTCTTCTCATGCAAGAATTCTGTGAGAGAGAAGGAATCAAACATAGCTTCTCAGCTCCTAGAACTCCCCAACAAAATGGGGTAGTTGAAAGGAAGAATAGAACACTAATTGAAGCTGTTAGTACAGCCAACTATGTCTTGAATAGAAGTTTGATACACAAACTTAAGTGTAAAACTCCTTATGAGTTGCTTAAAGGAAAGAAACCAAAAATTAATTACTTTAGAGTTTTTGGCTGTATTGTTTATATTCATAATAATAATAAAGAATATATTAGAAAATTTGAAGCAAAAGCTGCAATGGGAATTATGCTTGGATATTCCCATGTAAGCAAAGCTTATAGGGTTTATAACAAATCAACCTGTAAGATAGAAGAATCTGTGCATGTGACTTTTGATGAGTCTCAGATGTTTTACAAGGAGAAGGAAAATTCTCCTTCCTCCAGTTCTTTGCAGGTACCTGATGCCCCTCAAGAAATTCTTCAACTATCAACTCTTCAGATCACTGAATCAGACAGTGATGAAGACATTGCTGAAGCTGTTGAAGCTGTTGTTATACCACCAACAGTAGATCAAATTCCTCCTGAGGAATTAATCCCAACTGTTGCTGAAGATCACATCCCACCTGCTGACATTGTCACACTTAGAGATCACCCCACATCTCAAGTGATTGGAGACATATCAGCTGGTGTACAAACAAGACACCAATTAAGACAGGATGTGATGCATGCTTGTTTCCTCTCACAGGTTGAGCCCCTCACCTTTAAAGATGCAGAGCTAGATCCCCACTGGATCATTGCAATGCAAGAGGAGCTCAATCCATTTGAGAGATGTAAAGTTTGGACTTTGGTTCCAAGACCTAAAGGCCAACTGATCATAGGCACCAAGTGGGTGTATAGAAACAAGTTAGATGCAAATGGAATCATAGTAAGGAATAAAGCTAGGCTTGTAGCTCAGGGCTACAGACAGGAGGAAGGTATAGACTATGACCAAACCTTTGCTCCTGTTGCAAGGCTAGAAGCAATAAGGATCTTCTTGGCCTATGCAACCTTCATGAAGTTTAAGGTGTTCCAAATGGATGTCAAAAGTGCATTCCTAAATGGTGAGCTTAAGGAAGAGGTGTTTGTTGAACAACCACCAGGGTTTGTTTCTTCAACTCAGCCTTCTCATGTTTTTAAGTTGCAGAAAGCTCTTTATGGACTAAAGCAAGCTCCTAGGGCCTGGTATGAGACCTTAGCTAGTTTCCTGTTAGAGCACAACTTTACTAGGGGAGTAGTTGATAGAACCCTTTTCGTCAAGCATCACAAGGACACAATCCTGTTAGTTCAGGTGTATGTAGATGATATTATCTTTGGCTCCACTGATCCCAAACTGTGCAAAAAGTTTTCCAACTTGATGCATTCTAAGTTTGAGATGAGTAGCATGGGTGTGCTGTCTTACTTTCTTGGTCTCCAAGTTAAGCAAGATGCTAATGGTATCTTCATCTCCCAATCCAAATATGCCAAGGAATTGGTAAAGAAATTTGGGATGGCTGATGCTTCAGCAATGCCTACACCCATGGCTACTAATGTAGTTATTGATTCTGATGATCACGGCAAGCCAATTGATCAAAAGAATTATAGGGCCATTGTTGGTTCCCTATTATATCTAACTGCAAGTAGGCCAGATATAATGTTTGCTACATGCCTTTGTGCTAGATTCCAGGTCAACCCCAAGGAATCTCATCTGATTCTTCTAAAGAGAATCCTGAGATACCTGAAAGGATGTCCAGATCTAGGACTTTGGTACCCAGCTGAGTCAGAATTTGAATTAATTAGATATTCTGATTCTGATTATGCTGGCTGCAGAGTTGACAGGAAAAGCACCTCAGGAACTTGCCAGTTCCTGGGAGAGAGATTGGTCTCTTGGTTCTGTAAGAAGCAGGCTTCTGTCTCAACTTCAACTGCAGAGGCTGAATATATAGTAGCTGCCAGTTGTTGTTCACAGATCCTGTGGATTCAAAACCAGCTTGTGGATTATGGTTACTCACACAAGAACACCAAGATCATGTGTGATAGTACCAGTGCTATTTCAATTGCACAAAATCCAGTGCACCACTCTAGAACCAAGCACATTGAGATTAGGCACCATTTCCTGAGAGATTGTGTGGAAAAGAACAAGATCTGTCTTGAGTTCATATCCACTGAGTTTCAGAGAGGTGATATATTCACCAAGCCTTTAGATGAACAGAAGCATCTGTTCTTTTTAGTTCAACTAGGCATGATTAATGGACGAGACTAAGTGTGACTATATCTGCCTTTGTTGAAATCTGCTTGAAGATCGTCGAACGATGATCGAAGATCGTCGAACGGATTGAGCCTATCGTCGACCTCTGGTTAATGATAGCTTATCTGTTTGAAGATCGTCGATCGACGTCGACCATCGTCGAACAGGTTGAGCTCATCGTCGATTTCTGAACGACGACAGCTTGCTGCGTGTGAAGCCAGAAATAGCCGAACGATGGTTCGACTACTCTGCTTCTGAGCCGATCGTCGAACGGCCGTTCGACTATCGGGTCAAGTATCTTTTTAATAGATCGACTATTTCCGGTCTAATATAAAACCGATAGTCGACCTAGGTTAAAAGATCTTTTGTTTTATCGTCGACGGAGCGTGCCCTTTCGCATTCTGCTTTCCCGCTTGCGATTTCCGGGCGTTTCGTCTTCTTCGTTCTCTGCAGCTTTCTCGTGCTTTCTCCGGCGAATCCATGGCGGTCTCTCCAGCAGTTTTAGCCGTCGTAAAGTTTGATGCAGGATTCAGTGTGGATTTCGAAGCATTCAGTAGCTGCGATGCCGGAATCGTGGAAGTTCTCCAGCTCTGCAGGGATCAGGGTTTAGAGAAGCTGATGTCTGAAAGGATTAAGATCAACATTCCAGAAATCAAAGAATGGGCTTTCACGTCGTCTTCCACAGACGAATCGATGACTGGTACCATAGGCGGAGAAGAAGTTATCCTGACTCCGGCCATCTTATCTGATGTTTTTGGATTAGTTATTGGTGATGAGGATTATGAGCAAGATGCTCAGGAATTTGGAAGAATGCTGGTTGAGCTGGGACATGCTGAGGGCATTCCCACCAAGCTGCTCAAAGTAAACTTCCCCTTAAAGATCAAGTTCCTCGCTGAGGTAGTAGGAAAAGTGCTCCTGGGTAAGCACTCTGCCCACGACAATATAACAAGGCAGCAATTCGCACTCATGTGTGCAATTGTTAATCGAAAAAGGATAGATTGGGCAGCTGTTTTGTTTGATTTAATCAGGAAAAAGACTGGTAAGAAGGAAGTCACCCTAGGAAGGGTCATTGGAATCTTCCTTAAAGAGAAATACCCCCAGCTGCTAAGTTCAACTGCAACAACAATCAACGCCAGCAAGATGATGGATCCCCACTTGTTCTCTAAGTGGAAGAGGACGTTTGTGAAATCTGCTCCAGCAACATCTGAGGACACAAGGACTGTATCAGTCGCTCCTCAACCTGTTGAAGCTGGCTCAGCTCTTCTTTCCTCCTCCTCTGCATTGCCGTCTGCCTCAGTTGAAGTACCATCAACTTCTGCTGAGGTACGACCTTCTTCCTCTGCTGCTCCTGAAACAACTACGGTTGTTCCTCTGTCTCCTCCAGCCTCTCCTCTACCTGCTCATCTGGCTAGGATATCTGCTCCTAGCTTTGATTTGTTAGGATCAGAGAGAATTCTTACTCCTCCTGTATCTCCAATTCATTCTCCAATTCATTCTCCAATTCATTCCCCAATAAACTCTCCTGCTTCATCTCCTGCTCGATCCCCTGTCCACACCATTTCTCATCCCAGCACCACTACCATATCTGCTGCAGCTCCATCCACCTCACATCCTTCATCCATTGAGATCTCTCCTGAGCTTATCTCCCGCATTGTGGAGCTGATTACCCCATCAATCAAAACTATGATTGAAGAGGCAATCGCTCCCCTTGCTGCCTCCATTGATCTCTTATCTGCCTCCATCAAATGCCTTTAAAAATCAGCTGAGCCATCTTCCTCTAGGGGACTGGTTTCAGTATCCACTGAAATCAGGCAGGGGGAGATGGTCAATGAAGATGCCTCAGACCATCCTGCCTCCCCTCCAGCTATAAAAGATTCAGTCATGTCTGCCCAGGAAGAATCTGCTCAGGAAGAAATAGTTCCAGATGTTGTCATGTCTGCCCAGGAAGAGATAGATCCAGCTGAGAAAGAGATAGCTCCAGCCCAGGAAGTGACAGCTCCTGCTGAGAAAGTTATAGCTCCAGTTTTGTCTGATAAGGATATAGCAGATGAAATCCTGCTATCTGAGATTGCAGTTAAAGTCTGCTTAGAAGATCTTACCACTCCTATGATTGCTAGATTTCTGGAAGGAATTATAACTTCTTATCTGAATGAATCATGAGAGATGGTTAAGTATGAAGGTAACTCTTTCATTCGTTTTGTTGATGAGTCGATTAATTTGATAGTTTGTGAATACCTTGAAGGAATGATTCAAGCTTATTTAGCAGATATGTATTCATAATTTTACAGATATTATTAAAGAAGATTTAACTGCTCAGATCATAGCAGTTGTTGTTGAAGCTGACCCAAGTGTTTCTGATACTCAAGTAGACCTTGAATTGGAATCCTTCTTAGATAATAAAGAAGATGAGTCTGAGAAAGAGGAAGTCAAAGTTGACTCTGTTCTGAGTTTAGAAGAAGCTCAAGCAAGAGCAGCTTGGGATTTAAGAGTTCAATCTTTAAAAGAGAAAGAGAAAGATTTGCAAATTGAAAAGTCAACCATCTGGGATGACTCTCCAGGGTTGGATTTAGACTCCCTTCTGGCTCTGGATGCCATGGAAGAGGAAAGGGAGAAATCTGCTTCAAAGCTTAAAGAGAAAGGCTGTTTCAGAAGCCTATGATCCTTATGAAAATCCTCCCTCATCTCAGTCTGATGATGATGATTCTGATATGTCTGAGAAGTCAAAGAAAAAGAAATCTGCTGCAAAGAAAAGAAAAGCTGCTCCTCCTCCTCCTCCCAGTAAGGATAATGATATTCCATATTACATTTTGAAGGGCATTGACCCTAAATCTAAGGAATTTCAGCATTGGATGTGGTTTTCGAAGAATCAGCAAAAAGAAAGAAAAAGAACCAAGAGGTATGATAGTCCTGTCTCAAGATGGACTCCCAGAGGTCCCCCTCCTCCACCTCCTGGTGCAGGAGCCTCTGGGAACCTTTCAGCTCATCCTACTGCCTCCTCTGGAAAATCTGCGTCTGTTCAGCCCCAACCAAGACAAGGTTATCAAAGCTCTCAAGGCAAATCATTTTATGGTTCTCAAAGACAAATGAAGGAGACTGTGGTTCAAAGACCAACCTTTTCCCCACCCCCTTCTCCAAAGAAGAGAATTACATCTCCAACTCCAGTACAGTCTGAGAAAAGTATTTCAAAAGGTAAATAGTTTACTTTGCTTTAAAATATCTAGCAAGAACCTCTCTGCTAAGTATACTCTAATGACTTATCTAGATAAAATAGCTGATGCTGCTTCTCCTGAGCCCGTGTATGAAAATCCTGAGCTCGATCCTAACTTTAGGATGGCTCGCTTTCAAGAGCTAGTTGGAGCAGCCCAAATAAGAAAAGCAAGAGCCGAAGGAAAAGATACAACTGGTTTTACTACCATGTCAGCTTACAGAAAGAAAGAATTTGAAAAGTTCCAGGTAAATCCTGAGATTTTTGATCCGTCAAAGTACATGGAAAAGCACCCTGAAGCTGTTGTCCCTAGGGCTACAGAGCTGAAGATCATTGGTGCGCAGGACCTAAAAATGTCAAAGAAAGAATCAGATGACCCTCTAAGAAAAATTTCTTTTGTTTCTAGTTCTTCTGATCCTTTACCAGACTCTAAAGATTCTTAATAGTTTAATTAACTGCTGTGCTATATTTGTCTATCTGATTGATAATCTGCCAGTTTATTGTTAACTATTTGCTGAATTTATTTTTAGTGTTTTATTGCTAGCTGTTTTAGATTTTGAGAGACTTAACTCAAATAGGGGGAGATTGTTGGTACCCTAGTTTGATTTGAGTTTAGTCCTCTCCTTTGTGCCCCTTGACCCAAGAAATATCTATGGTCAATGGTTAGAAGTCTAGCTGTAGGGTCCTCGCTTTTCCAAATTGAGAATTTGGTTAAGTAGGTTTTTCGTTCGACGATAGTCGAACGCCGCTCGACTATCGTCTATTGGCTGATCTACGATCGTCTATCAGTTGGTCGACGCTTTGTCTGCGTTGATAGTTCGACTATCTGTCCTGATAGATCGACTATCTGATAGTTCGACTATCTGTTGATAGGTCGACTATCTGTTCCGCCTTGATAGTTCGACTATCTGTTGATAGGTCGACTATCTGTTCCGCCTTGATAGTTCGACTATCTGTTGATAGATCGACTATCTGTTTCGTCTTGATAGTTCGACTATCTTTTGATAGTTCGACTATCTGTTGCCTTTGATAGTTCGACTATCTGTCCTGATAGGTCGACTATCTGATAGTTCGACTATCTGCTTATAGATCGACTATCTGGTTTGTTCTGATAGTTCGACTATCTTCTAATAGATCGACTATCTGTTTTCTGAGGTAGGTCGACTATCTGCTTGATAGGTCGACTATCTCTGTGCGCTTGATAGCTCGACTATCTGTCCTAGATAGATCGACTATCTGATAGTTCGACTATCTGTTCTGATAGCTCGACTATCTGCCGGGGTAGTTCGACTATCTTTTTCGATAGTTCGACTATCTGGATCGTTCGACTATCTGCCCGATAGCTCGACGATCTCCGTGCGCCGTTCGACGATCTTCGAAGGTCGTTCGACGTTTTCTGTCTGCCTTTGTATTTTGTATTTATTTATTATATTATATTTAATTAATTAATACATTTTCTGGCACAGTATTTTAAGCTGTATGATAACATAACCAGGCAATATTTGCTCCATCTCTTTTGCCTGAGTTCAAATCCTTTTAAGATAAAGTTGTTTGTCTTATTAGTTGTCATTTTAATTTACTTTATCTATTGTCAGCCCTTTATAGTCGTTAGACTAAAAGTCTTCTTTTGCTATAAAGAGATTATTTCTGATGTGACTTTATTTAGTCCTTCTGTTATCTGATTTAAGCCTGCAGCTTCTTAGAAAGTGATTTATTCCCTTTATAGAATGTTTTGCTGCAGAGATATTTTTGTCTTCTTGATATTTACAGCCCAGGTCTCAAGGCTCAGAAGAAGACAAATAATTCAAATGGAAGAGAGCCGTTGCTTGCTGATGATTATATAAAGAACCCTTTGAAGAAGGATTCAAGCTAGTTAACAGAAGCTAATAGCTAACCAGTTGTTCATCCTCAAGCTCTCAAGCCTTCATCAAGCTCAAGCTTCCTGCTCTCAGCAATCTCCATCTAACTGAGAAGTGTTAAGATCTTCATCTCTTCTTCACCTGAGTTCTCCTGCTTTCAGGAAGTTCAACTCAGAGTTCCTTTGAAGAAGAAGAAGAAGAAGATAGCTTCTTGAAGAACTTTGATTTTATTATTTACTTTCTTCCTGTAGCTCTTTCCTTCAGAACTTTCTGAAGAGTTTCTCTGCACTGAAGCAAGACTTCACCTGGACATTCTTGAGCCAGGGGGAGCCTTGATTCTTTAGAGCATTCTAGCTCAGTGCAAGTTTTTGTGCTTCTCTAATCTATTGTAAAATAGAGAAGACATCTTAACCTTCTTCCCCCTCCTGTACAGGGTTATTACTCCCTTCAAAAGTATCCCTTGGTGGCAGGGCACCTGATCAAAAACCTGTGCTTGGTTTTTAGACACCTGATCAAAAGTCTAAAGGGTTTCTGGATCTACCTGAAACAGATCCTGTTGGTGGCAGGGCACCTGATCAAAAACCTGAGTGGATTCCTACCGTGTGGGTAGAAGAGTGGACGTACCCAAGTTGTTTGGGGAACCACTATAAATTTCCTTGTGTCGTCTGGATTCCTCTTTTTAATTCCTGCATTGTGGCTGTGATTAGATATAACTAGGTTGCTAGTTGCTGATTAGGTTTTTCCAAGCTTAACTGTAATTACAGTTAGCTTGTGTTTGTACACATCACTTGTGTTAGGCTTTAAGGTTAAATCAATATCTATAATCTTTTCATTCCGCACTTCACTCCAAGGGAGTTGGGTAGAATATTAAGTTTTGTCTGTGCAAAATTTGATAACTCTATTCACCCCCCCTCTAGAGTAGTATCTATCCCTTCACTTTCACAGCCCATGCCTGGAGTTTCACGGGTGCACGGTCGGATAAAAAAGCTCAGCCCTAGGTATATGGCCCCTTACAGGATCCTGGAGCGGATCGGGGCCCTAGTCTACAGGCTGGAGTTGCCACTAGAGCTGGCAGCTCTGCACGACATCTTCCACATTTCTTCACTGAGGAGGGTTGTACTACGCCTGGAGCAGCAGATTTTGACCATCGAAGGGCCGGTAGCTTAAAACCGATCTGTTCACATGGAGCCGGTTCGAATCGCTGACAAAGTAGTACAGATCTTGGGCCGCAAGAAGATCCCCTTAGTCAAGGTTCCGTGGAGGAACCATGGTCAGGAGGAGCACATATGGGAACCGTAGGACCTGATGAGGAAAAAATAATCGGAGTTGTTCAGTCTGGTATACCTCACCACCTCTTGGTATACTATAAATTACCTTCTTGTAATTAACCGGTAGAGCTAGATAAGGGAAATTGAGAACCTAGGCGTACGCAGAAAAGTAGGGGCTAATCTTTTGTTTATTGGGGAGATTGTCTTCGTTTATTAAACAAGTAAATCTCGCTTCGACTCAATAGGAAAACCATATGGGATGTTACAAGTTTAACTTATTTCGGTAGAAATCCCCGTAGGCTCAACCTCAATTTCGGGGACGAAATTTTTGTTTTGTTTATTGGGATTTGTAACATCCCATTTTCGGCTAGACCCGTAGGAGTTGGTCTGCCAAGACAGAGTCCTAGGAAACCCAAGAATCAAAGTCCATGGGCCAAGATTTCGGGTCACGGGTTGGTCACGCCCGTGACTGATTCGTCACGCCCGTGACCCAGGGCGTGACCCCCCCCCCTTCGACAATCGTCGGTCTTAGGAAGACGATCGTCGGGCGAAGAATTTACAACCTGGGCCTGTAACTCTCGTGACAGACTTGTCACGCCCGTGACCTAGGGCATGACCCCTTCGACGATCGTCGATCTCAGGAAGAAGATCGATGAGCGCAGAATTTGTATCATGGTCTTATCACGCCCGTGATCGAGGGCGTTACCCCTTCGACGATCGTCGATCTCAGGAAGACGATCGTCGAGCGCAGAATTTGCAACCCAGGCCTATCACGCCCGTGACCGACGTGTCACACCCGTGACCTAGGGCATGACCCCCCCCCCCCTTCGACGATTGTCGATCTCAAGGAGATGATCGTCGAGCTCAGAATATGCCACCCAGCCCTGTCATGCCCATGACCTACGTGTCACGCCTGTGACCTACGTGTCACGCCCGTGATAAAGGCCGAAACATCAGCCAGGCTAGAAATTTCTGTAACCCAAGCCATAATTAATTCTAACTATGGAAAGTTACACTAGGAGTAATTATGGACCGTTTCCTTCTCTAATTACTTAATAAAATGAGGAAGAGTTGACCCAATAGGAAATCGCCACCTGGATCAGTCATTTCATCTTCCACCTTTTCCTCTCCCTCCACCATAACCGAAATATTATTAAGAGAGAGAGAGAGCTTTCATGGCCATGAATGCTTCACCCTTTCCCCTCCCCATTTGGAGATCTATAAAAGCCCTCTTAGAGCAAGATGAGAGGTTTACACTCTTGGCCAAACAGATTCAGACTATTATTCTTGCTGTAGGAGAAGTTCGGGAACGCCACCACCGCGCCATGATAATCCGACGTTCATCTCGCCTCCAAACCGCGAACAAGGTCCTCCTCTACTTCTTCTTTTGTGGTAGATCTAAGGATCTTAGAAACGAGTTCGTGCTCAATGGAGCCGAACCTATCTCGATTTTTCATGGAGAAACCATTAAAAATATATTTTCGGGTACACCGGAAACCGCCACCTCCAGCGGCAAACCCACCGCCGACCGATAGTCATCGCCTCGACGGAGGTAGTGGTGGTGGTGGCTGGACAGGGAAGTGACCGGACGGCCGACGACGGATCGCGGAAAGGCTACAGGAAATATAAGTTTTCTGAGTTCTGTCTTCGGGTTTTGTAGAAGATGAACAGTAAAACATATTTATATTATAAAGTTTTAAATATAGTATATAAGGAAAATATATATTAAATGGGCATATTTTGATGCTGCAAAACGAGACACTTAAGAGCCTATTTAGGAAAAATTTCCAGTCACGAAAGTTGTAGCCCGTCGAGTCTAATTAATTTAAAATTGATTTAAACTCGTTATGGTAAGCTGTTTGACCGCAGCACCCGTTTTAGTACAGGTTGTACCTAGAGTTGGGCAGAAACTAAAATGAAAGCCCACGCTTAGTCCCTTGTCCAAACGACCTGAAATTTTGGCAGTTGGTTACCCTTAGCCATATCTAGAGGCTGTCCAAAAATGGGAATTTTTGGAGATACCTTGCCTAAGGTTTTTGTTTTAATTTAATTAAGTTAGAGGAATTTATTTAAGTGGACAAATGACCTCCAAACCCTCCCAAATTTTGATGAGTTATCCCTGGCTATAAATCCTATTTCTGTACAAAATTTCAACTCATTTTG
The DNA here is from genome assembly GCA_039513925.1 of Platanthera zijinensis. NCBI lineage: Eukaryota > Viridiplantae > Streptophyta > Magnoliopsida > Asparagales > Orchidaceae > Platanthera > Platanthera zijinensis. The sequence continues at coordinate 189,602,795 of CM077084.1, forward strand.
ATGAGTTTTAGATAGGAAGTCACCTATTCTTAACTAGGCATTAATGAGGCGTTTTTGAGAAAAAGGTACACTAAGAGGTTGAAATGGTCAAATCACCTCAACAGAGGCTGATATTTTGGCCACTGACTTAAATGGGTTATTATAACCCACTTGGAGAAAATTGTGTGGTTTAGGGTTGGTTTACCCTAGGATCCAAACTCAAACCCTAAATGGAGGGTTTTGAGGGTTGTGAAGGACATGGGGGAAATTGCCCTCGTATTGCCTTGAAATTCTGTAGAGTTGACATTAGCATGATAAGAATCATCTGGGTGGAATCTTGGAGGATTTGGAGACAGGTAGATACCTAAAACCTTAACCTTAGATTTAGGATAAAATACTAATTTAGTATAATCTGTCACTAAACATTATCTAAAAGCTGTGAAACTCGGGTAGAGTAAGTTTTGGGGGGTAGAACCTATAACAATTTTATTGGAATTTATGATGTCTAATTCCAGCACTTCATTTGTAACGATTGTTATAGCCCTAATTGATGTTTTAATTATTTGAATCTTACTGTTCATTGAAACTCTATGAAATCTTGGAAGTAAATGTTTTAGGACGGAATGGTTGCTCCTGAATTTTTGTATAATTTTTAGTTGAGTTAATCCAGTACTTCCTTCACAAATGTTAAAAATGGGTTTTATGCTTTGAAATTAATCATGGATGATATTGTTACTGAAAAATTATGAAACTTGGCCAATGCTATTTTTAAGGTTGTACCTGCATGATATAATTAATTTATAATTTTTTGATGGATATTCCAAGTACTTGATTAGTAAATAACGAAAGATAGAAAATTTTGCTAAAATAGTTTTGGTGCCTTTTTTATGATAGAAAAATTGTGATACTTTTGATTTACCATATTGAGATAACAAAATCTTTATGATAATTTTGTTGGACATCTTGCATGAGTACTTAGGGAAGTTCATGTTCAAACCGGTAGCCCTTGGAATTTTTTAGGAAATTAATTAAATGCCAGATAAATTAGGAAAATTACAATTTTCTGGATTAAGAATAATTATAGTATTATAAGTCTCCAGTAAATAATTTAGGGCATTTGGATGATTATCTAGATTACCTTATATTCGGTTTGACATATAGTCTAGGTGAGTCTGCATATAGTAATTGTTAAATTGCAATAGGGCGTGATCTGGGATAGTTGTTGGAGTTAGTCATTTAATCTGGGTGGATAGGTGTGGATGATTTTGTAATAGAATGATATGAAGAGTTGTGAGAAGTGGTGATTGCTAGAGTTTAGAGGTGCTCGGGTTCTACGAAAGATCGTCTTTCCCGAAGAGAGGAAGGTAAAAAATCAGCCTAGGTTAGTCTATCGTAATATGAGAAGGGAATGGGTAAAGGGAATCAACCAATAACAATAAGTGCCTTACGAAAGGGAACGATGGGCTTCAGCTACCATCATAGTTCCTAGTGCCCTTTGAGAGCCCTTCACAGGGAATACCGGGGGCAGTCCTGGGTTAACGTAAACTGCAATAACAAACCTAAAAGAGTAACATAGTAATTAGGATCTCATATTTCACAAACACTGTTAGCACAGGAGGATTGTTGGGAGCTTCGGCTCGATTGGTTAAGAGACGGACGGAATGGTCTGGGGAGCTTCAGCTCGATTGGTTAAGAGACGGACGTTTTGGTCCGGGGATCTTCGGCTCGGTTTTTGTTTGATTCTTATTAAATTTGCATGTGCATAAAAGGAAAGAAAATTAAGCTGGTGGGTCTTCGGTACTGGGTTGTCATAACACCGACGCCAGTACGATGACTCGGCAAGTATAGTTTTTACACTTCTCCAAAGCTAAGTCTGGCGGTCCAGTCGGCAAGAGTACGCAGGGGTCCGCTTTGTGCACCAAGCGTTGAGGCGTACGATAGGTCAGACCAGTAGTGCTATACTTGTTTTGAGGTGGGCGAGGCCAAACCCACCGCTTCCGTCTGCCACTACGGAGGTATCCTGGGAGGTAATGGCTCTGAAAGGGGGAACTAAAGGTCTGTGTGCACAGAGTAGGGTGTGTGAGTTGCACTTGTATGTTCCATCATACCCACTTGCATGTCATAGCATAATCAATTCATTTAATCTTGACACCTAAAGTATAAGTGGAATGAGACGCTTATATATTAGGACTTGAAAAACGACCCCTTGATCTGTAAGCTTGTGTGGGCAAGTTTATAAATAAAGGTTAAATTCTATAATTATATTCTGATATATATAATTATGTGGACACTCCCTTCATGGAGATTTTATTTCTATATATGTGATTTTCTTGTGGACTTGTACTTCTTCTTTTTGCTACCTTTCTGTGATCGAATTGGCCGGCAAAATCGGCGCTTTGTGGTGATGACCCTTCAGGGCGTGAAGGTGTCACCACAAAGTGGCGGTTCTGGGCCTAAGACCGCGGTGTTTAAAAAGAAAAAAAGGGTGTCTTACAGATAAAACCTGGAGGTTTTTTAACATAAACCTCTTCTTTTAATTCTCCATTCAGAAGTGCACTTTTTCCACCATCTGGTAGACTTTGAATTTCTTGAAAGCAGTATAAGCAAGGAAAATCCTTATTTCCTCTAGCCTGGCAATAGGTGCAAAGGTTTGATCATAATCAATCCCTTCCTCCTTCCTATAGCCTTGAGCAATAAGCCTAGCCTTATTCCTTACAATCACACCTTGAGCATCAAGCATGTCCCTGAAAACCCACTTTGTCCAAATTACTAGATAGCCTTTAGGCCTTGGAACCAAGTCCCAAACTTTACATCTCTCAAACTGATTGATCTCCTCTTGCATTGCATTAATCAAGTGGGGATCTTGCTCTACATAAGTTATGGATTGAGGCTCACCTTGAGAGAGAAAACAGGCATGAATCACATCATGGTTGAGTTGATGCCTTGTCTGTACACCTACTGACATGTCTCCAATCACTTGAGATCTAGGGTGATCCCTTAGTGTGACAAGATCAGATGGTGGATTTGGTTCATCAACAACATTTGGAATGAATTCCTCTTGTGGAATTACATCTGCTATTGGAGGATGTTCAACTGCTTCCACAGTTTCTTCTTCACTTTCTTCATAATATTGTGGAGGAGGATGTGATATAACCTTTAGTGTAAGGTTTCGTTTATCCATTTTCTCACACAAGTGAGGTACTTGCAATAACTCATTTGTAGAAATTTCTTTCTCCTTCTAATACATATTAGCTTCATCAAAAGTTACATGCACAGATTCCTCAATTTTTAAAGATGATTTATTGAACACCCTATAAGATTTGCTGACTTGGGAATATCCCAGATAAATTCACATTGCAGTCTTTGCTTCAAATTTTCTAATATATTTCTTGCCATTGTTATAAATATAGCATATACAACCAAATACTTTAAAATAGGTAACTTTAGGTTTCTTCCCTTTCAGTGACTCATAAGGAGTCTTATTCTTAAGCTTGTGTATAAGACTTCTATTCAGCACATAATTTGTTGTGCTTACAGCCTCTGTCGAAAAGGATATGGGCAAATAAGCATCTACAAGTAATGTGCCTGCAGATTCAATTAGTGATCTATTCTTCCTTTCAGCAACCCCATTTTATTGAGGTGTTCTAGGAGCTGAGAAGCAATGTCTGATACCTTCTTTCCTACAGAACTCTTGCATAAGAAGAGACACAAACTCAATACCATGATCACATCTGATCAATGCAACTAGAGTAGAGTACTCAATCTGTATGTTTTTGAGAAAATCTGTAAGAAACTTGAAAGTATCTGACTTAGATCTCAGAAAGAATACCCAAGTGAATCTAGAAAAATCATCTACAATCACTAAACTATAAGACTTCCCTCTTGGCTTTGTACAGCTATAGGGCCAAAAAGGTCCATATTGTAACGACCCCATCCGTTAAATGACGTATAGTAGAAGGTCCGGCCGGGGCCCCACACTATATGCCACAAACAGACGGTGAGGTCACAGGATAATACCAAACCAAACACGAATCCTAACTCAGAGCATTCTAGCAGAAGCTTTAAGTTATAATTTGAACTCTAATCAGGAATGTCCAATATATAAACCACCTTTATATATAACCACGGAATGTATACAAATACATAGAGTTTGGCCTTAAGGCCTTACAGTTCCTCTTTTCACACCGTATGGTTTACAAACCTCGGCGCGCAGGCCGGCCATACATGAGTAAAAGAAAACAAGCAAAAACATTTGCTTAGCCTTCAAGGGCTAGCCGCAGCAGCAGTAGCAACAGCAGTAGAGCTTCAGCCCTTCACTTACCACTTGGCTCTCCAGCACCTGCATGGGAACAATCCACCCAACCGGTGGCAAACAATGCAACGGTCAGCATTCAGCTGACCCAATTATAACAATCCTACCACTTTCTCGGGGCATTAGCATTCTTTCCCTGCAAAGCATGGCATCATCATATAGCAACTATGTGCGCGCAGGCACATTCAAGCCATCACAACTATCGGCCACACGGCCCGACAGTCTGTGCACTCAGGGCACATGTTTGGTGTACCGGAATACCAGGGTCAACACCACCGTCTACACGGTATTTGAGCATTCTAGTCTTTCTGGCGCGCGGGCCTAAGACTCTCATTAGGCGCTCCAACAACACCTATAACCAGGCTTCCAAGTCGGACGGACCTAACGCAGGTACAGATCAGCCACCCCCCATTGCTCAAGTCGCCGTGCCACCTCGAATACGGAAGTATCCATGGCTATTTATAGGCGCGGGTCGGTTTCACCTTTCCTGTTCGGCAATCTGCCTTTTCATCGAGTTGCAGCCCAACGGCTCAACCGCTCATAAAGTGGCAACGTACGGCCACAAGAGTTGCATCCAACCCTCTTCATTTCCTGGACATCATCCAGTACTTCCTGCTGCACCAAGCAACAGGTAGGCACAAGGCAACACAAGCCATAATCACGGAGCCTTCTCCGATATGCAAACAAGCATCACCAATCCAGACCATGTCCAGATGGGCTTCACACAGCATGCCTAGAGCCGTACTCCAATTTCGGCCTCTAATAAGGGGGACTTCACATATCTACCCCAAGGGACACCACAACCCACCGCACACTCGCGGGGAAGGGTTTTCCCTATGCAATGCAGAAAAGAAGGACTTCACATGTCCAAGAAAGGAGATCGTTACCCTTGTCGATCTCTTGGGAGCCATCGCAAACTAGCCGGTGAGAAAGAACCGCAGTAGCTTTGCCTTCACAACGCCGACTTCGGATCACGAATCGGACCACGGGAACTCCGCCGGTGGCTTGATCTCCTCCTCCTTCTTCTTCCTCCTCTCTCTTTCTCTCTTCCTTAAGCAAATGAAGAATGACTTTCTTCATTAGCCTTCTCGGATTAAATCCAGCCAGGAAATCGCCTGAGCCCTTGGATCCAAAGAGAGAAATCTGAACGGCCACGATTTGCCCAAAAACTCAATTTTTGGCTGACACGGCCTGTGACACGCCCGTGTCACAGGCCGTGTACCCTTAAGCGACACACGCGGTATTCGTACCGACTGAGATTTACCAGAACACGGGCATCGACACGCCCGTGTCGAACCTGACACGCCCGTGTCATTCCTGAGACACGCCCGTGTCACCCCTGCCTCATCGAGCTGCAAGCAGTACACGGGTAGGCACACGGCATCGGACACGCCCGTGTCCAACCTGACACGCCTGTGGTCAAGGCTTGGTTCAAGGCCGTGTAATCTTCTGACTCAAAACGCATTTTATTTGCGTGACACGCCCTGGGACACGCCCGTGTCCCAGGCCGTGTACCCCCGACACGCCCTGGGACACGCCCGTGTCTCAGGCCGTATAACCTGACCTGCACCTCAAAACCAATTTTGAGTCTTTTTGGGGTGTTACAATCCTCCCCCCCCCCTTAACAAAATTTCGTCCCGAAATTTACACGGTAAGGACACAAGAACCAACAATGCTATAACTTGATAACTCTGTTATAACAAAAGTACACGGTCTACAGTTTATACAAATAGCTCGGGAAATTCAGCTCGCATGGTCTGCTCTCGCTCCCATGTTAGCTCTTCACGGCCACAATTGTCCCATCGGACCTTGACCATCCCGATCACTTTGTTCCGCAACTGTTTCTCGGCTCGATCCTCGATCCGAATGGGTCTAACCCTCGTCGTTAGCCCATACTTGACCGGTACCCGATCATTCTCCACTACTTGAGCTGGATCTTTCACCGCCTTACGAAGGACTGAGATGTAAAAAACATCATGTAATCCACCCAAGTCAGCTGAAAGTGCTAGTCGATAAGCAGCTTCCCCAACTCGCTCCACCACCTCAAACGGACCAAGATACCTCAGACTTAGCTTTTTCAAACGCCGAATCCTGGACACGCCTTTGAAGGGTTTGATCTTCAAATATACCCAATCACCCTCCGCGAACTCCACGTTCCGGTGTTTGGCATTGTAGTACTTTGCTTGACGATCTTGGGCTATCACTAGCCTCTCCCGAATAGAGCGTATGAGCGAGGTATCTTCTTCTACTTCCTTTTTCCCACTCAGCTTAGATTCGCACGCTTCTGCCCAAGCTAACGGTGTACGGCATTTACGACCATATAAAGCCTCAAATGGTCCCATACCAATACTCGCTTGGTAGCTATTATTATAGGCAAATTCGACAAGAAATATATAATCTTCCCATCTCTTACCAAAGTCTAGGGCGCACATGCGGAGCATATCCTCCATCGTCCTGTTGGTTCGTTCAGTCTGGCCATCCGTTTGGGGATGAAAGGCCGTACTAAATGCTAACTTTGTACCTAACATTTGATGAACTAGCCGCCAATCATTCGATGTGAACTGCCCATCACGGTCACTAACGATGCTCCGAGGAACACCGTGCAGTCGAACAACCTGCTCCACATAAAGCTTGGCCAAGGTTTCCACTGAATCGTCTCTTTTGTTTGGAAGGAAGTGCGCCACTTTCAACAACCGGTCCACAATCACCCAGATTGAATCATGACCGCGTTGAGATCTCGGCAACCCGTGCACGAAATCTATCGAAATATCATCGAACTTCCACTCCGGAATAGGTAACGACTTCAGGAAACCGCCAGGCTTCTGGCATTCTGCTTTCACCAACGCACAGGTATTGCATTCAGCCACATAACGTGCGAAATCTTTCTTTAGTCCGGGCCACCAGAACAGCTTTTTCATATCTCTGTACATCTCTGTGCTCCCTGGGTGAACTGAGTACTTTGCAAAGTGAGCTTCGTACATCAACTCTTCCCTCAATTTACCCACACTCGGGACGCACACTCGACCATTTCTTCGTAACAAACCGTTATCCCAAGAGAATTGGTCATCCGGCCCATCTTTTGCATAGCGCTGGAGGCTTTCATCAAGCTCTGTTGCTCGCCGAACTCTGTCCGTAAGGTCATATTGCACCTCCGTCCAGTTCAAGCATGCATCGGTTGACGAACCCTTGTCAACACAAGATATTTCCAATGCTTCCAATTCCTGGATTAAACGCTGATCATGCCTCTGCAACCAGCTTGCCCGTACCGGAGTCTTCCGACTCAAAGCATCAGCGACCACATTTCCCTTCCCGGGAGTATAGTGAATCTCGAAGGTATAGTCCCCAAGGAACTCCATCCATCTTCGTTGTCGCATATTCAGATCCTTCTGATCCAACAAATACTTTAGGCTTTTATGATCTGTATAGATATCAACTTTAACGCCATATAGATAGTGTCGCCACAACTTGAGCGCAAGGATTACCGCCGCCAACTCCAAATCATGGACGGGTTAATTCCGCTCATGCACTTTCAACTGGCGTGAGCCATAAGCAATCACTTTACCAAACTGCAGAAGAACGCAGCCTAAGCCGCTCCAAGAAGCATCACTATAGATCTCATACCCATCGGTACCACATGGCGATGTCAACACAGGCGCCGTGGTCAAACGACTCTTCAAGTCTTCAAAAGCTCGCGCGCACTCCGGCGTCCAAATGAACTTTTGATCTTTTCTCGTCAGCGTGGTCAGAGGTAAAGCAATCCGTGAGAAGTTTTCCACAAACCGTCTATAGTAGCCCGCAAGTCCAAGGAAGCTCCTGACCTCGGCCACTGAAGACATCACTGGCCAATCTCGAATGGCACTTATCTTCAACGGATCCACCGCGATACCTTCTCCACTCACCACATGGCCTAAAAAGGCTACTGAAGAGAGCCAGAACTCACACTTTGAGAACTTGGCATAAAGCTTATTCCTCCGCAGGGTATGCAAGACCAACCGCAAATGGTTTACATGATCCTCTTCCGACTGAGAGTATACTAAGATGTCATCGATAAACACAATAACGAACAAATCCAAGTACTCTCGGAACGTTCGATGCATTAGGTCCATAAATACCGAAGGCGCATTACATAGGCCAAACGGCATTACCGTGAACTCATAATAACCGTAGCGTGTTCCAAACGCCGTCTTGGGAATGTCACCTTCCCTAATCCTCAGCTAATAATATCCCGATTTCAAATCCAATTTGGAATAGACCGTTGATCCTGCCAGCTGATCAAAGAGGTCATCAATCCGTGGGATCGGATATTTGTTTTTCTCCGTCAGCTTATTCAATTCGCGGTAGTCAATACATAACCGTAAGCTACCGTCTTTCTTTTTCACAAATAGAACAGGCGCGCTCCAAGGTGACATACTTGGGCGTATATATCCCTGCTCCAACAACTCTTGCAATTGGACTTTCAACTCAGCCATCTCTTTTGCCGCGACAAGATATGGAGAGCGGGCCACAGGTTTCGCACCTGGCACCAACTCAATAGAGAAGTCAATCTCCTGCTGGGGTGGTAACCCAGGAAGATCTTTAGGAAACACGTCGGCAAATTCTGACACAACTAGTACTTCACCGACACTGGCCTTTGGCTCAACAGCCTGAATTAGCGCGAAGAATAACTCCGCGCCATTCCGAACAGCATTGACGACTTGGAGTGCAGACAACAGAGTCCCGCCAACTCCTCGCATACCAGCGAACTTCGTCACAAGTCCGGTATTCTGGCCCAGTGTAATCTCCTTGGAGTTGCAATCAATAAAGGCACGCTGCTCCGAGAGCCAGTCCATACCAAAGATCACATCAAACTCCGATAACGGTAGCACAGCTGCACTCAAACCGAAATCCCGACTTCCTATTTGCACATCCACATCGCAAGCCCTATCCGCAAGCATCACACAGCCATTCGGCAATAACACCCTTGTACTATCCACCGTCACATGACTTGGTACCCCAATTCGAGATACGAAATCCTCAGACAGAAAAGAATGCGAAGCACCCGTATCAAACAGGGATCTCGCCAAATTATTCTGTGTAACACCCCAAAAAGACCCCAAAAAGACTCAACATGAAGTTTGAGGTGCAGGTCATGTTACACGGCCTGGGACACGGGCGTGTCCCAGGGCGTGTCGGGGGTACACGGCCTGGGACACGGGCGTGTCCCAGGGCATGTCACGCAAATAAAATGGCATGTTCGAGTCAGAAAATTACACGGCCTTGAACCAAGCCTTGAACACGGGCGTGTCAGGGTGGACACGGGCGTGTCCAATGCCGTGTGCCTACCCGTGTACTGCTTGCAGCTCGATGAGGCGGGGGTGACACGGGCGTGTCTCAGAAATGACACGGGCGTGTCAGGTTCGACACGGGCGTGTCGATGCCCGTGTTCTGGTAAATCTCAGTCGGTTCGTATACCGCGTGTGCCGCTTAAGGGTACACGGCCTGTGACAAGGGCGTGTCACAGGTCGTGTCAGCCAAAATTGGGTTTTTTGGGCAAATTGTGGCCGTTCAGATTTCTCTCTTTTGATCCAAGGGCTCAGGTGGTTTCCTGGCTGGATTTAATTCGTGAAGGCTGATGAAGATTCATTCTTCATGTGCTTAAGGAAGAGAGAAAGAGAGAGGAGGAAGAAGAAGGAGGAGGAGATCAAGCTACCGACGGAGTTCCCGTTGTCCGATTCGTGATCTGAAGCCGGCGTTGTGAAGGCAAGGCTGCTGCGGTTCTTTCTCACCGGCTAGTTTTCGATGGCTCCCAAGAGATCGACAAGGGTAACGATCTCCCTCCTTGGACATGTGAAGTCCTTCTTTTCTGCATTGCATAGGGAAAACCCTTCCCGCGAGTGTGCGGTGTGGTTGTGGTGTCCCTTGGGGTAGATATGTGAAGTCCCCCTTATTAGAGGCCGGAATTGGAGTGCGGCTCTAGGCATGCTGTGTGAAGCCCATCTGGACATGGTCTGGATTGGTGATGCTTGTTTGCATATCGGAGAAGGCTCCGTGATTATGGCTTGTGTTGCCTTGTGCCTACCTGTTGCTTGGTGCAGCAGGAAGTACTGGATGATGTCCAGGAAATGAAGAGGGTTGGATGCAACTCTTGTGGCCGTGCGTTGCCACTTTATGAGCGGTTGAGCCGTTGGGCTGCAACTCGATGAAAAGTCAGATTGCCGAACAGGAAAGGTGAAACCGACCCGCGCCTATAAATAGCCATGGATACTTCCGTATTCGAGGTGGCATGGCGACTTGAGCAACGGGGGGTGGCTGATCCGTACCTGCGTTAGGTCCGTCCGACTTGGAAGCCTGGTTATTGGTTTTGTTGGAGCGCCTAATGAGAGTCTTAGGCCCGCGCGCTGGAAAGACTAGAATGCTCAAATACCGTGTAGACGGTGGTGTTGACCCTGGTATTCCGGTACACCAAGAATGTGCCCTGAGTGCACGGACTGTCGGGCCGTGTGGTCGATAGTTGTGATGGCTTGAATGTGCCTGCGCGCACATAGTTGCTATATGATAATGCCATGCTTTGTAGGGAAAGAATGCTCATGCCCCGAGAAAGGGGTAAGATTGTTATAATTGGGTCAGCTGAATGCTGACCGTTGCATTGTTTGCCACCGGTTGGGTGGATTGTTTCCCGTGCAGGTGCTGGAGAGCCAAGTGGTAGGTGAAGGGCTGAAGCCCTACTGCTGTTGCTTCTGCTGCTGCGGCTAGCCTTGAAGGCTAAGCGAATGGTGTTTTCTTATTTGCTTTTACTCATGTATGGCCGGCCTGCGCGCCGAGGTTTTGTAAACCATACGTTGTAAAAAGAGGAACTGGAAAGGCCTTAAGGCCAAACTCTATGTATTTGTGTACATTCCGTGATTATATATAAAGGTGGTTTATATATTGGACATTCCTGGTTAGAGTTCAAATTATAACTTAAAGCTTCAGCTAGAATGCTCTGAGGTAGGATTCGTGTTTGGTTTGGTATTATCCTGTGACCTCACCGTCTGTTTGTGGCATATAGTGTGGGGCCCGGCCGGGACCTTCTACTATACGTCATTTAACGGATGGGGTCGTTATATTTTGGTATCAGCTTCGTTCGGTCTTCCACTCTCGAATTCGTGGACGAATTCTTTTATGGGGTGGCGAGCGCGTGTTTATGCGCCCTGCTGTAACGCTAATGAACTCTGGAATGTCCACTAAGGAATGTACAAAATCTTGTTTGAGGAATCTGCGCGTTCCTTTTTGTGTTGTTTTGCTTGCATACGTTCGCTAATGTGTGTCTTGTCCACCTATAGGTGACGCGTAGTGGTGCTGGGCAGTCTGAGCCCCAGCGCTCTGATGAGAGTGCGGCACCAGCTGAGGTGCCAACACCTCCTCCATCTGCGGAAACTGTTCGCTTAGTTGCTGAGGCTCTATTTGCCTTGATTCAGCCGACCGGGCAAGCGCAGCCGGCAGTCGAGCCAGTTCGTGTTGTTGTAAGACCCGAGCTGGTTGAGGCTGTAGATCCACGAGCAGCTGACCGACAGTTGAAGCAATTCATGAGCTTCAGTCCTCCTACGTTTACGGGAATAGGATCCCCAACGCAGGCAGAGGATTGGTTGTCGCGTGTCAAGCAGATAATGACAGCGATCAGGGCGGAGGAAACTCTAAAGGTCACCTTGGCCACCTTCATGCTTGAAGGAGAGGCGCGGTTGTGGTGGGACGAGGTTGAGGTACACCATTTGGCGGGCAGGCAATTAACGCAAGTGTCGATTGAGGAGTTCTCTCGAATATTTCTGGCGAAACATGTTCCAGCGGGGCAACGCATTGCTATGGAAAATGAGTTCCAACGGTTAAAGTAAGGGGAAGATAGCGTGGATATCTACTTGCATGAGTTTACCAGGTTGGGACGATATGCGGGTACAATCTTCGCGGATGACCAAAGGAAAACGAATCGGTTCTATGAAGGATTGCGGGATGAGTTGCGATTCCTGCTTTCGAGTTCAGTGAACCAAGGGTTTCAGGCGTTGGTTGATACTGCGTGCGCGTTGAGAAGGACATGAGGCGGGTGCAAGGGAATAAGGGCTTGGTTGCGTCGAAGCCAGCCAGAGTTTCAAGCACCTCGCCCGAGCAAATCGTTTTACCAGAAGAAAGGGGGCAAGAGGTCCAAGCCGTCTGGGCAAGTGACTACGACCGTTGTGTCGGGAGCGACATCAAGGCCGGATTCTCGTACATGCTATAACTGTGGCCGGGTGGGGCATATAGCTCGTGACTGTCGGGTTGTTCAGCCCAAAGGGGATAAGAAGGCGGGGGCGTCGTATGCTGAGAAGGGCAAAGCGGTTGGTTGATTCCTCTGCGTCTCAGGCACAGCCCCGAATCTATCAGCTTGGCCTACAGGAAGCGATTAAGCAAAGTGACGTCGTCACAGGTACGAGTTGATTTAGTTTACTTGCTGGTGCTATTGTTTTTGGTTATGTATAGCTTGTGCATGATGTGTGTGCTGCAGGCTTTGTCCTGATTCGGAATAATTTGGCGAGAGCCCTGTTTGATACGGGTGCTTCGCATTCTTCTCTGTCTGGGGATTTCGTATCTCGAATTGGGGTACCAAGTCATGTGACGGTGGATAGTACAAGGGTGTTGTTGCCGAATGGCTGTGTGATGCTTGCGGATAGGGCTTGCAATGTGGATGTGCAAATAGGAAGTCGGGATTTCGGTTTGAGTGCAGCTGTGCTACCGTTATCGGAGTTTGATGTGATCTTTGGTATGGACTGGCTCTCGGAGCAGCGTGCCTTTATTGATTGCAACTCCAAGGAGATTACACTGGGCCAGAATACCGGACTTGTGACGAAGTTCGCTGGTATGCGAGGAGTTGGCGGGACTCTGTTGTCTGCACTCCAAGTCGTCAATGCTGTTCGGAAGGGCGCGGAGTTATTCTTCACGCTAATTCAGGCTGTCGAGCCAAAGGCCAGTGTCGGTGAAGTACTAGTTGTGTCAGAGTTTGCCGATGTGTTTCCTAAAGATCTTCCTGGGTTGCCACCCCAGCGGGAGATTGACTTCTCTATTGAGTTGGTGCCAGGTGCGAAACCTGTGGCCCGCTCTCCATATCGCGTCGCGCCAAAAGAGATGGCTGAGTTGAAAGTCCAATTGCAAGAGTTGTTGGAGCAGGGATATATACGCCCAAGTATGTCACCTTGGAGCGCGCCTGTTCTATTTGTGAAAAAGAAAGACGGTAGTTTACGGTTGTGTATTGACTACCGCGAATTGAATAAGCTGTCGGAGAAAAACAAATATCCGATTCCGCGGATTGATGACCTCTTTGATCAATTGGCATGATCAACGGTCTATTCCAAATTGGATTTGAAATCGGGATATTATCAGCTGAGGATTAGGGAAGGTGACATTCCCAAGACGGCGTTTGGAACACGCTACGGGTCATTATGAGTTCACGGTAATGCCGTTTGGCCTATGTAATGCGCCTTCGGTATTTATGGACCTAATGCATCGAACGTTCCGAGAGTACTTGGATTTGTTTGTTATTGTGTTTATCGATGACATCTTAGTATACTCTCAGTCGGAAGAGGATCACGCAAACCATTTGCGGTTGGTCTTGCATAACCTGCGGAGGAATAAGCTTTATTTGCCAAGTTCTCAAAGTGTGAGTTCTGGCTCTCTTCAGTAGCCTTTTTAGGCCATGTGGTAAGCGGAGATGGTATCGCGGTGGATCTGTTAAAGATAAGTGTCCATCCGAGATTGGCCAGTGATGTCTTCAGTGGCCGAGGTCAGGAGCTTCCTTGGACTTGCGGGCTACTATAGACGGTTTGTGGAAAACTTCTCACGGATTGCTTTACCTCTGACCACCCTGACGAGAAAAGATCAAAAGTTCATTTGGACGCCGGAGTGCGCGCGAGCTTTTGAAGACTTGAAGAGTCGTTTGACCACGGCGCCTGTGTTGACATCGCCATGTGGTACCGATGGGTATGAGATCTATAGTGATGCTTCCGGGAGCGGCTTAGGCTGCGTTCTTCTGCAGTTTGGTAAAGTGATTGCTTATGGCTCGCGCCAGTTGAAAGTGCATGAGCGGAATTACCCCGTCCATGATTTGGAGTTGGCGGCGGTAATCTTTGCGCTCAAGTTGTGGCGGCACTATCTATATGGCGTTAAACTGGATATCTATACAGATCATAAAAGCCTAAAGTATTTGTTGGATCAGAAGGATCTGAATATGCGACAACGAAGATGGATGGAGTTCCTTGGGGACTACACCTTCGAGATTCACTATACTCCCGGGAAGGGAAATGTGGTCGCTGATGCTTTGAGTTGAAAGACTCCGGTACGGGCAAGCTGGTTGCAGAAGCATGATCAGCGTTTAATCCAGGAATTGGAAGCATTGGAGATATCTTGTGTTGACAAGGGTTCGTCAACCGATGCATGCTTGAACTGGACGGAGGTGCAATATGACCTTACGGACAGAGTTCGGCGAGCAACGGAGCTTGATGAAAGTCTCCAGCGCTATGCAAAAGATGGGCTGGATGACCAATTCTCTTGGGATAACGGTTTGTTACGAAGAAATGGTCGAGTGTGCGTCCCGAGTGTGGGTAAGTTGCGGGAAGAGTTGATGTACGAAGCTCACTTTGCAAAGTACTCAATTCACCCAGGGAGCACAAAGATGTACAGAGATCTGAAAAAGCTGTTCTGGTGGCCCGGACTAAAGAAAGATGTCGCATGTTATGTGGCTGAATGCAATACCTGTGCGTTAGTGAAAGCAGAATGCCAGAAGCCTGGCGGTTCCTGAAGTCGTTACCTATTCCGGAGTGGAAGTTCGATGATATTTCGATGGATTTCGTGCACGGGTTGCCGAGATCTCAATGCGGTCATGATTCAATCTGGGTGATTTTGGACCGGTTGACGAAAGTGACGCACTTCCTTCCAAACAGAAGAGACGATTCAGTGGAAACCTTGGCCAAGCTTTATGTGGAGCAAGTTGTTCGACTGCACGGTGTTCCTCGGAGCATCGTTAGTGACCGTGATGGGCGGTTCACATCGAATGATTGGCGGCTCGTTCATCAAATGTTGGGTATAAAGTTAGCGTTTAGTACGACCTTTCATCCCCAAACGGATGGCCAGACTGAACGAACCAACAGGACGATGGAGGATATGCTCCGTATGTGCGTCCTAGACTTTGGTAAGAGATGAGAAGATTATATATTTCTTGTCGAATTTGCCTATAATAATAGCTACCAAGCGAGTATTGGTATGGCGCCATTTGAAGCTTTATATGGTCAGAAATGCCGTACACCGTTAGCTTGGGCAGAAGCAGGCGAATCTAAGCTGAGTGGGAAAAAGGAAGTCGAAGAAGCTACCTCGCTCATACGCTCTATTCGGGAGAGGCTATTGATAGCCCAAGATCGTCAAGAAAAGTACTACAATGCCAAACACCGGAACGTGGAGTTCGCGGTGGGTGATTGGGTATATTTGAAGATCAAACCCTTCAAAGGCGTGTCCAGGATTCAGCGTTTGAAAAAGCTAAGTCCGAGGTATCTTGGTCCGTTTGAGGTGGTGGAGCGAGTTGGGGAAGCTGCTTATCGACTAGCACTTTCAGCAGACTTGGGTGGATTACATGATGTATTTCACATCTCAGTCCTTCGGAAGGCGGTGAAGGATCCAGCTTAAGTGGTGGAGAATGATCGGGTACCGGTCGAGTATGGACTAACGACGAGGGTTAGACCCATTCGGATCGAGGATCAAGCCGAGAAACAGTTGCGGAACAAAGTGATCGGGATGGTCAAGGTCCGATGGGACAATTGTGGCTGTGAAGAGCTAACATAGGAGTGAGAGCAGACCATGCGAGCTGAATTTCCCGAGTTATTTGTATAACCTGTAGACCGTGTACTTTTTGTTATAACATAGTTATAGCATTGCTGGTTCTTGTTTCCTTACCGTGCAAATTTCGGGACGAAATTTTGTTAAAGGGGGGAGGGTTGTAACACCCCAAAAAGACCCCAAAAAGACTCAACATGAAGTTTGAGGTGCAGGTCATGTTTACACGGCCTGGGACACGGGCGTGTCCCAGGGCGTGTCGGGGGTACACGGCCTGGGACACGGGCGTGTCCCAGGGCGTGTCACGCAAATAAAATGTCCTGTTCGAGTCAGAAAATTACACGGCCTTGAACCAAGCCTTGAACACGGGCGTGTCAGGGTGGACACGGGCGTGTCCAATGCCGTGTGCCTACTCGTGTACTGCTTGCAGCTCGATGAGGCGGGGGTGACACGGGCGTGTCTCAGAAATGACACGGGCGTGTCAGGTTCGACACGGGCGTGTCGATGCCCGTGTTCTGGTAAATCTCAGTCGGTTCGTATACCGCGTGTGCCGCTTAAGGGTACACGGCCTGTGACACGGCTGTGTCACAAGCCGTGTCAGCCAAAAATTGGATTTTTTGGGCAAATTGTGGCCGTTCAGATTTCTCTCTTTTGATCCAAGGGCTCAGGTGGTTTCCTGGCTGGATTTAATTCGTGAAGGCTGATGAAGATTCATTCTTCATGTGCTTAAGGAAGAGAGAAAGAGAGAGGAGGAAGAAGAAGGAGGAGGAGGATCAAGCCACGGCGGAGTTCCCGTGGTCCGATTCGTGATCCGAAGCCGGCGTTGTGAAGGCAAGGCTGCTGCGGTTCTTTCTCACCGGCTAGTTTTCGATGGCTCCCAAGAGATCGACAAGGGTAACGATCTCCCTCCTTGGACATGTGAAGTCCTTCTTTTCTGCATTGCATAGGGAAAACCCTTCCCCGCGAGTGTGCGGTGGGTTGTGGTGTCCCTTGGGGTAGATATGTGAAGTCCCCCTTGTTAGAGGCTGGGAATTGGAGTACGGCTCTAGGCATGTTGTATGAAGCCCATCTGGACATGGTCTGGATTGGTGATGCTTGTTTGCATATCGGAGAAGGCTCCGTGATTATGGCTTGTGTTGCCTTGTGCCTACCTGTTTCTTGGTGCAGCAGGAAGTACTGGATGATGTCCAGGAAATGAAGAGGGTTGGATGCAACTCTTGTGGCCGTGCGTTGCCACTTTATGAGCGGTTGAGCCGTTGGGCTGCAACTTGATGAAAAGGCAGATTGCCGAACAGGAAAGGTGAAACCGACCCGCGCCTATAAATAGAATAGCCATGGATACTTCCGTATTCGAGGTGGCACGGCGACTTGAGCAACGGGGGGTGGCTGATCCGTACCTGCGTTAGGTCCGTCCGACTTGGAAGCCTGGTTATAGGTTTTGTTGGAGCGCCTAATGAGAGTCTTAGGCCCGCGCGCCGGAAAGACTAGAATGCTCAAATACCGTTAGACGGTGGTGTTGACCCTGGTATTCCGGTACACCAAGAATGTGCCCTGAGTGCACGGACTGTCGGGACGTGTGGTCGATAGTTGTGATGGCTTGAATGTGCCTGCGCGCACATAGTTGCTATATGATAATGTCATGCTTTGCAGGGAAAGAATGCTCATGCCCCGAGAAAGGGGTAAGATTGTTATAATTGGGTCAGCTGAATGCTGACCGTTGCATTGTTTGCCACCGGTTGGGTGGATTGTTTCCGGTGCAGGTGCTGGAGAGCCAAGTGGTAGGTGAAGGGCTGAAGCCCTACTGCTGTTGCTGTTGCTGCTGCGGCTAGCCTTGAAGGCTAAGCGAATGGTTTTTGCTTATTTTCTTTTACTCATGTATGGCCGGCCTGCGCGCCGAGGTTTGTAAACCATACGTGTAAAAAGAGGAACTGAAGGAAGGCCTTAAGGCCAAACTCTATGTATTTGTGTACATTCCGTGATTATATATAAAGGTGTTTTATATATTGGATATTCCTGGTTAGAGTTTAAATTATAACTTAAAGCTTCCGCTAGAATGCTCTGAGGTAGGATTCGTGTTTGGTTTGGTATTATCCTGTGACCTCACCGTCTGTTTGTGGCATATAGTGTGGGGCCCCGGCCGGACCTTCTACTATACGTCATTTAACGGATGGGGTCGTTACATTCCGAATCAGGACAAAGCCTGCAGCACACACATCATGCACAAGCTATACATAAACAAAAACAATAGCACATAAGCAGGTAAGCTAAATCAACTCGTACCTGTGACGACGTCACTTTGCTTAATCGCTTCCTGTTGGCCAAGTTGATAGATTCGGGGCTGTGCCTGGGACGCAGAGGAATCAACCACCGCTTTGCCCTTCTCAGCATAAGACGCACCCGTCTTCTTTTCTCCTTTGGGCTGAACAACCCGACAGTCACGAGCGATATGCCCCACTCGGCCACAGTTATAGCATGTACGAGAATCCGGCCTTGATGTTGCTTCCGACACAACGGTCGTAGTCACTTGCCTAGACGGCTTGGACCTCTTGCCCTCTTTCTTCTGGTAAAACAATTTGCTCGGGCGAGGTGCTTGAACCTCTGGCTTTGACACAACCAAGCCCTTGTTCCCTTGCACCCGCCGCATGTCCTTTTCCAACGCACACGCAGTATCAACCAACACCTGAAACCCTTGGTTCACTGAACTCGAAAGCAGGAATCGCAACTCATCCCGCAATCCTTCATAGAACCGATTCGTTTTCCTTTGGTCATCCGCGAAGATTGTACCCGCATACCGTCCAAACCTGGTAAACTCATGCAAGTAGATATCCACGCTATCTTCCCCTTGCTTTAACCGTTGGAACTCATTTTCCATAGCAATGCGTTGCGCCGCTGGGATATGCTTCGCCAGAAATATCCGAGAGAACTCCTCAATCGACACTTGCGTTAATTGCCTGCCCGCCAAATGGTGTACCTCAACCTCGTCCCACCACAAACGCGCCTCTCCTTCAAGCATGAAGGTGGCCAAGGTGACCTTTAGAGTTTCCTCCGCCCTGATCGCTGTCATTATCTGCTTGACACGCGATAACCAATCCTCTGCCTGCGTTGGGGATCCCAGTCCCGTAAATGTAGGAGGACTGAAGCTCATGAATTGCTTCAACTATCGGTCAGCTGCTCGTGGATCTACAGCCTCAACCGGCTCGGGTCTTACAACAACACGAACTGGCTCGACTGCCGGCTGCGCTTGCCCGGTCGGCTGAATCATGGCAAATAGCGCCACAGCAACTAAGCGAACAGTTTCCGCAGATGGAGGAGGTGTTGGCACCTCAGCTGGTGCCGCACTCTCATCAGAGCGCTGGGGCTCAGACTGCCCAGCACCACTACGCGTCAGCTATAGGTGGACAAGAAACACATTAGCGAACGTATGCAAGCAAAACAACACAAAAAGGAACGCGCAGATTCCTCAAACAAGATTTTGTACATTCCTTAGTGGACATTCCAGAGTTCATTAGCGTTACAGCAGGCGCATAAACACGTGCTCGCCACCCCATAAAAGAATTCGTCCACGAATTCGATAGAGGAAGACGAACGAAGCTGATACCAAAATGTAATGACCCCATCCGTTAAATGACATATAGTAGAAGGTCCGGCCAGGCCCCACACTATATGCCACAAACAGACGGTGAGGTCACAGGATAATACCAAACCAAACACGAATCCTAACTCAGAGCATTCTAGCGGAAGCTTTAAGTTATAATTTGAACTCTAACCAGGAATGTCCAATATATAAACCACCTTTATATATAACCACGGAATGTATACAAATACATAGAGTTTGGCCTTAAGGCCTTACAGTTCCTCTTTTCACACCGTATGGTTTACAAACCTCGGCGCGCAGGCCGGCATACATGAGTAAAAGAAAACAAGCAAAAACATTCGCTTAGCCTTCAAGGGCTAGCGCCCAGCAGCAGCAGCAACAGCAGTAGGGCTTCAGCCCTTACTTACCACTTGGCTCTCCAACACCTGCATGGGAACAATCCACCAACCGGTGGCAAACAATGCAACGGTCAGCATTCAGCTGACCCAATTATAACAATCCTACCCCTTTCTCGGGGCATTAGCATTCTTTCCCTGCAAAGCATGGCATCATCATATAGCAACTATATGCGCGCAGGCACATTCAAGCCATCACCACTATCGGCCACACAACCCGACAGTCCGTGCACTCAGGGCACATGTTTGGTGTACCGGAATACCAGGGTCAACACCACCGTCTACACAGTATTTGAGCATTCTAGTCTTTCCGGCGCGCGGGCCTAAGACTCTCATTAGGCGCTCCAACAACACCTATAACCAGGCTTCCAAGTCAAACGGACCTAACGCAGGTACGGATCAGCCACCCCCTGTTGCTCAAGTCGCCGTGCCACCTCGAATACGGAAGTATCCATGGCTATTTATAGGCGCGGGTCGGTTTCACCTTTCCTGTTCGGCAATCTGCCTTTTCATCGAGTTGCAGCCCAACGGCTCAACCGCTCATAAAGTGGCAACGCACGGCCACAAGAGTTGCATCCAACCCTCTTCATTTCTTGGACATCATCCAGTACTTCCTGCTGCACCAAGCAATAGGTAGGCACAAGGCAACACAATCCATAATCACGGAGCTTCTCCGATATGCAAACAAGCATCACCAATCCAGACCATGTCCAGATGGGCTTCACACAGCATGCCTAGAGCCGTACTCCAATTCCGGCCTCTACACAGGGGGACTTCACATATCTACCCCAAGGGACACCACAACCCACCGCACACTCGCGAGGAAGGGTTTTCCCTATGCAATGCAGAAAAGAATGACTTCACATGTCCAAAGAAGGGAGATCATTACCCTTGTCGATCTCTTGGGAGCCATCGCAAACTAGCCGGTGAGAAAGAACCGCAGCAGCTTTGCCTTCACAACGCCGCGCTTCGGATCACGAATCGGACCACGGGAACTCCGCCGGTGGCTTGATCTCCTCCTCCTTCTTCTTCCTCCTCTCTCTTTCTCTCTTCCTTAAGCAAATGAAGAATGACTTTCTTCATCAGCCTTCACGGATTAAATCCAGCCAGGAAATCACCTGAGCCCTTGGATCCAAAGAGATAAATCTGAACGGCCACAATTTGCCCAAAAACTCAATTTTTGGCTGACACGGCCTGTGACACGCCCGTGTCACAGGCCGTGTACCCTTAAGCGGCACACGCGGTATTCGTACCGACTGAGATTTACCAGAACACGGGCATCGACACGCCCGTGTCGAACCTGACACGCCCGTGTCATTCCTGAGACACACCCGTGTCACCCCTGCCTCATCGAGCTGCAAGCAGTACACGAGTAGGCACACGGCATCGGACACGCCCGTGTCCAACCTAACACGCCCGTGGTCAAGGCTTGGTTCAAGCCGTGTAATCTTCTGACTCAAAACGCATTTTATTTGTGTGACACGCCCTGGGACACGCCTGTGTCCCAGGCCGTGTACCCCCGACACGCCCTGGGACACGCCCGTGTCCCAGGCCGTGTAACCTGACCTGCACCTCAAAACCAATTTTGAGTCTTTTTGGGGTGTTACACATATGTAGTAAACACAATATCCTAGGTGAGTCACTTTTGTTTAATGAATTAAAACTAGATTTAGTTTGCTTCCCTAACTGACAAGCTCTGCAAAGACTTTCCTTCTTATAGGGGTAAGAAGGCAATCCTCTAACAAGATTGTCTTTATAAAGCATTGCTATGTTTTTCAAATTTACATGACCTAATCTTTTATGCCACAAATCATTTTGATTTCTAACAAGATTAAATAAATAGATTTCTGAACTGGCAGATTTAAAGTTTACTAAGTATATGTTATCTTGTCTAAATCCAGTTAAAACAATTTGATTATTTGCAGAAATAATACATTGAGATTCAGAAAAGCAAACCTGATAACCTGAATCAATTAACTGACTTATTGATATGAGGTTTTGCTTGAGACCATTAATATATTCCACCTTTTTGAAAGTGACATCTCCACTTATGAAGTCTCCATAGCCTTCAGTCTGTCCAAAACATGAATCTCCAAAGATGACTCTTGGACAAAGTTTATCCTTGAAGTTGATGAGGTTGTCCTTACATCCAGTCATGTGCTTAGAGAACCCACTATCCAGATATCGCTTATTTTTGAGTGATTGCATAGGTATTTACCTGCAATAAAACAAATTAAATGTTCTTGACCCAGGTAACCTTGGGTAAGGATATTTCTTCTCAAATGAAAAACTGGAAATAAATGAACATTCTGGTTGGTTCTTATAACCTAAGGGGTGAAATCTTCTTGGAGGAATTATCCATTGAGTGAATGGGTTGATATTCTCCCTATGTTTGTTAGGTTTAATGTTACCGTTTCTGTTGGAATTTAAGTTTCTGTAATTATGATCTGGGATCGACGAATTCTGGTGAGTTCGTCGACCAGAGCTCGACGAATTGGAATGAGATCTACGATCTCTGCTCGAAGATGGAAAGTATTAATTCTCAGGGCACCAATAACGTCGATCTCTGGACGACAAACCATATTGGTTTCGTCGATCGTAGATTGAAGAATTCTAATTATTATGGTTTGTGTTCAGAGTTCGTCGTTCTGAGGTCGACGAACTGTTCACATTTCGTCGATCTGAGTTCGACGAAAACTGCTGAACATTGTTTATATCTATTGTTTTTCTTGTTCTTATATTTTTGTTTTAATTCAATTTGTTTTAGAACTTCATTAACCTTATTAACCTATTCAGTGTTCTTCTTGCCTTTATCAGAAAAGAAATTTACAGGTTTTGATAGATTGTTCTTCTGCATTAGAGGTTGTTCATTAGATGAAGCACCTATTCCTAGTTTACAGTTATTAGTCCTAGCATTTAAGGTACTAGTTATATCGAGTAATTTCATGCTCCCGCCATTTAGAGATTCCTCTAGTTTCTTGGCCTTACTTAGTTCAATTTTTAGAAAAACTATTTGTTTATTAGCTGAATTTAGTTCAAGTGACAATTTAGCATTTTCAGCAAGATATTTATCTTGATCAGTTAATTTCTCTCTAAGAAGTTTGATTTCCTTCTCAGAGCTTATTAAGTCTAAGCAAAAATTTTTTAATTAGGATTTAAATTCTCCTGATTCAAAATCATAGGAAGCAATTACCTGATCTTCAGCAGACATTGATGCTTCATTATCTGAATCTTCAGCATCAGATTTGCTGCTTTAGGCAACAATTGCCATTAGGCAAACTTCCTTTGCCTTTTGCTCTTCTTCGTCATCACTGGAGCTGGAAGAGGATGACTGTTCTTCTGTATCACTCCAGGTCTCAGAAACAAAACCCTTTTCCTTCTCTTGTGCTTGCTTGAGGAGGGTTTGCTGTGATTATTTCTTCTTGACTCCTTTTCTCTTCTCCTATCTTTCTTCTGAGCTTTTGGACACTCAGAGATGTAGTGTCCTGGCTTCCTGTAACCAAAATAGAGAACTTCTTTAGAAGGTGTTTTGTCATACCTTGGTTTATCATCTTGTCTATATGACTTCCTTTTGAAGTCCTTCTTTTCCATTTTGAAAAATATTTTGGCAAATAGACTCATCAGTTCTTCATTGACTGGAGTCCCTTTAGAGTCCTCAGCAGCCTTGAAAGCAATGTTATGCTCCTTCCTGGTAGGTGTTGGAGTCTTTATTTCAGCTGCTGCTTCTCTGGTCTTCATCAGTTGCTCATATGATTTGAGCTTTCCTAGGAGAGACTCAGTTGATATCTCAGCCATGCTTCTGGCTTATTTGATAGGCCAGATCCTTGAATCCCATGTGCTGGGGAAGCACATAAGGATCTTGTTATTCACTTCAGTTAGGGTAATTTCCTTGTCTAAGATACTTAGCTCACTGATGATTGAGCTTAGCCTATTATACATGTCACTGACTGACTCAAGTTCTTCCTTCTTGAAATTCTCATACTGGGAGATGAGATTGGATCTTTTGTCCTTTCTCTCATCAGCAGATCCAGCCACCATCTGATTTAGGGAATCCTAGATGGCTTTGGCTGAAGTGCACTCAGCCACTTTCTGAAAAATGTCATCAGACATAGTCTGAGGTAAAATGTTCATGGCTCTTACATCTGCAATCTTGGCTTTCTTCTAGGCATCTGTCCACTTAGGTGGTGGAACAACATGAGTGCTTGAAGTATAATTTGAAGTGGTTGCTACAGTAGCAGGTCCTATCAAGATAAAGTTAAATATATCCTCATCAATAGAATTCATGTACAACTTAATTATTGCCTTCCAGAAGGCAAACTTATTTAGGTTGCATATTGGAGGTATGGTGCTTGCATAATCCTTGTTTTGTGCTATTGTGATAGAGAATAGTTGGGAAGAGGAAAATCTAATCTAACTGGATCTTGGTTCATGTGTTAACTTATACAACCAAACAAACACAACCTCTGATACCAATTGAAAGGAGGGTGTTAGGTCAGATTACTCTAGAGGGGGTGGGGGTGAATAGAGTATTATAACTTTGGCTCTTTTTCTAGATTATATCAGAGTAAATATAGTGATACCATATATTAGTTAAGGAATAAGAAAAACTAAGCTAAACAATTCAGCAATCACAAGCACAGCAAAAATAAATGAAAAGGAGCAATCAGACGACACAAGAAGTTTATAGTGGTTCCCCTAAACTTGGGTACATCCACTCTTCTAACACCCTTGGTAGGAATCCACTAACAGGTTTTGATAAGGTGACTACCACAATAAGATATGGTTCAGGTAGATCAAGAAACCCTTCAGGATTTTGATCAGGTGCCCAAAAACCAACTTCAAGTCTTTTGGAGGGAGACTTGTCAACCAAACTAACTTTTGAAGGGAGCTATAACCCTATATAATAGGAAGTAAAATGTTGATGGAAGTATTCTATTTTCTCAAATACAACTAAGAAGACTGTGTTGATTCTTGTGATGTCAAAGCTCGTTTTGAGAAGTAGAATGTTTCTGAATGAACAGAGCTTTGTTAAAGGGTGAGTAGGTCTTCAGCTTGATCTGCCAAGATCCAGGAAATCCAGTAACAGATGTTGAATAGAATATCTCTGAGGATTTTTGGAACAGAGGTTGAAGAATACTCTTGATCTTGATGATTTGTTCATCTTCAAACTACAGTGATGGCAGAGAATGAAAAGGCGTTGAGAGCGTCGAGTGCTTGTTCAGAATTTCCAGTGCAGTGCTTCTCGATTTCTCTTCTTGTTTCTGTAACTATCTTTCTTTTCTGTTGTTTTTCTCGAAGAAGAGAGAATTACTTTTATTCCACTGCTAAAAAAAATTCTCTTTGAATTTTTGAATTCTTTCCATAAATGCTGGCTGCTAGGGGGAATAGAAAATGGCTGGAGTAATAACATTGATGAGTTTCCCAACTGTTCTTGATAGAATAAGCAAATATTTATTCTAAATAATACCACATTTAATGCAGCCAAATAATGGTATATTCAGAAAAATATTTGCATTAAATGCTCATAATAATACTGCTAATAAGGAACAGAAGAGGGAAGGACTCATTCTGAAACTACACAGAAAACTTCGAACGCAAAATAGAATTCGTCGACCTGAGGTCAAATATCGTCGACCAGGGAATTCAAGTTCGTTGACCTTAGCTCTGTGATCTGTTAACTGGGAAAAACTTTCAAAATCTGCACTCTGAGTTAGTCGAGCTGAGAAACTGATAGAAGAAACTAAGCATCGACCGGAGCTTTGAGAACGTCGAGCTCAGCTCAGATAATTAAATCTTAGTTCCTCGATCTGAGATCGACGATCGTCGAGCTGAGATCGAAGAATTTTGAACTGATCACTGTCTTCTAAAAGCTGCTTAAACTGATTTTCTGAAGTCCACTTCTGGCTTGTCCAAGGAGGAAGCACTAATCAAGACTTAGCCTAAACTCTAGAACTACTACTATTGACCCTAGCTATACAATGTCGGGTCCTACTAAGCCTAAGTTAGTTAACCTAGCAAAAATCCAACAAGGGATCCAATACGGGGTAAGTGTCATGTATTTATAGGCACCGGAGGGGGTCCGCAAAAGATTCTCTCATAAATGAACTTTAATGCCGCGAGCATCGTTTGGACTTTCTTTCCGAGCTGAGGCAACCTCGAAAAGAGCGGGTATTGTGTACAACCCCGGGCCCGCGGGAGGTTACTCAAGGTAAAGCGCTAGGGGGAAAAAGATTGCATAGGAGAGAGGGAGTCATGGAGCAGGGCACTCATAAGGCGATAGAGAAGCATCTGAGTAGGTGAGAGCCCTCTCGCAGTGCGAGAGGGAGTCATGTAGTAGGGCACTCACAAGGCAAGAGAGGAGCAGCGGAGTAGGTGAGAGCCCTCTCGCAGGGCGAGAGGGAGCCATGGAGCAAGGCACTCGCAAGGTAAGAGAGAAGCAGCGGAGTAGGTGAGAGCCCTCTCGCAAGGCGAGAGCCCTCTCGCAAGGCGAGAGGGAGCCATGGAGCAGGACACTCGCAAGGCGAGAAAGGAGAGGCGAAGTGCTGGCCTGCTATTCGTTAGGAAAATAAAAGCAACTGAACTATCAATCCAACTAGGCAAGTATACCTATCGAATTGTAGCTAGGGGATACAAGTGTCGTATTTAAATCCGGAAACCGTTCAGTAATCTTACTCACACGAACACTGTTATCTTATCGAAGGAAAACTAGGGTTGTTTACTAACTAAAAAAGGAAAGACTACTAGCATAAAGGAAAACACTTGCATAAAATGAAAGTACTACTGGCACTAAACTAGAAAGACCACAACTATCGATTAAAACAAGGGGTTGAATGATGAGAAGAAGAAGTACTCGATTGAGAATCACCTCGACAATAGTTGAATTATCAAATGCGATAAAAACACTCTAGCTTAATTTGGTAAAGTACCTTGACCATGGAGGTTCCTAAAGAATGTACATGCTTCTATCGAAGACTTGCCCACCTGAGTTTAGGAAGGTCCGACTGACTCTCGTCTAAATCGGAGGCCTAAAGCTCATCTTACGCTGTGAACCCCACTATTGGATTTCACTCCAATCCGGGAGATTTAACATTTGCCTCTCTCGAGGGGTGCATACAACTCTCTTTAATATTGTGCGCTCACTTCAAACTATCGGCCTCTCGGCTAGCCAAGAATGAAAGGATGGATGGAAAAAATATATATCGATGATATATCTCCAAGCAAAGGATAATCAAGTGTAATTCAAGGTCTAAACCCTAAAAAGAAGAAGTAAAATTAACGCATCATAACTTAATCAACTTAAACCTCGGATCATCAAGATCGTGTACAAGGAGGATTAGTTACTCATGGTGAAATGGAGGGAAGGATATGAGAAGAAGAACATAATGAAAATAAGGTAGAAAGTGGAGATAAAACAACAACAACATTTTTATTTATGATAAAGGAAGCTTACAACTTGGAAATGAAAATTACAAGTTCATGGAAAATAAAACTAGGCTAGCATTAACATTAAGCTACTAAAAGAAACTAGAAATGATTACAAGGAAAGCCCTAAGCTAGGATTAAGAAAGAGGTAAAATGAAAAGAGAGAGAAAGAAAAATGCATGAAAAACTTCAGAAAACAAAAGGGCAGCACCTCCCTACACCATCCAATAACTCTTTGGAAAATAAGGGGGGATGGCTGAATTTATAAAAAACCTTGAGGGGCTAACAGGGCTGGCGATAAGGCCATGTTCGTGGCCGTGTCCTGTGCTAGTTGACCTCAGGCTCTACGAAAGTTAGGGTTAGATCTGATATAATCTAGAGGGGGGGGGGTGAACAGAGTGTGTGGGTATATTTAAAACTTTTTTTGAACTATAAGAAGTACTCCTAAACTCAGGTAATGTATCACAGAATAACAAATGAAAAAAATGAAATCACAGGAAAAACTAAATAACACAGCCACAGCAAGAACAAAAATAAAAAAGGGCAACCAGACGACACAAGAATTTATAGTGGTTCCCCAACCTGGGTACGTCCACTCTTCTACCACCCTGGTAAGAATCCACTATGAGTTTTGATAAGGTGCCTGACACCAATGAGCTTTTGATCATGTGCTCAACAACCAAACCTCAAGTCTTTTGATCAAGACACTTGCAACCAAGAATCACTTTTGAAGGGAGATGACAACCTTTTTTACAGTGGGGGGTGAGAGAATGATTGTGTCTTCTCTTTCTCAATTCAAAAAACTGAGAAGACTTATGGATTTGATGGTAGCAAATGCTCCCCCTGAGATGTTGCTTGTTCAGGATGATGGAAACTTTGCTGCAGGGTGATAGGCCTTCAAGATTTTAGTTTTGAAAAAAGAACTTCAGGAACTCTTTTAACAGATGAAGTATTGTTGTCCTTCAGAGAGTTCCTGAGAAGAAGACACTTGATTTGGATGGTTGTTCTTCTTCTTTAGAATTGTTCTTCTTCTTGTCTAGTCGATGTTGATTCTTGACTAATAGATTTTTCAATCTCAAGAATTATGTATGTCTATCACAGAATGTTGTTGTCTGTATGTCATTCTATTCATAGGAAATAATAATCTATGTTTTTATATTTCCAACGTTAATGTCCATTTGAATTTTGAAATTCCTTCTGCAATTAATGCCGATGGCCTTTGAATATTCTTGGCATTGATTTATTTCCCCAATTGTCCCTTATAAAAATGGCAGGCAACAATTCTGATGAAAATCATAATTAATGCTCTTGTCTAACAGTAATATTCAGAGAATATTAGAACACTAATTACTCAGGAATTATTGCCACGTAATAAGGACAAAAAAGCAAAATTTCCAAGACTGGATTCATCGACCTTAGTCCACAGTTCGTCGAGCTGAGAATGGCTATTCATCGAGCTGAGATCCAAGATCGTCGACCTCTAAATGTTTCTTGATAACTTTCTTCTTCTATGCATCAAGTTTGTTGAGCTGATTCTAAGATCGTCGAGCTGAGCCCTGAGAACAGAGTTAGTCAGTTTTGGTACAAGAACATCGAGCTGAGTCTACAGTCTGGACTTAGAATATTTTCTGATGTAGAGTGTTGAAGTATCATTTTTGGCATTGAGTGTGATGTCCTCTCGGATTTGAGTGTTAACTCACCATTCTGGCATTTTGTGTAATGTCATCTGGCGTTGAGTGTTGAATCACCTTATCTAGAATTATTCGACCAGAGAAAAGAGTTCTTCTAGCTGATGTTCTTAGTTCGTCGACTGAGATTTGACTTATAGGAGTTATTTCATTGTCCAGAGTTTGTCGAGCTGAGAACTAAGTTCGTCGAGCTGAGTTCAGAGAATTTACCCTGAGTTGCTTTGCTGAGCTCGACTTTCATCGATCGGAGATTGACGAATATAGAACTCCTTTTTCTAAGTCTTGAAAGTCTTGAGTCTGGCAGTGTTGGAGGCTTGTCCTTTGTACTGTTGACTCAAAGGACTTGACCGAGACTTTAGGACACAACCATGACCCTGATCTATACATGTTGGGTCATATCCTAACTTAGTGAACCTAAGCCCAATTAAACTAGGGATCCAACAATCTCACCCTATTTGGGCGAGGTCACTAATAATAGACTCAATACAAGAAAATGTACAAAGCAAGAACACAATATATATATGGCAGAAAATTTAACAGTAAATGCAGCAGATATATTTACATAGTCAGCTTTGTACAAAGAAAACACAGTTTATCAAAAATATACCAAATAGGAGTTCAAGTTTTAGTTTTTCAGTTTCTTCTCCTTTGGCTGAGCTTCTTTGCTCTAATCCCCAGGCTGAGTAAAAATGATTTTACTCTCAGGATTAGCAGCTTCTTTCTTTGATATGTACATGTCTGCTGCTCCAATCACTGTGAGGGTGGAAGTTCTAGGAACTATAGCCTCTAGGTGCCTAGCCATATACTCTGTAGAATTAAATACCTTCTTGATGACTTGAAGCTTATCCAGTTCTTTCTCTCTATATGATGACATAGTTGTAAACTTTGATGGATCTTCTCCTTCTTCTCTGGCCTTATTTATCTTTGACAGACCAATCAATTCTTGAAGCCTAGCCATCCTGAAATTTGGATCAACATCCTGACTGATAGATGATTGATCATCTTGGGAGGGTAGCAGGGTAGTAGGCCTGAATTTAGTTTATTGTGCTTGAAAGTTTGTTGCTTTATGACTTTCATTACTCTTAATGTATAGTGACTTTGGAGGTGCAGTTTCACTATATTTTCCTTTTAGGTTTGTGTGATACTGAATACCTTCTTTGTTCAGCTTATTGTTGGGGAGGAGAGAACTCTGTCTTCTGATGGATTACTTCCTTTATCTACTCTATATAAACAGTACTTCTTTGCTTACTGCTTCTATGTGACTGATATCTAGATGGCCTTCCTTGCCTTTGATAAGTTTTTGTTAAAGATGTGGACTTGTAGGGTGCATCCGAACTTTGAGGAGTTATTCTTGAAGTACCAGCAGCTGGAGGAGGAGGAGTAGGAGGGTCCTTTCTGTATCTATGAGCTGGGGGAGGAGAGTATCTTCTGCTTTTCTTTCTAGCCTTTTGTTCATTCTTTGAAAGCCAAATCAAAGTTGGCATCCCTTTGTATGGGGTTATGTTTTGTAAAATATAATAGGGAGTGTCAATTGTATTTCCAGTCTTGGGAGAAGGAGGAGCAGGATCCTTCCTTTTCTTAGAGATTTTCTTCCTCTTTTGATCCTTATCAGAATAATAATCATCATCATCATACTCAAACTGAGGATTGTCATAAATAACATCAATTTGTCTTATTGTATCCTTGGAGATTTCTTTATTGACTGGAGTGGGGACAACTTCAGCATGAGCTACTTCAGTTTCCATGGCAATGTCTTGAACTATTATGTCATCAAGATTGGGGAGAGTGTTATCATCCATGATATAAGATGGCCTGAAAGTGAGGGATAGATAGGTTTTACTCTACAGGGGGGGTGAATAGAGTATTAAATGAAATTGTTTAGATTTATTGCGAAATTAAAATTCTAATAATAGTAACTAGAGAAAAGAAATAAGCTAGACTACCACAGCAACACAGCACACAAATAAATTATAGAGCAACACAGACGACACAAGAAAATTTATAATGGTTCCCCAAATCTGGGTACATCCACTCTTCTACCCCCCAGGTAGGAATCCACTTATGTTTTTGATCAGGTTCCTTATCACCACAAGATTTGTTGCAGGTTATCATCTTCTGCTTCTTTTCTCCCTTTGAGATTTTGATCAGGAGCTCAAAATCCAATAGGTTTTTGATCAGGTGCCCTATCAACAAAGATTTCACTTTTGAAGGGAGAGATAACCCTGTTAATATGGAGGTAGAAGAAAGGGATTATGAGAATCTTCTCTTTCTCAGACAAGTGTGAAGATTTTGTGGATTGAAAAGACTGTTCAAGCTCCCCCTGAGATATTGTATTGATCCAGGAAGATGAAGCTTGGCCCTGGGTGTAGGTCTTAAAGGAGAAAAAGTGGTAAAGCCTGTTTGAATATGATAATAGTTTTTGATTTTGTGACTCTCTGTGAATCTTTGAAGACTGAAGAGAGAAGAAGACTGGAGAGAAATGTTAATCAGAAAATGTTTTTCTTCTTCTTCTTTTTAGCAAAGCATGCAATATCCACTGAGAGCAAAGGAAGATTCTTTTCTTTTTGATTACTGACTGATTCCTGTCTATCTTCTTCTTTTTGTTATATTGAGATATATGTTCTGTCAGTATGAAGAAAAATGGCTTGAATTTAAATTCCCAAGGCAAGGCATAAATTACTGCAAGAATTGAGGAGCCCAAACAGCTAGAATGGCTGGCAGTCATAAGTACAATCCATAACTATCTCTATATAATATTCTATGAATACCATAATAAATTCTTCAAAAATACGGCTATCAGCCTTGGGAGTATCAGCATTTATTATCATAATATATCTTGCCTTAAAATAAATTTATCATAACCAAAATAAGACTTCTGACTGATCTAAGAACACAGATAGAAGAAGGCAGCATAAAATCGTAGGGCTCGGTTCAGAGATCGTCAACTAGAGATAAGAGATCGTCAACCAGTGAACGACTATCGTTGAGCTTTGATTACTGCAAAAAAACAAGAGATCGTCGACCTGAGCTCGTAGATCGTCGATCTCAGTTCATAGTAGGAGACTCTGAGATTGTCTGAAGGATCAAGTGCATACCCAACTGCACCAAAATCCGGAACTGTTAGATAGGGCGCTACTTAATTTCTTAAATAAGTAGCAAAGTGGCACGGGTCAAGTGAAGGAATGACGGACCCAACAATCCCCCTCGGCGTCCAGCACAACCCGTAATCTCAGAGGTGGGGTTACCACATGGCCCACATGGATCAGAGGTGGTGTTACCATATATCCACGGTTTGCCTGACCCTCCGAACCCACACAGGTTGAAAGGAAAAATCAGGATTTAATAGCCCCCCCCCGGTCTTGAACCTGTGACCTCCTCTGATACCAATTGAAAGTGAGGGTAAGATCAATCATTCAATCTAGAGGGGGTGAATAGAGTGATTTAAAATAATTTTGCAAATATGAAAATTATTCTAGCAGTGGAATACTTGATTTAAAGTGTAGATTGCTAAGCATAAACTGAAATAAAATAACTACAAAAGGATAAATTCACAACACACAACACAAGAAAGAGCAAGCAATCCAGATGACACAAGGAGCTATAGTGGTTCCCCAAAACCTGGGTACATCCACTCTTCTACCACCCTTGGTAGGAATCCACTGCAGGATAAGTTGATCAGGTGTCCTGGGAACCAATGAGCTTTTGATCAGGTTCTCAAAAACCAAACAAGATTTTTTGATCAGGTGTCTTACAACCACTGAGTTTTGATCAGGTCTCAGGAACCAAAGCAAAACTTTTGAAGGGAGTTTAAAAACCCTTTTACAAGAAAGGAAAAGGAAAAGGGGTGAAGTTTTCTTCTCGGTCAACTATCACAGAGAAGCACTAGTGGATGAGATATTGTCATAGTTGCCCCTGAGATGTAGCAAGAATTCATGAACTGGAAGCTTTGCAAGGGTGATAAGTCATCAAAGTATTTGATTGCTCAAGCAAAAGATTATTTCAGTAAGAACTGAAATGTTTGTTGTCTGGAGTATGGAAGATGAAGACTTGAGAAAGCTTTTGATCAGCAGGAAATCAGAAAGAAAACTTCTTCTGTTTTCTTAGTTATTGATCATGTTTTTCTCTTCTGTGTATCTCTGTGTATATTGATGTGTATATATGTATATTTGTTCTCTCTGAATAATAATAACAAATCCAGTTGTAAAATCTTGAAGATAGCCGTTAGGAAAGTCATAAAATATTTCCTTAATTGTCAACTATCTCTGGAGGAAATAATCTAAGTACATTCCTTCTTTGTTTCCTTGAAACTTGCTCCAGATTTATTATAACGGTTAGAAATATTCTTCATTAAATGCTCTAATTTGAAATCCTTAACAAGCTGACAAAATCCAAGAAATCGTCGATCTCAAAATGAAATCGTCAATCTGAGCTCAACTATCGTCGAACTGAGCTCAGAGATATTGGAATTTTACTTGGACATAAATCGTCGATCTGAGCTCAGAAATCATCGAACTGAGGTCGACGCTTTGTCAGCCTGAACTTGGAGATAGTCTAACTGAGTTCGATGCTTCGTAGATATGAGCTCGACGACAACTTCAATTCTTCTTCTTGGCTTCTCATCTAAACAAGGAGGTCTTGGGGAAATCTTCAACCCTAAGTCCTAAGACTTAGACCTAACTAGTTGACCTTTTCTCTATACAACAAGGTCAAAGCAACAATCCTATTGACATAGTGATCCTGACCCAAAATAGTAATAGGGTGTTCCAACAATCTCCCCCTATTTCAGTTAGGATTACTATTTACATGAGATATAGGAAATGATAATAACAGAAATATAGAAACAACATTGCAGAACTACAGATATAATTATATCACAACATTGAAGGATTAAGCGCATACCCAACTGCACAAAAAGCCCGGACTGTTGGAGAGGGCGCTACATAATTTCTTAAATAAGTAGCAAAGCGCCATGGGTCAAGTGAAGGAACGCCAGACCCAACATCGTCGATGGGAGATCGACAATCGTCGAGCTGAGTTCGACTATAGACGAACTGATATAGATAGTTCACAACATTTTCTGAATCTGAGTCTTAGTCCACTACAATGCTGGTCTTCCCAAACTTGATCTAAAGGGGATCTAACTAAGACTTAAGATAGAGACCCTGGCTATACAAGAGGGTCTAAACATCCTAAGAGTGAACTTAGCACAAATCAAAATCTGGGTTCCAACAATCTCCCCCTATTTGTGTGAGGTCACTCAAAAACAAAACTGAAAAGAAATAAAATACAAAGACCATAAATATCTGAAGGGATGAAATAACATCAGCAAGATATATTATAGCAGTGCATTGTACATAATCAGTTAATCATTAAACAAATAACATAAACTATGGTTTATCATATGAAGAACCAGATGAAGTTTTTGAGAATATTATCTTCCTGGTAGGGTCTGGTACATTCTTCTTGTATGTCATCAAGTCTTACCCACCAAGAGATTTCTGAGTGCTGGTCCTGGGTACAATTGCTTCAGGATGTAATGCCATATATTCAGCTGGGTTGAAGACTTTCTTGCACACTTGAAGCTTATCCAGCTCTTTTTCTCTAAAAGAGGACATAGTTGAGAATGAAGATGGATCTTTTCCTTCTTCTATAGCTTTTCTGATCTGAGAAAGACCAATCAGTTCCTAAAGCCTGGCCATCCTAAAGTTTGGATCAAGTTCCTATTCAACAGGTGACTGATCTTCTTGAGGAGACAATATAATGACTGCTTTGAACTGAGTGGATTGAGCTCGAAAGCATGTTGAGATGAGCTGATCATCACTTAGGGAGTAGAGAGATCTAGGAGGGGCAGCCTCACTATATTTTCTTTTAGGTTTGTAGGATACATCAGATTTTATGACTTGATAAGCAGCTGCCTTTGGAATCTTTGAAGCAACTTGTTGGTGAGAAGGAGAAGAGGGATTCTGATAAATGACTTCTTTCACTTATTCTGAGGAGCTTTGACTTATATGATACTTACTACTTCCTTTAAACTAAGTCCTGGAGGATCTGTCCTGCCTTTGATATGATCTTGAGTAAGAGGAAGAGTGGGAAGATGCACCCGAAACTTGAGAGATAGCACTTGAAGCACCAGCAACAGGAGGAGGAGGAGGAGGACCTCTTCTGAATTTATGAGGAGGTGGAGAATATCTCCTGCTCTTCTATCTAGCTTTATGCTCATTCTTGGATAACCACATCCAGCTCTCCATTCCAGGATATGGAGTAATCCCTTTAAAAATGTAGTAAGGGGTATCATTTGTATTTCTTGGTTTAGGAGCAGCCTGGGGAGCAACTTTTCTTTTCTTTGAAGCTTTCTTTTTCTTAGAATTACTATCATATGAATCATCATCATCATCATTAGATAAAACCTAAGGATTGAAATATAAATCATCTATTTCCTTCATTTGCTTATCATATGACTTCTTAGCAGCCTTTTCTTTGGCTTCTTCCTAAATATCAATAACAATGAAATCATCTAGAGATGGATACGGACTAATAGGCTCACAATGATTTATTAAGCTTGTTTCTAGGGCTAAGGCTAGATTTTCTGAGACCACTAGATCAAGTAATTCATCAACAACTGATAGAGCATAAATCTCATTCTTCTCTTCTGACATATGCAAAAAACTCTACATCTATAGGTGATGCCATATCTATATATTTTGTAACTGATTGAGTATCTAAAAAAGCTAGAACATATTGAATCTGCAGAAGATGTTTCACAACTGAAGGACACATGGGTATGGTATAATAGACCATAGCCTTGGAGGAAATTATCTCAACTGAATTCCAAATAGCTCTAAACAAAGAGAAAGAATGTAAAAGAGATTGTAAATTGATGGAGGGATTAATAAAGAAATAACCCCTGGATATATCAGGAATTGACACATTGGTGTCTTCATCTAACATAAGCAAGTCTGAATATAGAACTATGTCTGTACAGAATTTTTGAAACAATTCTTCTTCCTGCACTACTTCTTCTTGAATTGCTGGAGGAGGCTGAACCTAAAGGTCTGCTGAATCTGATCCTGTAGCATCTTCATAGGACATCTCCACCTGTCTTGTTTCAGTGACAACTAGAGCCAGACCCCTAGATGAAGAAGGAGCAGAGGGAGCAGAGAGAGAAGCAGATAGGGAGGCAGAAAGAGATGAGATAGATTGAGAAAGGGGTGAGAGTGCCTCTGCTATCAAGGATTTGAGGGTAGGAGTGAGGAGGTACAGAAGATGAGAGAGAAAGGTTGGATCAACTTGAGGAAACTCAGTTGAAGTCTGAGTTGAAACAGACATATGCGAGGGAGGAGGAGAGAAATCTGTCATGATGTATCCTGAAGAGGGGTAGTTTAGGAATTTAAAATTGTGGAGATA
Organism: Platanthera zijinensis; assembly: GCA_039513925.1. Classification (NCBI taxonomy): domain Eukaryota; kingdom Viridiplantae; phylum Streptophyta; class Magnoliopsida; order Asparagales; family Orchidaceae; genus Platanthera; species Platanthera zijinensis. Next base: position 189,639,392 of record CM077084.1, read on the forward strand.
CTTAGGATTGATGGGTGAGTAAGCTTGACGAGAAGGGGATGAGTGTGGTGAGAGAAGGTTAAAATTTGGAATGGACAAGGAGTGAAGGGAGTGTGGTTCAGTAAGAGGAATGGGAAGGGGTGACCGAGTAAGGGAAGAGATAATAACTAGAGATGAAGGAGTAGTTATAATAATTGAGGTAGGTTGAGAGGAGACATTTGGGATGATTGGGGAAGCTGGAAGAGGAGGATTAAGAGAGGGAACTTCTTCACTAGGTTGAGGAGTGACTATGACAGTCCTTATGTCCTCAGATGTATTAGAGGAGGTTCCAGCCTTAAAGGGTTTCTGAATCGACCTCTAACACTTCCCGAACAAAGAGCAATCCAGCCTCTTGCTGGCATTAATAGCCATGGTTTAATACACCAATAGCTCCGGGGCTTTCTTTTGAAGAAATATTCCTATAATCCTCCTGAAGCAGACTTCCATTTTATTTTTCGTCCTCTTGATTAAATTGAAGAACAAACTGGCCCAATCAATGTCCTTCCTGTTAACTAGAGAAGACATGATAGCGAACTGTTGCCTGTTGATGTTATCATGGGCCGAATGTTTGCCCAGCAAAACCTTTCCAACTAAATCTACAAGAAACTTAAAACCTACAGATAAGTTTTTCTTTAATAACTTAGATAGAATGCCCTCGGCATGACCCATCTCCAAGAGCATCCGGGTATACTCTGAACTGTCCTGATCCAGATCATCTGTTCCATTCTTTAATTCAAAAATATCTACAAGAATTTCAGGGTTTAGAGTCACCTGCTGTCCTGAGATGAAACCAATCATCGAAGAGTCATTGACAGAGGAGGTGTAAACCCATTCCTTTATCTCAGCAACAGATAGCAGTATCCTTGTAGTCAAAAGTTCCGTCAAACCCTGATCATCGCAAAGCTATAGCATTTCCTGAAACATAAGATCACAATGACTGAAAGAGTCGAAGTCGACATCAAATCCTGTATCGAACTTCATCGCTGCGAGAACTGCTGCAGAAATCGCCATGGGAAACTTGTAAACTCGAGAGAGAAAATATCAAGAGCAGAGGGGAAATATGAAAGCGCAGGACAGAGATCGAGAAGAAGCCTATATATAGGTTTTTGGAATATGAAGTGACGATCTCTGGTCGACGATAAAAGCAAAAACGTCGATCTTAGGTCAAAGATTTAATTTTAAAAAAAATTATATCTTTGGTCTCTGATCTCAGTTAAAAAAATCGATAGTCGAGCTTAGGTCGACGATTGATTTTACTGAAGCAAAGTTGTCGATCTCCATTCGATGATTTTTGTATTCACACAGAGCTGTCAACAATCTCAGGTCGACGATTGAGCTCAAGATGAGTTCGACGATCGTCGATCTCAATTCGACGATCGTTGACAACATCTTCACAAAGACAAAAGTCAAGTTTAATCCATGCCATTTATCATTCCAAGCTGATTCAAAAATAATAGGTGTTTTGGTACATCCAGAGGCTTTGAAAAAATATCTCCACTTTGGAAATCAGATGAGATAAACTTGAGGTTAATCTTGTTTTTGTCAACACAATCTCTAAGAAAATGATGCCTTATTTCTATATACTTTGTCCTAGAATGCAGAAATGGATTTTGTGTAATAGATATGGCACTGGTACTGTCACAAAAGATGGTGGAATCTTTGAGAGAGTACCATAATCCAGTAGCTGATTTTGAATCCACAAGATTTGTGAATAGCAACTACCAGCAGCTATATATTAAGCCTCTGCAGTTGAGGTAGACACGGAAGATTGTTTCTTGCAAAACCAGGATACTAATCTATCACCCAGGAACTTACAAGTTCCTGAAGTGTTTTTTCTGTCAACTCTGCATCCAGCATAGTCAGCATCAGAATATCTAGTTAATTCAAATTCTGACTCTGTGGGATACCAAAGTCCAAGATTAGGACAACCCTTTAAGTATCTTAATATTCTTTTGAGGAGAATTAAATGAGATTCTTTAGAATTGACTTGAAATCTAGTATAAAGACATGTTGCAAACATGATATCAGGTCTACTAGTAGTAAGATATAATAGAGACCCAACAATGGCCCTAAAAGTTTTCTGATCAACAGGTTTACCCTTTTCATCACAATTAATTACTGCATTAGAAGCCATGGGTGTCTTCATAGCTTAGGCATCAACCATCCCAAACCTTTTTTCTAATTCCTTAGGATATTCTGACTGGGAAATGAAGATGGCATCAGGAGCTTGCTTTACTTGAAGACGAAGAAAGTAAGAAAGTTCACCCATGCTACTCATTTCAAACTTGGAGTGCATAAGATCAGAAAACCTTTTGCAAAGTTTAGAATCAGTAGATCCAAATATAATATCATCAACATATACTTGAACTAACAGAATCCTATCATGATGATGTCTAATAAATAAAGTCCTATCTATAGAGCCTCTAGAAAATTTATTTTCTAAAAGAAAGCTACCTAGTGTTTCATACCAAGCTCTTGGAGCTTGCTTTAGACCATAGAGAGCCTTATGCAATTTGAAAACATGAGAGAGATGAGTTGAAGAGATAAAACCTTGTGGCTGTTCCACATACACTTCTTCCTTAAGTTCCCCTTTGAGAAAGGCACTTTTGACATCCATTTGATATACCTTGAATTTCTTATAAGCAGCATAGGCCAAGAAAATTCTGATAGCTTCAAGCCTTGCAATAGGTGCAAAGGTCTGATCATAGTCAATACCTTCTTCTTGCATGTAGTCTTGTGCCACTAATCTTGCTTTATTTCTGACAACTATGCCTTAGGCATCCAATTTATTTCTGAAGACCCATTTCATTCTAATAACTAAATGTCCTTTGGGTCTAGGAACCAAATTCCAAACTTTGCATCTTTCAAACTGATTTAGCTCCTCTTGCATTGTAATAATCCAGTGTGGATCTTTCACTGAATCTTTAATGGATGAGGTCTCAATATGAGATAAGAAACAGGCATGCATCACATCTTCATTGAGTTGATGCCTTGTCTGCACACCCATTGACATATCTCCTATCACTTGAGATATGGGATGATATCTAAGTGTAACATAGTCAGGAGGTGGAGTTTGTTCAACATCAACATCATGAAATAATTCCTCTTGTGGAATTAAATTTGTTGTTTGAGAGCCGTCAGCAATTTCCAGAGATTCTTCTTCACTATCTTCATCAATCTATGGAGAGGGATGAGATATCACCTTTTGGGTGAGATTTAATTCATCCAATTTCTCACATAGATTTGGTACCTGCAAATAATTACTAGTAGAATCTTCCTTCTCCTTATAAAACATATTAGCTTCATCAAAAGTAACATGAACAGATTCTTCAATTTTCAAAGATGATTTATTGAAGACACTATATGCCTTGCTAACTTGGGAATATCCATGAAAAATTCCCATTGTAGCTTTGGCTGCAAACTTTCTAAGATAATCTTTGTTGTTATTATGAATAAAACAAATATAGCTAAAAATTCTAAAGTAATCTATTTTTGGTTTCTTCCTTTTAAGTAATTCATAGGGAGTCTTGCCCTTAAGTTTGTGTATCAAACTTCTATTCAGGACATAGTTTTCTGTGCTTACAGCTTCTACCCAATAGGATAGAGGCATGTGAGCATCAGCAAGCAATGTACCTGAAACTTCAATGAGTGTTCTGTTTTTTCCTTTCAACTGCCCCATTTTGTTGAGGAGTTCTGGGAGTATAGAAGCAGTGCCTGATACCTTCCCTCTCAAAGAATTCTTGCATAGGAAGAGATTCAAACTCAGTGTCATGATCACTTCTGATCAATGCAACTTGAGTAGAGTACTCAATCTTTATGCATTTTAGTAAGTCTGTAAGAACCTTGAAATTATCATACTTGTTTCTCAAGAAGAAAACCCAAGAGAACCTAGAGAAGTCATCTACAATAACTAAAGTATAGAACTTCCCTCCCAGGCTTTGTACAGCAATTGGTCCAAAAAGGTCCAAATGAAGCAGATACAAAATCCTAGGTGAATCACTCACATTAACTGATTTAAAGCTATTTTTAGTTTGCTTGCCTACTTGACAAGCCTTGCAAAGGCTTTCCTTCTTGTAGGGGCAAGAGGGCAATCCTCTAACAAGGTTATCCCTAGATAACCTAGCAATGTTTCTAAGATTTACATGCCCTAGCCTTTTATGCCATAATGTGTTATTATTTTTAACCTGATTAAATAAACAAATTTTTGAATAAGAAGAAATAAAATCAACTAAGTTAATACTGCCTAACCTATATCCTGACAACACAATGCTGATATTTAAAGAAATGATGCATTTTGATCAGTAAAACAGACCTCATAACATGCATCACATAGCTGACCTATGGATATCAAGTTTTGTTTCAGACCACTTACATATGCCACTTTCCTGAATGTGACATCTACAAGTGTGAATTCTCCATAGCCTTCTGTTTGACCAAAACTTGAGTCCCCAAATACAACTTTTGGACCCAGCTTTTCCTTGTAATTATTTAGGTTGGCCTTGTTTCCTATCATGTGCTTGGAGCACCCACTATCCAGATACCATCTATCCTATATGGTTGGATAGGTCTTCACCTACAAAATGACAGATAATATATTTTGGACCCAGGTAACCTTGGGTCCTGGCTTCTTTTCATACTTAAAACTTGAAATATAAGAGTATTCAGGTTGACAATTATAGCCTAAGGGATGAAATCTTCTAGGTGGTATTGTCCAGTTAGTTTAGGGATGAAATGATTTAGAGTTGGGGTTCTTATTGAAATTTCTGTTTCTGTTGAAATCTAAGTTTTGATAACTCTGTTCTGAGTTCGACGATTTAGGTTGAGATCGTCGATCTGCGTTCGACGACCAACATTGATATCGTCGATCTCGGTTCTCAGAGTAATAGTTGCTATTACCTGGGTTCCATGATCGTCGATCTCTGGTCGACGATACATAGTGATATCGTCGATCTCCATTTGCAGAGTGTTTGAACTCAAGCTCTGGGTTCTGAGATCGTCGATCGGCATTTGACGCATAATGCTTAGATTGTCGATCTTGGTTCGACGATTTTTGTTGAGACTTAGTTATTTGTTTTTCTTTATTTTTCTTAACTTGTTTTAGAACCTTATTAACCTTTTTAATTTGCTCTGTATTTTTCTTAGATTTATCTGAAATAAACTTTATAGGTTGTGAGAGATGATTTTTCTGAATAAATGGCAGTTCACTAGATGATGCACCTAATCCTAACTTTCTTTTATTAAGTCTAGCATTAAGTGTGCTGGTAATTTCTACTAGTTGTTTGCTTCTCCCATTTAGTGATTCCTCTAGCTGTTTTGCCTTACTTAATTCCATTTTCAAAAAAATGATTTGTTCACTATACATGTCTATTTCATTTTTCAATTTGTTGTTTTCTGATACTAAACAGTCATAGTTAAATTGTCTATCTCTGAGAAGTTTGATTTCTTCTCAGATCTAATCAGATCACTACACATAAATTTAAAGTTTAATTTAAAGTCTTTAGAGGTAAACTAGGAATCTTCCAATACCTGATCACAATCCTAACATTCTTCAGATTCTTCTTCTTCTAAGACATTCCCTGAAGCATTGATGGACATTAAGCAAATTTCTTTGGCCTTTGCTTCTTCTTCATCTTCACTAGAACTAGAGGAAGATGATTCTTCCGTGTCACTCCAGGTTTATGCAACAAATCCTCTCTCCTTCTTTTTGTGTTTGTAGGAGGATGGTTTGCTGGAGTACTTCTTGGCGTCTTTCTCCTTCCTCTTTTCCTTATGCTTATTTTTTGGACACTCTGGAAGAATGTGTCCAGCTTTTCTACAACCAAAACAAATAATTTATTTAGAAGGGGTTTTATCATACCTTGGTTTATCATCACTCCTTGATGATTTCCTTCTGAATTCTTTTCTACCCATATTGAAGAATCTCCTTGCAAAGAGACTCATCAATTCTTCATTTGATGGAGAAGTTTCTGATTCTTCTGAACCTTTGAAAGCAATATTTTGCTCATTCCTTTTTGGTGTAGCAGTCTTTTGTTTCTCAGCTTCTCTTATCTTCAGCAGCTGTTCATAGGATTTCAGCTTTCCTAAGACTGATTCAGTGGTCAACTCATGTGTGCTTTTAGTCTCTCTAATAGGCCAGATTCTAGACTCTTATGAGCTTGGGAAGCACATGAGAATCATATCATTTATTTCTATGACTGAGATGTCCTTGCCAAGGGTTTTCAGTTCATTAACAATGATACTTAGTCTATTCTACATCTCAAAAACTTGCTTAGTTTCTTCCTTTTTAAAATTCTCATACTGGGAGATGAGATGAGCGCTCCTGTCCTTCCTTTCATCTGCTGATCCTGCAACCATCTCGATTAAGGAATCCTAGATGGCCTTAGCTGATTCACATTCAGCTACATTCTGAAATATGTCATCAGACATTGTTTGTGCCAGTATATTCATGGCATTTGCATCAGTAATTTTTTCTTTCTTGTATGCATCATTGTAGTCTTGAGGAGGTACTGCAGTCATGTTTGTAGAAATGCTTGGGGTGGCAGCTAGTTGTGAAGGTACTCTTGGTAAGATAGAAGCATAAATATCTTCATCAATTGAATTCATATAAAGTCTTATTCTTGCCTTCCAGATTCCAAACTTTTGCAAGTTGCAAACTGGAGGTCTGGTTCTTGCAAAGTCCTTGTACTGTGCCATTGTATAACAAAGAGAAATATAGTAAATATGTATCTATCTGAGATTTAAGGTTTAGGTGTTAGCCTGTACAACATTCAAAAAAACACACCTCTGATACCAATTGAAATTGAGGGATATATAGGTTTTACTCTAGAGGGGGGGGAGGTGAATAGAGTATTAAAAAAATTGTTTAGATTTATTGCAGAATTAAAATACTAATAAAAGTTACTAGAGAAAAGAAATAAGCTAGACTACCACAGCAACACATCACACAAAGAAATCACAGAGCAACACAGACGACACAAGAAAATTTATAGTGGTTCCCCAAATCTGGGTACATCCACTCTTCTAACACCCAAGTAGAAATCCACTTAGGTTTTTGATCAGGTGCCCTATCACCACAAGATCTGTTGTAGGTAGATCTAGAGACCATTTGAGATTTTGATCAGGAGCTAAAAATCCAATAGATTTTTGATCAGGTGCCATATCACCAAAGAGTTCACTTTTGAAGGGAGAGATAACCCTGTAAAGATGGAGGTAGAAGAAAAGTTTTATGAGAATCTTCTCTTTCTCAGACAAGTGAGAAGATTTTATGGATTGAGAAAAATGTTCAAGCTCCCCCTGAGATATTGTATGGATCCAGGAAGATGAAGCTTGGCCCTTGGTGTAGGTCTTCAAGGAGAAAAAGTTGTAAAGCCTTTTTGAATCTGATAACAGTTATTGATTTTGTGACTCTCTGTGAATCTTTGATGACTAAAGAGAGAAGAATACTGTAGAGAAATGTTGTTCAGAAAAAGTTCTTCTTCTTCTTCTTCTTAGCAAAGCATGAAATATCCACTGAGAGCAAAGGAAGATTCTTTTCTTTTAAATTACTGACTGATTCCTGTCTATCTTCTTCTTTTTGTTATATTGAGCTATATGTTTTGTCAGTATGAAGAAAATAGGCTTGAATTTGAATTCCCAAGGCAAGTCATAAATTACTGCAAGAATTGTGGAGCCCAAATGACTAGAATTGCTGGTAGTCATAAGTATAATCCATAACTGTCTCTATACAATATTCTGTGAATACCATAATAAATGCTTCAAGAAATACGGCTATCAGCCTTTGGAGTATCAGCATTTATTATCAGAATATATCTTGCCTTAAAATAAATTTATCATAACCAAAATTAGACTTTTGACTGATCCGAGAACACCGATAGAAGAAGGCAACATAAAATCATAGGGCTCAGTTCAGAGATCATCGACCAGAGATAAGAGATCGTCGACCAGAGAACGGATATCGTCGAGCATTGATTACTGCAGAGAAATAAGAGATCGTTGACCTGAGCTCATAGATCGTCAAGCTCAGTTAAGAGTAGGAGACTCTGAGATCGTCGATGGGAGATTGATGATCGTCGATGGGAGATCGACGATCGTCGAGCTGAGTTCAACTATAATCGAACTGATAAAGATAGTTCTCAACATTTTCTGAATCTGAGTCTAAGTCCACTGCAATGCTTGTCTGCCTAAACCTGATTTAAAGGGGATCTAACTAAGACTTAAGACAGAGACCCTGGCTATACAAGAGGGTCTAAAAATCCTAAGAGAGAACCTAGCACAAATCAAAACAAGGGTTCCAACATGGCCCATGAGGGCTAGATCTCTGATCATCAGACTTATTTTCTGGAGGAGTTATCAAACTTTTCTTTACAGTGTATAACACCTCTGAGCTAGCAGGAGAGGTATAGTACACCATTTCTTTAAATGATGGAATGGGGGGAAGGCAGAAATAAATGTATGACCCAAATACTTTTAGTAAAGCTGCTAGATGCACTTTGGATTTAATTAAGTAAACCCTTCCTGGAAGAATCTCTTGCAGTGTGATCTCTTGAGTATTTGACATTAAATATATGTTTCTGCTTCTAAAACTTCTGTTATTGCTGCTATTGCTACTGCTGCTTCTGCTGGCCGAGTGATCTCTTGAGTATTTGTCATAATGAAATCTATTCCTACTTCTGACACTTCTGTTGCTGTTGTTGCTACTGCTGCTTCTACTTTAACTACTACTGCTTCTTTATCATCAAGTATCTCCCCCTGCATAGTTTCAGTAGATACTGAAGCAAGGCCCCTAAATGAAGAGGTAGATGTGGTGTGAGCAGAGATATTGGCAGCAAGAGAGGATATGGAGGCACTAGAGGAGAAATGGCTTTTGCTACAAGAGATTGGAGTAGGGGTGTGAGGAGAGTAATTAGTGGGGTGATAAGAGATGGATCCAGGTTTGGAAAAGTTGATTGTGGGGTAGTAGTTGGTTGAGTGGAGATTGAAATGGGAGTGATAGGTGGAGGTGAAATGGGAGTGTCTAGTGGGAGTCATGTTGAGGAGAGGGAGTATGCAGTGGAGATGATAATAAGTTGAAGGATGGGAATGAGGAGAGGTTGATGTGAGGGATATCATAAAGATGAGATGGAAGAGGGGATTGAGGTGGTGTTGGCATTGGTGTATCTTGTTGGGGGGAAGGTGTAGAGGAGGAAATATGTGTTGGAGATTGTGGAATTTAGGATGATGAAGGTAGGGGAGTATAGACTATATCATGAGTTTAAGCTGAGGTATGTTGAGTTGCTGACAGAGATGAAGGTTGGAGAGATGGAGATTGAGGAGTGGCTGGAGTAATGTAGGATGGAATAATGTTGGATGGGATCTCTTCAGAAGGGTGGGAAGTGGCTGAAACAACCCTTATACTTTCAGAAGCTTGGGTGGCAGAGGATGAAGCCTTAGAGTGCGTTGTGATTGTCCTCTCCTACCAACCAAACAAGGCACATGTGAGCCTTTTGCTGGCATTGATGAATATTGTCTGGGAGACCAGTGATTCAGCAGCCTTTTCTGTCAAGAAGATCCCTAGGATCCTTCCAAAATTTACTTCCTTTTTACTGTTCCTTTTCTTGATAAGATCAAAGATGATCTGTGCACAGTTCACCTTCCTCTTGTTTACCACTACACACATAACACGAAATTGATGCTTGGTTATATAATCATGTGCAGTGTGCTTTCCCAACAAGACTTTCCCAATAATATCTGCAAGAAACTTAAACTCTATAGATAGATGTTTCTTCAGTAGTTTATTTGGGTTATCTCCAGAGTAACCCATCAGACTCAACATCATATCATATTCCTCATTATCAATTTCTTATTCTTCTTCTCCATTATCTAATCCAAAGATTTCAGTTAGTACAGCGGGAGTGAGAGAGATGGCAGTACCCGCTATTAATCCGGTCATTGTGTTTTCCTCGGTTGTAGACGCAGTATAGACCCATTCTCTTATTTCCGTGCTGGGTAATTTGATTCTAATGGACAGTAGATTTTTCAATTGCTAGTCTTCCAGCATTTGCAGAATGTGGAGGAAAACTAGATCGGATTGCTGGAAGGAGTTGAAATCCACGTCGAATCCGGTATCAAACCTCATTGCCGCAAGAGCGCCTGCTGGAATCACCATGAGTGCACCTACAAGAGAAAAAACGAAGATCAAGTGCAAAGGGAATTGAAACTTTGGAACGGAGGTCGAAGAAAACCTAAATATAAGGTTTTCCAGAATATGAAATGACAGACTCCGGTCCACGAGAAATAAAAATATCTTCGTTCTGAGGTCGACGAAATTATTTAGAGTTAAATAGTTCGTGGATCTCAGTCTAAAGGGTTGAAGACATTTCGTCGATCTCTGGTCGACGAAAGTTTTCTGATGTAAGTTTGTCGATCGCAGGTCGACGAAGATCACTTACCATAGAGAGTTCGTCGATCTCAAGTCGACGAAAATCTCAAGAACCTTTCGTAGTTTGTCGACCACCGATCGACGAAATTTGAAGAGTTCTTCGAGTGCAAATAGAAACTAAACTAGGTCTTCTCCATTGATCATTCCAAGCTGATTTACAAAAAACATGTGATTTCTTTCATCCAGGGGTTTGGTGAAAATATAAGCTTTTTATAAATCAGTGTAGATATAGACAAGTTTAATTTTGTTTTTGTCTACACACTCTCTAATGAAATGATGCCTAATGTCTATATGCTTAGTCCTACTATGATGGACTAGAATTTGTGATATGGCTATAACACTTATGTTATCATATAGTAGAGTTGAATTATTTAAGTTGAACCCATAATCTAGGAGTTGGTTCTGAATCCACAGCATCTGGGAACAACAACATCCAGCTGCAATGTATTCTGCTTCAGTAGTTGACGTGGACACAGATGATTATTTCTTGCAAAACCAGGACACTAACCTCATACCAAGGAACTGGCAAGTTCCTGAGGTACTTTTTCTGCCCACTTTACATTAAGCAAAGTCAGCATCTGAGTATCCAGTTAACTTAAACTCTGACTCAGTGGTATACCAGAGACCTAAACAAGGACAACCCTTTATATATCTCAAAATTCATTTTAGAAAAACTAGAAGAGATTCTTTAGGGTTCACCTGGAACCTAGCATAAAGGCATGTGGAAAACATGAGATCATGTCTGCTTGCTGTAAGGTATAGTAGGGACCATACAATGTACCTATATAGTTTCTGATCCACAAGTTTCCCTTGTGCATCAGAGTCTATTACAGCATTTATAGCCATGGGTGTTTTCTTTGATGAGGCATCAGCCATCCCAATCTTCTTGATAAGCTCTTTAGCATATTTAGCCTGGGAAATGAAGATGCCATTAGGAAGCTGCTTCACTTGGAGACCAAGAAAGTAGGAGAGCTCACCCATGCTACTCATCTCAAATTTAGAATACATTAGATCATAGAATCTTTTGCACAATTTGGGATCAATAGACCCAAATATTATGTCATCTACATAGATTTTTACTAACAAATTTTATCATGATGCATTTTAGTGAATAAAGTCCTATCTACTATGCCTCTTGAAAAACCATACTCTAAGAGAAAGCTGGCTAAGGTCTCATACCAAGCTCTTGGAGCCTGCTTTAAACAATAAAGAGCTTTATGCAATTTAAATACATGAGAGGGATGAGTTGGAGAAATAAAACCTAGAGGTTGTTCAACATAAACTTCTTCTTTAAGTTCTCCATTTAAGAAAGCACTCTTCACATCCATTTGATAAACTTTGAACTTTTTGAATGCAGCATTAGCCAGAAATATCCTTATAGCTTCTAGCCTGGTAATTGGAGCAAAGGTTTTATCATAGTCAATTCCTTCCTCCTGCCTATATCCTTGAGCATCAAGCCTAGCCTTATTCCTCACAATCACACCTTAGGCATCAAGCTTATTTCTGAATAACCATTTGGTTCCAATGTATCCTTGGGTTGTCTTTTGGTCTTGGAACCAAAACCCAAACTCTGCATCTCTCACACTGATTTAGCTCTTCTTGCATTGCATTGATCCAGTGGGGATCTTGCTCTGCATAAGTTATGGATTGAGGCTCAATTTCAGAGAGGAAACATGCATGCATCAAGTCTTGGTTGAGTTGATGCATTGTCTGTACACCTGCTATTATATCTCCAATTACATGGGATCTGAGCTTATCCCTTAGTGTGACAAGATTAGTAGGTGTAGTTGGTTCAGCTACAACATTTTGAGGTAATTCCTCTTTTGGAATAGCCTCTGTTGTTGTAGGAAGTTCAACTATTTCCACAGTTTCTTCATCACTTTCTTCATTGACTTGTTGAGAAGGATGAGATATAGCTTTGGAGGTAAAGTGTAAGTCATCCAATTCCTCACACAAGTTGTGTACCTGCAAGGAGTCTTTGGTAGAAATCTCTTTCTCCTTATTAAACATGTTAGCCTCATCAAATGTAACATGCATAGATTCCTCTATTTTCAATGTCGATTTATTAAATACCCTATAAGCTTTTCTGACTTGGGAATATCCTAGAAAAATTCCCACTGCAGCCTTTGCTTCAAACATCCTAATGTGTTTTTTGTCATTATTATGAATATAACATACACAACCAAAAACTTTAAAATAGTTGATTATTGGTTTCTTCCCTTTGAGTAATTCATAGGGAGTCTTATGCTTTAGTTTGTGTATCAAACTTCTGTTCAGGACATAGTTTACTGTGCTCATTGCCTCTTCCCAGTAGGATAGGGGAATGTAAGCATTTGCATGTAATGTGCCTGCAGCTTCAATGAGTGTTCTATTTTTCCCTTCAGTTACCCCATTTTGTTGAGGAGTTCTAGGAGCTGAGAAACAGTACCTGATACCTTCCTTCTCACAGAACTCATGCATAAGAAGAGACTCAAACTCTGTACCATGATAACTTCTGATCAATACAACATGAGTAGAGTACTCAATCTGTATGGTCCTGAGAAAATCTGTAAGAACCTTGAGTGTATCTGACTTAGATCTCAGAAAGAATACCCAAGTGAACCTAGAAAAGTCATATACAACCACTAAGGTATAAGATTTTTCTCCTAGGCTTTGTACAGCCACAGGGCCAAAAAGGTCCATATGTAGCAAGTACAATATCCTAGGTGAATTACTCTTATTAATGGATTTGAAGCTAGATTTAGTTTGCTTTCCTAGTTGACAAGCGCTGCATAGGCCTTCCTTCTTGTAGGGGCCAGAAGGTAAACCTCTAACAAGGTTGTCTTAGATATCCTAGCAATGCTTTTAAGATTTACATGTCCTAATCTTTTATGCCATAAGTCATTTTGACTACTAACTATATTTAGCAAGCATATGTCTGAAGTAACAGAATTAAAATTTACTAGGTATATGTTTCCTTGTCTACTTCCAATTAAAACAGGTTGGTTTTCTTTTGAAGTAATAATACAGGAATTAGAGTTGAATGATACCTGATAACTTTCATCACAAAGTTGGCCTATAGAGATGAGGTTATGCTTCAGTCCACTTACATATGCAACTGAAAGTTACTGCTCCAATTCTCACCTTGCCATAGCCTTCTGTTTGGCCATAATTGGAGTCACCAAAGATGAACTTTGGTCCTAACTTTGACTTGTAATCTATCAGATTTTCCTTGCTGCCTGTCATATGCTTGGAGCAACCACTATCTAGATACCAATGTTGATTGTATTCTATACAGGTCTTCATCTGCAAATAAGACAGTTAGTTTTTCTTGACCCAGGTTGTAACATCCCATGTTACTTCTAGGCCCCTTAACTTAGATTTGGTTAGGCATGTGGTGAGCTAGGGGGAGGTTAGCTAGGTTTGACCCTAGATGGTGAGTTGTCACCAGATGGGACCACTATAGGATCAGGTCAAACTAGGTCAAACTTGACTAAATGAAGGCCCTAGCCACACCATGACCCCCACCACATTGCCCTAACCCTAACTACAATCTAAGTAGACCCAAAGTCAAGCCCTAGGTCAACACTTTGACCATAGTTGACCCAGGTCAACTTCAGGCCTAAAATGATCAAACCTTACACTCATGGGTCCAATTGGATCAAGTAAGGCATCACCATGACCCAAGGCATGTTCGGTGATGATTTAGACCTCATGACCACTAAGTGGGGTCAACCCACTCACCCATTTGACCAAGTCCACCCTAAAGTCAAACTTGGTCAACCTTAAGCTTAATTAAGGGTAAATGAAGACCAAGCCCATTCCTAGTGGGCTAAGACCATCACCATGGCCCAATCCATGTTAGGTGATGACATGGAGCCCATGGCCATCATATGGGGTCAGCCTACCCATCATGTTGACCAAGTCAACCTCAAAAGTCAACAAGTCAACACTTTAGCCTAAAAGAGGAAAAAAATGAACCCAAGTCATTTCCCATGGGCCAAGCCCACCAAATTTGGCCCATGACCAGCCAAATGGCCAATGACCAGCCCTACCCCCTGGTGGTGGAGAGAGAAGACATGCACAAGGGTAAAAATGGAAAATTTGGGTGAAGAGGAGAGAGAAGGTAGGTGGAGATGAGTTAAGGCCATTTGGCCCTCACCTCTGCATCTTAAGAGCTGCTGGCAGACCCCTACACCACCTTTCAATGGGATTTGCTGCATGAAAGTAACTTGGCAGCCATGGTGGGCCAACAAAATGGCCAAACCGAGCTCACCCTGGCCATAACTGCCTGTACAGTCACTCCATGCAAAATCCAGCCCAGCCATCAGCTTCAGAAGGTCCTAGGGAGTTGAATTCAAGTCCTGGATCAAGGAATTCGGTGGAGAAACGGGAAATTGGGAAGGAGATCGCCGGAGCTAACTAACCATGGCCAATCGCCGCCACAGCCGCCGTCAAGCCACCATACAGGTCCGTTTCGCCACCCCTCTTCCCGTACTAGGATCCTAGATCAATTAGGAGAGAAATCGGGCACAATTGAGCCCGATACCACGTGAGAATTTCCGATTTTTCAGAGGAATTTTATACCTCTCGGGATCGCCGGAGCCGCCGTCTCCCGCCGCCTCAACACCGGCAAAATGAAGCCATCACCACCGTGAAGGTGATGGCACCGTTGGCCGGCCACGGCGCCGCCACAATCGGCCGGAAAACGTCCCGCAAGATGGCCCAGGAAAATTCAATCTGGGCCGTTAAACGCTTGGGGACGATGAACAGATGCTGTCCGTTATGCTTTAAGATTCGCGTTGTATCATTAAGCATTAAGTTTGATTTAAATAAATGAACAGTAAATACTGTCACACTATTACAGTCATTTTCAAACCAAAAGTTAAGGTGCTTATTGTCATTTCTAGGCAAGGAGTGCTACATATAATTGGTAGCCTTAAGTGTGAACTTTCAAATGCCACAGAAATCAAAGGATTTGACCCCGTGTACTGTCCGGTAGGTCATTTTTCCTAGGACTGGTCCTAGGCTAGGGCAGAAATTAAAAATGAAGCCCATGCCAAACCAGGTGTCCTCATGACCTGAAATTTTGTTCCTGTGCATGTTTAGGGCATATCTAGCCCCTGCCAAAAATTGGGAATTTTTGGGAAACATTTTCCTATAGTTTTAATCAAAATGTCTTAAATTAAAAATATGGAATAAATGGAGTGTTAGGTCTCCAAATGGCCCCATATTTTGGTGGCAAGTCCTCTGGGACATTGTTAGGGTCTGACAAAAATTTCAGCCCATTTGGACCTCTGCATGATGGGTTAACCCACTTGCAAGTGTAGGCTAGTATTAGCCTTGGTGTGCCAATAGCAAGTTCTACTATAATGTGAATTTATTCTTTATGGAGCTTTTGCAGACCATGAAATTAATTCTAGAGGGTATTTAGGTCAAATTTAGTCCCTCAAAATTTTTATGGGATTTTTGGGATCAAAAATCCCATTATTTGGATTTTTGGAAATTATGGCTCTATTTGTAAATTAAAAAGAAAATTGGAATTAATTAGGTAAAAATCTTCAAATTTGGCCCTGTTGTATAGTGGATCATAATTGACTAGGGGTAATTTTAATTTCTCTGTTTGAAGTCATTTGAGGTAACATGACATGAAATGACCACTTTACCCCTATCCTTTCTATTTCATAAATCAATACAAATATGAGTCAGAAAAATTTGTGAATATTTCCAGAGGTATATATTGGTATGAGACCACTGAATTATTTATTTCAGAATTTTTGAATGTACCTATAAATTTTAAATCTTCATAATGGCATTTTGGTAATTATCCAATATAATGATTTGCAAGTTTATAACTTTGTTAAAACTGATGAAACTTGGTCAGTAGTATTATTTTGATGAATTAGATTCCCTGTAAATTTATTGGAATTTTTGTGATTAAATTTCATATACTTCATTTGAAAAGTAGTAATTATGATGGTTTATGAAAATTAATATTTAAATACATAAATTTGGGGAGAAATTATGAAGTTTGGAAAATAGTGATGATTCATCATGATAATGATAAGATAACTATTTTGCATCATTAGGACTATGCAACAACATACTTCATGTGTTAAACGACCATAGAAAATATTTGGAGAAAATAAAATAAATATAAAAATAATAGAGAAAATTATAAAAATTACCATAAGTTCGATTTCAGGGTGGTACAAGGTCATGGGGTGCGCATAGTAAAGGTATATTGTACAATAGGCCACCAGGAAATGAATCAACAATCGAGTTAGAGTCTAAGATCGGAAATATAACCCTGGGTGGCAGATGTTTTCTAGAGACGAGAGTAAAAGTGCAACCTTAGGCTACCTAAGAGAGGGATGACGGAAGACCGCCATTCCTTAAGTCATACCTTAAGTCACTAGGTCACTCCACGTAACAGGAGAGAGAAAAAGGGGTTCTGGGTAGACATCAACTAAAGTAAATATTCTTGAGAAAGGGAGCTTTGGGATTCAGCCCATCGTAGCTCCTAGTGCCCCTGAGAGCCCTTCACCGGGAATACCTTGGGCAGTCCTGGGATTAACCTTAAGATACTAAGTATAATAATCGGTAGGCAAGAGTAGTCTAATAGGGTAAGTGAACTGGACATGTGCTCACTCGTGCCGGGTTGGAAAGACTTGGAGTCTTTTGACTACTTGCTCATCCATGCCGAGTTGGAGAAAAGAGATTGACATATATACTCACCCGGGCAGGGTTGGAGGTTTTGTAGCACATACTCACCAGTGACGGGTTGGAGAGATTTGGGACAGGATAGCCCTTCGAGCTGGAGGCTCAACATATAATACTTGCATGTGCATATATTAGTGGCGGGCCATGCGGTACTGGCCAGTCGTCACACTGATGGCAGTATGGTGGACCAGGCGGGTGCGAGGGTTAGAAGGACCAGTAGGATGTTTATACTGGAGTCTGGAGGACTTTTCCTAATAACGCGCACCCGGCCCAACAAGACTGACGGGTCGTCAGCAAAGTGGTATGCAGAGACTCAATAGTGCACTGGCGGTGTACAGAGGCGTACAAGAGAGGTCTAGGCCTGGTAGTGTGTATACCCGCCTAGAAGGCGGAGACGCCCGCTCCGCTGCTGCCGTAGCCACACTGGTAGTACCTGAGAGTGATGCTAGCTCTCGAAAAGTGGGAACTAAAGGTCTGTGATCACGGAGTCGTGTGTGTGTGTTGCACTGCATGTTCATATCATACCCATCATATAGCTGCATAACATTAACCTTCATAAATACTTAAGACACCTAATGTATAAGTGGTATGGGACGCTTATACATTAGGACCTGCTATACGATCCCTTAGCCTTTAGGCTTGAGTGGGCAAGCTTATAGGTTGAGGTTACTTTCCTTATATATATATATTTTTGCTTGTGAAACCTGACACCCCATTGTATAAATGGTATGGGACATTTTATACAATGGGAGCCCTGTAGAAGACCCTTTGCTTATGTGTACCAGCATAAGTAAAGGTTACCTTTCATTTCTTACTTGGTTACACATTCTGCTTAGATTCCTGTCACCTGCTCCGCCTTTGTCACCTCTTGTTGTCCTCCGCTTCGTCCTCCCGCACGGTGCCTAGGAGTTGCGGGGCGAGGTGTGGAGGAAACGACTTAGTCTTTTTGACTAATGGTCGGTGACCATACTATTTTTAGGAGCTCGAGGAGATGGACCAGCACAACGAGGAGGCAGGACTTGAGGGGCAGATCCCGGCTACTACTACTGGAGCACATGTTCAGGTGCGATGATTTGAGATGATAGATTCCGCTGCTGTTAGTGAGAGAGAGACATTTGATCATGATGTACTGGGCATAAGCCCTATTTACATTCATTTTACTGTACTCATTGTGGACTGGCATGTGTACTTTCATTTGATATATATATGTGATGTGGCTGGGGACTTCTATTGCGTTTACTCTGTTTCTGTACTTTTATTCTCATATTGGCCGATAGGTTATGATCGTACTAGCCGGCAGAATCGGCGTCTTGCGGTGTCGACTAACCCGTGCGTTAGTGTCACCATAAGGCTGCGGTTCTGGGCATAAGATCCAGGTTAGCCTCGAAATGGGGAGGCAGGATATTACAAAGGTAACCTTTTGTCCTTGGCAATTTTCATAACTATAACTGGAGATGTAAGAACATTCAGGTTGATCTTTATATCCTTTAATATGGTATCTCCTAGGTGGAATTTTCCATTGAGTGAAGGGGTTAAAGTTATTATTAGAATTTAAGTTTCTATTATTAAGATTTGGGTTCGACGATCTTTGGTTAGATCGTCGACCTGAGCTCGACGATGTTCGATGAGATCGTTGATCTCTACTCGAAGAATGAGGGTATTCATTCTTGAAGTACCAAAGTCATCGATCTCTGGTCGACGAACCATACTGGTATCGTCGATCATAGATCGAAGAATTATTACTGATGTTTGCGTTTAAAGATCGTGGTTTTGAGTTCGACAATCTATTCATATATTGTCGATCCGAGTCGAAAATAACTGCTGAACATTGTTCTTTTTGTTATTCTTCTGGATATTGAGTTTATTCTTGGTTTCAATTTGTTCAACAATCTTATTTACTTTATTTACCTGTTCAGTATTTTTCTTTCCCTTATCAGATATGAAGTTTACTGGTCTGGAATGATTATTTTTCTTAATCAGGGGTGGATCACTAGAGGAGGCACCTAGTCCTAGTTTGCTACTATTGGTCCTAACATTTACGGCACTAGTGATATCTAATAATTGTAGACTTCTTCCATTCAGTGATTCTACTAATAGTTTTGCCTTACTTAGTTCAGTTTTCAGAAATGATATTTGTTTATTAGCAGACATTAGTTCATTGGTCAGTTTTGCATTTTCTACAGTGATGTTGTCTAGGGTGTTTAACTTTTCTCTAAGAATTTTGATTTCCTTCTCAGAGCTTATCAAGTCTAAGCATAAATTTTTGAATTCAAATTTAAATTCATCTGACTAAAAATCATAAGAAGTTATTACCTGATCTTCAGCTGATAGAGATTCTTCATTATCTGATTGATCTGAGTCAGATCTGCTACTGCCTGCCTCAATAGCAATGAGGCATAACTCCTTTGATTTTTGTTCTTCTTCATCCTCACTGGAGCTGGAGGATGTAGATTCTTCTTTAGTATCACTCCATGTCTCAGCAACAAAGCCCTTGTCTTTCCTCATTTGCTTGCTTGAGAAAGGCTTATTGTAGTGACTCTTCCTTGAGTCCTTCTCCTTTCTTCTGTCCTTCTTCTGAGCTTCTCGACACTCAGAAATGAAGTGCCTAGGTTTCCTGCAAACAAAACACACTACTTCTTTAGATGGTGTTTTGTCATACCTTGGCTTATCTTCATATTTAGAAGGTTTCCTTCTGAAGTCCTTTCTAGCCATCTTGAAGAATCTCTTGGAAAAGAGACTCATCAACTCTTCATTTACTTGAATGACTTCAGAGTCTTCTGTAGCTTTGAAAGCTATGTTGTTCTCCTTGCTAGTTGGTGTAGGAGTCTTCACTTCAGCTGCTGCTTTCCTTGCTTTGATCAGCTGCTCATAGGATTTTAATTTTCCTAGAAGAGATTCTGTTGAAATCTCTGTCATGCTTCTGGCTTCTCTTATGGGTCAGATTCTTGAGTCCCCTATGCTGGGAAAGCACATTAGGATCTTGTCATTCACTTCAGTTCAAGTGAATTCTTTGTCTAGAGTCCTTAGCTCACTGATGATGGAGCTAAGTCTGTTGTACATTACTTCTACTATTTCTGCTTCATCCTTCTTGAAGTTCTCGTACTCAGTGATGAGATTTGACCTTCTGTCTTTCCTCTCAGCTGTTGATCCAGCCACCATTTAGTTCAGGGAATCCCAAATCTCCTTGGCTGATTGACACTCAGCAACCTTTGAAATATTTCATCATACATAGTTTGAGCCATTATTCATGGCTTTGGCATCAGCTATCTTAGCCTTCTTCTATGCATCTATCCATCCAGGGGGTGGAACTGTACTCAGGTCAGTTGATGTAGTTGAGGTTGAAGCCACTGGAGCTGGTGGTCCTGTTAAGATAGAATTAAATATATCTTCATCAATAGAGTTCATGTAAAGCCTAATTCTTGCCTTCCAAATTGTGAACTTGGACAAGTTACACACTGGAGGTCTGGTGCTTACATATTCTTTATTATGTGCCATGCGGTATGTATAAATCTAGTAATGATAAAAGAAAAAGATCTAACTTAGGATCTTTGGTTCAAGGGTTAGCTTGTACAACCAAATGAACCCCCTCTGATACCAATTGAAAGTTAGGTTTAGATATGATATACTCTAGAGGGGGGGGGGGGTGAATAGAGTATGTGAGTATATTTAAAACTTTTTCTGAACTATAAGAAGTACTCCTAAAATCAGGTACTGTATCACAGAATACCAAATGAAATAAATGAAATCATATGAAAAACTAAATAACACTGCCACAACAAGAACAAAAAGAAAAAGGGGCAACCAGACGACACAATAATTTATAGTGGTTCCCCAAACTGGGTACGTCCACTCTTCTACCACCCTGGTAGGAATCCACTCAGAGTTTTGATCAGGTGCCTGACACCAGTGAGCTTTTGATCAGGTGCTCAACAACAAAATCTCTAGTCTTTTGATCAGGAGACTTGCAACCTGGAATCACTTTTGAAGGGAGATGACAACCCTTTTTACAGTGGGGGGGTGAGAGAATGACTGTGTCTTCTGTTTCTCAATTCAAACAACTAAGAAGACTTGTGGATTTGATGGTAGCAAATGCTCCCCCTGAGATGTTGCTTGTTCATGATGATGGAAGCTTTGCTACAGGGTGATAGGCCTTCAAGCTTTCAGTTTTGACAAGAAGAACTTCATGAACAATTTTGACAGATACAGTATTGTTGTCCTTTAGAGAGTTCCTGAGAAGAAGAAACTTGATTTAGATGGTTGTTCTTCTTCTTCAAAATTGTTCTTCTTCTTGTCTAGTCGCTGTTGATTCTTGACTGATCGATTTTTCAATCTCAAGAATTTTGTATGTCTCTCACAGAATGTTGTTGTTTGTATGTCATTCTATTCATAGAAAATAATAATCTCTGTTTTTATATTTTCACCGTGAATGTCCATTTGAATTTTGTAATTCCTTCTGAAATTAATGCCGACGGCCTTGGAATATTCTTGGCATTGATTTGTTTCCCCAACAGTCCCTTATAAAAAGGACAGGCAACAATTCTGATGAAGACCATATTTAATACTCTTATCTAATGGTAATATTCAGATAATATTAGAGCACTAATTACTAAGGAATTATTGCCACGTAATAAGGACAAAAGAGGCAAATTTCCAAGACTGGATTCGTCGACATGAGTCCACAGTTCATCGAGCTAAGAATGGCTGTTCATCGAGCTGAGATCCAAGATCGTTGACCTCTGATTGTTGCTTGATAACTTTCTTCTTCTTTGCATCAAGTTCATCGAGCTGATTCTAATATCGTCGAGCCGAGCCCTGAGAAAAGAGTAAGTCCAGTTGGGTTCCAAGATCGTCGAGCTGAGTCTGCAGTCTGGACTTAGAATATTTTCTGATGTAGAGTGTTGAAGTATCATTTATGGCATTGTGTGTGATGTCCTCTGGCTTTGAGTGTTAACTCACCATTCTGGCATTGAATATAATGTCATCTGGCGTTGAGTGTTGAATCACCTTATCCAGAATTAGTCGACAAGAGAATAGAGTTCTTCTAGCTGATGTTCTTAGTTTGTCTACTGAGGTTTGATTTAGAGGAGTTATTACTTTGTACAGAGTTCGTCGAGCTGAAAACTAAGTTCGTCGAGCCGAGCTCAAAGAATTGTCCCTGAGTTCGTCTAGCTGAGCTCGACTTTCGTCGACCGGAGATCACCGAACATAGAACTCCTTTTTCTAAGTCTTGAAAGTCTTGAGTCTGACAGTATTGGAGGCTTGTCCTTTATACTATTGACTCAAAGGACTTGACCTAGAATCTAGTACACAACCATGACCCTGATCTATACATGTTGGGTCATATCTTAACTTAGTGAACCTAGCCCAAATTCAACTAGGAATCCAACACTCTGGTTCTGCCGGGAAAGATCATGGCGTCGTTGGAAGAATGGGCTCGGCCATGCTGACACGGCCACTGACGGCCGTATTGGTGACCGTGTCTACTATAGTTGATGGGCTACGACATGGGTTGCATTTATGGAGGGAAGTTTGTGTGGAGGAGGTTGCGACACACCCTGCGACATGACCGTTCTAGTGGTCGTGTCCTTCTCTGGAAAGTCTTCGGTTTCTGGTGACAAGCCAAGTTGACACGGTCGTGTCCTTCTCGCGATGATCTTCGGCTTCTGGTAACATGCCATGTTGACACGGTAAGGTTGATACGGCTGTCAACACGGCTGCGACACAGCCGTGTTGGTGGCCGACTTTCTTGGGAACATGTGACACGCCCCATAACACGGCCGGGTAGGTGGACGTGTCAGGTCCTTTGAGCTGAACATTGAGAAATCATGAAAAAAAGCAGAAAACATTAGTGGGATTAATAAATACAAAAGGGGTAAACATATAAGTTTATAAGACAAGATTTGCATAATAATGACCTAAAACACCCTAATAGTTTAATTACAAAACAACCTATCAAATTCTCCCAAGCTTAAGCTTTACTTGTCCCCAAGCAAAGATATAAAAACTAGCTATCATAAAAAGTGACTAATAAAAATTTCTAATTATTCTTACACAAGTTCTATGCGAAATTCTAAGTAGGGAGAATCTGTAATGTAAACCTAAAACAATTACTTAAACTTGGTTTAATTTTTTATAAACTTTATTAACAAAAATAATTCATCAAAAATTTGTAACAAATTTTTTTAGATAAACTTAAGCAAAGCAACAAAATGAAAAATGCATTGAAATGTTACTAGATTCTAAGAGGCATTTTATACCCAAATTAAACAAAGAACAAAAGTCTAAATTTAAATCCAAGACTTAACTAGTCTACTATTTTTCTTTACCTACCTTAAAAGAAAATCTAGGAGCATGAATCAACAGGACTTAATAGAACTGAAACGCTTGGTTTAGGAAAATAATTAGGAATCAAATTCAAAAATAAACATGAATGCTTAAAATCACGCTAAACCAAAATAAAGAGCTTCAAAATTTTCATAAATAACATAAATATTTTCTTCTTTTTTTCTTTTTCTTTTTCTTTTCCATATTTTTTTCTTTAAACAAAAGGCCACAAAATATTTGTCGTTTCTTCTTGAAATTGGCCACAAAATTAAACATTTCTTTTTAGCATACTTTTTCAAAAAAATTCCAAAAAAACACAAAATAATCCTATCACAACATGAAATTTATGAAGCTCAAAAAAGTTTAGTGTGATAAGAAGGGTTGGAAAAAATTTGGCTTTAGTAAAAATGAAATGAAATGTGGAGCTATCAATTGAAATCGGAAAAGGCTCAAAAGTGGCTAACTAGGGGGAAAATTTTAGGGATGGCGAGAAGGCTGAAACAAAAACAAAAATGTCCTACATCATTTTCATGCTCCTAAAGTTTTCCTAAAGCATTAGTTTTGAAAAATTTCAAAAAGTAGGTCCTAGAAATTAAATAGAGACTAATGAACTTATTTTAAAAGTAAGGATAATATGAGTCTAGAATCATTCACATCTACTAGGCTAATCAAAAGCTAACTTTACAAAAATTATCCAAAAACAAAGAGAAAAATAGCGGATGAGAGATTTTTAAGAAATCAAAGAAAATAAATAACGAAAAACCATAATAGAAATGCGATTTTTAGAAAAATATTTCACCTTAACATGCTACCGTCAATTAGAAACACAACAAGGCCATCATTTTACTTGTGAAATATAATTAAAAGGATTGATTAGAAAAATTATAATTAGCTAAGTTGTTAAATGGGATTTTGAGAAAAACAAAAAAAACAAAGGGTACTATTGAAAAATCAAAAATTCGTTTAAACTATTAATATTCTAAACCCTAAATTTTTTTTTATTTTGATTTTGAAATATTCTCTTTTTTATTTGAGGTATTTTTTAAATATTCTCTTTTTTGGATTGTTTTAGGGAAACAGCAAAAAAATGAAAAAGAGGGGGAGGAAATCCTCCCCTAAGCTTAAAATGGACATTGTCCTCAATGGCAAAAGACGGGGATTGAGAGAGAGAGAAAGAGATTAAAACATAAATAAAAGTACATAATTGAAAAACAGGTACTTTCCCGGATTTATGCGTCGCGAATGTTTATTGATGTTGCTCCCCCATACTTGCGCTTGGATCTTCATGAAATGTCTTCTTTGGACTTCGTGATGGATTCAGCAGAGTTGGAGCAAGCGATCGCAAAAGATTCAACTTATCGGAGCTGTTCGGGGCAAAAAGAAGCGTAAAATAAAGAAAATAGAAAAAAGATAAGTTGGGTTTCCTCCCAAGAGTGCCCTTGGTTTAAAAACGTCGTTGAGCTCGACGCAACAAAAATATTGTCCAAAAATAATAATCAAAGTTTTTATAATAAGACAAAGTTTTAAATTATTCGAAAGTCTAATCATGCAAGATAGAGTTTATACGGTTAGGGCTGACATCACCACAAAAATACAGTTTAAGACTCTGACCATTAACTTTGAAATTACCCGTATCAGGGTGTGAAATTAAAACAGTTCCATACGGGAAAATTTCTAAAAAAGTAAACTTCCCAGACCAACGTGATTTTAGTTTACCCGGAAATAAACGTAAACGAGAGTTATATAAAAGAACTTTGTCACCCGACTTAAAGGTTTTTGGGTGCCTAAGGTGTTTATCGTGAAAACGTTTAGTCCGCTCTGTATAGAGTTTGTTATTTTCGTACGCGTAAGATCGTCACTCGTCGAGTTCGTTGAGTTAAAATTTTCTAAAATCTTCGACAGAGTGGGGATCAAAATTTAAGAACCTTAAGGCCAAAAAAGCATGGTGTTCTAGTTCTATTGGTAAATGACATGATTTTGCATAGACCAACCGATGCTGCGTACATCCGATGGATGTTTTGTATGTTGTTTGGTAGGCCCATAGAGCTTCATCTAATTTGGTTGACCAGTCTTTTTGAGAGGTGGAAATAATCTTTTCTTAAATTCCTTTTATCTCTCTATTCACTACTTTGACTTGTCTGTTAGTTTGGGGGTGGTAGGTGGTTGAAAGAATATGCGTAATGCAGTATTTAGTAAGGATTTTAGAAAACTGTGCATTATAGAAATGGGAACCCCTGCCACTAACGATGGATCGCGGCGTACCGAATCGAGAAAATAATTGTTTTTAAAACGTAACTATGACTCGGGCATAGTTCGTAGGAAGAGCTTGGGCTTCTGCCCATCGCAAAACATAATCGACAGTAACTAAGATGTACTTGTTCCCGAAGCTAGATGGATGAGGGCCAACAAAATCAATTCCCTAGTGGTCGAAAACTTTGCACTCAAGGAAATATTTTTGCGGCATTTCATTTTTATTGGAAATATTACCTGACTGTTAGCAACTATCATACCTACTCACAAAGGCCTTCGCATCTTTAAACAGGCTAGGCCAGTAAAAACCCGCACTTAGCACTTTGTGAGTGGTGCGAGCAGCTTGATAGTACCATACTGTCGGTCCTTCATGCAAATCCTTTAAAATATCAGATCCTTCTTCAAATGAGACATATCTCCTTATCACCTGGTCTGGATAGACTCGAAAAAGATGCAGGTCCTCCCAAAAGTAGTTCTTCAACTCAGAAAAGAATTTCATCTTTTGCTGAGAGGAGAACTCTTTTGGGAGCACCCGGACAACTAAATAGTTGGCTATTTGTGTAAACCAAGGAGAAGACGATGTGTTAATTAGCAACAACTTCTCATCGGGAAAATAATCGTTAAAAGATCTTTCGTCTAACTTTTCTACGTGCGGGTTATCTAATCGTGAGAGATGATCAGCGACCAAATTCTCGGTTCCTCGCTTATCACGGTTTTCTAAATCAAACTCCTAGAGGAGTAAGACCCAACGAATCAGGCGCAGTTTGGCATCCGTTTTAGTAAGAAGATATTTCAGTGCCGAGTGGTCCGTAAAAATGATTATTTTTGAAAGCGTAATATATGAAAGGAATTTATCAAAGGCGAAAACAACAGCAAGAAGATCTTTCTCGGTTGTGGTATAGTTTTCTTGTGCAGATGTGTGTGTTTTACTTTTATAATAGATCGGGTCGAAGTTCTTAGAAATTCGTTGACCTAATACGGCTCCCACCGCGTAACTACTCACGTCGCACATGATTTCCAAGGGGAGGTCCTACACCGGAGCTATCATAATTGGGGAATTAATTAATTTTTCTTTTATTAAATTAAAAGCAGCTAGGCAAAGGTCATCAAAAAAAATGGGGCGTCTTTTTCTAGCAGATGAGTAATGGGTTTGGTGATTTTGGAGAAATCTTTTATGAAGTGGCGATAGAAGCCTGCGTGTCCTAAGAAACTTCTTATAGCTTTAACGTTCGTATGCGGCAGCAGCTTCTCGATAACTTCTATCTTGGCTATGTCTACTTCAATTCCTCTCGCAAAAATTTTTTGACCCAAAACTAAACCTTTCCTTACCATAAAATGGCATTTTCCAAGTTTAGGGCAAGGTTAGTTTCTTTGCATTTTTCTACGATTTTTGTGAGGTGTTCTAAACAACTATCGAAAGCGACGCTGAACACGGAGAAATCATCCATAAATACCTTCATAATGCTTCCTACGTACTTGTCAAAGATTACGAGCACACATCGTTGGAATGTAGCTGGCGAATTGCACACTCCAAACGGAATTCTTTGGTAAGCAAAGGTGCTGAAGAGACAAGTAAACGTAGTTTTCTCCTGGTCCTCGGTGGAGATGTGGATGTGAAAGTACCCTGAGTGGTCATCGAGAAAACAAAAAAAGCTATGGACGGATAATCGTTCTAAAATTTGATCGATGAACGACAAGGGAAAGTGGTCCTTGCGGGTGGCGTCATTTAACTTACGATAATCTATACACATTAGCCACCCGGTCACCGTCCGTGTCGAGATTAATTCATTATTCTAATTACTAACTACCATTATCCCGCCCTTCTTTGGCACTACCTGGACTGGGCTAACCCACTTACTATAAGATATAGGATAGATAATTCATGCGTCTAACAATTTCATAACCTTGCCCTTAACTACTTCTTTCATGTTGGGAATTATGCTTCACTGAGGTTGGATTGAACTATGTGAATTATCATCCATTAGTATTTTGTGAGTGCAGAAAGATGGGCTTATGCCCTTGATATTAGAAATTTTTCAGGCAATAGCTTAGCGAAGTTTACATAAAACTAAAAGAAGTTTATCATTTTTCGCATCCGTGAGGTAAGCCGAAACTATTACTAGTAGCTTGGAGTCCTTTTCTAAGAAAGCATATCTAAGATGTTCATGTAGTTCCTTTAATTCTAGGGTAGGGGGTTCTTTATATGATGTTTTAGAAATTCTTTCTTCTTCAAAAACAATGTTTTCGTAGACTTTTTCTTTATACGAAAAATTAAAAGGGGTGGAGCTGGTGGCCATGGCGGCTTCTTGCAGCGAATAAGTTGGAAGAGTAGAGGAGTAACAAAAATAAGAAAATTCTTTTTCAAATACAGAGAGGAAATAAGAGGATTCTTCACTTAGGTGCAGTGATTCAGTTGGAAGAGTAGAGGTGGAACAAAACTCAGAAAATTCTTTTTCAAATTTAGAGAGGCAATAAGAGGATTCTTCACTTTAAGCATCTACGAAAAAACAGGAGTCATCATTTGCGAGGGTATTATTCATCGAGGGGGTGATAGAGAAAGTCACTTTGTCATCTCCTACTCGAAGGAAGAGCTTACCATTGCTTACGTCAATGGTAGCTCGGTAATTTGCAAGGAAGGGTCGACCAAGGATCAAGGGAGCCTCTACGTCTTCTTCGATGTCCAATATGACAAAGTCCACCTGCAAGATGAACTAGTTGACTTTTACTAAGACATCCTCCACGATTCCTAAGGGGTATTTGACTGATCTGTCGGTGAGATGGATACTCATGCGTGTGGGGTTGAGGCTACCAATTCCTAACTTCTTAAACAATGAGAAGGGCATCAGGTTTATACTCGCACCTAAGTCGGCTAATGCGTGCTTGACAAAAAGATCACCGAAGACACACAGAATAGAAAAACTACCCAGATCACTGATCTTTTTCGGCAAACCATTTGTCATGATCACAGAGCACTCGATATTTAACGTGGCATGCGAAAGGTTTTCTAACTTCCTTTTATAGGTCAGGAGTTCCTTAAGGTACTTAGCGTATTATGTCATTTGGGAGATTGCTTCATGGATGGGGAGATTAATGTGGATTTTCTTAAACATTTCTAGGAAGCGGGAGTATTGATCGTCCTGACGTTGCTTATTAAGTTTGGAAGGTTATGGCAGAGTTGGATTATTTTTAAATATGGGTGGTGGAGTGAGATCTTTTTCTAAAATAGGGAGAGGGTGTAAATTTCTATTTCAACAGAGGGTGGAGTTTTTAATACGGTGGAGGAGCTTGCCTCGGGCTCTTCAGTTACCCTACCGGAAACTTGCTTCCCACTCTGAAGAGTTATAGCTTTCACTTGTTCTCTCGGGTTGGGCTCGGTGTTGGTAGGAAGAGACTCGGCGGGTCGCTCAGAAATTAGTTTTGCGAGTTGTCCTACATGATTTTCTAAACTTTTAACGGTCCCGGCTAGGGTTCTTATATTAGCGTAATTAACATTCATATATTTTGAAAACAATTCCTCCAAACTTAGAGGTTTTGGAAAATTTTCAGGAGGTGGTGGTGGTGCAGAAAAATCATTTTTTGGTGGCGGGCACATTGCGTTCGAGGGATTACTCCACGAAAAATTCGGGTAAATTCTTAAAGCAGGATTATAACTTTTTGGAAAAGAAAAAACGGGTGCAGGAAAATTCATAGCAGAAAAATTATGAAAAGCATTTCTAGGCATATTATTAAATAATCTAATTGTTCGGGAGAAGGAGTTGCAGATTCCGATACCTGAGGGGCGGAGGCAGCAGTCATCTCTGTAATCTTTTTACTGAATACTTCCACTTGCAGAGCTAGCTAGGAGACGTTGTCGACTTCAAAGATACCTGCAGGTTTGTTTGGGCGAGGTCTAGTCGCATTCCACTGATAGGTGTTCATGGTCATGTCCTCGAAAAGCTCATGAGATTCTTCTGGGGTTTTGTAGTTTAAAGTACCTCCAGAAGCTGCGTCTATCATTTCCTTTATGTTTTGATTTAGCCCATTATAAAACGTTTGCACTTGTAACCATACAGGTAGCGCGTGATGGGGGCATCATCTTAAGAGTTCTTTAATTCTTTCTCAGGTTTCATATAAAGTTTTAGAATCGATTTGAAAAAAGGCAGAATTATCGTTACTAAGTTTTGCGGTTTTGGCTTACGGAAAATACCTCGCCAAAAATTTTTCAGTTAATTGATTTCAGGTTGTGATGCTGTTTTTAGGTAGAGTGTTCAACCAATGCTTAGTCTTTGTTCTAAGATAAAAAGGAAAGATTCTTAGCCTAATAGCATCATTCGTAACACCATTTATCTTGAAGGTGTCACAAATTTCAATAAAGCTTGTTATATATGCGTTCGGATCTTCATCTTGAAGCCCGTCATATTGCACATACTGTTGTATCATTTGAATTATGCTAGGCTTAAGTTCAAAATTGTTATTAGTTATCGCAGGGTGAACTATGATTGATTCTATACCCTTGAGATTCTCCCTTGCATAATATGACATAGTTCTTTGCAAGGCTTCATCTATATGGGGTTGTATTCCCACCGCATTGAGTTAATCTATTCTTAAGGTAGAAAATGACTAGGAATCCTTAACCTGTATTTGGAGAGTGGGGCCTTGAAATTGCGATCTTCTACGAAGTGTACTCTCAATTTTGTGGTCCAAGTACAAAATAACCGACGGATTTTCCCGGGTCATGCACTAGAAGAAGAAAGTAAGATAGAGAAGAAGAAACAAAAGAAGAACTAGAAAGACAAAAAAGAAAGAGAAAGGGAAAACCTCCTTTTTTTCTAAATAGTTTTTTTAATAGCTTAACTCCCGAACTTCCCAAGGGCTACCCAATAAAGATTTTGCAAGGTACTAGACAAGATAGTGACACTTAGCCCTTTGCCATTTTCGAGAGAGTTAGGTGGCGTAGAAAAATTGTGATGTGGGTTTCTATTAAGAACGTTAATTTTTTTTTGGATTTTTAAGTTTTAAGAAAGAGGGTGAGAAAGAGAAGAGATAAAAGTAATAGGTTCGTGATTTCAAATTATCAATAAAAGTTGCTCCCCAGCAACGGAGCCAAAAACTTGCTGGCCTGCTATTTGTTAGGAAAATAAAAGCCACCGAACTAGCAATCTACTTAGGCAAGTATACTTATCGAATTGTAGCTAGGGGACACAAGTGCCGTATTTAAATCTGGGAACCGTTGAGTAATCTTACTCACACGAATGTTATTATCTTATCGAAGGAAAACTAGGGTTGTCTACTAACTAAAAAGGAAATACTACTAGCATAAAGGAAAACACTTGCATAAAATGAAAGTACTACTGGCACTTAACTAGAAAGACCACAACTAACGATTAAAACAAGGGGTTGAACGATGAGAAGAAGAAGTACTCAATCGAGAATAACCTCGACAAACGTTGAATAAACAAATGCGATAAAAACACTCTAGCTTAATAAGGTAAAGTACCTTGATTGTGGAGGTTCCTAAAGCAAGAACATGCTTCTCTCGAAGATGTTCCCACCTGAGTTTAGGATGGCCTGACTGACTCTCGTCTAAATCAGAGGCCTAAAGCTCGCCTTACGCTGTGAACCCCACTATTGGATTTCACTCCAATCCGGAAGATTTAACGTCTGCCTCTCTCAAGGGGTGCGTGCAACTCTCTTTACTCTTAAGTGCTCACTTCAAACTATCGGCCTCTCGGCTAGCCAAGAATGAAAGCAAAGATGGAAAATATATATCAATGATATATCTCCAAGAAAAGGTTAATCAAGAGTAATTCATGGTCTAAACCCTAAAAAGAAGAAGTAAAATTAATGCATCATAACTTAATCAACTTCAACCTCAGATCATTAAGATCGAGTACAAGGAGGATTAGTTACTCATAGTGAAGTGGAGGAATGGAGATGAGAAGAAAAACATAATGAAAACAAGGTAGAAAGAGGAGAAAAATAACAACTTTTTTTATTAATGATAAAGGAAGCTTACAACTTGGAAATGAAAATTACAAGTGCACGGAAAATAAAACTAGGCCAACATTAAAATAAAGCTACTAAAAGAAACTAGAAATTATTACAAGGAAAGCCCTAAGCTAGGATTAAGAAAGACTTAAAATGAAAATAGAGAGAAAGAAAAATGAATGAAAAACTTAGGAAGACAAAAGGGCAGCACCTCCCTACACCATCCAAGAACTCTCTGGAAAAGAAAGGGGAGGGATGAATTTATAAAAAATCTTGAGGGTCTTACATGGCCGGCGACATAGCGGTGTTCGTGGCCGTGTCATGTGCTGGTTGACCTCGGGCTCTAGTTCTAGCGGGAATGATCATAAAGTCGTGGGAAGAATGGGCTCGGCCTTGCTAACAAGGCCAGTGACACTGCCGTGTTGGTGGCTGTGTCCACTACAGTTGATGGGCTATGACGTGGGTTGCATTTATGGCAGGCAGCAGGCATGGAGGAGGTGGCGACATGCCCGATGACACAGCCGTGTTAGTGGTCATGTCCTTCTCTGGAATGTCTTTGTCTTCTGGTGACATGCCATGTTGACACAGTTGTGTTGGTGGCCACGTCCTTCTCAGGATGATATTTGGCTTCTAGTAACACGCCATGTTGATACGGCAAGGTTGACCCCGCCATCAACATGACGGCGACACGACCGTGTTGGTGGTCGTGTCCTTCTCGGGATGATCTTCGGAATTTTGCCTCTACTGGCTGGCTTTTTTGGGAACATGTGACACGCCCCATGACACGGCCGTATTGGTGGCCGTGTTAGGTCCTTTGAGCTAAACATTGAGAAATCATGAAAAAAACAAAAAACATGAGTGGGATTAATAAATACAAAAGGGGGTAAAGATATAAGTTTATAAGCCAAGATTTGCATAATAAAGACCTAAAAACACCATAATAGTTTAGTTACAAAACAACATATCACAGAGTAGGTGAGAGGGAGTAATGGAGCTGGCGAGACGAGTTACTCGCGAGGCTGGATGAGGCAGGATAGGGAGAAACTCTCGCCTGCTAGATCGCCGAGCGCCGGCTCGACGTTCATCGAACACCGGTTAGACGATGTTTCTAGCGACTGTTTGATGATTGGTCAAGCTCCAGTTCGACTAAAGGGTCATTTTTACATCTTTACCCCCCAAGAAGGGGTTTTATTCTTTGATCCCAAGCAATTTTACTCTTTTTCCCTTGATGGTCTGCAGATAACCCTTCAGAATAGCGAAGTTTGGCTGTTGGCAGGCCCAGCCCAGGTTATTTTTGTAATTTCAGATCGGTTCAGTTTTGTTATTGGCAAGTCAAACATAGAGGCCTATAAATAGACCGATTAGGTGCCTTGAAGTGGTTGTTGACCCCTTTCTTCTTCCACTAAGGCACCTAGCTTAACACTTGCAAGGGAGGGGAAGAATTTTTAGTTCTTCCGGGTAAGAGGTGGGACCTCCGAGCTGAAGCCCATAGTCTGTTTCTAGTTCTTGAGACTCTCTTCAAGGAAGGATTTTGGGAAGAGTAGATGTGAGCTGCAACTTTAGATCCGAACTCTAGGTGAAATCGGGTTTCTGGCTTCAATAGCTGAATGACAGGTTCTTGAGATCCATGAATAAGGAATGGATTTCAAGATTTGTTCCATCAGAGAAGTTGGCAACTTGGTCAACACTCTACCTCAAAACTTATTTGGGAAGTTGTTATCTCATGAGATATAGCTGATCACAAGGAAGGCTGAAGATGATGCAGCCAGATCTCTCAACAAAGAGAAGATTGTGGCCTTCCTTGTCACAACCCATATTTTTCTACAAGGAGAGGGTATATCAGAGTAAGGGAAAATGCGTGTCATGATGCCACGTCAGTAGGGGATAACTGCGGACGCTCATGCAAAACTCCTACTTAACACAAAAGATAGATCTTTAAGTGATTTAGAGAAAATCATATATAAGTTAAGCATTTAATTGTATCTCTCGGCTTGGTGGCTCATCAAGTCCACAAAAGAAAAATAGTTTTTACGCTGCTGAAAAATAGTTCATTTAAGAGATTACACATCCTACATGAGTGTAGACGTTCCCCAGGGAACAACTCATGGTATGAAAGACTCTATGTTTATAATAGTAATAAAAATAACTTTTGCGGTCGCTAAATATAATGAGTTAAAGTTTTAAAATATGCAATACATTAATTAATAATAGTAGATTTTATACTTGAAAATACCTAACATGCATTCCTAACATAAATCATCCCATAGAGCAAGTAATCAAATTTATCACAAAAAAATAACTAGCAACTAGCAAGTATCCAAAATCAACAACCCTTTGGGCGTCAACAATCTGACACGAACCAATATAAAACAAAAATATGTCTGAACTAAGTAAAGTAAACTAAAACAACAACTACCTCGCTACGGCGAGGAGAAAATCACCTCCAACACTACTGCTCGGGAACTCCAAAACAAACTCAAATACAAGATAAAGCTCCGAACCTGAGGCATTCCAAACAAAGAAAACCTTAAAAAGAAGGTACAAGTGGTGGCAGAAAAAGTAAGCCAAAAAAGGTAAACAATGGTCAAAAGGGGTACCAACCCAAGACCAGATGTACGGAAGTAAAGTACAAAAGAATCAGTAAATAGAACTTATGTGAATCGTCACGCACATCATAATACACCAGATGCACAAGGTTAAATAGGTGGAAAGCATGATTAAATCATAAGCAAGAATATAACAACAACCCTATTAGCCACATGTAGTTAACTATACCCCAAAACACGGGCAAGGTGTTCACTCATTTGAACGCACCCTCACATATATAATATCCGTCTAACTACGGGGGAGACTCATACACTCCACCATTCACCGTAGATGCCCAAACACCTGGTAGAGTTCCACAAGGTACTTATAAGTCTCAAAACCTTGTGTAGGAGGATACACCCACAAACTCCCGAAAACAAGAGAATCATGATATATCACAAGACTTGGCACATAAGATTCTACTGGAAATTCTAGATTAAAGAAACTGTTCATCATCCTTAGGAAGGATTTCAAAATCCTAAATAACTATTAACACATGATACATAAAAGTTAGGAATGATTAAAGCCAACAATTTAACATTTCCATCAAACCACTACAATGCTACAAGGTTAAATCAACATATCAAACTAATAATCCAAGTGGATTTCAAAGGAAGATTAAATATATCTACAAATCAAAACGACAATAGTGAAGAAAGATTAAAGAAAATGAGATTAACAGTTATCATCAAGATTTGAAAGAAGAGGGAAAAGGGAAAACCACCACTTACCTTGGTTTTGCTGGAAAGACTCTCCAAGTTAATCCTTGTCGTAGATTGGGGCTAAAGAGGATGAGGGAAGTCAAAATTTAACAAGATTGCCCAAAAGAAGAGGTTAGGGTCAAAAACCCTAATGACAAAAACTCAAGAAATGGGGAAAGCCTTAACACGATGACGAAGCCCTCACTGAGAGCTTTCAGGATCTATGATTGGTTCAAGATATGGAGCACTAGATAACTGTCGGCGGCCACCAGAAGGCTCGCGAAAAAACTTTCTCTCTCTTACTCACGCTGCTTTGGTTCAGTAAAAAGAAGAACTGTAGTTCGGTCTAAATGACAAAGGATGAAGAAGTAGAGTATTTATATATATAATAAATATTATATAAAAATATTTACACTTAGAAGAATGAACTGGGGTAGGGGGGTTAGCTATACCGGACCTCTCATGAAGAAGCGGATTTCTCGAGTGGAAAGAAAACTCCTCAAGTATAGAAATGAACTCCTCGAGAACAGGGATTCTCGAGTACTACAAAACTTCTCAAGAACTAGAAAAGTTCTCGAGTACAGTAATGAACTTCTCGAGAATAGGGCTTCTCGAGTACAACAGGACTTCTCGAGAACTAGAAAGGCAATTCTCGAGTACAACAAGACTTCTCGATAACAAAAAGACAGTTCTCGAGTACGACAAAACATCACTAGAACAGAAGGAAGAATAACCCCCGTTTGACGAACTCTGCTCGAAGTTCGTCGAACACAAAACCCGTTCGACGAATTATGATCGAAGTTTGTCGAACATAAAGTAAAAAAATGCTCGACAAAAAAAATCTGCTCGAAGTTTGGCGAGAACAAAGGAAAGAACCCGTTCGATCAATTTTGCTCGAAATTCGTAGAACTCAGAACCAATCAATGCTTCATCGAGCTCCGCTTTACGATCATCGAGTTTCGCTTGATGATCCTTGACCTCCGCTCAACGCTGTGCCAAACTCCGCTCGACGTTTCGTCGACCTCAGCTCGACGCATCGTCAAACTCTAGAAAGCGCCCAAATATTTTGTCTCCCGCCTCCGATCGACAAAAACCAACCTTTTAGGAGGGCTTCTCGAGAATCAAAACAAGAATATGGCTTTAAAATATAA
Organism: Platanthera zijinensis; assembly: GCA_039513925.1. NCBI lineage: Eukaryota > Viridiplantae > Streptophyta > Magnoliopsida > Asparagales > Orchidaceae > Platanthera > Platanthera zijinensis. The sequence goes on from CM077084.1 coordinate 189,675,508, forward strand.
TAATTATCATATTTAAATAGTTTGAACGAGGAAAAGCGAGTTCAAAACAGAGGCCCAAACGCAACCAGCCGACCCGAAGAAAAGACAACCGTAGAATCCGATGCACAAATCTTGAGACATAATCATCAATTGCTTACTTAAGCAAAAAATCCAAACACGGGCTGAGACTCCAAAATACTCGGATCGTAATTAAAACTTGACAAGTCCAAAACGTCAAAACTTCATCCTTTTCAATCGAGGAAAACATTCAATTAAAATTCCAAAATCTGTTCAACCAGACCCAACGGACGCAAAAGCGCACGAGCGGTGCAGCGCCGTCAACATAACGAAAAAAGTAATGCCTTGACGTCATAAATATGACGATACCAAATCAAATAATATTATCGGAAAATCGGGGGCATTACAGTCACTCACCCTAAAAAGAAATTTCGTCCCAAAACAGAATACAACTCAAAAATCAAACACTACCAAAAGCATGGAGACATTCCAGAAACTAACGGAAGAGGTACATATGAGATTCCCTCATCACCGACTCCAATTCCCATGTTGCGCTCTCGATGTCTTGATTTCTCCAAAGAACCTTGACAATGGGGATGGTCTTTCTCCGCAACACAAGGTCTTGAGATTCCAAAACACGAACAGGTTCTTCCACGTATAAAAGGTTGGGCTGAATCTAGCGTACCGAGTCAAGTACTTGATGATCACTACGAACACACATCCGTAACTGGCTCACATGGAACACATCATGGACATAAGGGAAGGTAGCAGGCAAATCCAATCTATAAGCTAACACTACGATGCACTCAAGAATTTCAAAAGGTCCGACATACCGGGGGTCTAACTTGTTGTTCCTTCCAAACCTTATAACACCCGACATCAGAGAGAATTTCAGAAAAACCAATTCCGCAGTGGAGAACTCCAGATCGACCATTTGTCGATTAACATACTTTTAGAAACGTTCTTATGCTATACAGAGCTTCTCTCGAATATGAGTCACAACACAATTCATATTTTTAAGGGATTCCAGACCTAGCAGCGGACTCTCACAAACCTCAACCCTAAACAAAGGTGTCCTACAATGCCCTCCGTAGATGGCCTCAAACAGGGCCATATGCAGACTCTCTTGATAACTATTACTGTATGCAAATTCCATGAGTCTGAGGCATTTATCCCAAGCACCACCATGATCTAATATATAACACCTGATCATATCTTCCAGGACCTGATTTACCATTTCCGCCTGACCATTTTTCTGCGGATGATAGGCGGTGGAATACCTTAAATTGGTACCCAACTCCTCTTATAAACTCTTCCAAAAATAAGACGTAAATCTAGAGTCTTGATCTGATACAATGCTAACTGGCTCCATGTAATCTGATGACTTCATCAAGCTATAACTCAGCTATCTTCTTCATAGAATACCCAATCTTAAAGGGCACAAAGTGAGCACACTTGGTTATTCTATCAACTATCAACCAAATAGAAACGTGCCCACGGAGAGATGTTGGTAAACCGGTGATGAAATCTATTGAAATACTCTCCCATTTCCATCCTGGAATATAAAGTGGTGTTAATTTACAACCAGGCCTTCTATGGTCAGCCTTAACACGCTGAAACGTATAATATTTCGACACTAACTTTTGATATATCATTCTTCATTCCCGACCACCAAACAATTTACTTCAAGTCTTTATACATTTTGGTGGAGCCAGGATGGTAGACAACACTGGAACCATGAGCTTTATTACAAATCTTAGCCTTAATGTCATCAATAGCAGGGATACAAAATCTACCCCAATATTTCAGAGTATCTAACTTATCCAAAGAGAAATTAGGTAGCTCTCCCTTCTCAGTTCTTTTCCAGAAATACAACTAATCAGGTTCATCCTTCTGGTGCACTCTGGTAAGGGAAATCCAAGAGGGCTCTTCTACTTCCAAACTAGCAGGCACAGTACTACTCCCAACTTCAATGTCCATCAACAAGAATTCTTCAACAAAGGATTGCACAGATAGATTGAAGATTTTGGCAATCATCCTACTCAAAGCATCGACTACTACGTTAGCATTTCTTAGATGGTAAAGTACCTCCACTTCATAATCAGCCACATACTCGAACCACCTACAATGGCGCAGATTCAGCTCCTTTTGAGTGAAGACGTACTTAAAACTCTTATGGTCTGTATAGATCTTGCACAACGCACCATATAGTAAATGTCTTCAAAGCTTTAGTGCTTAAATTACGGCAGCAAAAACTAAATCATGCATAGGATAGTTTCTTTCATGAATCTTTAATTTCCTTGATCCGTACACGATCACCTTTCCTCCATACATCAACAAAGAACTAAGTCCAATATTTGATGCATCCACATACACATCATACTCAACTCCTTCGGTTGGCAAAGTCAAAACCGGGGCAGTACACAATCTCTTCTTTAATTCTTGGAAATCTTCTTCCCACTTATCTCTCCAAATGAACCTAGTGTTCTTCTGTGTAAGTCTAATTAGAGGTGCAGACAATACAGAGAACCATTCCACAAATCTTCTATTATAGCTGGCTGGACCTAAGAAGTTCTTAATCTCCTTAGGTGTGGAGGTCTCTTCTATTCCATCATAGTAGAAATCTTGGTCGGGTCTACGGAAATACCATCCTTGTCCCATAATATGGCCCAGAAATGACACTTGGGGTAACCAAAATTCACACTTACTCAGCTTGGCATAGTGTTTGTGCTCTCTTAGGGTTGACAAAACTAAACGCATGTTTTGACTATGGTCCTCAACACTGAGGGAATACACGAGAATGTCATCTATGAACACAATCAAAAAACGGTCCAAGAAATCTTTGAACACTCTATTCATTAAGTCCACTAAAGCAGATGGGGAATTTGTCAAACCAAAGGACATCACCAAGGACTCAAAATGCCCGTGTCGGGAACAAAAACCGTTCGTGGTTTATCATCATCACAAACCCTCAACTGGTGGTAGCTTGAACAAAGGTCAATCTTTGAAAACACAACGCATCCCCACAACAGATCAAATAGATCATCAATCTGAGGCAACAAATATCTGTTCTTGATGGTTACCTTGTTTAACGCAAGATAATCTTGGCAGAGCCTCATGAACCGTCTTTCTTCTTTACAAACAAAACAGGGGCACCCCAAGGGGAAGAACTCAGCCTAATAAAACCACACTGCAGCAACTCATCCAGCTGAGTGCGCAACTCTTTTAACTCATGCGGAGCCATACGGTACGGTGCCTTAGCAATTAGGCAATTACCTTGCTCGAGGTCTATCACAATCTCCACCTCTCTCTCAGGAGGAAGTCCTGGAAGGCTATCAAGAAAGACATCTGGAAACTCTCACATCATCGAGATATCCTAAAGACATTGTGTAACAAAAGCTGTTTCCAAAGTAGAAATAGACACAAGATACACCTCGCAACAAGACTCTAAAACTCGACAAGCTTGTATCGCAGAAATAATGAGGGAACCCTTGTCCTAAAATCCATACACTCAAAGGTTGGTCTTTGTCCATCTTAAAAGTCCAGTCGCATTGGCTTGTAGTGGATTACCACATCATACTTAGACAACCATTCCATGCCCAAAATCATGTCAAAATATGCTAGATCAAACACCATAAGATCCGCAAAAGCTAGGAAATCTCCTAGACAAATTGGGCATCTCTGAATTCCTTGATTGGATATGACCAGATCTCTAGAGGGAAGCTTGATGTTGAAGGAAAATCATAATTGATCCACGTTCAAACAATGTTTATCTACAAAACTTCGCGCCACTAAGGAATGGTTGGCACCCGAATAAAAAAGAATGCGTGCCCACCTATTCTACACCTTAAACTCCCCTAAAACCATAACATACATAACTAAACGAACGAAAACTAGGACAAACAATGGAGAGTAAAAGATAAACTAGAATCTAACCTTATATCACTTGGGTAGAGGTCTGAGGTTCCTCTCTGGACACCTCATTTAGCTTTCCTTTCCCTTTTTCATAGTTTGGTGGTTGTGGCAGAGCCCGGAGCGGGGCAGGCTGCAGTGGGGGCTGAGCCTGGGGGAATGAAGACTTAAGATGCCCCTTCTGCTTGCACTGGAAGCAAGCCTTATCCTTCGACTAGCAATGACTCATGTCATGTCCCTTCCTTGAACAAAATGCGCATACCAGATCTCCTTTGGGTGCACCTTGGATGGTGAGCACTTTCTCTTGCTTCATAGTGGTAGTCCTTTTGAAACACCTTTCTTAAGGGTGGCAAGACCGACCACAGAAGCTGCAAATCTCTCAACTTTTCTTCTTCGAAGTACGGTCAGATGCCCTAGATCCTCCATCCTAAACACCCTTTCTCTTCTCTTTTCTCGCCGCAACACCTCAGTTCTTGTTATTTTCAATCGCCTCAAATTTTAGAGTGGCTTCCACTACCTCAGCATAAATTTCAGCTCTATAAGCGCATGCCCACTGCTAGACATCGCTTCTTAGTCCTCCAAGGAAACATTTCACTCTTCCCTCCTTTGAAGCTACCAAATCAGGAAAAAATCTCCTCAACTTACTGATAGTACGTTTTGTATTCTAAACAATTAGAGTATTTTGTTGTTTTTAGTACACGAATCATGTATTGTAAGCTTATTTGTTGGTCTCTTTTTGTATATATTATTGCCACTATTGATTTCTCTTCCTTCTGCAAGTTTTCAAAGCTTTTGGCCTAAAATAACCTGACATGCTCCCCTGACACGCCCTCCCTGGGAGTGTCACATGGCGTGTAACCTAATCCCGAGGAAGTTTGCTGGCAAAACTCAAATCCCGAGAAAAAATACCTGACACGCCCCCTTACATACCCTCCCTAGGCGTGTCTCTGGGCGTGTCACCCTCATCCCGAAGCCTACTACTACATTTAAAGATTTTTCATTGCTGCATGTCAATAGTACTGACACGCCAACCCTACACGGGCGTGTTCCTCCTTTTTTGATGACTGGCAGATTTCTAACTAATGATTGAGACTTGATTTTCCTAATACGCCCCTCCTACATGGGCGTGGCCCAGGGCGTGTCCACCATTGTACAAATGCAATCATCATTCCAGCCAGAATCTAGAGCCCGAGGTCAACTCCGTGCATATAACGCCCCCCAGACACGCCTTCCTTGGGCATGACAGGGGGCGTGACCAACCCGTAAGAATTTTTATGAATTCAGGCCTACCCTTTGTGTCCAGAAGAATTTTTGGGTTTATAGGGGAGGTACTGCCATTTTATTTCTTAGAGTTTTTCATGTTCTCACTCTCTCTCTCTCTCTCTTCCTCATTTTATGTCTTTCTTATCCCTAGCTTAGTGTAATCTTTTGTTATAGTTTTTGTAATTTCTTTAGTTGGTAAATGTAATGCTAGTTTACATTTCATTTCCATGCAAGTGTAAGCCTTTATTTTCAAGTGTAGTTCTCTCTTATCATTAATATAAAGTGCCCTTTGTTTACTTTGTGTTCTTAATGTTCTTCTATTCATCTCTCCTCCTCCATTTCTCCATGATTAACTAATCCTTCTTATACTCGATCTTGATGATCCGAGGTTCGACTTGATTAAGTTATGATACTTTAAATTTACTTTTTCTTTTTGGGATTATGTCTTCAATTTAGTCTTGATTATTCATGTTTGTAGTTATATCATCGATATATAATTTCAATTTTGTTTTCACTATTAGCTAGCCGAGAGGCTCATAGTTTGAACTTAACACTCAAGAGTAAAGAGAGTTTCACGCACCCCATGAGAGAGGCAGAAGTTAAATCTCCCAGATTAGAGTGAAATCCAATAGTGGGGTTCGCTGCGTAAAGCAAGCTTTAGGCCTTCGATTTGGACGAGAGTTCGGTCGGACCTTCCTAAACTCAAATGGGCACGACTTCGAGAGAAGCGTGTTAAAGCTTTGGGAACCTCCATGGTCAAGAACCTTTACCCTATTAAGTTTAGGTTTTTATCACATTTTAAATCATCTTTTGCCGAGGTGATTCTCGATCGAGTGATTTTCCATTTCATCATTTCAACCCAACGTTGTAATCGCTTTTAATAGCTCTTTATTTAACTGAAAGTAGTTCTCTTTTAGCGCAATATTTCTTTTCTTAATCGCAATTAGCTTTCTCTTAACCCTAAAACCATCCTTCGATAAGATAATATCCTTCATGTGAGTAGGTTTACTCAATAGTTCCCGGATTTCAATACGACACTTGTGTCCCCAAGCTACAGTTCGATATGTATACTTGCCTAGTTGGATTGCTAGTTCGGCTCTCTTTTCTCTAGAGTGAAAATAGATCACCATGTTTTTGGCATCGTTGTCGGGGAACAGCGTTTGTTGATAATTTGAAAACACGAACCTATTACTTTTATCATTTCTCTTTCTCACCCTCTTTCTAAAAAATTAAAAATAAAAAAAATATTAACGCTCTTAATAGAAACCCGCATCACAATTTTTCTACACCACCTAACTCTCTCGAAAAGGGCAAAGTGGCTTAAATACCAATATTTTTTCTAGTATCTTGTGAACCCTTCATTGGGTAGCCCTTCGGTTCTTCAGGAGTTAAAACATAAAAAAATCTATTTCAAAATTTTTTTAGCTTCTCCTTTTTCTAGTTTATTTATTTTTCTTTCTTTATCTTATCTTCTTCTAGTGCATGGCCCGTGGGAGTCCGTCGGTTATTTTGGACTTGGACCATGAAAATGAGCGTACTCTTCAGAGAAGATCGCGATTTCAAGGCCCTACTCTCCAAATATCAGTCGATGATTCTAAGTCATTTTCTACTTTAAGAATGGAAGAACCCCACGTAGAGCAAGCCATGCATAGGCCTATGAACTATTATGCATGACTGAATCTAGAGGGAACAGAATCAAGCATCGTTCTCCCTACTATAGATAATAATAATTTCGAACTAAAGCCTAGCATAATTCAAATGGTGCAGCAGTATTTACAATATGATGGACTTCATGATGAAGATCCGAACGCGCATATAACAAGATTTCTTGAGATTTGTGAAACCTTCAAGATCAATTGTGTTATAACTGATGCTATTAGGTTAAGACTCTTTCCCTTCTCCCTTAAAACTAAAGCTAAATAGTTTTTGATGACTCTGCCAAGAGGGAGAATTACAGCTTGGGACCAACTAAACGAAAAATTTCTGACAAAGTATTTTCCGCCAGCTAAAACAACAAAACATAGGAACGATATTTCTGCCTTTTTTCAAATAGATTCTGAATCTCTTTATGAAACCTGGGTAAGATTTAAAAAACTATTAAGACGATTCCACCATCATGCGTTGTCTGTATGGTAACAAGTGCAGATGTTTTATAACAGTCTAAATCAAAATACAAAGCAAAAGATAGATGCAGCTTCCGGTGGTACATTAAACCACAAAACCCCGAAAGAAGCTCTTGAGCTTTTCGAGGACATGGACATGAACACATATTAGTGGAATGTGCTTAGGTCCCACCCAAACAAACCTATAGGTATCTTTGAGGTAGATAACATCTCCCAGCTAGCTCTGCAAGTGGAAATTTTAAGTAATAAAATTACGGAGATGATTGCTGCCTCCGCCCCTCAACTTTGGGAATCTGTAAATCATGCTCCCGAACAATTAGACTATGTTAGTAATATGCCTAGAAATGCTTTTAATAATTTTTCTATTGCAATTTTTCATGCTCCTGGTTTTTATTTTCTGAATAGTTATAATCCCGCTTTCCGGAACCACCCGACTTTTTCGTGGAGTAATCCTTCGAACGCAATGCGCCCGCCACCACAAAATGATTTTTCTGCACCACCTTTACCTCTTCAAAAATACCCAAAACCTCCGAGCTTGGAGGAGTTAATTTCTAAATATATAACCACAAATGACCCTAATATAAGAACCTTAACCGGAAGCATTCAAAATCTAGAAAATCAATTAGGACAACTCCCAAAAATTATTTATGAGCGACCCGCGGGGTCTCTTCCTTCCAATATCGAGGCCAACTTGAGCGAGCAAGCAAAAGCTATTACTCTTTGGAATGGGAAGAAAGTTTCTAGTATGGTTAGAGAAGAGCCTGAGGCAAGCTTCACTTCAATTTTGAAAATTCAACCACCCGCTGAAAATGAAGTTCTCACTCCGCTCTCTACTTTAGAAAAAGATCTCGCTCCACCACCCATCTTTAAAAATAATCCAACTCCACCATACCCTTCCGAAATTAACAAATAACGTCAGGATGATCAATACTCCCACTTCTTAAAAAAGTTTAAGCAAATCCACATAAACCTATAATTCCATGAAGCGATTTCCCAGATGCTGAAGTACGCTAAGTACCTTAAGGACATCCTGACTAATAAAAAGAAGTTAGAGAACTTGTCGCATGTCACGATAAATGCCGAGTGCTCTGTGATAGGTTGTAAATATACCAATTTTTATAGTATTTTTATTAAGTAATTTTAGTTTATTTTTGAATTTAAGTTTGTTTTATTTAATAATTTGCTTCTTTTTATAAATATTATTCTAACTTGAGTTAAATTTTTTTTAATGAAATATTTCAGTAAATGGTCAAAAAATGACCTAACACGCCCGTTTCCCAGACTCGACACGCCTGTGTCACGCCTTCGACGATCGTCGGCCTAAACCCGACGCTCGACGTTCTGCCTCCATCAATCAAACAGGGGCACGCCCGTTTCCCAGACTCGACACGCCTGTGTCACGCCCTCGACGATCGTCGGCCTAAACCTGACGGTCGACGTTCTGCCTCCATCAATCCAACTAGGACACACCCGTGTAAAGACTCGGCACGCCCGTATCATGCTATTCAACGCCACTCAACGCTATCAACTCGACACTCAACGCCACTAAATGCTTTCACTATTCACCTCTCAGAGCAACTAAACGCCTTTATCTACTCGACACTCAATGGCTCCCGACAGTCAACACTCGACGCCATCGAGATAGAAGCCACTCAACGCCATCAACATGACACTCAACGCCACTCCACGCCTCCCGCCAGCTGTCACGCCTGTGTCCCTCCCAATACACCCTTGTCGATGTCGGCAGTCAACGCCTCCAGCCAGCAAAAACTCAAATTAACTTCCTCCACCCAGCTGTCTAGTCACGCCCCCCGACACGCTCGTGACTGAGGGAGTGTCGCACCCGAAATTTTGCCTATAAATAAAAGCTTTCTATAAGCTCACTTGTTCACTTTTTTGACCACTTTACTTAGGGTAGGTGCTGCCCATTTGGCTTCTAATGCAATGTAAGGGAAACTTTAACCCCCCCTCTCTCTCTTAGTTTATTTTAGGATGTTTGTTTTAGCTTTCCTTGTAACAGCTTTTTCATTAATAAAATGTTAGCTTTTGATCTCTTCATTTTGCTTGAAATTCATGTGGAAGCGCGCCACTCTAAGTAATTTTTCGTGTTTTTTTGTGTTTTTATGTTTTCTTTTTATCTTTTATAACTTATTTAGTTTTAAGAATTTCTCCTAATTTCTAGCAGTTGTAATCACATTTTATTTTCATGCACCGTACTTGTTTAGGTTTAGTTTGTTTTCTTCTTCATCTTTCTTAAGTTTTCATTCTTATATGTTTTATAAAAGTGTTTTAAAAGGTTGTTTTAAATTTCTTTAACTTAAGATTTTTCGGAACGTAAAACTATTTTTCTTTTTTTAGTTTTCTTTTCACTTTTTTAGCTCTTTTATAAAAACCTAAGAATGAAAAGTTATCGTTTTAATTTTTCGCTCACTTTGTTTTCACTTTTATTTTCCAAACTTTTTGCTCGTTTAATTTTTATTTTCTCTTTTTATTCATTTCTACCGTATTGTAGTGGTAGAAATGTAGTCGTTTTAATTTTTTGATACCTTAGTTTTTGTTATTTTTATTACGTGTGTGTGCGTGTATGAGATAACTTTTATATCTTTCTTTTCAATTTCCGTATAGTGTGAGCAAATTTTTCCACCTACTCGTTAAGACTTAAATAGCGCATTGTTTTATTTATGTAGAGTGTGTGAGTGTGTTTTAATTCATGTAGAGTGTGTTAGTGTGTTTTAATTCACGTAGAGTGCATGAGTGTGTTTTAATTTCTGTACAGTGTGTGCGTGTATGAGATAGCTTTTTCATCTTTCATTTCCCGCCCACTCATTTGAGATAGGACTTGTCATTTATCGCTTTCATTTCCCGCCAACTCGTTTGAGTAGGACTCGCACATTACTGCTTTCTTTACATCTTTCATTTACTACTTTCTTTTTCAGCTTTCATTTACCTCTTTCATTTAATCGCTTTCTATAGCCATCCCCCATTCCAATGAGTGGCTAACCGCTCTTAGCTATTTATATCGAAGAGCATTGGGACAAAACAAATCTCTTTAAATAATTAAAGGTCCTCTTTTTCTCGTTAATTAAAATTACTTAAGGTTTGCCCCAGGTTAATGACGCATAGGACCACATAACGATGTGTGGGCTCTATTTCCGTTATCCATATGCAGGCGGCCGAGAGGCCGTGCATATTGACCGATCACCCTTGGGTAAAGGGAGTTTCGCACTTACCCTCGAGAGAGGAGGCGCGTAACTCTACCGAATTTGGTACCCCACCCAATAGCGGGGTTCTTTGCGTAATGCGGGCGTTAAGAGGAATCCTTTGTCGGACTAACGTTCGGTCGAATAGTCTTAGCGTTATGGTGAGCGATATTACCTAGAGATAGGTGTGCTCATTTTTGTGGAACCTCCACGGCCAAGTCTCCACCTTAATTAATTTGAAATTTAGGATCTCTTTATATTAAAAGTTTATTTTAGTTCAAATTCGATTTAATATTTGTCGCACTATTTATTCATCGTCTTCCTTCATTTTTATGGTTTCATTTTCTCCATTTTATATTTATATCCCCCCTTTTTTATATAACACAACAACAAAATATTATCGGTAAAATAATAGTCCTTTCAGGGAAGGAGTAGAAATAGGCAAACTGACCCAGAGAACATTACAACCCCGATATTCCTCACCGGAATATCCTTTACTACGCGCGATAGGTGCACTTGCCTCCCTTTCATTAAAACTAAGTTTCAACCCCTTTTTTATATAAAGATAAATCTGCATGCCCCGCCTTTCTCAATAAAACCACCATCTTATATAAAACTAAAAATAACCCACCTTCACAACAAAAACACAACCCGGGGCGCCGCGAGATTTATCCATAAAGTTTTTGTCCCCGTTGTAGGGGAAACTTTCGTTTTACTATTTTGAATTCCTGAAAACTATTAATTTTACCTTTTATTTCTATTTATATAAAAAAAAGGCCAAGCAAAAAAATAATATTAATAATAATAATAATAAATACTTAAAAATAAAAAAAAAATCAAAAACTTAAAAACTTAAAAACTTAAAAATCTAAAAAATAATAAAAAATTTAAAAATAAAAAAACTATTAGACTTATAAAAAACAAAAAACACAAAAAGCTAAAAATTACATATTTATTTTGTTAGTTCGGCGCGCTTCACTATTAAGACCGTTAGGGGAACGCATATCTGTCACACTCATATAGCTAAGACGTTAGCTTACGAGTCACACTCACTTGCCCCCTATCATACGCACACTTTTCGCCGAATTTATATTTTTCATTTTTTCTGTTATATTTTTGCTACTTTTTCTAATTTTTGTAGGGTCATTTCTTAAACCGGCCTCCCCGAACGCGTTTCAGGGATGTTTCCCCCCACCCCCTGTCATTTTTTTTATTTGTACATATCTGCATCTTTATATATATCGTTCCTCATACTTAGTGCAACATTGAGGATAATGTCGGATTTAAGTATTGGAGTGTTTCCTTTATAGAACTTTTATTTTCTGCACCCAATAAAAAATACTAAAAAAAATTGCAAAAATTAAAAAGTTTAAAAAATTTTATTGTCTTTATAATTAAAAAAACTCAAAAAATGAAATATCGCTCCACGACGTTCGACTCATCGAACCAACCACCTAAATAAGAATTTGTTCGCGGCAATCAAATTTTTTTACTTTGTAAATCTTTTTAAAAATATTCTCTTTCATCTTTTTTCCCCTCTTTTCTTTGCAAATAACACCTCTTTCTTCCCCCTCTCTTGTAAATAACTTTTAAAAAATAAAAAATCAAAAAATTTGAAAATATAAAAAATCCAAAAAAAAAGATAATAATCAAAACACAAAAAATAGATAAAAACCCTAAAATCAAAAAAACAATTTGTTTATTATGTAACAAATAAATTTAATATCTTATTCTTAACCCCTTTTCGCTCTCCAAAAATTTTGTTGCGAGTTAATTTTTAAGCGAATTTTACTTATTCTTTGTTTACTATTCATTTATTAATTAAAGTTTCATTGATTTAAGTGTCTGGGGTTAAGATTTAAATTTTTTTTATGTATTTTCCTTATAATAGGGAACCTGTTTTTCACCACGACTTCTAATTTTTGTAAATAAAAGCTTGTCGTTTATGTTAGAAAATAACAACCATGGATTTCAATTATTTCTACTTCATGCTTTTAGAAATATAAGAACGTTCATTATAAAAAGGTTGCTCTCAAAACTTTTTTTATTGAAATCTAGTTTTATTTTTTGATAAAGATATATAAACCTACCTTCATTTTTTTTCATGTCTTACTTGGCAAGATTAGCCCTATTCATTACTCCTATACATATACATTAAGTCATTTATTATTTATGAAGAAAGAAAAGAAAAAAAATTATTATATGTTAGGAAAATAAGATTTCATTTTCCTTAAATATTCAAAAATATATATATATCCAGGTTCGAGAAAAAATTACCTCGCCTCTAAAATTTAAGTCCTCATCATAAACCACCAAACCACTTAGCCTTTTCAATGATTCTAGAATTAATTTAAAACTTTTTGAGAGCATAATTTTTGAATTGCATTATTTCTTTTTATTTCTTATAAACTAAAGTTTTTATATAATTCAAATCTATCCTTGTTAAACTAACAAAAACAAATTTCACTTTCTATTTATTTCGTGTAGAAGTCTTTTTGGCTGAAACTCTTCCTCTATTTATAAAATTTTCATAATTTAGGATTTAACTCTAAAACCACGGATATTTATTTTGATCTTTCTTTTAATTAATTCCAGCGGTAGCAAATTTAGATTTTTTATTATTCCTTATAAGTTCATCTCCAACTTTTGCTCTCGAATATCAAAAGCTTAAGTATGGGGGTATTTGATAAGTTATAAATATACCTATTTTTATAATATTTTTATTAAGTCATTTTAGTTTATTTTATTCTTCTTAGTATGTTTTATTTAGTAATTTGCTTCTTTTTGTAAATTTTATTCTAACTTGAGTTAATTTTATTTATCTGAAATTTTTAAGAAAATTGTCAAAAAAAGACCTGACACGCCCGTGTCCCAGAGTCGACATGCCCGTCTCACGCCCTCGACAATCGTTGGCCTCAACCCGACGCTCGACTTTCAGCCTCCATCAATCCGACTAGGACACGCCCGTGTAAAGACTCGACACGCCCGTGTCACGCCACTCAACGTCAGGCAGAAGACATACTCAATGAATTTGACGAGTATCAACTTTTATACTCGACGAATTCGATGAGTATAAGATAGTTGACTCGATGCACTCGATGTTATTGATGCACTTAACTCTGTGATAGTCGAAGAATTTGCCTTAAGAAAATCCATAAAAGTAGCGTCGAAATGATTCGACAAATTCGGCGTGTATCGACATGTATATTGGACGAATTCGGAGAGTATCATTAGATACATTCGACAAATTCGACGAGTATACTTGATGATACTCGACGAATTTTACATAACTGTTTTTCAAAATTTTAAGATATTCTACAACAAGTACATATGATGAATTAAACGAGTGCTAACAAGTATTTACGACGAATTCAACGAGAATCAATTGTCACAACCCGCATTTTCCCTGAGGTTAAGAAGTATCAGAGTACGGGAAAACACACTTTCTGATGCCACGCCGAGCAGGGGATAATTGCTGACACTCACGCAACGCACTAAGACTTCAAATCATAACTTTTAAAATAGTAGAAAACAAGTTTATTTAAAGTCCGTACCCCTCGGCACAGTGGATCAGCTAGTCCACGATAGGAAAATATATTTGCTTGCAGCGGAAAAATACTTTTATTTAGTTGATTTGACACCCTAAATGAGTATAAGGGCCCTCAGGGGACCACTTATGGTATGCACGACTCCTAAGGTGAGTATAGTATTTATATATGAAAGATATTCTTTACACTTAAAGAAGATAGTGTTTTAGTTTTACAAATATGATATGCATGAGATACATATAATAGTTTAGGGTTTTAAAATACCTTACATGAAACCTAACATAAAATCTTCCCAGAAGCAAGTAAACGACCCCAAGAGGGCAAAACAGAAGTTTTAATTCATATCTAGCAAAATGAGTAAGCCACAAGTGGGCGTCGATAATCCGACACGAACCCACCGGTAAATGTACATGTCCATACAGAAAAGAAGAATAACTACCTCACAAGGTTGAAGATCTGTAACTCAGCTACCCTGGAGGCTATAAGCAAAACCCACTAAAAGGGAATAGCCGCTCTATCGGCTACAACCTGGACCTGAGGCATTCAAGAAAGAACGCCTCAACACAATATCAAAGCATGAAGAATATATGATTTAAGTGCGAGTTAAAAGGGTTTACCAACCCGGTAACAAAAGCAACAGCTAACAGTAAGTGAAAAGTATGATAGTAAGAAGAAAAATACTATCAAAAGGATAATAAAGGTAAATCACACCAAGTGTGAGCACAAAAGCTACCTGTACGGAAAAAAATAAGCAACCTGCAGTAGTAAAGCATCAATATATAAGAAGGAATAGCCAAAAGTACGAAAAGAAAGAGTTAACAATCCTAACTTAATGGGCAAATGACCCAGGTGTAAATCATAAGGGGCCGGAGTGGGTGGCAGTACCAGCACCAACAACCAGACCCCAAAATAAATACTCAAGGGTGAACACAACCGGTGGCAGCATTAGGGTCCACACACGTAAACAAGTCGGCCCCATTGTCAAGACTTCGTGGTGTCCACAGATCAGCACACACATTTCACCCTCCAGATTCAAGAAAACACCCCCTCCGGCCATAGTCCACGAGTCGGCATGCAAAAACTAGCCGAACACCCCAACATCCCCCTTAGGAAGGAAAAACTCCTCTAACTGTCCTAAAGAAGCACACATCCCAAGGCTAAAGACTTAGCCTAAAAAAACACTGCATCGTTGAGTGAGTCTACCTCACTCAACGCCAAAACAGACATGGCGTTGAGTGAGGTACCCTCACTCAATGCCAAAGACTCAACCGCAAGCCCTAGCTGTGGTGTGGAGTGAATCTACCTCACTCGAAGCAAAGCTGCTTTGGCATTTAGTGAGGTCAACTCACTAAATGCCATCAGACTTAACTGCTAAAAAGACTACGGCATTGAGTGAGTCTACCTCACTCAATGCCAAATCAGCTGTGACGTTGAGTGAGGTCTACTAACTCAATGCCAAAGGCTTAGCCGCAAGTCTTAGCTGTGTCGTTGAGTGAGTTCACCTCACTCAACGTCATACCTGCCTTGGCGTTGAGTGAGAACAACTCACTCAACGCCTCGACACCCTCAGCCGCAAAAACAACTGTGGCGTTGAGTGAGTGCACCTCACTCAACGCCATAAGCCTAACAGTCTAGGCATTGAGTGAGTTACACTCACTCAACGCTTTTGACATAGCAGAAAACCTATGAAA
Organism: Platanthera zijinensis; assembly: GCA_039513925.1. NCBI lineage: Eukaryota > Viridiplantae > Streptophyta > Magnoliopsida > Asparagales > Orchidaceae > Platanthera > Platanthera zijinensis. The sequence goes on from CM077084.1 coordinate 189,691,242, forward strand.
AATTCCTGGAGCTAACCCGACCCAGCTCCCTCAGCTCCTCCTAACCTGAGAGCTGGAATTTAATTCTAGCTCTCACTCCTACCTCTCCTACCCGACCACATCAGTCCTAAACTAGCTTACCACTAAGTTAAGCCTAATCCTAATATAACTAAGGCTGGACACTGGTCGAGACAAAAAAAACCAAAAAAACAAAAAGAAAGAAAAGAAAAGCGGCTGCTGCTAAAGCTAGAATTTAGGGAGCAGCTTAGGAGGGATTGAGGGAGAGAATAAAAGCCTCTTGCTGCTCTACTTCTAGGGAAGAACAACCAGAACACAAGCTAGGAGATAGAATAAAATAAATAGCAAGGGCAAGGGAGCCACTTGCCTCTCCACCAAGCTCCAGCAGCTGCCTTCCCAAGCTCGGCACCGGCAGAAAAGAAGCTATCTAGGAAAAAAACTGGAGCTTTTAGAGAAGAGAAAGAGGAGAAAACTGAAACCCTAACTCCTATGGACGACCCGAAAGGTTTAAGAACATACCTGGGGAGGAAGACAGTCGGATCGGCCCTACCCGAGAAGAAAAACTGCTTAACCAGCCCAGCAAACCGACGGCTAAGCAGCAGCTCCACCACTTCCCGCTAGCTTTCTTCCGCTTGAAGCCAACCAGCCCAGCCTGCTCGGGAAAATGGGGAAAAAGGCTAGCTGGCACCTTTTAAAAAATCCCTCCACTCACCACATGCTAAATAAACTAATCTCTCACCCAAGCAATAGTTAAATAAATATATAAATGGCTTGCTGAATGGATACGGCCAAAAACAACTCCACCTAACCCGAGCCCCTTAGCTAACAAAAAGGAATATATATATATATATATATATACTCATATATATCCAGCACACATATATATAAACACATATATAAGAAATTATATATATATAAAAGCTAAAATTAACAAGGGCTAACCGCACCCAAACTTTACAAACCAAATAAATATAAATATATATATACATGTACATATATATATATATAATAAATTTCTAACCTTTTAGCCTAAACCAAGCACAAGCCTTACGAGGCTCGGCCACACAAGGCTACGCACAACAAAGGCAACAGCCTGGATATACAATACCGGCTAACAAAAGGAACGTCGAAACGACGCGAAAAAACAAACGATCGCGGATTTCGACAAAACTCTTACCGTAGCTAAGAACCCAAGCTACAGAAATAACGGCGAAGTCGAAAACAACATCCGACGATCGAACACTCGGGCTTACACCACACAAGCCAAAGCACTACACTCTAAAAACGGAAAAAGGCCTGAAACACGTCAACGTAATGCCAAACGAAAAACAAACAAAACACCGAAAAACCGGGGGCGTTACAGCCACTCCCCCTAAAAGAAAGTTTCTCCTCGAAACTTTAAACATATAACTTCAATCAAGAAGAAAAAGAAATAGCTAAGCTAAAGCTATAAAAAGCACCAAAAACATACCAGGCACGAGATCAGGGAAAGAGATGAGGATAGGCCTTCCTCATCGCCGATTCTAGCTCCCATGTCGCGCTTTCTACACCCTGGTTCTTCCACAGAATCTTAACCATAGGAATGGTTTTCCTCCGCAACATGCAATCCTGAGCATCCAAGATGCGGACAGGCACCTCCACAAAAGAAATGTTCGGCTCCAATTGGGAGCATATAATCCAAAACCTGCCTGTCACTCTACACACACTTCCGCAACTGACTGACGTTAAAGACATCATGCACGCCAGGAAAATTTGTAGGCAAATCTAACCTTTAAGCTGATACTCCAATCCACTCAGAAATCAAAAATGGCCCCACGTATCTCGGGTCCAATTTCCTGTTCTTGCCAAACCTCTTAATCATGCTCATCGGGGAAACCTTTAAGAACACCTTGTCCCCCATAGCAAATTCCAAATCTGATCTACGCCGGTTGGCATTGTTTTCATATCTCTCCTAGGCTATTCGAAGCTTTTCCCAAATAAGCTTTACCGAAATCTCCATCTCCTCGAGTGCTTTTGAACCCAACAAGGGTCTCTCGCCCTACTCAGCCCAAAACAAAGGACTCCTACAGCGCCTCCCATACAAAGCCTCAAAAGGAGCCATTTGCAAGCTTTATTGATAGCTGTTATTATACGCAAACTCCATATGCCGCAAACGCTCGTCCCACGCCCCACCGTGGTCCAGAATATAGCATCAGATCATATCTTCCACAATCTGATTTACCCGCTTCGTCTGACCGTTGGTCTGCGGGTGATAAGCAGTGGAATACCTCAAATCTGTCCCCAACCCCTCTTGAAGACTCTTCCAAAAATGAGACGTGAACCTGGATTCTCGATTTGATATGATGCTCAAGGGTACACCAAGCAGTCTGATGACCTCCTCCAAATACAGTTCTGCTATCTTCCTCATCGGGTAGTCAGTCTTGAATGGCACAAAGTGAGCACACTTCGTTAGTCTGTCCACTATCACTCATACTGAATCGTTCCCCTAGGAGATCTTGGCAAGCCTGTAATGAAATCCATCGAGATGCTTTCCCAATTCCAAGTTAGAATCTCGAAGGGAGTCAGCTTGCAGCCTGGTCTTCCATGATCAACCTGCACTCGCTTGCAAGTGTGGCACTAAGAAACAAATCTGGCTATGTCTCCCTTCATCCCATACCACCATGCAATCTTCTTCAAATCGCGGTACATTTTGGTGGATCCTGGGTGGTAGGCAACGCTAGATCCATGGGCTTCCCTGTACACCATAATCCTGATGTCTCTAACCCTGTGAATACAAAACCTGCCCCGGTACTTCAAAGTACCTATGTCATCTATAGAAAAAATCTGGCAGTTCACCTCTCTCAGCTCGAAGATACAAATGCAGAAGGTCAGGATCATCCTTCTGATGCAATCTCGTGAGCGCGATCCATGAAGGTTCTGCAACCACCAGGCTACTCTGCACATCGCAGCTACCCACGGAAATGCCCATCAATAAAAACTCCTCTACTAACAACTCGGCTGTGAGACCAAAAATCTTCCCTGATTTCCGACTCAGGGTGTTGGCCACGACATTGGCCTTGCCCGGATGATACTGAATCTCGACATCATATTCGGCCACGTACTCTAGCCATCACCGCTGACGCAGATTCAACTACTTCTGCGTGAAGACATTCTTCAAGCTCCTATTATCAGTAAAAATCCTACACTGCACACCATACAGCAAATGCCTCCACAACTTCAGAGCATAGATCACGGCAACAATCTCCAGGTAGTGAGTAGGATAATTCCTCTCATGAGTCTTTAGCTGTCTCAATCCGTAAGCAATCACCTTCCCGTATTGCATCAGTACGCGTCCCAGCCCGATATGTGATGCATCCACGTATACATCATACTCAGCACCTTCAGTAGGCAAGGACAAAACAGGAGCTGAACATAGCCTTCTCTTTAGCTCCTTAAAATCCTCTTCACATTTGCCATCGCATACGAAGGCTATATTCTTCTGCGTCAACTTGGTCAACGGCGTAGACAGGGTGGAGAATCCCTCCACAAATTTCTATAATAGCCCCCCAAGACCAAGACGCTTCTGATCTCTTAAGGAGTAACAGGTCTCGCCCATTCAATAACCGCAGCGATCTTTTCTGGGTCCACTGAGATGCCCTCATTGTTAACCACATTGTCGAGGAAAGATACCTGAGGCAACCAAAATTCACATTTGCTCAGCTTGGCGTAAAGCATATGGTCTCTCAGAGTTGCCAAGACCAGACGCAAATGTCGATCATGCTCCTCCTCATTCCGGGAGTACACAAAAACTTCGTCAATAAAGACAATCACAAACTTGTCTAGGCAATCCTTGAACACGCGGATCATAATATCCATGAAAGCTGAAGGCGCAGTAGTCAAAACAAATGACATGACTAAGAACTCAAAATGCCCATGACGAGGGAACGCCATCCGCGGAACATCTGACTCCCAAATCCTCAACTGGTGATAGCCCGAATGAAGGTCTATCTTTGAAAACACAGTACTACCATGCAGCTGGTCAAACAAATCATCAATCTGAGGCAGAAGGTACCTGTTCTTAATTATAACCTTGTTCAGCTCTCTATAGTTGATGCATAGCCTCATCGACACGTCTTTCTTCTTTACGAACAGCACAGGCGCACCCTAGGGCAACAAACTCGGCCTGATAAAACCCTTTGCCAACATCTCATCAAGTTGGATCCACAACTCCTCCAGCTCTCGCGGGGCCATGCGGTACGACGCCTTAGCAATAGGACGCGTACCCAGCTCCAAATCTATAGCAAACTCGACATCTCTATCGGGTGGAAGACCAGGAAGATTATCACGAAAAACATCAGAGAACTCACAAACAACAGGAATCTCCTCCAATCGCGGTACACTAACATCTGTCCCTACAAGAGAGACAAACAGGAAAACAACAAGAATCAAGCAACTTGCGAGCACGTAACGCAGAAATAACCGGAGACTCCTGGAGTGGATCGGCATAAACACTCCCGGTCTGACCATTGTCCTTCATGAAATCCAAGCGCTTACCCTTGCACTAGATAACTACATCATATCTGGACAACCAGTCCATGCCTATGATAACATCGAAGTCCTCCAGGTCAATCACCTTCAGATCCATCTTTGCTAAAAAGTTCCCCAACAAGACTGGGCAGCCCTAAATACCCAAATCTGAAATCATAGAGCCACCAGAAGGGAACTTGACGCAGAAAGCTCCACCAACACGATCTAGGACCAAGCGGAATCACTCCACGAAAGCCCTAACAAAAAAAGAGTGGGTAGCGCCGGAATCGAAAAGAACACGCGCACAATGGTTCTTTTTCTTAAATCTCCCTATGAAATAGCCCACACAACTAAGGGAAAACAAAAGCTAAACTATACAAGAAGAAAAATATTCAAGTTAGGAAGAAATCTAACCTGAAATAACCTGGGTCGAGGTCAACGCTTCCTCCAAAGAGATAACATTCAGCTTCCCCTTGCCTTTATCCACGCGCGGGGGTTGCGGCAACGCCTGTAATGGAACTGCTGGGAGAACAGGCTGCGCCTAAGGGCACCTCGTCTTGAGATGGCCCTTTGCCCATACTGAAAGCAAACTTTATCTTTCAACCAGCAACGGGCCGCATCCTGCCCCTTCTTTCTGCACAAAGTACAAACCACATCCCCTATGGGAGCACACTGAATAGCATGGACTTGCTCTTTCTTCTGCGCTGCCAATCTCTTAAAGCACTTTTCCAAAGGATGGCCCAGCCGGCCCCAAAAGCTACAAGTCCCCTTAGTCTTCTTCCTTGAAACTACATCAGGTTCCTGGGGGCCTTTCCCTCCAATAGACTTCCGCTTGTCTTGCCTCGCCTGCTGGCCTCTATTCATAGCATTCTCTATGGACTCGACCTTCAAGGCAGCTTCAACCACATCGGCATAACTGACTGCTCCGTAGGCATTTGCTAACTGCTGAACGTCGCTTCTTAGCCCACCAAGAAACCGCTTAACCCGGTCTGCTTCAACACTCACAAGTCCAGGAGCAAACCGAGTCAGCTTGCTAAATTCAACCACATACTCAATGACCGTGAGTTTCCTTTGCTTCAAATGCAGGAAGTCGTTCATCAACCGGTCCCTCTCGACCGAGGGCAAAAATTTACTTACCAGCGTCACCTTAAATGACTCCCAGGTGCATCCTGCCACCAAGCTTTCTTTCTCCCTTAGCCACCAACTATTCGACAATCCCTTGAGCTGGTAGGCAGCGAGCATTACCTTCTGATCATCCATAATCCCAGAATAGTAGAACATCTCCTCTATAGAAATCAGCCAGTCATCAAAAATCATGAAATCTGCTTGCCCGTCATAAGTAGGGAGCCTAAGCAGTTGAAACTGAGATATGAAGACAATCTCTGGGGCACCACGACTGGAGGCACTAGAGGTGCAGGAGGGGGAGGAACAGCTACACCCCCAATGGGGTCGTGAACTCTCTGAGCCTGCCCTGCCACTACTGCCACCAAAGAATGAATTTGGGTCTACATATCCACCAATTGCCTTGCCAAGGCATCATTGCTCTGACGTAGGCTTTCGATTATCGCCTCGCTCTGGGATCCCGAAGACTCACCCTAAGATTTGGGAGTCGATCGCATAGCAGTACGCTTCGCCATCCTATAATCGCACCCTCTCTAGTTAAAACCCAGCCCAACAACTAGAACAAAACTACCTGGTACAAACAAGCATACTTTAATATGGATTTCAACTGCAAAACTTGCTCTGGGATTTGTTTTATAATGATGATGTTATGCTTAAGCTGATATGGTTCACCACCATTATACTATATCATGTGCCTAAACCATGAATGCATGCAGTTATATTCGTTTTGACTCAAAACCATATGTGTACATATGTCATCATGCAAATCTTCAGCTTGACACGTTGTGCTTATGCAATGTTATGCTATGCATGATGTGTTATGCATTCCAAAAAGGCCTTAATGCATGCCATAGGTGGCGTACACATGAAAATGGTATGCATCCCATACTACATAACATTCCCATGCAACGAAAAAAAAGAAATCGTGCTAGCCGCATTCATGTGGTGAAGTTATGAATCCCACACTACATAACCCTCACATGTTGCCTCCTATAGTGGATCAATATACAAACACATATTATGCATTATGCATCACATAATACATAATATGCCCCGTATAATTTTTTATGCTTATGAGTGTAGTGTTCGTGCTTTGGCCAAGACGTGCTGATGACATATCGGTGTGTGTATGCTTATGAAGCTAAACTTCTAATACAATCAAAAGGAAAAATTTCCCGACTAACTTGTCAAGCAACCTGCCTCTGATACAAACTGTCACAACCAGCATTTTCCCTTATGTTAAGAAGTATCAGAGTACGGGAAAGCACGCGTTGCGATGCCACGTCGAGCAGGGGAAAACTGCTGATGCTCAGGCAACGCACTAAGACTTCAAATCACAAGTTTTAAAATTGTAAGAAAACCAGTTTATTTAAAGGTCGTACCCCTCGGCAAAGTGGATCAGCTAGTCCACGATAGGAAAATATATTTTCTTACAACGGAAAAATACTTTGATTTAGTTGATTTGATACCCTAAATGACTATAAGGGACCTTAAGGGACCACTTATGGTATGCACGAATCCAATGGTGTGTATAGTATTTATATATGAAAGATATTCTTTACGCTTAAAGAAGATAGTGTTTTAGTTTTACAAATATGATATGCATGAGATACATACAATAGCTTAGGGTTTTAAAATACCTAACATGCAACCTAGCATAAAACCTTCCCAGAAGCAAGTAAGCAACCCCAAGAGGGAAAAACAATAGTTTTAATTCATATCTACCAAAACGAGTAAGCCACCAGTGGGCGTCGACAATCTGACACGAACCCTCCGGTGATTGTGCATGTCCATACAGAAAAGAAGAATAACTACCTCAAAAGGTGGAAGATCTGTAACTCAGCTACCCTTGAGGCTATCAGCAAAACCCAATAAAAGGGAACAACCGCTCTATCGGCTACAACCTGGACCTAAGGAATTCAAGAAAGAATGCCTCAGCACAATATCAAAGCATGGAGAATATATGATTTAGGTGCGAGTAAAAAGGTTTTACCAACCCGGTAACAAAAGCAACAGCTAATAGTATGTGAAAAGTATGACAGTAAGAAGAAAAATACAATCAAAAGGATAGTGAAGGAAAATCACACACGGCGTGAGCACAAAAGATACATGTACGGCGGAAAGAAGCAACCTGCAGCAGTAAAGCATGAGTATACTAGCAGGAATAGCCAAAAGTAGGAAAAGAAATAGCTAACAATCCTAACTTTGTGGGCAAATGACTGGGGTGTAAATAATAAGGGGCTGGAGTGGGTGGCTGTACCAGCACCAACAACTAGACCCCAAAATAAATACTCAAGGATGAACACAACCGGTAGCAGCCTTAGGGTCCACACACAAAAACAAATCGGCCCCATTGTCCAGACTTCGTGGTGTCCACAGCTCAGCACACACATTTCACCCCTCCAGAGTCCAGAAAACACCCCCTTCGGCCATAGTACATGAGTCGGCATGCAAAAAGTAGCCGAACACCCAAACATCCCCCTTAGGAAGGATAAACTCCTCTAACAGTCCTAAAGAAGCACACATCCAAAGGCTAAAGACATAGCCTAAAAAAACACTATGGAGTTGAGTGAGTATACCTCACTCATCGCCAAAATAGCCACGACATTGAGTGAGGTACCCTCACTCAACGCCAAAGACTCAACTGCAATCCTTGGCTATGGCGTTGAGTGAGTGTACCTCACTCGACACCAAACCTGCTTTGGCATTGAGTGAGGTCGACTCACTCAACGCCATCGAACTTAACTGCTGAAAAGACTGCGGCGTTGAGTGAGTCTACCTCACTCAACGCCAAAATAGCTGCGGCGTTGAGTGAGGTCTACTCACTCAATTCCAAAGACTTAGCAACAAGTCTTAGCTGGGCGTTGAGTGAGTTCACCTCACTCAATGCCAGACCTGGCTTGGCGTTGAGTGAGGTCGACTCACTCAATGGCTCGACACCCTTAGCCGCAAAAATAACTATCGCATTGAGAGAGTGCACCACACTCAACGCCATAAGCCTAACAGTCTAGGCGTTGAGTGAGGTACACTCACTCATTGCTTTTGACTTAGCAGAAAATCCAGGAAAAATTCCTAGAGCTAACCCGACCCAGCTCCCTCAGCTCCTCCTAACCCGAGAGCTGGATTTTAATTCCAGCTCTCACTCCTACCTCTCCTACCCAACCACAGTAGCCATAAACTAGCTTACCACTAAGCTAAGCCTAATCCTAATATAACTAAGGCTGGACACCGGCCGAGACAAACAAAACCACAAACAAAAACAAAAAGTAAATAAAGAAAAGCTATTGCTGCTAAAGCTAGAACTTAGGGAGAAGCTCAAGAGGGATTGAGGAAGAGAATAAAAGCCTCTTGCTGCTCAACATCTAGGGAAGAACAACCAGAACACAAGCTAGGAGATAGAATAAAATAAATAGCTAAGGCAAGGCAGCCACTTTCCTCTCGACCAAGCTCCAGCAGTTGCCTTCCCAAGCTCGGCACCGGCAGCAAAGCAGCTACCTAGGAAGAAAAAAACCTGGAGATTTTTAGCGAAGAGGAAGAGGAAAAAACTAAAACCCTAACTCCTATGGATGGCCCGAAAGGTTTAAGAACATACCTAGGGAGGAAGACAGCCGGATCGGCCCTACCCGAGAAGAAAAACTGCTTAAACAGCCCAGCAATCCGCCGGCCAAGCAGTAGCTCCACCGCTTCCTGCTAGCTTCCTTCCGCTGGAAGCCAACCAACCCAGCCTGCTCGGGATTATGGAGAAAAAGGCTAGCTGGCACCTTTTAAAAAAACCCTCCACACACCACTTCCTAAATAAACTAATCTTTCACCCAAGCACTAGTTAATTAAATATATTAATGTTTTGCTGAATGGATTCGGCCAAAAACAGCTCCACCTAACCCGAGCCCCTTAGCTAAAAAAAGGAATATATATATATATATATATATATATATATATATATATATATATATATATATATATACTCATATATATCCAGCACACATATATATAAACACATATATAATAAATTTTATATATATAAGCTAAAATTAACAAGGGCTAACCGCACCCAAACTTTACAAACACAAATAAATAAAAATATATATACATGTACATATATATATATATAATAAATGGCTAACTTTTTAGCCTAAAACCAAGCACAAGCCTTACAAGGCTCGACCAAATAAGGAAACGATCGCGGATTTCAACAAAACTCGCACCGTAGCTAAGCACCCAAGCTACGGAAACAACGGCGAAGTCAAAAACAACATCCAACTCTAGAACACTCGGGCTTACACCACCCAAGCCAAAGCACAAGCATTCCCTAAGAGGCTCATCCGAGTCATCACAACTGACACAGGCTAGCTGGGGAATCTTGCAAACAGGTTACACAAGGAACCTAAAGAGCTAAGACTACGATCTAACTATTGCAAAAGTCCGGAAATGCGTCAACGTAATGCCAAATGATAAACAAACAAAACACCAAAAAACTGGGTGCATTACATCAATGAGTACACTTGACAAATTCGACGAATATCCCTTAAAATACTCGACGAATTTTACTTGGGTGTAATTTTTGTTCTCCTGAATTCAAGTTCTTCTTCTTCCTTGATCATTCCCATACACTTTGCATAGAAGTACACCCCAATAGAGAGATTATATGTGAGTGAACACATTGGGCTACACAATGAAGGATTATATTGTATAGTCCTGTGTTTACTGACCCATTTTAACCTGACATTGGTGTGTACTTAGCAATATAAACCGGCAAGTACATAACTGAAATATAATATCAAATACATTCATAATTCATCTTAGCTTAACGGTACCCTTCTTCAAATCAGGGTTATTATAGATACAATACCCAACAACAACATGCATATAAGTTATCACCGTTCAACAATTTATACTGGACATTCCCCAAGCTACAATACTCCTATCAAAACGTGTAACCATCCGTTGGAAAGGTCTTTCCGAGGAATACAACTTTCTTGCTCCACCCAATACCTAGATATGGGCAAATCACACATGAAAATGGCCTCAAAATCTACTGTGCATAGAAAATAGATTTCTGCTCGCATCTTAAAGCAAAATGAACGACATCAGTTCGTCTTTTCCCACTAGCAATTTGTTCAACACTATATACAACATTTTATTCTCCCTTATTCACCCTTAATAGACCCTCCATATTCACGAAACCATGTTCACCATCCTCATAGAGAAGAGAAGAGAGGTTGAAGATAACAAATCCCTAGGACAATGTCCTAGCATGGTCTAATCCTAGGAGATCTTCATCATGCACAAGTCAAACTCTTTTGATTAGACATCTCTCCTACGTTATAACCAAAGAACTGGCACCAAGGCAGAGGGTAGGAAGCTCACCTAATTTTGGACTTTGTTCTTGTTATCCTTCTTGTCAGCATGGCGGCATCAACCTTGGCTCCCGCTCTTCTCCTCAAACAGAAGTCTGTCCCAATACTTGCCCTTCTATGAAAAGCTTTGCACCATGTTCTTCCCTAGAAAATCAGAGAAGGAGACCACCATCCAAGCCTTTACGTAAAACTATATAAAGGAGGCGGTCAAAAAGATCTAGGGTTTCCCTAACAGGGATGTACCGCCGCATGGTAGTTTCAAATTCAACTTCCCCCGCAAGCCATCGTGCAAACTGTCCACTCAGTTACTACCACCTGTACCGCTACTGCCGTATGGTACCCTTTTAGGCTTTGTTTGTGGGGACTTATTTTCACCAGTCAAGCGGTCGCGACCGCATGATCCGGGACTTAATTAAGTCCCGGTTCATACGGTCGCGACCGTTTGTCCGTTGAAAATAAGTCCCCCCAAACAGAGCCTAAATATTGCGAATTATCTCACTGAGCTCTATGACAAATAATTCAGCGGGGATATCGCCTGTTGTATCCCTACCGCCATGAGATAGGTTGCCGAGCCTTACGCTGATAAACCACCCGGCTACCGCTGCGCAGTATCCCGCAACCGCAGCGCGCTAGCTTGCCGAGCGACTAACCAATTAATTCAGCGAGCCTACCGCCCGTGGTAGCACTAATACCAGGAAATAGCCAATAGTGCCACACGCCAATAAATCAATCGGCTACAGCCGCGCGGTATCCTACTACAACCACGGGATAGCACTCATCGATCGTCGAGTCCACTCGACACCCTCGACTATTCCAAGTTTGCATCATATATACTCAATAAGGGGTAACGCCGCGCGGTACCTATTACTATCATGCAGTACCTACAACCGTCGTGCGATACCTACGACCGTCGTGTGGTACCTTCTACCGCCGTGCTATTGTATCTAGAGACACAATTTTCAAGTCAACATTTCCCTCGGTTCAAGTGCAAGCTTACCCTCTAGCACAACATGAACCCAAGTACACTATCTTGAACTGAAAAGCGCGCGTTATCCTAACCTGAAAATGCGCATGATTGGTATAGCGCGAATCGGGACGTTACAAATCCTATAAATAAAATAAAAGATTTCATCCCCGAAATCAGGCTAAATCGATGGGGAAGGTAAAGCATGAAAAGTAATGTATGATTTAAAAAAGTAGCTTGGGATAACATCTCCGGGTAGTGCTTCTACATCAAGTCCTTAGGCTCCCAAGTGTACAACCACATATTCGGCTAGTGGGCCCGACGGGGAAAAGGTGGGCCATATCTAGTATTCCAAGCCCCGAGCAAGGACCCAAAGCGGGGAAGGAGTTCGGCAGCCCCCCCCCCCCGACTTGCCAAGGTAGGGTGGAGTGTTTGAGGGGCGAGTGGAGCAGGCACGCTCATACTCGCCCTGGGGATCTCGACAAGCTGCGGGATATCAGGGCCAGCCGGGCCCGTGTTCGCCAAGGTTTGGGGGAGGTGGCTAGTGCTAACTCAATCGAGGAGTCGCCTCCCTAGGCGAGTAGAGGCCTCAGGCAGTACTCTCCCAGTATCCTGTGATATATCTTTTATCATTTCCCCACGCTGGCCTACTCAATGCCTGTTAGAACAGCGGATTTACGCTGTTAGCAAACTCAGTTGGGTTGCACATAGCTGTTCAGAACAACGGAGGTTGGCTATTTGCAGGCCATTTTCAGAATCATATAAATAGTACCCAAGGGGCACCTCAGAATGCATGCTTACTTATTCACATAACTTCTTGCTCTTTTTGAGGTAGCCTTTAGCTCGGCATTTGGCTAAGGGAGGGGAAGCGCTATAAGATCTTCCTGGTGTGTTGTGGGACCTCCGCGTCGAGCCCTTGGGTCAGTCCCCTTTGCTTTTCATTTGTAATTTTGCTTGTAGGAGAGAAGTAGGTGCGGGATCACCCCTTCTCCAAGGGCGAACTCCATAGAGGCCGAATTATCGGTTTCAACATTTTGGTGCAGTGAAAGTGGACCGTGGTCAGTGCAGAAAATCTTCAGCAGGCTCGATGATGGGAGGATCAGGGCAAGGCTCGGAAAGGTTCGAATCGCCACCCCCACCCCCCCGCCTCTCGCAATGGTAGGGATGTTCGAAGAATTCAAGAGGAAGGTGATCGACCTCATCAGATTCGCACTCAGCGTGCGTGCCGAGTACTCGACTCTAACAGCACCTATACTCAAGGTCTCGGCCCTCGGAGAGGACTCTCACGGCAGGCGAGCTGGGAAGGAAGTTGCTGAGGAAGGGAGAGTATGCGAGCTCCCCGGGAGAGTGCTCTTCCCAGGCACGGCAAGTGGCGGCAGGTTCGGCGAGATGTGGGTGCGAGACCCTCCAGCTAGCCCAATAGGGGGAGGCAGCCCCTTCTGCAAATTTATTTCTTCCGCCCCTATTCCATAGGGGTTCAGGGAGCCGGAGATGTCTTACTACGCTGAGAAGGGAGACCCGGTCCAGCACGTCGTGTGGTTTGAGGACGTGGTTTCGATCCAATAGTTGTTGGATGGTTTCAAGTGCAGGCTCATCGTCATCACTCTCAAGGAGAAGGTGGGAGAGTGGTTCCACCAGCTGTCCAGCCAACTCCATTTATTGCTTCGAGGACCAACGTCGGGGGTTTTTGCTAAGGTTCACCACCTCTAAGAGGAGGAAGAAGGAGTCGTAGTCCCTGTTCCACATCAAGCAGGTGGTGAACAAGACCCTAGGGAGGTACGTGGACCGGTTCTAGGAAGAGGTGACCCAGGTCCAAGAGATTCCAGGGCACACCCTAATGATGGACTTTACCCTGGGGCTGTAGTAAGTATTTTCAGAATGGAGCTAAAGACGGTGTTGTCCCTCTTATATGAGAAGCTAATGGAGAGGGCGGCATGGAAGTCGACGGGGAGGCGTCAAACTCAAAATTTGCCCGGAAGCTGGCCAGGTGGGACACGGACGAAGAGAATCCTAGATGTGGCAGAGTTATGGAGGAGAGGAGAGCTGAACCCCGATAGAGGGAATAGTAACAGCAGCAGCCTAAGTGGGGGCGCAAGGAGAGGAACCATCGGCTAGGTTGGAGGCCAGAGTGGTAGGACCAGGGGCCGCGAAAAGGTTTCAATGGAGGATAAAACTGCCAGGGAAGCCAGGGTTAGTTTTACCCTCTAGGTGGGAGGCAAGGCTAGAGACCACCTCTCCCCGACTAGAACTAGGCTATGGCGATATCCATGGTGGATTGGAGGAGAGCTATGTTGAGATGGAAAAGAGAGGTTAGGGTGGAGTTGCCCTATTGTGACTTCGACTAAGAGGAAGGGCACGCTACCACAACGTCCCCGGAGTTCGTCGAGATGAGGGGAAATAGGGAGGAGCAACAGCAGTAGGACCACTAGGGAGTGGGGATAGAAGAAGTCATGCCTCAGGTACAAGATGATAGGTGTGAGGACCGTGCAGATGTTGGGACCCTAGGGGATCAGAGTGATCCATAGGGAGAGTGGTGATTGAGGCTTCCCAGAAGTAAAGCCTCAACACCATGTACCGCAGAAGTGTTGGCTCCACATCCCAGACCCCAACCCCGGAGGAGAAGATTTCCTTCCTAAGAAAAGATATACCGGATCATGAGGATCCCTATTGCGATGCGCTGGTAATCCAGACAGCCATGAAAAATTTCACTGTCTCCCGGCTCCTCATTGACAACTAGAGCTCAGTCAACATCATCTTCAAGAAGGCATTTGACGTGATGAAGGTGGAGACAAAGAGGGTGCTTGCCTCAGACGGGCCATGTCACTCTTGGGAGGCAGTCCCACACTTGCAAGTTCGTCATTATGGAATCCCCCAATAACTATAATGCCATCTTCAGGCGACCCCTCATTATCTCCTTCCGTTGCATCCCCTTATCCTTCCACCAATGGCTGAAGTTCAACGCTGAGGGGATCTAGGTTCGGGTCTGGCGCGACCCCAAGGTGGCAAGGAAATGCTACGTCACTGTCGTAAACTCCTTCTCTTAGCAAGAGGGGGCTGCGGAGATGGACCGGAGGATGGAGGAGGCGGAGCAGGAGGAAGGGGTAGAGATGGAGGTGGAGGAGAATAGCACCCGGGTGGAGGTGGTGGAGAAGGCCTAGGAGCCGGCCGTGGCGAGGGTCATCGAGGAAGCTTGGGAAGAAGTCCTTGCCCCGATAGGGGAGGACATTGGAGAATGGGTGGAGCAGTCTCGTCTGGAGGCTATAGAGGAGGTGGTGGAGATGGAGGTTCTCACCCTTAGAGGCATGGTGGAGAAGGTTTGCATCTGCGGGGGGCTGACCCTAGAGGACCAGGGAAGGATGCTGGGGTCCATCCAGAAGAACGTGGACATATTTTCCTAGAGCGCCGCAGAGACGCCAGGGATCAATACGGACGTCGCCTGCCACCGCCTCAACCTGGACCCAGAAGCTCGCCCCATTTAGCTGAAAAAGAGGTCCATTAAAGACAAGCTAGCTGAACCCATGAGGGAGGAGGTGGCCAAACTCATCAAGGCCAGATTTGTATCCCAAATATAGTACCCTGGCTGGGTCTCCAATGTAGAAATGGTTAAAAAAGGAGATGGCTGGTGTCGCATGTGTGTCAATTTTTCTTTCCTTGATAAATTATGACCTAAGGACTGTTATCCCTTTCCTCAGATCGATACGCTGGTAGACTCAACCGTCGGTTTTCCTATAATGAGTTTTTTAGATGCATTTTCAGGTTGCCACCAGATCAGGATGCACTCCCCCCGACGTCAAAGTTGTCTCGTTTATCATGGGGGATTGGTGCTACTACTACAAAATGATGCCCTTTGGGCTGAAAAATGCAGGGGAAACGTACCAAAAGATGATGGATAAGGTCTTCCAAGAACTGAGGGGAAGGAACCTAGAGGTGTATGTAGATGACCTCATGATCAAGAGTTTAGACGTTGAGTCTCACCTCTGGGACCTAGAGAATACCTTCGCCACCTTGCGCCGGTACAAGAAGAGACTGAACCCCTTGAAGTGTTTCTTCGGGGCCAGCAGGGGAAAGTTCCTGGGTCACCTTCTCACCCCCGCGGGGAGACAAATCCTGATAAGGTCCGAGCAATCATGGAGCTGGGATTGCCTCGGAATGCTAAAGAGGTGCAGCGGTTGACAGGGAAGCTGGCAAGGGTTAGCAGGTTACTTTCCTAGGCTAGGGAGAAGTGCTCTTCGTTCTTCAAAGCATTAAGAGGAGGCAAGAAGTTCGAGTGTGAAAGTGAGTGTAAGATCAATCCTTCACACTAGAGTGGGGGGGGGGGTGAATAGAGTATTTTAAAATAATTTTGCAAATACAAAAATTATTCTAGCAGTGGAAGACTTAATTTAGTTAGTATAGAGTGCTTGACATAAATCAAAATAAAACAACTACAAGAACAAATCCACAGCATACAGCAAATAAGATAGCAAACAACCAGAAGACACAAAAACTAAAGTGGATCCCCAAAACCTTGGTACATCCACACTTCTACCACCCTTGGTAGGAATCCACTGCAGGATGAGTTGATCAGGTGTCCTGGGCACCAATGAGCTTTTGATCAGGTGCTCAAAAACCAAAATAGATTTTTTGATCAGGTTTCTTGCCACCATTGAGTTTTGATCAAGTCTCAGAAACCAAAACAAAAATTTTGAAAGGAGTTTAAAGAACCCTTTTACAGGAAAGGAAAAAGAAAAAAAAGTGATGTCTTCTTCTCTGTCAACAATCAAAGAGAAGCACAAGTGGATGAGATGTTGTCAAAGCTCCCCCTGAGATTAGCAAGAGTTCAGGATCTGGAAGCTTTACAAGGGTGATAGGTTATCAGTAGAGAGAATGGTCCAACAGAAGATGATTTCAGCTTGAACTGAAAATGTTTGTTGTCTGGAGTGTGAATGATGAAGACTTGAGAAAACTTTTAATCAGCAGGCATCAGAAAGAAAACCTGTTCTATTTTCTTTGTTATTGATCTTATTTTTTTTTATCTGAGTTATGTGTATAATGTTATGTATATATTCTTGTTCTCTCTAAATGATAATAAGAAATTGAGTCGTGAAATCTTCTTGATAGCCGTTAGCCAAGTCATAAAAACTTTTCTTAAAATGTCAACTATCTCTGGAGGAAATAACCTAAAAACATTCCTTCTTTGATTCCTTGAAACTTGCTCCAGATTTATTATAACGGCTAGAAATCTTCTTCAATAAATGCTCTGACTTTAAGACATTTGAAATCCTTAATAAACTGATAAAATTCCAGAAATCATGGATCTCAAAAGATAATCGTCGATCTGAGCTCAACTATCATCGAACTGAGCTCAGAGATAATGAAATTAGTCTAAGACAGAAATCGTCGATATGAGCTCAGAGATCGTCGAACTGAGTTCAACGCATCATCGACTTGAGCTATGAGTTCATCGAACTGGGTTCGACGCTTCCTCGATCTGAGCTCGACGACATGTTGAATTCTTCTTCTGGGCTTCTCATCTTAACTAGGAGTACTTGGGGAAAGCTTCCAACCTAAGTCCTAAGCCTTAGACCTAACTAGGTTACCTTTATTCTATACAACAAGGTCAAAGCAACAATCCTATTGACATAGTGATCCTGACCCAAATTAGTAATAGGGTGTTCCAACAATCTCCCCCTATTTGGGTTAGGATTACTATTTATATGAGTTATAGGAAAAAACATCAACAGAAATAGAAATACAAAAAGGCATTGCAGAACCACAAATATATAATTATATCACACCAAATAGTTCAGCAGAGATATGAAAGAGTTTTCAGCTTACACCCAGATTAATGCTTATCATCATTTCTTTTATTGAAAATGATTTCTCTGTTTGGATTTACTGAATCTTTCTTTGATCTGAAGTCATCAGCAGCACCAAGAGTCTTCTGGATTCTGCTTCTAGGAACAACAGCTTCAGGATGTAGCTGCATGTACTCCTAAGTATTGAAGAATTTCTTGGATATGTGTCTTTCAAGTTCTTTTCTTCTTTGATCTAATAGAGTAGAGATATTGGAAGTATCTTGGCCTTTTTCTCTTGCTTTCTTGATTTGATCTAGTGCAGCAATTTCTTTTAGTCTGGCTGTCCATGAGACTAGGTTATTCTCTAGATCTAAAAAGGAACGGGTGGCTCATACTTATTGATGTTATCAGTGGGAGGAGCTTTTTGATGAAAGCCTTCTTTGAGCTTATAAGGAAAAGGACCAGAAGTGGAATCACTTGGGCTTTGTCCTTTCCTTTGATAAGGTTGATGTCTAGACTGTCCTCTGGAATAAACTTGATAATCTCTTTGATTGCCTCTGTACTGACTTCCTCTTGACTGATTGCCTCTTTGCTGATATCCTCTGGATTGAGATTTTCCTTGAAACTGAGAGGATCTTTGAGATGAAGCATTTGAGGATTTATGAGCAGAGTTTCCACGAGATCCTGCACCTGGAGAAGGAGGAGGAGGAGGATTATAATGAGAAGTTCCTCGGTCATATTTCCTTTTCTTTCTAATGACCTTCAACTGGTTCGTAGAGAATAGCATCCAGTGCTAAGTTATAGGGCAGTTATGAAGAATATAATAGGGTATATCATGATCAGAAGTTGCTTTGGACAATTGAACTCTTTTCATAGCTTTACTTCTAGCTTTCCTCTTCTTTGCAATTGTTGTAGAGGAATCATCAGAGTCAGTCCAGAATTCATCATCATCAGAGCTCTGAGGCTAATCAAATAAAGCATCAATTTGCTTTAACACTTCTTTAGAGATAGCAGGAGTTGAAGTAGGAGTACTGGTAGAAATAACAATATCAGCACATCTGAAGCAGTAGGAGCAGAAACTGAACAAACTGGCTCTATAACAGCCTCTGAAAAAACAACATCAGCAGTAGCAGTAGTAAGTACCAAAGGAATACTTTCCACAGATTTAGAAGAATTTTTATACATTTCTATCAGATTTGGATCACAGCAGGAAAAGGGAACTATAGCCCTGTTTAAATCTTCAGCAGGGAGAGGTGCTGGAAGATAATAGCTATAAAATGAATCAAGTAATGAAAAAAAGAATGTAGATCTACTTCAGGACTTATGGTTGGAGCTGGAGATGGAACTGAAGCCGAAACTTTCTCTGAAGCTGGAATCTCTGAAGCTAGAACTTCTGATACTTGCATTTCTGAAACAAAATTCTCTGAGGGTAGCACTTCTTCATAAGGAATCTCCCCCTGCCTAGTTTCAGCGATAACTGAATCTAAGCCCCCAGAAGAAGGGATGGCCTAAAGGGAGAAGGAAGAAGATATTGTAACAGAAAAATCATTCAAAGTCTTGACTAAGGGAGCCAAGGTTGAATCCAGTAGGAGAGTTAGCTTGGGTGCCAACAACTTATATAATTTATCTGCTAGAGGAAGAAGATTTACTTGCTCAAGATTAACTTGAGTAGAGGTAGAGGGAGGGGCTTCAGAGATGGATGGAATTGATGTAGAGAGAAGTGCTATGGATGGTTGAGAGATGGGGATGGATGTTATTGATGGAGCTGGGATAGTGACTGTTGGTAGAAATGAGGAGATGGTAAGGGGAAAGGATGGTTGAGATTCTATGTCATGTAGGATTTGTTGAAAGGATGTTGAGGTGGATGGAATATCTTGAGGTGAAAATGGAGAATCATCCATGAAGGAATCATCTAAAAGGTTAAATGATGGAAGATGGGAGGATGATTCTTAATCTATGGATGAGAAGTAATGTAGTGGATAGAAAACTTCTTGATGAGTGGCTGGAGGAGGTGGAGAAGCTATTTGAGATGAAGGGATGGAAGATGTAACTGGTTGTGGAGAGTGAGGATAGGATATGGAATGGGATGACAACACTTCTACTGGGGCAGTGGACTGAGGAGGAGTGACTGATTCAGTCGTTGTGCCTGAAGAAGCTTTAACTGCAGGAGCCCTGTTGGGTGTGACAATCGGTCTCTCCCACTTGCAAAAAAGGGCTGAAGAAAGCCTCTTTGAAGCATTGATGTGCATCCCATAGGAAACTAACAACTGAGGGCGCCTATTCTGCATGAATAGGCCCAAAATCCTTGCAAAATTCACAAAATTTTTATTGATCTTTTTCTTAATCAAGTCAAAGAAAATGGCTCCCCAATCCAGGTGCTTCTTATCTACTATTGCAACCATTAAACAGAATTGATGTCTAGATATTGTATCATGGGCTGAATGTTTGGCCAATATCACTTTGCCTACAACATCTGCTAGAAATCTATACTCCGTAGATAGATTTTTCTTCAGCAAATTATTAGGGTTCTCAGAATTATGACCCATCTATTTAACATTTCAGTAAATTCTACCCCTGATAGTTTTATGCTATCATTTCCAGTACTTAATCCAAAAAACTCTATAAGAATGGCTGGGGTTAGGGATACCTGTGTCTCTGAGATGGTTCCAATTACTGTGTTTTGATCCAGATTGTGGTCAGTATAGACCCATTCTTTAATCTCATCTGCTGCAAACTTGATTCTAGAAGTCATAATATTTACAAGTTGTTGCTCCTTGAAAAGTTCCAGAATGTCCTTGAACATCTGATCAGTTCCTTCAAAAGATTCCATGTCAATATAAAATCCAGTGTCAAACTTCATTGCTGCTAGAACGGCGACTGACACCGACATATTTCCTTCAAAAAAATACAAGATCAAGTGTAGAAAAGTTTGGAGGGAAAGAAAGTTCTTGCAGAAGGTATGAAAGCGCAAAGGAGAATGATGCCTGAAAAATGATTTTATATCAGGGTTCGACGCTGAAAAGGAAAGATCGTTGAACTCAGTTCGACGATCTACGGCTCTAGGGGAAACTGAAAGGTCTCAACATTGTCGATCTCTGTTCGATGATATTTAACATCGTCGATCTTCATTCGACGATAATTGAGATCGCTGACCGAGAAGGATAGTCTAGCACTATCTGGAAACGCCAAGCTCCGTTCGACGATTCCTAACATCATCAATCTTCGTTCGACGAGAAATGAAAGATAGTTGAATACTATCTGGAAACGACGAGCTCCGTTCGACGATCTTCAGGACAATCGTCCAACGCAGTTCAGAGACAGAGAAAACCTATTGACACTAGGAAACTCAAATTTTTAACATGGTCTTTGTCTCTTTTTAGGTTTAAAGATCTTGGAACTTAATTAATACTTCCTCCATCTAACATTCCTAACTGATTAAGGAAGAAAGTATGTTTATTTTCATCCAAGGGTTTGGTGAAAATATCTCCCCTTTGTAAATCAATTGAGATGAATTCTAATTCAATTTTATTTTTCTCTATATTATCTCTTATGAAATGATGCCTAATCTCTATGTGTTTTTTCCTACTATGGAGGACTGGATTTTGAGCTATTGAAATAGAACTAGTGTTATCACAAAATATTTTGGACTTCTATAAGTTATATCCATAGTCCAGGAGCTGATTTTGAATCCATAATATCTCTGAGCAATAACTACCTATTTCCATATATTCAGCTTCAGTAGTTGATGTGGAAACAGATGTTTGTTTCTTGTAAAACCAGGAGATAAGTCTGTCACAAAGAAACAGATAAGTTCCACTGGTGCTTTTCCTGTCTACTCTACATCCAGCATAATCAACATCTAAAAATCCTGTTAAATAAAATCCCGAATCAGCTGGATACAAGAGACCTAGATTTGGATAGCTTTTCACATGCCTAAGAATCCTCTTAACTAATATAAGGTGTGACTTTCTAGGGCTGACTTGGAATCTAGCACATATATATGTGGCAGACATTATATCAGGTCTACTAGCTGTAAGATACAATAAGGAGCCAATAATTGCTCTATATGTGGTTCGATAAACTGGTTTCCCATGTTAATCAGCATCTAATACAGCATTAGTAGGCATGGGTGTTTTCGTAGAGGATGCATCAGACATACCAAACATCTTAACCAATTATTTTGCATACTTGGTTTGAGAAATAAGGATGCCATCAGCATTTTGTTTGACTTACAATCCTAGAAAGAAGGATAGCTCACCCATGCTACTCATTTCAAATTTGGAATGCATTAGGTTGGAGAAGCTTTTGCACAAATTTGAATCAGTAGAACCAAAAATAATATCATCTACATAGATTTGTACTAGTAGGATATGAGACTTATGGATTCTAATAAAAAGAGTTTGGTCTACTCTACCCCTTTTAAAATCATTTTCCAAGAGAAAGAAAGCTAGGGTCTCAAACCATGCTCTAGAAGCTTGTTTTAGACCATATAATGCTTTATGCAATTTATAAACAAAATCAGGGTGAGTTAGAAAGATAAAACCTGGAGGTTGTTTTACATAAACTTCTTCCTTATATCACCATTGAGGAATGCACTTTTGACATCCATTTGATATACTTTGAACTTCTTATGAGCTACATATTCTAGGAAGATTCTAATAGCCTCTAACCTTGCAACTAGTGCAAAGGTTTGGTCATAGTCTATGCTTCTTTTATGAGAATATCCTTGAGCAACCAGCCTTGCCTTGTTTCCTACAATAACTCCTTGATCATCTAACTTGTTTCTGAATACCCATTTTGTTCCAACAATGGGATGATTCTTTGGCTTTTGCACTAGCTCCCAAACTTTGTTTCTTTCAAATTGATTTAATTCCTCTTGCATTGTAATGATCCAGTTTGGATCTTGTTCTGCATCTTGTATGGATTGAGGCTCAATTTGAGAAAGAAAGCAAGTGTGCATCAGATTTTGATTGATCTGGTTTCTGGTTTGCACACCAGCTGAGATGTATCCAATCACTTAGAAGATTGGATGATCTCTTAATATCACTAATTCAACAATGGGTGTTAATTGTTCACCAACCTGTGTTGTTATTTCCTCTTGTGGAACAATAACTGGATCTTCATTTGGATTGTCACCATGGTTTGCTAAGATCTAACTGTCACCTTCATTTTCACTGCTTTCAGCTTCTTATTGAGTTGATGAAGGTGATGGATCTTTTTCAATGATATTTAGCTTGTTCAAATTCTCTGATAGAGAATGTACCTACAAAGGGTCTATGGTAGAAGTACTCTTCTCCTTGTAAGACATATTAGTTTCATCAAAAGAGACATGCACTGTTTCTTCAACTTTATGAGATGATTTATTATAAACCCTATAGGCCTTACTGATCATGGAGTATCCCAAAAACACTCCTTCATCAGCTTTGGCTTCAAATTTTGCTAAGTATTTCTTGTTGTTGTTATGAATGTAGCAAATACAACCAAAAATTCTAAGATAATCAACTTTAGGTTTCTTCCCTTTGAGTAATTCATAGGGAGTCTTGCCCTTTAGATTATGTATCAAACTCCTATTCAAAACATAGTTTGAAGTGTTCACTGCCCTTGCCCAAAAGGATAGAAGGAGGTGAGCATCTGTCAACAATGTTATAGCAGATTCAATAAGTATTCTATTCTTCCTTTCAGCCACCCCATTCTGTTGAGGAGTTCTAGGAGCTGAGAAAGTGTGCCTGATCCCTTCCTTCTGACAGAACTCTTGCATAAGAAGAGAATTAAACTCTGTCCCATGATCACTTCTGATCAGGGCTATGTGAGTATTGAACTCAATCTGTATACATTTGAGAAACTCTGTCAAACATTTGAAGTTATCATACTTCTTCCTCAGAAAGAACACCATGTGAGTCTAGAGAAGTCATCTACAACTATTAAAGTATAAGATTACCCTCCTATGCTTTGTACAGTAATGGGTCCAAACAGATCCATATGTAAAAAGTACAAAATCCTAGGTAAATCACTCTTATTAAGTGACTTAAAGCTATTTTTAGTTTGCTTGCCTAATTGACAAGACCTGCAGAGTCCTTCCTTCTTGTAGGGGCCAAAAGGTAGTCCTCAAACAAGGTTGTCCTTAGATAGCCTAGCAATGGTTCTAAGGTTGACATGTCCTAATCTCTTGTTCCATAATTCATTAGGTTTGCTAAGAGAATTAAATAAATAGATGTCTACCTTTGTTGAATGAAAATCTACTAGATAGATGTTACCTCTTCTGTGACCTGTCAACACAGTTGTGTTGTCTTCTGATTTGATGATGCATGAAGACTTGTTGAATGTAACCTGGTAGCCTTTATAACATAGCTGACTGATACTGATAAGAATGTGCTTCAGTCCTTCCACATATGCCACCTTCTTTAATGTTACTGATCCTATTTGGATTGTACCATATCCTTTGGTCTGTCCAAAGTTTTAATCTCCAAACATGACTTTGGGTCCATGTTTAGCCTTGAAGGATATTAAGTTATCCTTGCTTCCAGTCATGTGTTTGGAGCACCAACTATCCAGATACTAATTCTGGTCCATGGTTAAATAGGTCTTCAGCTGCATAAATAACAGTTCATTTATTTTCGACCCATTTTACCGTAGGTCTAGTTTGATAACCTTTGAAATCAGAAATGAAAGACATCTCTGGTTGACTCTTATATACTTCAGGATAATATCTCCTAGGAGAAATTATCCATTCAGTATAAGTGTTGAACCATTGAGATGTAGGATATCTAGAATTAATTTTTGACATACCTCTTGAGAATTGGTCGTATCTCTGAGCTCTGTACCACGATCATGGAACTGAGTTCGACGATCTTGGGTCAGATCGTCGAGCTCCGTTTAGCAATCGATCTTGCCTGTGTTCAGAGATCAGAGATTGTCGACCTGAGTTTGACGATTCAGCATGAAATCGCCGAGCTCTGTTCGAAGATCGTCGAGCTCCGTTCGACGATTTCTGTTGAACTTTGTTCCCTTTGGGTAGATCAGAATTTTTTCTAGCTACCTCCACAACTCCTTTTCCTTTATAATAGATAAATTTAATGGGAGTTGTTAACACAATAGCTTGGCTGGATGAAGAACCCAAGCCCAATGTACTATTGAGTCTTGAGTTCACTGTGCTTGTGATGTCCATCAGTCTGATACTTCTCCCATTGAGGGTTTCTTCAAACTTCTTGGCCTTAGATAGTTCAATTTTTAGTGAAGCTATCTGCTCCCTACAACATTCTAACTCATCTGAGAGTTTGAGGTTATCTGCACTTAAGGTACTGTATTCAAATAACTGATTTCTGAGAGAGATAATTTCTTTCTCAGAATTGAGTATATCTAAACACAGTTCTTTAAATTAATACTTGAATTCCTCAAAATTAAAATCAAATGAATCAATTACCTGGTCTTCTTCTAGCTCTGGTTCAGATTCAGATTCAGATGCATGTTTTGAATCAGTATTGTTTTGAGATGCATTGATTGCCATCATGCAGAAATCCTTTTCCTGTGCATCATCCTCATCATCACTTGAACTTGATGATGCATCATATTCTTCTTCTGTTTCACTCCATGTTTCAGCAACAAATCCCATTCTTGTGTGCTTGTTCTTCCTGGAAGATGATCTATCATAGTGATTTCTTCTTGAGTCTTTATCATTTCTCTTTTCTCTCTTGTCCTTCTTGTCCTTGTTTTGACTTTCTGGACAATCAGGCAGTATGTTGCCTGGTTTCTTGCAACCATAACAAATAATCTCTTTATTATTTGATTTATCATACCTTGGCTTTTCTTGGCCTCTGGATGACCATTTTCTGAAGTCCTTCCTGGCCATTTTGTAGAATCTCTTGGCTAGGAGGCTCATCAGTTCTTTATTGCCTGTGACTTTGTCTTCAGGATGTTCTTCTGTTGCCTTGAAAGCATTTGACTTCTCCTTCCTGACTACTGGAGAATTTGTCTTCTGCTCTTCTTCTCTATCCTTGATGAGCTGCTCATAAGAATTGAGTTTTGCCCAATAGAGCTTCTGTAGTGATTTCATTTAGACTTCCTTCATCCTTGATGGGCCAGATCCTTGAATCCCAAGTGCTGGGGAAACACATTAGGATTTTGTCATTTATCTCTGTGAGAGAGATCTACTTGTCCAATGTTTTGAGTTCACTTACAATTAGACTTAGTCTGCTATACATGTCAGCTACTGACTTATTTTCTCTTTCTTGAAATTCTCATATTGAGTGATAAGATGAGATCTCCTATCTTTTCTCTCATTAACTGATCCTGATACAATCTCAGATAGTTTATCCCAAATCTCTTTAGCTGAGTTGCATTCAGCTACCTTCTGGAAGATGTCATCAGATATTGTTTGAGCTAGGATGTTCATAGCTTTAGCATCAGCAACCTTCCATTTCTTTATATCAGCATCTGTTCCTGAAGGTGGTGGAACAACATTTGTACTGGTGCTTGCAGGAGGCTTGGGGCAATCTATCAAAACAGAATTAAAGATATCTTCATCAATGGAATTCATGTATAATCTAATCCTTGTCATCCAAAGTACAAACTTGGAGAGATTACACACTGGAGGTATGGTGCTAGCATAATCTTTGTTCCGTACCATGGATTTAGATTAAAATAAATGAAACAAAAATAACCCTCTACAAAGGATGGATCTTAAGAGAGATCTTTTGGTTCAGGTGTTAGCCTGTATGAACAACCAACCTCCCTCTGATACCAATTGAAAGTGAGTGTAAGATCAATCCTTCACTCTAAAGGGGGGGGGGGGTGAATTGAGTGTTTTAAAATAATTTTGCAAATATAAAAATTATTCTAGCAGTTGAAGACTTAATTTAGTTAGTGTAGAGTACTTGACAGAAATCAAAATAAAACAACTACAAGAGCAAATCCACAGCACACAGCAAATAAGATAGCAAACAACCAGAAGACACAAGAAGTTATAATGGTTCCCCAAAACCTGGGAACATCCAGTATTCTACCACCCTTGGTAAGAATCTACTGCAGGATGAATTGATCAGGTGTCCTGGGCAGCAATGAGCTTTTGATCAGGTGCTCAAAAACCAAAACAGATTTTTTTGATCAGGTGTCTTGCCACCACTGAGTTTTGATCAGGTCTCAGAAACCCAAACAAAACTTTTGAAAGGAGTTTAAAGAACCCTTTTACAGGAAAGGAAAAAGAAAAAAAAGTGAAGTTGTCTTCTCTGTCAACAATCAAAGAGAAGCACAAGTGGATGAGATGTTGGCAAAGCTCCCCCTGAGATTAGCAAGTGTTCAGAAAATGGAAGCTTTACAAGGGTGATAGGTTATTAGTAGAGAGAATGGTCCAGCAGAAGATTATTTCAGCTTGAACTGAAAAAGTTTGTTGTCTGGAGTGTGAATTATGAAGACTTGAGAAAACTTTTAATTAGCAGAAATCAGAAAGAAAACTTGTTCTGTTTTCTGTGTTATTGATCTTCTTTTTCTTTTTATCTGAGTTCTATGTATACTGATGTATATATATTCTTGTTCTCTCTGAATGATAATAAGAAATCCAGTCGTCAAATCTTCTTGATAGCTGTTAGCATAGTCATAAAATTTTTTCTTAAAATGTCAACTGTCTCTGTACGAAATAACCTAAAATCATTCCTTCTTTGTTTCCTTGAAACTTTCTCCAGATTTATTATAATGTCTAGAAATCTTCTTCAATAAATGCTCTGACTTGAAGACATTTGAAATCCTTAACAAACTGACAAAATTCCAGAAATCGTCTATCTCAAAATATAATCGTCGATCTGAGCTCAACTATCGTCAAACTGAGCTCAGAGATTATGGAATAAGTCTAAGACAGAAATCGTCAATCTGAGCTCAAAGATCGACGAACTGAGTTCGACGCTTCGTCGACTTTAGCTCTGAGATCGTCAAACTGGGTTTGACACTTCGTCGATCTGAGCTCTACGACAAGTTGAATTCTTCTTCTGGGCTTCTAATCTGAACTAGGAGGACTTGGGGAAAGCTTCCAACCTAAGTCCTAAGCCTTAGACCGAACTAGTTGACCTTTACTTTATACAATAAGGTCAAAGCAACAATCCTTTATACATAGTGATCCTGACCCAAATTAGTAATAGGGTGTTCCAACATAGTGGGCTGGGGAATGCGAGGAGGAATTCCATTCCTTGAAGAGGAAGTTGACTCAAGCCCCCTTGCTCTAAGGGCCAAAGAAGGGGGAGGATCTGTATTTGTATCATCGGGTTAGAGTGGAAGCTTTGAGTTTTCTCCTTGTCCGGGGAGTGGGGAAGAAGCAGTCTCCCATATATTATATGAGCTGGGTCCTGAGGAAGACAAAGCTTCGATACCCCATCTTGGAAAAGTTAGCCTTTGCCCTAATCATCTCAGCTTGCAGGATCCGACCCTGAAAGGAGGGGTTAGATCTGATTACTCTATGGGGGGGGGGTGAATAGAGTATTAAAATATTTTTTATTATTATTAATATATATCAGAGTGAAAATAGTGATACCAAATAGTAGTTAAGCAAAAGAAAATAGGTTAACGATTCCAGCAATCACAAACATAGCTAGAAGAAAACTAATAGAAAATGTGTAACCAGACATCACAAGACATTTATAGTGATTCCCCTAAACTTGGGTACATCCACTCTTCTACTACCCTGGTAGGAACCCACTAATAGGTTTTGATCAGGTGACTGCCACCTATGAGCTTTTGATTAGGTGCTAAAAAACCAATCTCAAGTCTTTTGATCTGGAGACTTGCAACCAAGCTAACTTTTTAAGGAAGTTAAAACCCTGTATAGTGTGGTGGAAAGAGTTGATGGAAGTCTTCTCTATTCTCAAAAACAACTTGAGAAGACTATATGGATTCTGTTGGTGTCAAAGATCCCCCTGAGAAGATGAAGTTTCATGAAGAATGAGCTTTGCTTCAGGGTGAGTAGGTCTTCAGCTTTGATCTGCCAATGTCCAGGAAATCCAGTTGACTGGTGTTGAATCAAAGATTTTTGTAGATTCCTAGAACTGAAGATGAAGAAGACTCTTGATATCTTATGATTGTTCTTCTTCAGTCTTGAGTATTAGAGAAGAATGAAAAAGCGCTGAGAGAGAATGAAAGAGACGTCCAGTAGTTTAATGTTCTCTATACTGTATCTTTTTCTTTTCTTGTCTCTGTATCCTTGAAAAGAGAGAATCTCGTTTTAATATACTGTCAATTAATTCTCCTTTGAATTTTGAATAACTTCCTTAAATGCTGGTTGATATGGAGAATTCAAAACGGCTGGAATAAAAACATTTATGAGTTTCCCCAACTATCCTTGATAGAATAAGCAAGTAAATATTCTGATCAATACCATATTTAATGCATCCAATAACGGATATATCCCGATGAATATATGCATTAAATACTTAGAATAATACTGCTAATAAATAAGAAAATAAAGGAGACAGGTGGAGGGAAAAACTCATTCAGGAACAAGACAGAAAACGTCGAACTCTGAATAGAATTCGTCGATCTGAGATCCAAGATCGTCGACTAGACATTTCCAGTTCGTCGTCCTGAGCTCTGCGAACTGCTTACTGAGAAATACTTTCCAAATCTACACTCTGTGTTCGTCAAGCATAAAATCTTTCTAAGAGAACAAATCATCGACCTGAGCTCGAAGATCGTCGAGCTATGCTCAGAGAATTAACTCTGAGTTCATCGATCGAAGATCAACGATCGTCGAGCTGAGTTCAAAGAATTTCCAACTGATCAAACTGTTTTCTTGTAAGACCCCTTTTTTTTTCTTTTTCAACCACCGGGGTCTTATGCCTAGAACCGCCGCTTTGCGGTGACACCTTCGCACCCGGGAAGGTTGCCACTACAACGCGCCGATTCTGCCGGCCTTTTCGATCGCAATAAGTAGCAAGCAAGAGAGAAGCAAGTCCACCAAAAGAGAATATCACATAAAATAAAACTCCACGAAGGGAGTGTCCACAGAAAATCATCAGAGTATAAATAGTCTGGAAATAAAAGGGCTCATGCCCGGTACATCAGAGTCCTCACTACAAGTCGCTCATCGCGGAAGCTAAGAAAATGCTAATCACTCACGGAGCTGGTCGCAGGTGCACCGGTGCTAGACTGTCCCACCTCCATGCGCACCGTACTCCGCTGGTGCTGGTCCCTGTCTCCCATCCGGAGATCTTGTAATGTTTGGTTCGAAAACCATTAGTCATAAAGACTAAGCCCTATCATCCCCTACCCCTCCCACCACGGCTCCTAAGCACCGGGTGAAGAGGAGGAAAGGGAAGCTACAAAGTGGAGAATAGACAAGCAGGTGACGGTGGACCTAACTAACAAGTTATAATAGGTGAGCAGTGTAAATGTTGTAATAGGTAGAACAATTAATATATAGCAAATTGTATAAAGGGCAGTTAGAGAATAGTAAGTAAGCAACAAGTAAGTAAGTAAGTAAGTAACCTTAACTTATATGAATGCCCATACAAACTTATAAGTTAAGGGATCTTCTACAAAGCTCCCATCGTATAAAAAGTCCCATACCAATTTATACGTTGGGGTGTCGGTTGTATGCAAATATGAGTGTAGTGATATGCTATGCCATGATTCATGCAAGTACAACTCACGCACACGACTCTATGCGCACAGACCTTTAGTTTCCCCTGTTTGGGCAGCTAGCTTCACTCCCAGGAACCTCCGTAGTGGCAAACGGAGACAGTGGGTCGGGCCCCCCCCACTCCTAGGCGGGCATCCACACTACCAGGCCTAGCCCTCCCGTACGCCCCTAGAAGAACACAACCTAGAGTATCCGCATACTGCTGCTGGATGTACCCTCCAGACTTTCTTTGGCTAAGTGTCCCACACCGCCGAGTCAGCGTACCGATGTCGGTGTGAACGACGATCAGGTACCGAAGACCCACCACCTTTATACTGTACTCCAACCCTCGAGCCCGCGGCCCCCCGGACAGTCCTGTCCGTGCATCTACCTTCAGAGCTACTGTCTGATGGCAAGTAATCCTATAAATCTACTTTCCTAGCTACCGGAGAGTGAGTGTGTGCAGCCCTAGTTATACTAGTTACTCTTTTAATTTATTATTCCTATGGTTTACGTTAGCCCAGGACTGCCCCCGGTATACCCCGTGAAGGGCTCTCAAGGGGCACTAGGAACCAAGACGGCGGCATTACGGCCCGAAGTTCCCTTTCGCAAGGCACTTATTATTATTGGTTGATCTCCCTTAACCCGATCCTCTTTTAGTTACTTTAGTTCTAACCCTAGAGTATTAAGACTCTTCCTATACTCCCCGGGATGGACGATCTTTCGTCATTCCCGTACTCCCTCATTCCAACAAGTCTCCCAATGATGAACTCGATCCTAGTCTGCCCTACCAACCATCAACTATCAAAATTCTGTGGCTTTACTATATGCATACCATCCTAAACTATATGAGGTACCCAAGGGGAGGTACACCAAATCATCTTCCAAATCTCCTATAATATTTACTGGAGGTCCATCATAACATAATTGGTCTAAATCCAGAAATTTATAATTTTCCTAATTAATTTGATATTTATTTAATTTTTCCAAAGGATGTGCCACGGGTCATTTTAAACATGAACCACATGATCTTCCTAAGTAATGACTACTCAAAAATCATGATCATTAAATAACAGCAAAAATAACCTCAAATACAGATTTTCAGAATTTTATAGAAAGTATTTAACCTCTAAATAATTTATTTAGTATAATCATATTAATTCTACGTAGTGAAGGAAGTACTGAAATTATTCATCTAAAAATTATGGAAAAATCACTAGCCAGTAGTATGATATATAAAAGATCTTTGTGTAGAGAATCATAATTTTACTAGCTTGCTAACCACCAAAATAGATTTAATCCAATATCCATGATAAATAATACTTAATGAAGCAAGCCTTAGAATTAAGCTTCTAAAAATACCATAAAAATTCCCAGAGCTTTAAAATCATAATAAAGGTTCTCAGCCTAAATTTCATCAGTTTCCAGGAAGTTTGTATCCCATAATAAATTTTCTAAGCAAATCATACAATTACTAAATCATTAAAGAAGTACCCAAAATAGTGATCATAAAATACATAGAAAATATCCAGAGCTTGTACTACGCCTATAATCCACTCTACCCAATTCTCATCACTTTTCAATGTGATTTGGTGTCATTTCCTATCTCTATTAGTTTTGCGCCCTAAACTAGGGTTAGATTTTTAGGTATCCCAACGGTCACCAAATCTACTAAGATTTCATCCAGAGCACTGTATTGGCCCTATGGACCTCTTCACCCGATTTCGGGTCAATCCAAGGTCATCTGACCACATGACCTTCACAAACCACCAAGATCCAACCTTAGGGTTTGGACTTGGTCCTTAGGGTAAACTTACCCCGATCCACCTCAAACTCCATGAGGGGGTGCTAGAGAATATTACTAGCCAGTGGTAAAAATCTCAACCTCTGTTGAGGTGATCTCACCACTCAAACTTCGAAAGTGCACTTTTAACCTAAGACCCCTTATTAGGGCAAAACATAGGTTTGTTCATTTCTAATCCAAACCATCTCCAAATGAGATGAAAAATTATACAGAACTTTATGGTGAACCTAGAGACCACTCACCCAAGTTTGGGAGGGTTTGGAAATTATTTAACTATCTAATTAAATTCGGCTAGAATTATTGAATTTTTCTAAAAACTATAGAAAAATATTCTCCAAAAATTCTCATTTTTGGATAGCACCTAGATATATGTAAGATTAGACCACACCCCAAATTTCATGTCATTTGGATGACTGAATTGGAGTGGGGAATTTTTCTAAGGTCAAGGCAGCCCTCTGGATAGACCCCACAAAAAGGGTGCTGTGGTCTAACCAGGATTCCGAATCGAGTGAAATTAATTTTTAATTAAAGTAGACTTCAAGGGCTACACTTCCTATGTTGATCATTTTTCTTGTAGGAGCCCCTAGGTATTTTTCCCAAATTATTTAACATGATAGATATCTCATTCAGAAATTGATTCAAAAATAAAAATCTAATTAAAAGACACTGTTCATCTTCTTCTACAGCCCGAAACCAGAGCCTAAAACCTAAATTCCTGTAGCTTTTTCCAAGCTATTTCCCGACCATCCAACCATCTCCCTGGCCGGCCACCACCACCACCACCTCCGTTGAGGCGAGGGCTATCGTCGGGCGGCGGCACAGCCGCCGGAGGCGGTTTCCGGCGAACCCGCCACCATGAAATTTTTGGAAAACCACGAAGATGCTCACCCGATCTGGCTCTTTTGAGCCCGATATCTCTCCTAACGATTCCTAAGATCTATCCGCAGAAGAAGAGGGAGGGGAGGACCTTGTTCGCGGGTTGAAGGCGTGCAGAGCGTCGGGAAGCCATTTGCGCGGTGGTGGCGTCGCCAGAAATTCTTCAACAGCAAGGGGAAGTCTGAAACGGTTTGAGAGAGTGTAACCTTTTCCTCTTGCTCTTAGGAATCTTTTATAGATCAGCAAATGGGGAGGGGAAAGGGTGAAACGTTGGAGATGAAACGTTGGCGGCCATTAATAACACCCTTATGACATTTCGGTTATGATGAATGGCAGTTGAAAAGTTGGAGATGAAGAGGTGTTTGCCAGGTGGCAATTTCCTATTGGACCCACTTTTCCTTAATTATTAACATAATTAAAGTAGGGAACGACCCATAAATACTCTTGATTTTCATCACCACAGTCAGAATTTACTAAGGCGTCGGTTACCGAAATTTCCAGTGTGGCTGACGTTTCGGCCTTAGTCACGGGCGTGACACATAGGTCACGGGCGTGACAGGCCCGGTTAGCAGTTCTGAGTTCGATGATCGTCGAACTGAGATCGACGATCGTCGAAGGGTGGTCACGGGCGTGACACATGGGTCACTGGCGTGACCGGCCTGGTGACCAATTCTGGTTCGACGACATCGAACTGACTTCGACGATCGTCGAGCGTGTCACGCCCTATGTCACGGGCGTGACATTGTTGGTCACGGGCGTGACATGCCTATGTAGACAACTTTGGGTCGACGACCGTCGACCTGAAGTCGACGGTCAAGGTCACGCCCTATGTCACGGGCGTGACATTAAGTGCCACGGGCGTGATAGGCCATGAGGCAAATTCCGCGTCCGACGATCGTCTAACTGAGATCGACGATCGTCGAAGGAGTCACGCCCAAGGTCACGGGCGTGACATCTGGGTCACGGGCGTGACTGGGCCGGGTTGGAAATGCTGCGCCCGACGATCGTCTCCCGGAGATCGACGATCGTCGAATGAGTCACGCCCAAGGTCACGGGCGTGACGGGTCAGTCACGGGCGTGACCAACCCATGACCCGAGATTTTGGTCGGTTATTTCAAGCTTTGGACTCCCTAGGGGTCTAGCCGGAAATGGGATATTACAAATCCCAATAAACAAAAACAAAGATTTCGTCCCCGAAATCAAGGTTAAGCCTACGGGACTCAAATCGGGAAAAATAAGCTTGTAACATCCCATGAGAACCGAATGATCACCTCCCTACGTTACGTTTGTTTGTGCGGTTTCGAATCTAAGGTTAATTCGCCCACTTAACTAGGTATATACACCCCAATAAACAAAAGATTAGCCCCTATTCTTGAAATTTCAATTCGATTGGTTTAAAATAGGAAGGCAAATTGATTGTCCAGAGGGGTTTTGAGGTATACCTGACGAAAAAGTTCCGGGTATTTTTGCCGCATCAAGTCCTGTGGCTCCCATGTATGCTCCTCCTGCCCATGATTGTTCCACAGGACCTTGACTAATGGGACCTTCTTCCGTCGCAAGACCCGCACTGCTGTATCGTCAATCCTGATAGGCTCTAAATCGACTGACCGATCCGAGGCCACTGGGCCATCTGCCGAGGAAATCAGCTGCTCAGGGCGTAGCAGAGCCCTCCGAAGTGAGGAGACGTGGAAGACGTCATGCAATCCCGCTAACTCCGGCGATAGCTCCAGTCTATAGGCTAAGGGGCCGATCCGCTCCAGGATCCTATAGGGCCCCATATATCTCGGACTGAGCTTCTTCCGCCCGCGAACCCGCGAGACTCCGTGCATCGGCCGTATCTTCAAGAAAACCCGGTCTCCTACCTGGAACTCTACTTGGCGATGCCTCGCATCGTAATATTTCGCCTGTCTGCTCTGGGCTTCCAACATCCTGTCTCGGATCAATCTAATCTGAGCATCTGTATCTCCCACAAACTCCGAACCCAGTGCCTGCGGATCCTCGTCCTGAACCCATGATAGTGGGGTTCTGCACCTCCTTCCGTACAACGCTTTGTATGGAGCCATGCCTATGCTGGACTGATGAGCGTTGTTGTATGAAAACTCGACCAGTGGTAACAATTTCTCCCAAGGCTCGCCACGGTCCAAAATACATAGTCGCAACAGATCCTCCAGTGTACGGTTAGTGCGCTCTGTCTGTCCGTCGGTCTGAGGGTGGAAAGCTGTGCTGAATGTCAACCGAGAACCCAGATGGGCCTGGACTGACCTCCATTCCCTGGATGTAAACCGCCCATCCCGATCCGAAACGATAGTCTTGGGCACCCCATGATAACGCACGAATTGCTCAATGAATCTCCGTACTAATACACTGACCGGTGTGTCCTTTGCCACTGGATGAATCTGGCCACCTTTGTCAGCCTGTCCACTATCACCCAGATCGAGTCGTTCCCCGCACGGGATCTAGGTAGCCCATGTATGAAGTCCATGGATATATCCTCAAACTTCCACTCCGGCACTGGAAGCGGCTGCAACAAACCTGCCGGGTTCCTACACTCCGCCTTCACGAGCGGGCAGGCCTCACAATGTGTCACAAAATACGTAATATCTTTCTTCATACCCGGCCAATACATCGTCCTCTTTAAATCCTTTACCATCTTGGTGATCCCCGGGTGTACCGAATACCGGCTGCAGTGAGCGTCCGTCAAAATATCCTCCCGGATCCGTCCTCCTGCTGGTATGTAGACTCTGCCCCGGAAACACAGGAGCCCATCCCTCAAAGTGTAATCTCCTGTCGTGCCTTCCTCCAAGGCTCGGAATATCGGCTCAGCTCTCTCGTCCCGCATGTGCCCATCTCTGATGCGGTCTCGAATGTCATCTGTAGTAGCTATCGACCCCAGGTACTCCATGTACAGCTCCGGGTCATCCTCAGACACTAGCGAAATCTGCATCTCCTCGAATGATCTAATCAACTCCAAAGCCATCAGCTGCGGGCCTGCTCCAGTCATACTCGCTCTCCGGCTCAGAGCATCCGCAACCACGTTTGCCTTCCCTAGATGGTAGTGCATGGTATACTGGTAGTCCGAAAGAAACTCCACCCAGCGTCTCTGCCTGATGTTTACCTCCTTCTGGGTGTCGACGTACTTCAGGTTCTTGTGGTCGGAGAAGATATCACAATGTACCCCGTAGAGATAGTGCCACCAGATCTTAAGAGCAAAAATGACTGCCCCCATCTCCAAATCGTGCACGGGGTAGTTCTGCTCGTGCTGCTTCAACTAACGGGAGGCATAGGCTATTACGTGCCCATTCTGCATAAGGACGGCACCCATCCCCGATAGGAAGCATATGTATATACCTGGAATCCCTCCCTCCCTGATGGAAGAGCAAGGATGGGGGCCGAGGTGAGATGATCCTTCAACTCCTGGAAGGCAGATTCGCATCGCGGCGTCCAAATAAAAGGGGACTCCTTCTTCGTCAGAGACGTAAGAGGAAGGGCAATCTGAGAGAACCCCTTTACGAACTTCCGGTAATAACGGCAAGTCCCAAGAAACTTCGAACCTCCGTGGCCGACTTTAGTGGTGGCCAATCCCGTACTGCCTGGATCTTTGCCGGATCCACTGCCAGACCTGCTCCACTGATGACATGACCCAGAAATACCACCTCCTTTAGCCAGAACTGCCACTTGCTGTACTTGGCATACATCTCGTGCTCCCGTAGCTTCTCCAAGGTCAAGGCTAGATGTCTCGCGTGCTCCTCCTCCGTCCGTGAATAGATGAGAATGTCATCGATGAATACTAATGACAAAGACGTCCAGATACTCCTCGAACACCCGATTCATCAAAGTCATGAATGCGGAGGGTGCATTCGTGAGCCCGAACGGCATCACGGTAAACTCGTACAAGCCGTATCTGCTGCTGAACGCCGTCTTCGGGATGTCCTCCTCCCGAATGCGAAGCTGGTAGTATCCTGACCTCAGATCCAGCTTTGAGATCCAATGGGATCCCTCCAGCTGGTCAAAAAGCTCATCTATCCGTGGTAGCAGTCAACCTGTTACGTCTATGCATATAGTCCCGTCTTTCTTCTTAGTTGGTGAAGAGCTATGAAGACTCCGGAAGTTTAAAACCGTGCTGTCATCCTTCTCTCGGTGCGGGGGTAACCTGGTGATAACCTACCGGAATATCTGCAATGGAATCCTCCGACCGCCTCAAAGTGATCCTCTTCCCCCTGAGGTGGGCCTTAACGTGCATAGACAGGTACTAGAGGAGTCGCCGTGCTCGGTGATACACCTGCTGGTTCTCTCATCTTCGTAATCATGCGGCCTCGCCTTTCCGCCGATCCTTCCAAATCCTCTGTCCTCGGGTAGGCGCCTCACCTCAGTCTTCTGTCCTCGTCCTTTCACAAAATCCTCCGCCAAACGACGCACCGGTGTCAAAGAGGGTGTGAGCGGGGAGGTGGAGCGTATTTTTGTTGCCCTGCAGGTTACGTCTAAATAGTAGTTATATGCTGTCATACCTGTGATAACCTGGGGTTCCGGTGCTCGCCCCTGCTCTCTCTCTTGCACGGCCTCGATCCTGAAATCCTCGGCCTGTCCTCGTCCGCCAAACTGTTGGAGCCCCTGCTTGACAGGGCAGTTCCGCTTGATGCCCCGGCTGGTTGCACTGATAGCATACCGGTGGCTGCCCTGCCGTCCTTGGCATTTCCAGCATCTGTATAGGCTGGGGAGCCAATATCCCCTGAGTCCTCTGCTCCTGCCCAAACTCCTAACGGGGCTGATCCCCGTTCCTTCTCTCTCCAATAACCTGGCCCCGAGGACGGTCTCTACGACCTCCGATCACTAAATCATCAGCCGGTCTCTTCCGATTCTTCACTGTAAACTGATCCGCCTCTCTCTTCTTAGCCATCTCCAGAATCCTGGCCAGACTCCCCTCTGAAACGAAAAGGAGGGCCTGCCTCATGTCATCCTGCAGCCCCTTATAAAACCTCCGGGCGTAGCCAGCATCGTCTAACTGGTAAGCGTCCGCATAACGGGCTAGGTGAGTGAACTCCTGATAGTACTCCACCACGGTCCTGTTCCCCTGCCTCAACCGCAGGAATCTATCCTCCAGGTCATCTCTCGTCGACTGAGGTACAAAATGTCCCAAGAGCGCTGCTCTGAACTCCTCCCAAGTAATATCAGCGCAGTCCATCCCTGCAAAGGTGGTGTCCAGCTGAGATTTCCACCATCTCTTTCCGTGTGACTCTAAGCAGGAGACTTTCAAAGCGACTGCCTCCTCCGTGGGGCATCGAATCCCTGCGAACATCTCATAAATGGTGTCCAACCACTCCTCCGTACGTACTGCGGACTCCGTCCCCTGGTAGGATGGAGGGGAAAGTCCTCGGAAGACCATCATCCAATTGGCCCCGGGGTTTGGCTGTGGGGCCGGGGCTTGCTGAGCTCTGAAGGCCTCCAGGATGGCCGTCAGTGTTTGCCCCATCTCCGTCTGCTGGAACGGAACGGGTGCTGGCGGAGTCGGGACCACATCCGGAGCCTGAGGTGTCCCCTGCTGCGATGTAGGGTTCGTCGCAGGCTACAAGCAAAATTTCCATTTGTTAGCGAGCGAAATGAATGGAATTTAAGAAGAGTTATGATGGACTTTCTCATGTGATTTCCCTTATGGGCACACCACTGCTTCCGCTGCTAGTTTGTCCGCAAACTAAGCTCGCACGGGGGTGGCCCAAGGTTTTTATGGACTACTTCTCTTTCGATCGAGGTTTCCTCTGATACCACTTGTAAGACCCCTTTTTTTTTCTTTTTCAACCACCGGGGTCTTATGCCCAGAACCGCCGCTTTGCGGTGACACCTTCGCACCCGGGAAGGTTGCCACTACAACGCGCCGATTCTGCCGGCCTTTTCGATCGCAATAAGTAGCAAGCAAGAGAGAAGCAAGTCCACCAAAAGAGAATATCACATAAAATAAACTCCACGAAGGGAGTGTCCACAGAAAATCATCATAGTATAAATAGTCTGGAAATAAAAGGGCTCATGCCCGGTACATCAGAGTCCTCACTACAAGTCGCTCATCGTGGAAGCTAAGAAAATGCTAATCACTCACGGAGCTGGTCGCAGGTGCACCGGTGCTAGACTGTCCCACCTCCATGCGCACCGTACTCCGCTGGTGCTGGTCCCTGTCTCCCATCCGGAGCTCCTGTAATATTTGGTTCGAAAACCATTAGTCATAAGACTAAGCCCTATCATCCCCTACCCCTCCCACCACGGCTCCTAAGCACCGGGTGAAGAGGAGGAAAGGGAAGCTACAAAGTGGAGAATAGACAAGCAGGTGACGGTGGACCTAACTAACAAGTTATAATAGGTGAGCAGTGTAAATGTTGTAATAGGTAGAACAATTAATATATAGCAAATTGTATAAAGGGCAGTTAGAGAATAGTAAGTAAGCAACAAGTAAGTAAGTAAGTAAGTAACCTTAACTTATATGAATGCCCATACAAACTTATAAGTTAAGGGATCTTCTGCAAAGCTCCCATCGTATAAAAAGTCTCATACCAATTTATATGTTGGGGTGTCGGTTGTATGCAAATATGAGTGTAGTGATATGCTATGCCATGATTCATGCAAGTGCAACTCACGCACACGACTCTATGCGCACAGACCTTTAGTTCCCCCTGTTTGGGCAGCTAGCTTCACTCCCAGGAACCTCCGTAGTGGCAAACGGAGACAGTGGGTCGGGCCCCCCCCCCACTCCTAGGCGGGCATCCACACTACCAGGCCTAGCCCTCCCGTACGCCCCTAGAAGAACACAACCTAGAGTATCCGCGTACTGCTGCTGGATGTACCCTCCAGACTTTCTTTGGCTAAGTGTCCCACACCGCCGAGTCAGCGTACCGAGGTCGGTGTGAACGACGATCAGGTACCGAAGACCCACCACCTTTATACTGTACTCCAACCCTCGAGCCCGCGGCCCCCGGACAGTCCTGTCTGTGCATCTACCTTCAGAGCTACTGTCTGATGGAAAGTAATCCTATAAATCTACTTTCCTAGCTACCGGAGAGTGAGTGTGTGCAGCCCTAGTTATACTAGTTACTCTTTTAATTTATTATTCCTATGGTTTACGTTAGCCCTGGACTGCCCCCGGTATACCCCGTGAAGGGCTCTCAAGGGGCACTAGGAACCAAGACGGCGGCATTACGGCCCGAAGTTCCCTTTCGCAAGGCACTTATTATTATTGGTTGATCTCCCTTAACCCGATCCTCTTTTAGTTACTTTAGTTCTAACCCTAGAGTATTAAGACTCTTCCTATACTCCCCGGGATGGACGATCTTTCGTCGTTCCCGTACTCCCTCATTCCAACAAGTCTCCCAATGATGAACTCGATCCTAGTCTGCCCTACCAACCATCAATTATCAAAATTCTGTGGCTTTACTATATGCATACCATCCTAAACTATATGAGGTACCCAAGGGGAGGTACACCAAATCATCTTCCAAATCTCCTATAATATTTACTGGAGGTCCATCATAACATAATTGGTCTAAATCCAGAAATTTATAATTTTCCTAATTAATCTGATATTTATTTAATTTTTCCAAAGGATGTGCCACGGGTCATTTTAAACATGAACCACATGATCTTCCTAAGTAATGACTACTCAAAAATCATGATCATTAAATAACAGCAAAAATAACCTCAAATACAGATTTTCAGAATTTTATAGAAAGTATTTAACCTCTAAATAATTTATTTACTATAATCATATTAATTCTTTGTAGTGAAGGAAGTACTGAAATTATTCATCTAAAAATTATGGAAAAATCACTAGCCAGTAGTATGATATATAAAAGATCTTTGTGCAGAGAATCATAATTTTACTAGCTTGCTAACCACCAAAATAGATTTAATCCAATATCCATGATAAATAATACTTAATGAAGCAAGCCTTAGAATTAAGCTTCTAAAAATACCATAAAAATTCCCAGAGCTTTAAAATCATAATAAAGGTTCTCAGCCTAAATTTCATCAGTTTCCAGGAAGTTTGTACCCCATAATAAATTTTCTAAGCAAATCATACAATTACTAAATCATTAAAGAAGTACCCAAAATAGTGATCATAAAATTCATAGAAAAATATCCAGAGCTTGTACTACCCCTATAATCCACTCTACCCAATTCTCATCACTTTTCAATGTGATTTGGTGTCATTTCCTATCTCTATTAGTTTTGCGCCCTAAACTAGGGTTAGATTTTTAGGTATCCCAACGGTCACCAAATCTACTAAGATTTCATCCAGAGCACTGTATTGGCCCTATGGACCTCTTCACCCGATTTCGGGTCAATCCAAGGTCATCTGACCACATGACCTTCACAAACCACCAAGATCCAACCTTAGGGTTTGGCCTTGGTCCTTAGGGTAAACTTACCCCGATCCACCTCAAACTCCATGAGGGGGTGCTAGAGAATATTACTAGCCAGTGGAAAAAATCTCAACCTCTGTTGAGGTGATCTCACCACTCAAACTTCGAAAGTGCACTTTTAACCTAAGACCCCTTATTAGGGCAAAACTTAGGTTTGTTCATTTCTAATCCAAACCATCTCCAAATGAGATGAAAAATTATACAGAACTTTATGGTGAACCCAGGGACCACTCACCCAAGTTTGGGAGGGTTTAGAAATTGTTTAACTATCTAATTAAATTCGGCTAGAATTATTGAATTTTTCTAAAAACTATAGAAAAATATTCTCCAAAAATTCTCATTTTTGGATAGCACCTAGATATATGTAAGATTAGACCACACTCCAAATTTCAAGTCATTTGGATGACTGAATTGGAGTGGGGAATTTTTCTATGGTCAAGGCAGCCCTCTGGATAGACCCCACTAAAAAGGGTGTTGTGGTCTAACCAAGATTCCGAATCGAGTGAAATTAATTTTTAATTAAAGTAGACTTCAAGGGCTACACTTCCTATGTTGATCATTTTTCCTGTAGGAGCCTCTAGGTATTTTTCCCAAATTATTTAACATGATAGATATCTCATTCAGAAATTGATTCAAAAATAAAAATCTAATTAAAAGACATTGTTCATCTTCTTCTACAGCCCGAAACCAGAGCCTAAAACCTAAATTCCTGTAGCTTTTTCCAAGCTATTTCCCGACCATCCAGCCATCTCCCTGGCCGGCCACCACCACCACCTCCGTTGAGGCGAGGGCTATCGTCGGGCGGCGGCACAGCCGCCGGAGAGGCGGTTTCCGGCGAACCCGCCACCATGAAATTTTTGGAAAACCACGAAGACGCTCACCCGATCTGGCTCTTTTGAGCCCGATATCTCTCCTAACGATTCCTAAGATCTATCCGCAGAAGAAGAGGGAGGGGAGGACCTTGTTCGCGGGTTGAAGGCGTGCAGAGCGTCGGGAAGTCATTTGCGCGGTGGTGGCGTCGCCGGAAATTCTTCAACAACAAGGGGAAGTCTGAAACGGTTTGAGGGAGTGTAACCTTTTCCTCTTGCTCTTAGGAATCTTTTATAGATCAGCAAATGGGGAGGGGAAAGGGTGAAACGTTGGAGATGAAACGTTGGCGGCCATTAATAACACCCTTATGACGTTTCGGTTATGACGAATGGCAGTTGAAAAGTTGGAGATGAAGAGGTGTTTGCCAGGTGGCAATTTCCTTTTGGACCCACTTTTCCTTAATTATTAACATAATTAAAGTAGGGAACGACCCATAAATACTCTTGATTTTCATCACCACAGTCAGAATTTACTAAGGCGTCGGTTACCGAAATTTCCAGTGTGGCTGACGTTTCGGCCTTGGTCACGGGCGTGACACATAGGTCACGGGCGTGACAGGCCCGGTTAGCAGTTCTGAGTTTGACGATCGTCGAACTGAGATCGACGATCGTCGAAGGGTGGTCACGGGCGTGACACATGGGTCACGGGCGTGACCGGCCTGGTGACCAATTCTGGTTCGACGACGTCGAACTGACTTCGACGATCGTCGAGCGTGTCACGCCCTATGTCACGGGCGTGACATTGTTGGTCACGGGCGTGACATGCCTGTGTGGACAACTTTGGGTCGACGAACGTCGACCTGAAGTCGACGGTCAAGGTCACGCCCTATGTCACGGGCGTGACATCTGGGTCACGGGCGTGACAGGCCACTTCCGCGGCGATCATATAACTGAGATCGGGTTGGGTCACGGGCGTGAATGGGTCACTACTGGGCCGGGTTGGAAATGCGCCCGACGATCGTCTCCCGGAGATCGACGATCGTCGAATGAGTCACGCCCAAGGTCACGGGCGTGACGGGTCAGTCACGGGCGTGACCAACCCATGACCCGAGATTTTGGTCGGTTATTTCAAGCTTTGGACTCCCTAGGGGTCTAGCCGGAAATGGGATATTACATTTCTGATATCTTCTAAGTCTGGGACTTTTGAGGTCCTTTGCTATCTAGTCCAAGGAAGTAGAACTAACAATACTTAGCCTAAACTCTAGGACTACTAGACAAGACCCTGGCTATACAATTTTTGGTCAGACTATGCCTAAATTAGTAAACCTAGCCCAAATCCAACTAGGGATCCAACAATATCTCCCCCTCTTTGGGTGAGGTCACTAATACAAAACAAATTAAGCAATCATAAAGCAAAAGAAAATATATCTTACAAAAATAAACATTCAGTAGATATTTACAACACATGCTTCATGAAATAAACAAAAATAGATTTCAAATGTAAATGGGAACAACACAATAGATAAACTCATTTTCTCTATTTATCTTTATCCTTGTCTGATCCTTCAACATGCTATTTGAATATGATTTCCCTGTTTGGATTGGCAGCTTCTTTCTTTGACATATACATATCAAATGTTCCAATAATAGTTTGAGATGATGTTCTTGGAACAACATCCTCTAGGTGAAGTTTCATGTAATTATCAACATCAAAGAACTTATTTGCTTTTGCATACCTTTTCAGCTCTTCTTTTCTGTAAGCTAACATTGTAGAATTTTTAGAGATGTCCTTGCCTTCCGCCTTTGCTTTATTGATCAAAGAGAGTCCTACAAGCTCTTGATATCTAGCCATCTTGGCAGAGGTATCCTATTCTGGATACAAAAAGAGGAATGGGAGGAGACTCTGGCCTTTTTGGACTACAGTCCTGCTTTTGTTCTTGAGTAGGAGCTTTCTTGGAAGAGTCTGGAGGAGGATTACTTGAAGAGGTTTACTGAACTGCTTTGCCTAGGATGTCTCTCATATGTTTTGGTCACAGGAGTAGGTTTTTGAATGATGTTACCTGAGGATCTTGAAGAGGGAGGAGGAGGAGGAGGGTCTTTCCTTAATTGTCTTGGAGGAGACCTATACCTTCTCCTCTTCTTCCTTTCTTTTTGTTCATTCCTTGACAACCATATCCATTTAGGCATTCCAGGATAAGGAGTTATCTTATGCAAAATATAATATGGAGTGTCATTATTTGGGTTTGACTTAGGAGAGCCTTAGGAATAACCTTTCTTTTCTTGAATACTTTATTCTTGCCATTATAAGAATCATAATCATCTGCTATATATTCTTCAGAAGAACTCTGTGGGTTGTCATATAATGTATCAATCTCTGTTATAACTTCCTGTGGGATTTGCTTTTTAGCTTTAGGTGGAATAACTTGAGGAAGAACCACTGCATCTGAGGCCATTTTAGCTTCCTGAGCAATGTATGATGCAAAAATCTCATCCATATCTGGCAATGGAGAAGAGGAGAAGACAAAAGTGGGAGGAGAAAAGGCCGGCGGCTAAGAAAATTTATCCTTAGCCACCTTAATAAGCTTTGCTTCTGGAACTGAAATAAGTTCAGGATCTGGAGCTTCAAAGCTTATG
This sequence comes from Platanthera zijinensis, assembly GCA_039513925.1. Taxonomy (NCBI): domain Eukaryota; kingdom Viridiplantae; phylum Streptophyta; class Magnoliopsida; order Asparagales; family Orchidaceae; genus Platanthera; species Platanthera zijinensis. The sequence continues at coordinate 189,736,082 of CM077084.1, forward strand.
AATTTGCTGTAGAATTTCTGAACTGAAAGGAAATGTATAAAAAACTATATCTGTACACAATTGAAGAGAGACAAAAGGAAGACATTCTCTATACAAAAGATCTAAAGAATTAAGTACTGAATTCAGTTCAAGATCTGGAAAAATGAAACAATTTCCATAAAGAATATCCACAAAAAGAGGTAACTCAGTTGACTCAAAATTTGAATCAAAAAATTCAATAAGTTCTGCATCAGGAATCTCTGTATCAACAATGTCTTCATCTACTGTTGTTACTGCTGTTGCTGCTGGATCTTTTGCTGCTGTTACTGCTGGAGCTTCATCTTCAAAGAGTATCTCCCCCTGCCTGGTGTTAGTAGTAACTTGAGCCAGGCCCCTAACAGAAGAATGAGGGATAGGGAGGGCAGAAAGCTGAGCAGCAAGAGTGGAGATAGAAGAAGCAAGAGGTGAAATAGCCTCTATTATAAGTTGTTGAAGTAGGGGTGTGACTGATTGCAGTATCGAGGAAATAGAAAGTGAAGTTAATTCCATGAATTCTGGATGGGTTTGAGTAGAGACAGATGGATTGATAGAAGAGGATAAGGGATGATAATCTGTCATGAGTTCATCTGGAGGAGATAAAGAATGGCTTGGAGATGAAAGAAGGTTGAATGATGGTAGTGATGAGAAATTTTGAAGTGGAGGTATATCTACAAGATGAGAAGGAAGAGGGGACAGAGGAGGAGTAATAGAATCTGGTGAGAGATCTTGCTCTAGATATTGTTGTACAGGAGAAGAAGTTGGGGATTGTGGAGGTGTAGCTTGATTAACTGGTGAAGAAGGGTTAATGGGGGAAGCAGGAGGTATAGGTGTAGGTGTGTGTTGATGAACTATAGTTGTAGATATTTGTTGGAAGGATGTGGAAGGAGTTTGAACGAGGGGATTAGGATGAGGAACAGAATTGTCCTCTATAGAGTGGGGAGCGGCTGGAACAGCCCTGGTACTCTCAGAAGTCTTGGAGGAGGAAGCCCTGGATGGATAGGGGATGTTCATTTCCCACCTACCAAATAAGGAGAAGGTCAGCCTCTTCGAGGCATTGATGAATACGATCGGGGCGACCAGTGATTCAGCGGCCTTTGCCTGAAGGATGACGCCAAGTATCCTCCCAAAACACACTTCTTTCTTAGTGTTTTTCTTCCTTATCAGATCAAATAAAATCTGAGCCCAGTTAACGGCTTTCTTATTAACTACAACACACATAACTAAAAACTGTTGTCTAATAATATAGCATGGGCGGTATGCTTGCCCAGGAAAACCTTGCCAACTACGTCTACAAGAAAATTATACTTTGCAGACAAATGTTTCTTCGGCAATTTATTGGGGTTATCTCCAGAATATCCTATTAAAGTCAACATCTCATCAAATTAAGAAGAATCAATTTCAAGTTCTTCTTCTCCATTTACTAAATCGAAAATTTCTGTAAGAGTTTCTGGGGTTAGAGGGATGGAGTTACCCACTATGGTTCCAACCATGGTATCAGCGTCTGGAGCCGATGACGAGTAAACACATTCTCTGATTTCAGTCTCTGTTATCTTCATTCTGGTTGTCATCAAGTTCTTCAAGTGTAATTCTTCAAACAACCGCAAAATATCGATTAATATCTGATCTGAGTGTTGAAACAATTCAAAGTCAATGTCGAAACCCATGTCAAACTTAATTCCTGCGAGAGCACCTGCCGGAATCGCCATAGTCGCATACAACAAGGAAACAGAAAGATCAAGTGCAAGGGAACTAAAAGCATGGGATGGAGGTCGAAGAAAACCTATTTATAAGGTTTTTCAGAATATGAAACGACAAACTCCATCCTACGGAACATAAGAAATCTTTGATCTGGGGTCGACTAAATATTTTATTGACAAAAGAGTTCGTCGATCTCAGTCAGAAGAAGGGAAACTTTTCGTCATTCTCAGGTCGACGAAAGTTTTCTGAATCCAGATCGTCGATCTCAGGTCGACGAAAAATGACTTACTAAGAGAGTTCGTCGATCCCAGGTCGACAAAAAATCTCAAGAACTTTTCCTTAGGTTGTCGAAATCGTTCGACGAAATTTGAAGAATTCGTCGACCATAGACAAAAATTAAATTAAGGCTTCTCCATTTGTCATACCAAGCTGATTTATTAAGAACAGATGGTTCCTCTCATCCAAAGGTTTGGTGAATATATCTGCTCTTTGCAAATCAGTGTATATAGAGACAAGGTTAATTTTATTTTTGTCTACACACTCTCTAATGAAATGATGCCTAATATCTATATGCTTAGTTCTACTGTGATGGACTGGATTTTGTGCAATGGAAATTGCACTTGTGTTATCAAATAATAGAGTTGAATTATTTAAGTTGAACCCATAGTCTAGAAGTTGGTTCAGGATCCACAGCATCTGGGAACAGCAACTGCCAGGTGCTATATATTCTGCTTCAGCAGTTGATGTAGACACAGATTATTGTTTCTTGCAAAATCAAGAGACTAATCTAGTACCATGGAATTAGCATGTTCTAGAGGTACTTTTCTTGTCTACTCTGCATCCAGCAAAGTCAACATCTGAGTATCCAATTAACTCAAACTCTGACTCAGTAGGATACCAAATTCCTAGACTAGGACCACTCTATATATCTTAAAATCCTTTTTAAGAAAGTAAGGTGAGATTCTTTGGTGTTCACTTGGAACCTAGGACTAAGACATGTAGAGAACATTATGTCAGGTCTGCTTGTTGTAAGGTATAGTAGAGATCCAACCATGGCCCTATATAATTTCTTATCAACAGGTTTCTCAGGTTCATCAGAGTTAATTACAACATTTGCAGCCATAGGTGTTTTCTTGGCTGAGGTATCTAACATCCCAAACTTTTTGATCAGCTCTTTAGCATATTTAGATTGGGATATAAAGATGCCATCACGTAGCTGCTTCACTTGGAGACCAAGAAAGTAGGAGATCTCACCCATGCAACTCATCTCAAACTTTAAATGCGTGAGGTCAGAGAACTCCTTGCATAGTTTGGAATCTGTAGACCTTAATATAATATCATCTATATAAATTTGTACTAATAAAATTTGATCCTTATGGTGCCTAGTGAATAATGTCCTATCTAAAATGCCTCTAGAAAATTTATGTTCTAAAAGGAAGCTAGATAAGGTCACATACCAAGCTCCTGGAGCTTGCTTTAAAACATAGAGAGCTTTATACAATCTAAAGACATAAGAGGGATGAGTTGGAGAGTTGAAACCTGGAGGTTGTTTAACATAGACATCTTATTTTAGTTGTCCATTCAGAAAGGCACTCTTGATATCAATTTGAAAAACAATGATATTCTTATTGGTAGCATATACAAGGAAGATCCTGATTGCTTCCAGCCTTGCAACAGATGTAAAAGTCTTGTCATAGCTAATCCCTTCCTCTTGCCTATAACCTTGAGCAACAAGTGTTGCTTTATTCCTTATGATGACACCTTGGGCATCCAGTTTGTTTCTATATACCCACTTAGTTCTAATGAATGAGTAGTCTTTGAGTCTTGGAACTAAGTCCCAAACTCTGCATCTCTTAAATTGATTGAGCTCCTCTTCTATTACAATGATTTAGTGTGGATCTTGCTCTGCATCTTTAATGGATTGGGGCTCAATTTGAGATATGAAGCATGCATGCATAAAATTTTTATTGAATTGATGCCTTGTCTGCACACCAGCAGACATGTCTCCAATTACTTGAGATGTGTGGTGATCTCTAAGTGTGACAAAGTCTGTGGGTGGACTTGGTTGTTCAACAGCTTGGGGAGTAAATTCCTTTGGTGGAATAGGATTAGCTGTTGTTGGTTCTGCATTGACATCAGTTTCTTCATCATCACTATCTTCAACAACATATTGAGGAGGATGTATAACAGCCTCATTGATGAGGGTCAACTCAGTTAACATATCACACATGTTAGGTACCTATAAAGTTTCACTTGTAGAAGCTGTTTTCTCCCTGTAAAACATGTTAGTCTCATCAAAATAAACATGAATAGACTCTTCAATTTTAAAAGTAGATTTGTTATAAACCCTATACGTCATTCTTACTTTGGAATATCCAAGAAAAATTCCGATATCAGACTTGGATTCAAACTTTCTAATGTGTTTCTTATTATTGTTGTGAATATAACATAAGCATCCAAATATTTTAACATAGTCTATTTTAGGTTTCTTCTGTTTCAGTAGCTCATATGGAGTCTTATTCTTAAGCTTGTGTATAAGACTTTTGTTTAGCACATAATTTGTTGTTCTTAAAGCCTCTGCCCAAGAGGATAAGGCCAAATAAGCATCTGCAAGTAATGTGCCTGCAGATTCAATTAGTGTTCTATTCTTCCTTACAGAAACCCCATTCTATTGAAGTGCTCTAGGAGCTGAGAAGCATTGTCTGATACCTTCCTTTCTACAGAACTCATGCATAAGAAGACACTCAAACTCAGTACCATGATCACTTCTGATCAATATAACTGGAGTAGAGTACTCAATCTGTATGTTCTTGAGAAATTCTGTAAGAATCTTAAAGTTATAAGACTTAGATCTCAGAAAGAAAACCCAAGTGAATCTAGAGAAGTCATCTACAGTCACTAAAGTATAAGATTTCTCTCCTAGACTTTGTACTGCTATAGAGCCAAAAAGTTCCATATGTAATAAGTACAATATCCTAGGTGTGTCACTTTTGTTTAATGATTTAAAACTACTTTTAGTTTGCATGCCTAATTGACAAGCCCTGCAAAGTCTTTTCTTCTTACAGGGGTAAGAAGGCAATCCTCTAACAAGGTTGTCCCTAGATAATTTTGCAATGTTTTTCAAGTTAACATGACCTAATATCCTATGAAAAATTTAATAATTATTACTAGTTGAATTAAATAAGCAAATTTCAGATTTGGCTGACTAGAAGTTAACTAAGTAAATATTTCCTACTCTAGTGCCAGTCAATACTACACTATTTTCCAAAGAAGTGATAATACAGGAGGTTTTAGTAAATGATACCTGAAACCTTTCATCACATAATTGACTTATGGAGATTAGGTTGTGCTTCAGTCGGCTTACATATTCTACATTACGTAAGGTAACAGCTCCAACTTTAACTTTACCATAGCCTTCAGTCTGGCCACAGTTGGATTCACCAAATATTACTTTTGGTCCTAGCTTTGCCTTGTAGTGTGTTAGGTTGTCCTTGTTTCCAGTCATATACTTAGAACAGCCATTGTCTAAATACCACTGTTTCTCTGTGGTAAAACAGTCTTTTACCTGCAATGAAATAGATTTGTCATTTCTGACCCAGGTTACCTTGGGTCCTTCTTTCTTCACATAATTAAAACTAGAAATGTAAGAGTATTCAGGTTGGCTTTTATAACCTAAAGGATGATATTTCCTAGGTGGGATAATCCATTGATTAAATTTATTATTAAATATTCTAGGTGGATTATAAATTTCAAAATGATTGAGATATCTGTTATGCTGATCTGGGATCGACGAACTCTAGTAAGTTCGTCGACCTGAGCTCGACAAATTGGGATAATATCTTTGATCTCTGCTCGAAGAATGAAGGTATTCACTCCCAGGGCACCAATATCATCGATCTTTGGATGATGAACCATACTGGTTTCGCCAATCGTAGGTCGAAGAATAATTGTAGCTATGGTTTGTATTAAGAGTTCGTCGTTTTGAGGTCGATGAACTGTTCAATTTCGTCGATCTGAGTTCGACGAAAACTCTTGAACATTGTTGTAGTTGTTTTTCTTCTTATTCTTGGATTTCTGTTTTAGTTCCATTTTCTTTAATACTTTATTTACTTTATCTACTTGTTCAGTATTCTTTTTAACCTTATTTGAAATAAAATTTACTAGTTTAGATAACTAATTCTTCTTGATTATAGGTGGTTCACTAGATGATGCACCTAGTCCTAGTTTACTATTATTAGTCCTAGCATTTATAGTACTAGTTATGTCTAACAGTTGTAAGCTTCTACCATTGAGAGATTCTTCTAATTTCTTGGCCTTTCTTAGTTCAGATTTAAGGAAAACAATTTGTTTATTTGTTGAGTCAAGTTCAATTGTTAGTTTAGTATTTTCAGCAATGTGCTTGTCTTGATCAGTTAATCATTCTCTAGAAGTTAAATTACTTTTTAAGAGTTAATTAAATATATACACATTGTTTTAAATTCAATTTTAAAACTATCAGAACTATAATCAAATGATGATAGTACCTGATCAGCTTTTGGCTCTAAAGCTTCTTCATTATCAGATTGTTGATGCACGAAAAGCGAAGGCGGAAACGAGCACCAGCAGCTAACTATTCGAGCACCTAGGGAAGTAAAGAAAAACAAACTGCGAGCAGCAGTCTACTTGGCGGACTAGAAAAGGAACAGAAAAGCAAGAGCCGTGCAGCACGGCAACACAAGACTTCGCCCGTCGCGGCCTGAATGCCTCTCCTGCGACGGGCTTACTTTTGATTGCAAAGGAGGGGTTACAAGAAGGGAAAAGCAAAGCAAAGCAGAAAGCAAGCTGGAGACCGCAAAGCCAGAGATTCGAGTCCGCAGCCTTTTACAAGTGGGCTCCTGGGCTCGAGTCAGCGTCCTTTGAGGTGCACCACTTCCCCCTATTTATAGGCTGGGGGCCTGCCCCAGCGGGCAGGGCTAAAATAACCGGCTGCCCGAGGGTACAAAAGAGTCGGGCAGCGGTGACGGGAATCAAAAAAGAGAAGGAACAAGCAGTCCGCGCGGGACCGGCGGACTGGGCCAGCGAGCTGGAGACCTCCCTTGGTCGTATCGAGCGCGGTTCTTTCAAATTAGCTGCGACCTGAGCGATCTGGGCGGCCTGACTCGGAGCTCGCCGGCCTGAGCTTGACTCATCGATTGGAGGTCGTCGATCTAGCAGAGCTGGGAACCGAGGGCGACCTGAGCGGATTGATAGCTGGAGTCCGCCTAGGTGACGGACCACGTCAACTGGCGAGCTGGGCGAACTGAGCACTTGAGTGCAGCGAGGGAAGGGCAAGATGCCTAGCTGGAAATGTTGCGGATTCTGGGGTTAACATAATCCCCGCACATTTTTGAGTTTTGGAAAATTCCGAAAATGTTTCCTTAACCGCTGAGTCCGCAACTATCATTAATGCTTGTTTGTGCTATAAATACTTGCCGGAAGCCCTGTCTTCTGTCAGAATTGTCTGCGCGACGGGTCGTTACTCACCACTTGCGGTCTCAACTTTCCAGTCCGGCATGGAAAGGCTAGGAAACTTCTTCGGCAACCTTGCTGCTCCGATTGAGAAGCCGAAAGTGAGTTCCCGGCCTAAGAAATCGAGCCATCGAAAAGATGTGCCTGCTCGCCATCAGGGGGATAGTTCAGGCCGGGCGAAGCAAGATCCAGTCCGCGATACTGAAAAGACTACGAATGCTCCTCTAAGTCTTCTACGGGAGAAACCGAATCCGCCCTCCGTTTCTGACAAAACCCTGCGAACTCTTCCAGCATGGAGGTGCATCACTCTCCTTCTGGGACTATAATGCTGCGGATAGAAACGGATAAGGAAGTTTCATCGCCGAAAGTCCAGCAGTAGGGGATCGAGGAGAAGCTTCCTGCTGGCGAGCCGATAGTGGAAAGGGGAGAGGAGGTTGCCGAGGAGCGAGATAAGGAGTCCGCCGAAAACGCGGCCAAAAGTTCCATCGAAAAGCAAGTTGTAGATCCAGTATCTTCCTTGGCGCTGACTGTCGCTCCAACCTCAGTTCCCGAAACAAAGCCGGTCGTCATCGACTTAGAGAAGACTCCTGAAGAGAAAAAGAGGAAGAGAGAATAGTAATGTCGCGAGCGGGTAGAGAAGAAGTTGAAAGTTAGGAAAGAGAAAAATATCTCTAAGCGGACTGGAGCTGCGAGCTTGCAGCATAAGCCGCGAGAAAAGGAAGTCCAAGATGATCTCGTCACCCCCGATCCTCTGCTCGCAGAAGGTGATCCCCCCTCCACGCTCAGCTTATCAACCATTGAGATACTCGACTCTATAGATAATGATCAGCTTGCGAGTATAAATCGCTCTCTACTGGAGGTGCTGCAGCCTGATACCGCAACTAGAGGAGAAAATCTTGCCGACCCTTCTTCTTTTCTTCCAGCTGAAGAGAGGGAGAAGACCGAGGAGCAACTCGCAATGATGAAGGCGAAGGTTGAAGCGGCCTCAGAGAAGATCGTGGTAGATAAGCGGGCTGAGGATCTTCGGATTGCTGCCGAGCTGATGCGATCTGGTAAGTTGCAGCCGGAGACCAAGCGGTTTCAGAGCTCTTGGTTGTACAAATCCCCTCCACGAAAGTCGCGGCCAGTCAAGATCCTTACAGAAACTGATGACATAGTCGCCTCGAGCAGATCGCTGGCCGAGACAAGAGCACTAGTCCGCCGTGAATGGAGGCGTCGCCTAGAGGCTTTTGATCCGGAGCGCGTGAGGCGACCTATCCTTGATAGTCGCCAGATCGCCGCGAAGATAACCAAAAGTGGATAAAAACCTTTTCCCTTTTTTCTTTTTTTTGGGACTATTGCGGCTTGGATACTGAGGCGACTTTACTTTTTTTGTTGCAGTTCAGAAGTCCACGCCTGATTCTGTCGAGGTCGGCGAGATCGTGCCCACGCCACCAAATATGTCGGAGGCTGCGGCGCGGACTGCTGATGAGCTCGCACAGGAGGAGCTGCCTGCTAAAGAAGACAGTGCACCGTTAGCGAAGAAATATGAGGAAGGGTTATGCGAGCTTCGAACTGAACTAAAGAAAAGCAAAGCGCGGGAAAAGATCCTAGAAAGCGAGGTCGCCGGCCTTTCATCCGCACTCGAAGGAGCGAACAAGGAGAAAAATCGACTGAGCGGAGATGTCAGACATTATAGGAATAAATATTTGGCTTTGGCGAGAGAAGGAAAAAAGCAAGTAAGCGAAGCCGCTGGGGTGAGGTCGCAAATGTCTCAGCCTGCTGTGGGGGAGGGATCGGCCCCTGCGGCAAGCGGGCAGCCCGCGGTGGTCGCAGATCCAACCCCGGGAGTTCAATTAATTCCATTTCCGCGGGTAGTCAGAGACATGGCTCATATGCACCGCACCTTCAATAACATGCACCATCTGGTTTCCCAGCTCTACTGCGAGATCTTGCGAGGGACCGACCAGGCTGCTCACGTTGGAATGGAGGAGGAGGTGCGACCTGCTCTGAGAGACTGCGGAAGGCGCTAAGGCCTAAACATTTGTTTTCAATTATTTTTTAAGCTGTTGTATAATATTGTTGCTGAACCTCTTTGTTGTATGATTGTATCTGTGCTGTGATGCTACTCTGCTTGTTGCATACTATTATTTTTTCGGATAATCCCGTTGTGGAATGTAAGTTATGCGGGCTGGCGTTTTATTGGCAAACTGCGGTTTCTGCGGATTTTCTGTGAGTTTGCAATTATTTGCAGGGAAAACAGGAAAGAAGCGAGTTGAGCAAACTGGCTTTGAATCCGCAAAGCCTTGAGAAATATCTAATATTGCAGGGAAAACAGGGAAGTAGCGAGCTGGGCGGACTGGCTTTGAATCCGCAAAGCCTTGAGAAATATCTGATATTGCAGGGAAAACAGGGAAGTAGGGAGCTGGGCGGACTGGCTTACCGATCTGAGCGGATTGACGGTTGTCATGTCAGATGGTTTTTATATAAATAGGGTCGTCATTCTCTTTTTGTATAGAAAAACAGTGGGAGCTGAAGCCTTGCGGTCTGAAAACATGGTATCCGCACGCACTGAAGCCGCAGCCGCCTTCCATGCTGCTGATCATAAAAGGAGTAGGCTAACCGAAGCCGACCTGGAGGCTTTCTTGGAAGTTCACATGGTGGGCTCGCCCGTACTCGCGCGGCTCCCAGAACACCACGAACGACTGAATTTTTCAACCGCTACCCAGCTCGCAGTTCCAATAGATCATTTTGACTGCGGGTTCAAATTCCCCCTGCTCTGGGAGGTCGCAGAAATCTTTGAGCATTATGGGGTGGTTCCGGGCCAGCTTGCCCCGAACAGTATGGTTGCCATCTGCAGTTTCATTGCTTACCTGCGAGCTGAGAGGGTTGAATTTTCCTTGAAGATTTTCAGGAAAATTTTCTCTGTTCGCTCCATCACTCCGACGGGAGACTGCGAGTACAAAGGCATCATCTACTTCTACTGCAGGGGAATGAAAGTTGTGGGCTTGCCGAACAAGATCCACAACTGGACCTCCAGGTATCTTATCTTTGAAGGCGACCTGGGGTTCCTTCATACCAGTCCGCAGCTGCGCGTAGATGCTGACTTCAAGAGCGTGCGGCTGAACGATGCCGAGGCCGCCATCGTTAAGTTCCTTGATGGAGCGAGGCTGGATGTCGACTATTACATCCCGCTGCTGCCTGGGCTGGATACTGTTAGCCGCCAAGAGAGTAAGTCTTTGCGACCTTCATTTGTATCCGCAACAACCTGGGAATTTTAGTAAACTTTCTCTCTTGCAGCGACCTTGGCGGTGCCCGCAAATCTGCCCATTGCGCCTGCGGGACAAACTCCTACGCAAGGGGAAAGGAGAAAAGAAATCGCAAAAAAGAGGAGGGAAGACGGAGACCTCGCTGCGGGTTACTCTTCCGATGGCAGCTTCGACATTGCGGGCTTCGGCGAGAAGCAAAAGGATCTGAGGGGCAACCCCATGATCCACTGGCATGAGATGAAAAAGTATGTCCGCCTATCGACGGCTCTTCCCTCCTGGAGGAGTCCGCGCCCATCTCGCCATGCCCACGTCGCCCTGTCCGCCTTGTACGGGAAGCAAAACCTTCGCGATCTGCAAGATGTGGCACCTGATGACCTCCCCCTTCTTGCTGCGCAGGCCAGTGCGAACTCCGCCGTCACCAACCACTTCTTAGGCAGGCTTACGCGCGAGCTGCTTAGGGACAATGCGCGGTATAAGAAGGAAAGCCATTCGCTGAAAGAAAGGAATAAGCGACTTGGTGTAAAAGTTAATCAATATAAAGAAGACAAGGCCGTAAGTGCTTAGTTAGCCGTCGTTAATCATGCTTATCTTTCGCGGACTGATGTTTTGATTTCTTTTGCAGATCGCATATGAGGTGACCAACCCAGACTTTCAAAAGGCCATGTTTCCTTTTGTAAGGGAAAGCGTCGAGGTCGCGCTCGAGCGCGTTATCAGCGATGGGTACGCGAAGGCTGGGGTAGACTCTATTCCTTTCCTGAAGCTTTTCCTGGAGCTAAAGGATAAGGTTGCCGAGTTCGAGCAAGCTGATAAGGGGAAAGCGGTTGCCGAGGATGACGAGGAGGAGTCCGCTGACGAGGAAGTTGCTGAAGACGTGGCCTCAAGTCAGCAGCAAGGAGGTCAGTCGGATCAGTCCGCTAACTCCAGCTCTGGTGAGAGCAGCTCGCGAACAGAACCCTCAGCCGCTTCTCACTCTGATGACAGCAGCAGCAGTGACTCAGGCGGCTATTCGCCTAGAGTGGATGTGGATGGGTCGAGCCCGGAGAAGCCTGCGGACAAGAAGCAGAGGACATAATAGTAATATATATTGTAATTTTTTGGTTCTCTTTAATGTAAGGGGGCGGACTCTGCGCGAGCCTGCCAAGACATGTAAATATGTTTTTGAATGAATAGAAAAAGGATATTTTTCATCTGAGATGTTCTGCTTTTTTTTCCTTGCTTATGTTTTGAAGTCGCACTTTATATGTAAATCTTTGTCATTGCTTTGCTGTATGTTTAGAGCTTGCTGAAATTGCATAACCACAGCTTGCTGTAATATGAAAATATTCTAAGCGAAGAGAACGTGTAAAGCGAACTTGGACGAGTTCGGTTGGCAGTCCGCGCTTTGCAGAACAGAAAAACAAACTGCGAGCAGCAGTCTACTTGGCGGACTAGAGTCACCGTCCGCAGATATTTACGTTTGAATTTTTTCTAAGTAATCATTGTATGCATCGAACAAATTCTGCGGACTAGGCGAATTTAGAAAACCAAAGTCCGCACTGCATCAGTCAGCAACATCAGAAATGACCTGTAATTCATAACTAAGCGGGTAGGAGCGACCGGAGTGGCATTGCTTTCCACACAAGATTATGGACTACCGAATCAACCAAGGGACGGCGGACTGAGCGGATAAGACAACTGGAGTCCGCACTTCACTAATAAACAATATCAGAAATGATCTGTAATTCACAACCAAGCGGGTAGGTGCGGCCGGAGTGGCATTGCTTTCCTCACAAGGTTATGAATTACAGAATCAACCCAAGGGACAGCGGACTGAGCGAATAAGACAACTGGAGTCCGCACTTCATCAATAAACAATATCAGAAATGACCTGTAATTCACAACCAAGCGGGTAGGTGCGGCCGTAGCAGCGTTGCTTTCCTCACAAGGTTATGAATTACAGAATCAACCCAAGGGACAGCAGACTGAGCGGATAAGACAACTGGAGTCCGCACTTCATCAATAATGACAACCCCTGTGAAGAAGAAAGCCGCAGTCTGGAGGCCAAGCGGGTAGGTGCGGCCGGAGCGGCATTGCTTCCCTCACTGGACCTCGAGATCTGCAGACTCAATAACTCAATTCACTGCCCTCTTGCTGGAGTACAGTCTAAGTCGATCTCTCGGGCATGTACGGCCGGAGCGGCATTGCTTTCCTTTGAGATCGACAAGACTGTGGGTCTCCTGCAGGCACTGCTTGAGGGTACCAAGGAGTGTTCGAGAGTCACAACCCTAAGATGATCTGGGGGTAGGTGCGGCCAGAGCGTTATTGCTTTCCCCGCGCGATCATCTGGGTTGTAACAATATCCCTTAAGTGGCGTGGTAGAGCTGACCTCCACTTTGCTCCTCCATAATGCAGAAGTGGGGTTAGGTACTAGCCGGGATCCGAAATCTAGTATTGTTGGGTACATTGGAAAATGTGTACTGATTTGAAGAAGCCTAACCTAGCTCAAAGATATACATCAGGTGTATTTGATGTTGTTTTAAGTTGACATGTGCAGGTGAAGAATTGACAAAGTATGCAGAAAAATTCTAAGTCCAAGTGTCGACACAGAGGAAGCAGTGTCGACAATAGAAGAAAATAGTCGACACAACACTGGGAAGCAGTGTCGACACATAGCAGTTAGTCTACAACTACACTGGGAGAATGTGTCGACACAGAAGAAGTAAGTCGACACATCACTGGGAATTTGTGTCGACACAGAAGAAAAGAGTCGACACAACTCTGGAAATTTGTGTCGACACAGAAGAAAAGCGTCGACCTCAACATTGGGAGAATGTGTCGACACAGAAGAGTATAGTCGATCTCAAGATTGTCGACATCAGCTGAATGTGTCGACACAGAAGAAAATAGTCGACCTCAAGTTTGTCGACACCAGCAGAATGTGTCGACACATTGTGATTAAATCGACACATTAAAGCTGATTTAAGAAATGAATGTGTCGACACCTGAAGGCTAAGTCGACACTTACTAAGTTATAATTCTACAACAACTGTGTCGACACACAGGACTTGTGTCGACACACTGAAGAGTCAAGACCAAGTTATTTTCAGAAGAAGCTTGTGTCGACTCAAAGGCAACTTAGTCGACATCACTGAAGACTGTGTCGACACCAAAGTCAATTGTGTCGACACAGATAGACAGATGGTCTCGACACTTTCTGACAGATTGTTTCAACAACTTGTGGTTCAAGACTAAGGCACAGGACTTGTTTGAAGACTTGACAGCTGTGGGTTACCACCGGTTAACTGAAGCTGGTCAGACTTGCCAGAAAACGGTTAGAAACGGATCAGCCGGTTACCATGAAGAATGTCTATAAATAGACTGATTCAGAAGGAGAACAAAAAAAACACAACAGATAGTCCTTTTTTGAATAACTTTGAATCAAAAAGGAAGAGAAGGATCACAATCCAATTCATTTCAAGAAAGTGCTAGTCACTTAAGAAGATCTTCTCGGGAGATCTAAGAAGACTATCTAAGGATAGATCTAAGAAGAGTTCTAATCAGAATTCAGAAGAATCTTTCAAAGTGCTGGATAGAGAGAGGTCAAGCCAGAATTAGAAGAAGAAGAAAGAAACCACCAGTGGATTCTCAAGAAGCTGTTTGGAATCAACTCAGCTAAGTACATTTCAAGAAGCTTTGAAGAAGAAGCTCAGATACAGTTGATTGCATCAGCTGATCAAGAATTGTCTTGCCTTTCTCTCTCAACTTTGGCAAGACAGTTTAATAATCTTTTCTATATTTCTGTAGGATCTGTTTACACAGATCTGAGTTGTAAGCCTATGTTATAAAGGCTGAGTGTAGGAGTGTTGAACTCTGAGTGGTAGGGCTGTTTGCCTGAGTGTAGGAGAAGGATATTCTCTGAGTTGTAGCCTTGGGCAAGGCTGAGGTAGGGCAGTTGTGCCTGAGTTGTAGGAACCAGTTGGGTTCTGAGTTGTAGGATCTGTTGATCAGAGATAAGTGAAAGTTTGCCCGAATCTAGCATACTGCTAGATAGGTGAAGGGGGAAAGTGGATGTACCCAGACCTTGGGGAACCACTATAAAACATTGTGCAATCTGTGATGTTTTATTTTCTGTGATTGCTGTGCCAATTGTGTTAGCTATTAATTGAATTGAATTCTGCCTAGAAGTTTTTAAAAGAAAAGCAGAACCTATTCACCCCCCCCCCCTCTAGGTGTTTAGGCTGCCTTGAAAGTTAAACTATCAAGTGGTATCAGAGGGAGGTTCCTCAAAAAGGACTTAACAGTCTGAGGTAGATCTGAAAGGCAGATTCAAGATTCAAGAAGATGGGTTCTGGAGAGAATCATAAGGAGCTAGGGTCTATGAAATTACCCATATGTAAGAAGGAAATCTTTGGGATCTGGAAAGAGAGAGTCAGATTGTTTATGGAAGCATCTGACCCAAGGATTTACATCACAGTACAAGGAAGGGCCCTTCATTCCAATACAAGAATATCAGTGATGCAAATATCCAAATACCAAAGACAAGACTTATTCAGAAATGACCAAGGATGAAATCATCTTGGCAACCATGGATAAAAGGGCACAGAACATCATTGTCAGTGCCATAGATGATTCAACATTTCAGAATCTGATTCACTGCAAGACCTCCAAGGAGATGTGGGACACATTGATTGTCTACATGGAGGGATCGGAAGAAGTAAGGCTGGACAGAAAGTCTATGCTGAAATCAGGAGTATGAAAGCTTTAGACAAGGAAAATCTGATAGCATAACTGAGTGCTATAAGAAATTCTATAGAATTGTGAATGAGCTAATATCCTATGGAAGAGTCTTCAGTACCTATGAACTGAATGACAAATTCTTAAGATCCTTATCAAAGGATTGGGATACAAAGATCTGTGCCATAAGAGAAGTGGCTAAATT
Source organism: Platanthera zijinensis (assembly GCA_039513925.1). NCBI lineage: Eukaryota > Viridiplantae > Streptophyta > Magnoliopsida > Asparagales > Orchidaceae > Platanthera > Platanthera zijinensis. The sequence goes on from CM077084.1 coordinate 189,751,451, forward strand.
GGCAGAAATATCTCCTCCAACCCTGTTTGGAAAGTTGCTATCCTATGAAATGCAACTTATGGTAAGGAAGGAGGAGGAAAGAAACTCAAGAGGAGAGCATAGAGAAAAGACTGTGGCATTTAATGCTGAAGCCACCAGAAAGAATAGGAGGAAATCACCATCTCCTCCTAAGGAAGTTGAAGAAGATAGTTCTGAAAATTCAGATAAGGGTTCAGTTAGCTGTGATTCAGATGCAGACTTTGCTGCATTCACTAGGCAATTCCAAAGGTTCTTGAAAAAGAAGCAATGGAAGTCTAGGCCTTCCACATCACAGCAAGTTGATGACTATTATCAGAAGAGAAGGTCATCAAGGAAAAGAGAAAAGCAGATCAAAGCCCAGCAAAGCCACTACTTCAAAGATTGTCTGCTATTGTTGCAATAGGCCTGGACATGTAGTGGCTGATTGTCCTGACAAAAGGAAGGAATCTTCAGAAAAGAAGAAGACTTATCAGAAAGGCAAGAAGGAGAAATCCTTTGTAGCAAAGAAAGATAAAAGTCTGTCAGACCAGTCAACTTCAGAATCAGGATCTGAAGCTGAAGCATATATTGACTATATGCTGCATCTGAGGAAGAGGAGTTTATGCAGTTGCTAGACTCCATCAATGAACATCAATGCATGGGTTTGATGACAAGATCAGAAGAGGACATATGCCAGAATCAGTCTGGTCCTAATGAGGTAAATGTCCTTCCTGTACATCTGTTTGTAGTACAAGTGAAGAATCAGCTACATCTGCATCAAGTGATGAAGATGCATCTGGATCTGAAGGAGATGTCTATCAATTGATAGACAAGTATGGGGACTTGTTGCAGGCCCTTAAGAAAAGCAAGAACCTGGTTAAAACACAGGCTCAGGAAATTGCTGAACTAAGGGTAGCAACAACTGAGTTAGAAAAAGTCCTTGATCAAAAATTAAATGAAATTGCCAAGCTGAAGAATATAACTATTATTCAGATGGGCACAATTAATTATACTAATGATCAAGTAAAGAGTCTGGAGGCCAGACTTAGAATTGAAAGGGATTTAGTGGCTAGTTACTCTAAGCCAAAATCTGTCTTACCCTTGATAGATGAATTTGTCACTCAGAAGGGTAAGGCTGGATTAGGATTTAAAGGTAACTCCAGGGCTGGCAGATTCAAGAGGAAAGGCAAAGTCCCCTATTCAGCCACTAAACCTTTCAGTCCCATAAGTTTAGTAAGGAGAAAGTGCCTTCTAACATATATGATCATGAAGACATTCAAGGTCATATTAAGACAAATGTTCTGAAGAACAAGGGTGTTAAGGCAAGCAGGCCTACCTATGGTCATAAACCAAATGGTTTTAAGAAATCAGTAGGTGAAGTTGCAACAGCACCAGCAATGAACAGAAATTCTACTGACAAGGATGTATCTAGATCTAGATACAATAAGTTTGAATGTTGGTGCTGTGGCAAGAGGGGCCATTTTGCATTGGACTGCTGGTATAACACAAGTGTTATAAAGAATAAGAGTCTACCTGTTAGAAGAGGTTATGATAACTTTATTAATGCTAACCTGAACCAAGGACCAAGACTTACTTGGGTTCTAAGGGTAAGTAATTCTGTATTGCAGGTGAATCCAAGTAACCATGCCCCTATATGGTACTTGGATAGTGGTTGTTCAGGCACATGACTGGAACAAAGGGGCTGCTGAAGGAGTATTCATCTGTCAAAGATGGACATAAAGTGATCTTTGGTGGATCTGAAAAAGGAGTCATCAAGGGTTTGGTAACATTTCTTCTAACCTAATTACTATCACCCAAGTGGCCTATGTAAAAGGTTTGAAACATAATCTAATAAGCATAAGCCAGCTGAGTGATCTAGGATATGACATTTCATTTGGTAAGGATGGATGTCATATCAAAAGGTCAAGTGATCAAGAGATCATTTTGACTGGGTATAGGAAGAGAAATGTATATTGCCTTAATTTTGAATGTGAAATAAGGCTTCCCCCATTTGTCTTGTAGCTGATGACAATGCTTCCCATTGTGTTAAGTGGCACAAGAGATTGGCTCATCTAAACTACAAGACAATTGGCCAACTCATTAGTAAAGAACTAGTGAGGAATGGGCCTCAAGTTAAGTGTATAAAGGAAGGGGTATGCTCAGCTTGTCAAAAGGGCAAGCAGACAAAATCCTCATTTCAAAGCCTTGAAAACAAGGATTCTGTGAGGTGCTTATACCTCTTGCATATGGATCTTTTTGGTCCTATGCCAGTTCATAGTCTAGGTAGGAAGGTCTACACTTTTGTGGTTGTAGATGACTATTCTAGATTTACATGGGTGTTCTTTCTAAAACAAAAATCTGAAACCCCAAGTGTACTTACTTAATTTTGTAAAGCAAATTCAGAATGAACTGAATAGTACAGTGGTCAAAATCAGAAGTGACATGGTACTGAGTTTCATCTGAAAGCATAACAAATTTGTGTAAGACTTTGGGATTTTCCAAGAGTTCTCCCACCAGAACACCTCAGCAAAATGGAATTGCTGAAAGAAAGAATAGAACATTAATTGAAGCTGGTAGAACTCTATTGAGTGACACCTCTCTCCCAGAATATTTTTGGGCTGAGGCAGTTAACACTGCTTGTCATGTCATCAATAGGGCTTCTATCACCAAAAGCCACAGAAAGACTCCCTATGAGATTGTGAAAGGCAGAAAACCAAATCTATCCTATTTCAGGATCTTTGGTTGCAAGTGCTATATACTTAACAATGGCAAGTCATATTTGACTAAGTTTGCTGCCAATCCCAGGATGGGATATTTGTTGGTACAGCACAAATAGTAAGGCCTATAGAGTCTTCAACTTAACTACTCAAGTTGTTGAAGAATGTGCATGTTGTATTTGATGAAACAAGATTAATCAATAGTGAGTTGTCTTGTAGATCAAATGACTCAACAAGGTATAAGCAAGAAGATGGACAAGCTCTCCATTGCTGAAGCTTCAAAGGAAGATGAAGCATTGGAAAATGAAGGCTGCTGTCCAGGGGGAGTACAAGAGATAATGGAAGCTGATGAAAACCAGGAGGCTCAGCAAAATGAAGAAGCTGGAGATGCTCAACCTGAAGGAATCTTCCTCCAGCTATAAGATATCTGAGAGATCATCCAACTGATCAGATAATTGGTGATCCAAGACAAGGAGTGCAAACTAGAAGCAGAAATCAAGCACAGTTTTGCATTCAAGTTTCTTGTCCCAGATGGAACCTAAGAAGTTTGAAGAAGCTATCCAAGACCAGCACTGGATTGATGCTATGCAAGAGGAGCTGAATCAATTCAGAAGATGCAAAGTCTGGGAGCTGGTTCCTAAACCAAGAGGCCACAATATAATTGGCACTAAGTGGATCTATAGGAACAAGCTAGATGAGAGTGGGATAATAGTGAAGAATAAAGCAAGGTTAGTTGCAAAAGGATACAGGCAGGAAGAAGGAATTGACTTTGATCAAACCTTTGCTCCAGTAGCAAGGCTGGAGGCAATCAGAATGTTCCTTGCCTATGCAGCCTACCAAGACTTCAAAGTATACCAGATGGATGTGTAGTCAGCATTTCTGAATGGTGATCTTAAAGAAGAAGTATATGTAGAGCAGCCATCAGGTTTTATAGATTCTCTTAAACCTGATTATGTGTATAAGCTTAGGAAAGCTTTGTATGGTTAAAACAAGCTCAAGGGCTTGGTATGAAACCCTATCTACCTTCCTCATTGAGAATAAATTCTCAAGAGGAAAGATAGACAAAACTCTATTCCTTAGGGAATCCAATGGAAAGATCATCTTAGTCCAGATCTATGTTGATGACATAATCTTTGGATCTACTGAAAACAACCTTTGTAAAAAGTTTGCCAAACTTATGCAAGGGAAGTTTGAGATGAACAGTATGGGAGAACTTAAGTTCTTCTTGGGACTCCAAGTAAGACAGACTGATGATGGATTGTCCATATCCCAGTCTAAGTTCACCAAAGAATTAATTAAGAAGTATGGTATGGAGTCATCCTCCACCATGAGAACTCCTATGGGAACTAGTATGCCTATATGCAAAGATGAGACAGGTAAACCTGTTGATGAATCATTGTATAGAGGAATAGTTGGGTCTCTACTATATCTCACTGCTAGTAGACCTGACATTATGTATGCAACATGTGTCTGTGCTAGGTACTAAGCCGGCCCTAAAGAATCTCATTATACTACAGTCAAAAGAATTCTGAGATATCTAAAGGGCACTCCTACTCTAGGTCTTTGGTACCCTAGGAATAGAGATTTTCTACTAACAGGCTATTCAGATGCAGATTTTGCAGGATGTAGAGAGGATAGAAAGAGTACTACAGGTACTTGTCAATTCCTGGGAGGAAGACTAATATCTTGGAGTAGTAAGAAGCAGACCAGTGTGGCAATTTCCACAGCTGAGTCAGAGTATGTTGCTGCTGGAAGCTGCTGTGCACAGCTATTGTGGATGCAGCATCAGCTTAAGGATTATGGTATTCAGGTAAGTAGAACACCTCTTTTATGTGATTCAAAGAGTGCTATTTCTATTACTAATAATCCAGTTTCTCATAGTAGAACTAAGCATATAGAAATCAAATACCATTTTCTTAGAGAACATGTAGAAAGAGGAGACATCTCATTGGAATTTGTAAAAACAGATTATCAAATAGCAGATGTATTTACTAAGCCTTTAGATGAAACCAAATTCAATAAATTCAAAATTGAATTAGGTATGTTAACCATTGATTAATGTATTAACAAAATCATTAACAATGCAATTGAAGTGGTATATAAATAAGTAAGTAGGTAATAACAAACAACATAATCAAATGTTAAAAAAAAAGGACACATTGAAGTTACAGAAATTGGCTAAGTAAGAATGTGTCGACACATTCAGTAGTAATGTGTCGACTCAGAGAAATTATGTCGACAAGTCAAAAATATTGTGTCGACACAGAGAATATGTGTCGACACTTGAAGAGTTATATTGTCGACTTAACCAGGAATGTAATGTCGACTCAACAGGAAAATGGTGTCGACACTTCCAGAATATGTGTCGACACTTATCCTTAGAGTCGACACAGAATTTCTGTTTATCTAAGGTGTCGACATAACCACAAATTGGTGTCGACACATAATAGGCTGAAGTAATGTCGAGACAATAGAAGTTTGTGTCGACACATTCCGTCTGTGTCGACACATTTTTGACTATTTTTGGCGCCTTTTAAACTTCTTTCAACTGAGGCTATAAATAGGTCAAAAACTCATTCTGTCGACACGCTTCCAAGGTTTTCGAGACTAAAACCCTGTGTCGACAGTCTATCTTTCTCTCTTCTCTCAAGCTTTCTCGACGAACCGATGGCGCCAAGGATTGAAGACAACATAATGAAGGGTATGAGTTGGTGCGCCAGGCCTTTGCAGAGGCGCCGCCAGATGTTCAAGGAGTTATCACCCTCCTCTTCTGAGTCAGGGTTAGAATTTCTCATCTCAGAACCTACTAAAATCTGGAAGAAGGAGGTGCACGAGTCTTTATCTCTGCATCAGTCCACTCTACTGGCCTCAAGATTAAGTCCACTGTTCAAGGGACTAAGGTGAAGATTAATCAAAGAAGTTTAAGAAAGATCTTTTAATTGAAAGTAGTTGAGAATGAAGAGGAAGTTCCTATATCTAAGACAAGGGAAGCCCTTCAATGGTGTGGACTAGACTCAGGATTGAAGATTGGAGATGCCTTCAATAGGAAGGGTATGAATCACAAGGGAAATTCTTGTCAGAAGTAGTTGGGAAAGTAATCCTCTGCAAGACAGGGGACATGATTAGGATTTGCATATATGTTCAGCCTGATGACCAGGATAGTTTTTACTATTCCTACTGATTAGTCAGGAGTGATCTTTGACAAGATCAAAGAAGGAATCAAGAAGCCTAACATGGCTAGGATCATGAGCCTGTACTTCACTGGAGTGATTCCTGAAGTGATGCAGCAACTGCAAGGGAGTAAGATTAATCATATGAGAAGAATGGATATGAGATTGTTCTCCAGGTGGGATAGGGTGCTGTCCAAGGATGTGCCTGAAGAGAGCAGGCCAGACACCCCTGTGAAATCCCCTACACAAAATCAAGAATCTGAACAATTACAAGAAGACCCACTAAGGACACAGGTTGAAGAACAGCTTGCCTCATCAATAGTCCAGGAAGTGTTCAACACCTGTACAGATGTAGGGGGAGCAGTTTCCACTCCTGCTCCAAAGGTATCTACTCCTGCTCAGGTATATGGGGAGCTAATGTATTTTACTATAAAAGACATTGCTCATATTCTTATTACTGCACAGGTAGGGGAGCTAGTGTCCACTCCTACTCCAGATACTACAAATACTGAAGTACAAGTACAAGAGGAAGCACAGTTAAACTTGTCTCAAGATTTAACTGCTGCAGAAGTTAAGCTCAACTGGAATTTACTATGGAAGAGTTATTCCCAGATATTGATACTACTGCTGATAAAGTAGGAGGTGGACCAGATATTGAGAAGTCCATAGGTATGGACATTGATCAGGAAATTGAAGTTGAGCCACAGGTTGAGGGTGAGCCAGTGGATGTTGAAGCTGAGCAACAGGTCCCTGGAACTGATACAATTCATCACCTCAAGAAAGAATTCATGTAGAACTCATCTGAAACAGAAACTGAAGAAGCCAGTGTGGCAAAGAAAAGAAAACTTGTTGTATTTAAGAGAAGAAGCAAGCAATTATAAGCAGGCTTTACAGACCACACCTCTACAAGTATCTCCAGCCTTTGATTACAACAAATTTATGATAGATCTACAAGTAAAATTGGATGAACAAAGATGGCTATGGAAAAGTATGTTGATGAAAATAGCAAGTCACTTCAGTTTGACTTAGCTCAGGATATAAAGTCCATCCAGTTTCAAGTAAACATGCATAAAAGGAAATACAGATTGCTTCCACAAGGGTGGCAATGCTGTGGTTTATCTAGCTAAACAACAGGAGGCTATTACTACAAAGGTGGATGACATTGCTTTGAAACAAAGCTATGTTTTGGAAAACCAGCTAAGAATGAATATAATTTAACTGAATCTCATAATGAGATCATTGAGGAAGTAAAGAAGATTGGTTCCAGGTCTGCCTGCAGATAGAGCCAAAGAAAGGAGAATTTGATAAGAATTTTCCAAGCTGCCATTGCATCTGTTAAGACTGCCATCAAAACCTCTCAAAAAGAAATATCTGACAAGCTTCAAAAGTTTAAAACCATTTTTCAAAGAGGTGTGTGAATTATTTGGATGGCCAAATCCGATTTCAAAAGGAAGATCTAAGAGATCATGTATCTAGAGAAGCCATAAAGGGGAGAGGATGCTAATTCATGCAGGCTCAGAGCACTCCAAATGGGTGACCATAGTATTCGAGCCACTTTGGGATATCCCCCATTGTGTGATGATGCTATGGTGGCTGAATCAGGAATACAATCAAATCTACTTGAAGGCAATCAACCTGAGGTTGCCCAAGTCATTTACCCCCCTCCAGATTTTGACATGATTGATCAGAAAGTTCAAGGAATGTATAGTCCTCCAAAGGAGGTTACTAATATTGTCTTTGGAAAGTTGATAAGCCTGAGGCTACTCTGAAAGAACAACAAGATGCTCTATTAGCAAGAAGAAATTCAGAGAGCAGGCTGTACTTAAGCCAGATTATGAGCAGTGGAGTCCTACTTCAAGAACATAATACTCACTGCATGGAAAGCTGTACAAGATAAATTCATGAGAGAGGCAAGTGGTACAATGAAATAGAATGGCAGAAGTATGAGGCAAGACAAGAAGCAATAGTACAATTCAGAAGAAAGCTAAGCTGGGAAGACTGCCATCAGATGCTAAGGAGCCAAGCAAATACTTCCCAAAGCCTTTTCATTATTTTGAAAGGCAAAGGATTAAGGAAGAATCTCAGAAGAAAGCTGATCTTAAAGGAAAGAAAAGCTGAAGATCAGAAGCTCCTGTGACAGCTACAATTCAATCTGGCAAAGGGATTATAATTAGAGAGCCTGATCAATCCTGATTATGTTTTAAGTTCTTTTTTATAGTGTTTTGTAATTTTGTGATGTAATCATTAAATGTAAAACATTGTAATCAAACATTACCCAGTTATAAACAAAATGCAGTTTGGCATATTATAATGTGTATTCTGTGATGAATTGTTTTTTTTTGTTTTGTTTATATTAAAGTATCCTGTTATGTCATTTATCATCATTTAGTACTGTTTATAAATGGTGTATATCATTGGCTATAGGGGTTATGACTTCTCCAAATAGGTGGAGATTGTTGGGTACATTGGAAAATGTGTACCTGATTTGAAGAAGCCCAACCTAGCTAAAAGATATACATCAAGGTGTATTTGATGTTGTTTTAAGTTGACATGTGCAGGTGAAGAATTGACAAATAATGCAGAAAAAATTTCTAAGTCCAAGTGTCGACACAGAGGAAGCAGTGTCGACACATAGAAGAAAATAGTCGACACAACACTGGAAGCAGTGTCGACACATAGCAGTTAGTCTACAACTACACTGGGAGAATGTGTCGACATAGAAGAAGTAAGTCGACACATCACTGGGAATTTGTGTCGACACAGAAAAAAGAGTCGACACAACTCTGGAAATTTGTGTCGACACAGAAGAAAAGCGTCGACTTCAACATTGGGAGAATGTGTCGACACAGAAGAGTATAGTCGATCTCAAGATTGTCGACATCAGCTGAATGTGTCGACACAGAAGAAAATAGTCGACCTCAAGTTTGTCGACACCAGCAGAATGTGTCGACACATTGTGATTAAGTCGAACATTAAAGCAGATTTAAGAATGAATGTGTCGACACTGAAGGCTAAGTCGACACTTACTAAGTTATAATTCTACAACAACTGTGTCGACACACAGGACTTGTGTCGACACACTGAAGAGTCAAGACCAAGTTTTTTTCAGAAGAAGCTGTGTCGACTCAAAGGCAACTTAGTCGACATCACTGAAGACTGTGTCGACACCAAAGTCAATTGTGTCGACACAGATGACAGATGGTCTCGACACTTTCTGACAGACTGTTTCAACAACTTGTGGTTCAAGACTAAGGCACAGGACTTGTTTGAAGACTTGACAGCTGTGGGTTACCCGGTTAACTGAAGCTGTCAGACTTGTCAGAAAACGGTTAGAAACCGGATCAGCCGGTTACCATGAAGAATGTCTATAAATAGACTGATTCAGAAGGAGAACAAAAAAAAAACACAACAGATAGTCCTTTTTGAATAACTTTGAATCAAAAAGGAAGAGAAGGATTACAATCCAATTCATTTCAAGAAAGTGCTAGTCACTTAAGAAGATCTTCTCCGGATCTAAGAAGACTATCTAAGGATAGATCTAAGAAGAGTTCTAATCAGAATTCAGAAGAATCTTTCAAAGTGCTGGATAGAGAGAGGATCAAGCCAGAATTAGAAGAAGAAGAAAGAAACCACCAGTGGATTCTCAAGAAGCTGTTTGGAATCAACTCAGCTAAGTATATTTTCAAGAAGCTTTGAAGAAGGCTCAGATACATTTGATTGCATCAGCTGATCAAGAATTGTCTTGGCCTTTTCTCTCTCAAACTTTGGCAAGACAGTTTAATAATCTTTTCTATATTTCTGTAGGATTGTTTACACAGATCTGAGTTGTTAGCCTATGTTATAAAGGCTGAGTGTAGGAGTGTTGAACTCTGAGTGGTAGGGCTGTTTGCCTGAGTGTAGGAGAAGGATATTCTCTGAGTTGTAGGCCTTGGGGCAAGGCTGAGGTAGGGCAGTTGTTGCCTGACTTGTAGGAACCAGTTGGGTTCTGAGTTGTAGGATCTGTTGATCTGAGATAAGTGGAAGTTTGGCCGATCTAGCATACTGCTAGATAGGTGAAGGGGGAAAGTGGATGTACCCAGACCTTGGGGAACCACTATAAAAACACATGTGCAATCTGTGATGTTTTATTTTCTGTGTTGCTGTGCCAATTGTGTTAGCTATTGAATTGAATTCTGCCTAGAAGTTTTTATAAGAAAAGCAGAACCTATTCACCCCCCCCCTCTAGGTGTTTAGGCTGCCTTGAAAGTTAAACTATCAAGTATCCTACCGCACTAGAGTTGGTAGGCTCCCACTACACGGTGCGAAATCTCCCCTCAACACGTGGTCATCGTGGTGTTATGCTGACACCAACGGTTCTAGGGGAGTTTTTTGCTGAACACGGCAATATCTCCTGGTGTCAAGCAACTGTCGAGAGTTGCGCTCGAGGAGGTAAGAAGGATGAGGCCATTCGAAGAAGTGTTAGTATGAGTATTTAGACAAATATCAATTTTGAGAGATTCGTATAACCATAAAATAGAGAGTTCAGAGAGAACCGTTTTAGTGTTATCCTTGCTCCATATATTTAACTGTCAACATTTAAAACACAAAGATACTTGATAAAGTGTTAGCAAGGAACTTTTTATTAACAATGAACCTCTTTAAGAGTTTACATAGGAAGAAAAGAAAAGAGGTTCAGAAAAGAACCGCTTTAGGTCATCTCCGCTCCACGTGTGCGGCATATCTTCTCCTTCAAATGTTTGTAACCGGTAGGCCCATTCTGAAGTGCTTCCTTAACAATGAACGGTCCTGCCCAACTAGGATTAAGCTTCCCAACTGAGCTGGATCTTGCAGCAGCATCGACCTTTTTAAGAACCAGATCTCCCACTTGAAAGTATTTGATCCTTACGTTCTTATCGAAGTAACGGGCCATTCTTCTTTTAACTTCCTCTTGCCTGATAGCAGCCTTATCTCTGACCTCTTCGATATGCTCCAAACCGAACCTCATTCCCCTCGCTGTTCAACTCAAGCCAATCCTCCGTACCTTGCCTGGCAAGCAGTACTCTAGGCGACAGAACTTCAAACTCAATAGGAATCAATGCCTCGGACCGTGAGAAAGCTTGAACGGGGTTTCTCCTGTTGCAGATGAAGGTGTCGTTCTCAGGGTCCAGAGGACTGAGGGAAGTTGATCAGCCCAACTGCCCTTGAGATTTTGAACTTTCTTCTTAAGCAAGTTGAGGATTTGCTTATTAGCTGCTTCTACTTGACCATTGCTTCTGGGATGATGAAACTGATGCGAAGCGCAGCTCTGTTCCGATCTGCCTGCTGCAAAAGCCTGTCATCTCTGCATTATTGAACTGTGGTCCCTATCGGTGATTATTGCCATAGGGATTCCATGTCGGCAGACTATCTCCCCCAAAATAAAATTCCTCACGACCTGGGTTGTTGTCTTTGCCAGTTCTTTAGCCTCAATCCACTTACTGAAGTAGTCGATCATAACTATAATAAAGTGCCGCTGCCCACTTGCCATGGGAAAGGGCCAATGAGATCCATTCCCAAATAGCAAAGGGCCAAGGGGTTGTAATCAATCTGAGAGATTGAGCTGCTTGATGCTGAAGAGGGGCGAATTTCTGGCATTGAACACATTTTCTTGCATAGGCCTCAGAGTCTTTCTTCATTGTAGGCCAGAAGTAACCTTGCCGCAGGATCCTTCTTCTAATGTTCTTGCTCCCGAATGTCTTCCGCACTCGCCAGAATGCACTTCTCGGAGAATGGTGGGAACCTCACTTCTCTGAAACACATCTGCCATTGTGGAAGAAGGTTTTCCTGTAGAGAATATCGGATATCAAGTAATAGTGTGCTGCCTTCAACTGAATCTCTTCTTATCTATACTGACTGATGTAGATTCCCAGTTGACAGGTAGAGAATGAACGGATCCATCCAAGAGGAGCATTGATCAATCTGCATTATTCCTTCCCCCTCCACTGCCGGGTGGAAAAGCTCAGAAGTTGTCCCTCCTGATGAGAGCCCGTGCTTTGCAAGAACGTCGGCCTCCTCATTCTCTGTCCTTGGGATGTGCTCAATAGTAAAACTTTTGAACCTGCCAACCTCAACCTTTACCAGCACAAGGTACTTTTTCAACACTGGCTCCCTGGTCTCGAAGTTGCCAAGAACTAATGAAGCCATTACCAGTGAATCAGTCTTGATATGGACGTGATCAATTCCAAGCTCTCGTGCAAGCCTCAAGCCGGCTAATAAAGCTTCATATTCTGCCTGATTGTTAGTTACTGGGAAATAAAACTTGATGGCTTGCTCAAGCTTGACGCCATTCGGGTTTATTAAAACTACCCCGCACCCGAGGAGTTTCTACCAGAAGCTCCATCCACATAAATGGTCCAAGCTAAAGGAGACCTTGCTGCCTGGTCCGAGCTAGATTCTGTCATATCAATCAGGAAATCTGCAAGCACCTGTGCCTTGATAGCTATTCTGGGCACATAGGAAATTTCAAACTCACTTAGCTCAATTGCCCATTTAGCTAGCCTGCCTGAATGCTCCGGTTTTTCTTAGCACACTCTTCAAAGGTTGATCAGTAACCATCTGAATTGAATGAGCCTGGAAATATGGTCGGAGTCTGCGGGCAGACATAACTAATGCCAAAGCTAGCTTCTCTAGGATGGGGTACCTTGCCTCTGCATCTTTCAGGATGTGACTGACATAGTAGACAGGGAACTGCCTTCTGCTTTCTTCGCGGACCAGAACTGAACTAACTGCCTCGGGACCAACCCCTAGGTAGAGGAACAACATCTCCCTGCTCGGGGGCATTGGAGTAAAGGAGTCGAGGTTAGCTGCTTTTTTAATTGCTCAAAGGCCAAGGAACACTCTTCTGTCCATTGAAACTTGGACGCTCCCCGAAGAGTCTTAAAGAATGGTGCACTTTTATCTCCAACTCGAGAGATGAACCCCCGAGTCCTGCCAACCTCCCTCCTAACTGCTGAACCTCTTTTGGTGAACGGGAGGAGTCATATTAAGGATGGCTTTTAACCTTATCAGGATTGGGGGCAAGACCCTCAGGAGTAAGGAGATGGCCGAGAAACTCCCTTTACTTGCCCCAAAGATGCATTTTAACGGGTTTAAGCTTTATTTTGTGCCTTCGTAGAGTAGAAAAGGTCTCTACAAGATCTACTAGGTGCTATGGAAGAGACCTACTCTTAATCAAAAGATCATCCAATACACCTCGAGGTTTCTACTTTTTTGCTCTTTAAACACTTGGTCCATCATGCGTTATAGGTTGCGCCAGCATTTTTAAGCCCAAGGGCATCACAAGATAACAATAGCAACCGTCATTAGTGATGAACGATGTGCAAGGGATATCAGGTTTGTGCATTCTTATTTGGTGATAACAGAGAATGCATCTAAAAAACTCATAAACGGATATCCTACCGCAGAATCAACTAATAAATCTATCCGAGCAAGGGGTAGAAATCTTTCGGGCATGCTTTATTCAAACGGGTGAAATCTACACACATACGCCATTTTCCCCCCCAGGTTTCTTAACCATTACAACATTCGAGACCCACTCGGGATACTGGATCTCTTGAACGAAGCGTGCTTTGAGGAGTTTGGCAACCTCCTCTCTGATGGGCTCTGCTAGCTTGACAGCTACATCCCTCTTCTTTTGCTTGACGGGCTTGGCAGCCGGATAAACATTGAGATGATGGCAAGCCACCCGAGATCCACCCCTGGCATGTCCTCCGCTGACCAAGCGAAGACATCCAGATTCTTCTAATAGGCAAGATATCAACTCCGCCCTTTTGATCTTCCCTGGCAATTCGGAGTTGATGGAGAGATTTCTTTCTTCCCCTTCTGCAATGGGGAACTTCTTGCGTTACCTGGGCAGGCTACCCCCCCTCCCCCAGGTGAGCACCTTCTCTATCCACAGCAGCTTCTGAAGGATAAAAGGCTTCTACTGCTGCTGGAAAAGCTGGGGGGGGGGGGGGGAAACCTCAGTCATGTTGACTGTTCGGAGGTAACACTCTCGAGCCTGCCTTGGGTCGCTCCTGACCCTGCACTGGCAGCCATCCTTGCAGAACTTGATGGCTAAATGGTACGTTGAAATGATGGCGCGATATTTGTTCAGCAATGGTCTCCCCAAAGATAGCATGATAGCTGCTCGGGCGCGTCCACCACTATGAACTGGATTTCCTTGGTCACCCCTCCGAGCGTCACTGGGAGTGTGACGTTTCCTTCAACCTCCTTTCTTTCACCCCGAGAAGCCATAAAGCGGTCCCTCGGTCGAAAGCAGAGGCTTTCCAGTCCTCAGGGCTTCAAAAGTAGACTTAAAGAGGAGATTTACGGAGCTGCCAGTGTCAATGAGAATTCTATCAACTGTGAAATCTCCGATGGCTGCCTGGACTACGATGGCATCATCGAAGGGGTTGGCGGTTATAGGAAGGTCCGCAGAATCAAAGGTGACGACTTTAGAGGGTGGGGCGGAAGAAGTAGAAGCAACCTCAGCTCGGGAAAGCCTTGACAGAGAAGACTTCTGAGTAGACTCAGTCCCTGCTCCGCCATGGATGAAAAAGAGTCTTCCCAGGGCCCCCTCATCGACAACATCAATATACTCATTTGGGATGGCAATGAGCCCCAGATGGCCCTCATCCCTTATCTCTATGCACTCCTGGTGGACTTCAGCCACCTCCTTGCCCTTGGAGATGGAAGGCTTTGAAGAATCACTCTTCCTGCCCAGGTCCTCGAGTTTACCCTCGGCGAGCAACCTCTCAACTAGCTTTTGAAGAGCCTTGCAGTCTTTAGTCAGATGACCCTTCTCCTTGTGAAAATTACAGAACTGAGAGTTGTCCCTGGGCTTCCAATCTCTCTGAGGCCCTTGCCTCTTTTCTTCAACCTTCTTCTGGATTATCTGGGCAACCTCTTCAAAGTCGAGGCCCAGATCTGCAAGTTCTTCCATAGGGCTGCTCCCATGAGGATTTGAAGCTGGCAGGGCGCTCTGAAGAATGGGGAGCGCTTGAAGGGGAACGACGGGAGTGACGGCCAACAGCAGTCTCTGATCATGAAACTGTTGATGGCCAAGGAAGGGTTTCTTATGGCGGAGGTTACGCCCCCTCTGAGGTGGAGGTTGGAAGTCAGGCCGGGGAGGCATACTGTGGTACTGATTGTTGGGAAGAGGAGTGGGGGACATCCATTCCTCCAGCTTTAGCTGTCAGGGATGAGATATAGGTTTGGTTGGCATTTTCTCCCTCAATAAAGCGATTAGCTATCGCTATGAGCTCCTGATAAGTTGATGGTGCCTTTGTTGTCACTTTGAATTTCAAATGGGCCCTCCCGGAGGCCGTGAATCAGGGCAACTTTATAATAATCGGGGTTCACATTCCTTACCCCTTGGATTTCCTTTTGGAACCGATCAACGAATCTTGCCACCGATTCATTGTCTCTCTGTCTAATGTCAAAAAGGGCTGCCGGCCCCATCTTTTCTCTTCTTAGAGGGTTGCAAACCTCAGGAGCAGCTCACTACGAAGCTCGGCGAAGGAGGAAATGTGTGCCTGGAGGCAACTCATAAAACCATTCTCTTGCTTGACCATCAAGAGTGGTCACCAGAAGTTTACATTTCAGGGCATCAGAGAGGCTCCTCAATGCAACTGCCCCTTCGAATGCCTGCAGGTGGGAGACCGGATCAGTCTCACCCGAATAAAAAGGGAGATGAGGTTCTCTGAAATTGCTTGGCGCTGACTCCCATCGGATTCGATCGACGAAGGGAGAGGGAGTTTCTGAATCAACAGAAGGGCGGACTGGAGGACGAAGCTCTGCGAGCTCTGCGGACTGCCGATCAACAAAGTCTTGTCGGCGAGCCGGGGTCCCTCGGGCAGCTTCCCTGAAGAAATCCATCAGTGGGGCGAACTGATCAGCCTGAGGTCGCAGGGGAGCTGCGGACTGAGCTTGGTGGAGAGGCGGAGGCGCGGTCGCAGGCGACTGCTGAAGAGAGGTGTGACGAGCCGGGGTCCGGCGGACTGGAGTCTGGCGGACAGGTGTCTCAGCAACTTCTTCAGCAACCTGGGGGGCAAGCCGCTGAGTCAATGCTAACAGGGCTTGGCTGATCGTATCGAGCCACTGGTCAGTCTCTCTTCGAGATACTTCAGCTTCCCAGCGGGACTGCTCCAACGCCTCCCACAGCGAATCATCGGGGGAGCTGGAGCGGTCGGAGCGGCGACCTCGGCGGTCTGACATTTCTATCCGCGGTTTCAAAAACTGCTCGAATCTGAAGGCCGCGTGTTAACTATTGATGCGCGAAAAGCGAAGGCGGAAACGAGCACCAGCAGCTAACTGTTCGAGCACCTAGGGAAGAAAAGAAAAACAAACTGCGAGTAGCAGTCTACTTGGCGGACTAGAAAAGGAACAGAAAAGCAAGAGCCGTAGAGTACGGCAACACCAGACTTCGCCCGTCGCGGCCTGAATGCCTCTCCTGCGACGGGCTTACTTTTGATTGCAAAGGAGGGGTTACAAGAAGGGAAAAGCAAAGCAAATCAGAAAGCAAGCTGGAGACCGCAAAGCCAGAGATTTGAGTCCGCAGCCTTTTACAAGTGGGCTCCTGGGCTCGAGTCAGCGTCCTTTGAGGTGCACCACTTCCCCCTATTTATAGGCTGGGGGCCTGCCCCAGCGGGCAGAGCTAAAATAACCGGCTGCCTGGGGTACAAAAGAGCCGGGCAGCGGTGACGGGAATCAAAAAAGAGAAGGAACAAGCAGTCCGCGCGGGACCGGCGGACTGGGCCAGCGAGCTGGAGACCTCCCTTGGTCGCATCAAGCGCGGTTCTTTCAAATTAGCTGCGACCTGAGCGACCTGGGCGGCCTGACTCGGAGCTCGCCGGCCTGAGCTTGACTCGTCGATTGGAGGTCGTCGATCTAGCAGAGCTGGGAACCGAGGGCGACCTGAGCGGATTGATAGCTGGAGTCCGCCTAGGTGACGGACCACGTCAACTGGCGAGCTGGGCGAACTGAGCACTTGAGTGCAGCGAGGGAAGGGCAAGATGCCTAGCTGGAAATGTTGCGGATTCTGGGGTTAACACAAATTATTCTTCAGCATCTGATGGGCTGCAAGAGGCATTGATAGCCATAAGGCAGACTTCCCTAGCCTTTGCCTCTTCTTCCTCTTCACTGGAGCTGGAAGATGTGGAATCATCTTCTATGTCACTCCAGGCTTCAACAACAAAATCCTTCTCCTTCTTTTTGTGATTGCTGGAGGAAGGCCTGCTGTAGTGCTTGCTCCTGGAGTCTTTTTCTCTTCTCTTCTATTTCTTCTAATTCTCAAGGCATTCAGAAATGAAATGTCAAGGTTCCCTGCATCCAAAGCACATTATTTCTTTAATAGGAGTTTTATAATACCTGGTCTATCATCATTCCTGTATGACTTTCTATTGATATCCTTTCTTTCCATTTTGTAGAATCTCTTAGCAAAGAGACTCATCAATTCTTCATTGACTGTTGAAGCTTCAGTCTCTTCAGCAGCTTTGAATGCTATATTTTTCTACTTTCTTGCTGGTGGAGGATTCCTTTGTTCTATAACTTCCCTAGATTTGATCAGCTGCTCATAGGATTTGAGCTTTCCCAGGAGAGATTCGGTTGAAATCTCATTCAAGCTTCTGGCCTCTTTGATTGGCCAGATCCTGGAGTCCCATGTGCTTGGAAAGCACTTTAGGATCTTATAATTCACCTCTATGAGAAAGATGTCTTTATCAAAGGTCTTCAACTCACTGATGATGGAGCTTAATCTATTGTACATGTCACTGAAAGATTTAACTTCATATTTCTTGAAGTTTGCATACTGAGAGATGAGAGTTCATCTTCTATACTTTCTCTCATCTGTTGAGCCAGCAACCATCTGTTTGAGAGAATTCCCGATTTCTTTTGTAGAGGTTCATTAAGCCACCTTTTGAAATATGTCATCTTACATGGTTTAAGCCAATATGTTTATTACTTTGGCATCTGCAATTTTGGCTTTCTACTGTGCATCTGTCCACTCAGGTGGTTGAATAGAATGAGTGCTTTAAGTAGAAATTGAAGCAGTTGCTGCAGTAGGAGGTCTTGTCAAAATGCAATTAAATATGTCCTCAACAATAGAGTTCATATACAGTTTAATTCTTTCCTTCCAGGTGGAAAACTTATTTAGATTGCAAACTGAAGGTCTGGCGCTTGCATAATCCTTGTTCTGTGCCAATATGATAGAAGAAAAGTTGAGAAGAAGAAAATCTTATCTAACTAGATCTTGGTTCAAGTGTTAACTTGTACAACCCAACAAACACACCCTCTGATACCAATTGAAAGAAGGGGTTAGTTCTGATTACTCTAGAGGGGGGGGGGTGAATAGATTATTAAAAATATTTGGTTTATTCTTAATTTTTATCAGAGTGAAAAGAGTGATACCATATAGTAGTTAAGCAAAAGAAAATAGGCTATCTATTCCAACAATCACAAACACATCTAGAATAAAACAAACAGAAAATGTTCAATCAGACAAAATAAGAAATGTATAGTGGTTCCCCTAAACATGGGTACATCCACTCTTCTACCACCCTAGTAGGAATCCACTAACAGGTTTTGATCTGGTGACTGCCACCTATGAGCTTTTGATCAGGTGCTCAAAAACCAATATCAATCCTTTTGATTAGGAGACTTGCAACCAAGCTAACTTTTGAAGGGAGTTAAAACCGTGTACAGTGGGGTGTAAAGAGGTTAATGGAAGTCTTCTCTTTTCTCAAAAACAACTTGAGAACACTATATGGATTTTGATGGTGTCAATGCTCCCCCTGAGAAGATGAAGGTTCAGAAAGAATGAGTTTTTCTTTCGGGTTAGTAAGTCTTCAGCTTTGATCTTCCAATGTCCAGGAAATCCAGTTTACTGATGTTGAATCAAAGATTTCTATAGATTCCTGGAAATGAAGATGAATAAGACTCTTGATATCTTATGATTGTTCTTCTTTTGTCTTGAGTATTAGCCAAGAATGAAAAAGCGCTGAGAGAGAATGAAAGAGACGTCCAGTGGTTCAATGTTCTCTATACTGTATCTTTTTTTTTCTTGTCTCTGTATCCTTGAAAAGAGAGAATCTCTTTTTATTATTCTGTCAATTAATTCTCCTTTTAATTTTGAATAACTTCCTTAAATGTTGGTTGATCTGGAGAATTCAATACAGTTGGAATAAAAACATTTATGAGTTTCTCCAACTGTCCTTGATATAATAAGCAAGTAAATATTCTGATGAATAATATATTTAATACAGCCAATAACGGCTATATCCAGAAGAATAAATGCATTAAATACTCAGAATAATACTGCTAATAAATGAAAAATTAAAGGATATAGGAGGAGGGAAAAATCATTCTTGAACTAGATGGAAAACGTCAAACTCTGACAAGAATTTGTCGACCTGAGATCCAAGATCGTCGACCAGAGAATTCCAGTTCGTTGACCTGAGCTCTGTGAACTGCAAACTGAGAAATACTTTCTAAATCTACACTCTGAGTTTGTCGAGCTGAGAATCTGTCTGAAGACAAAAAATCGTCGACCTGAGCTCGAATATCGTCGAGCTCAGCACAGAGAATTAACTCTGAGTTTCGTCGATCTGAGATCGATGATCGTCGAGCTGAGTTCGAAGAATTTCGAACTGATCAAACTGTCTTCTTATATCTTCTAAGTCTGAGTCTTTTGAGGTCCTTTGCTGGCTGGTCCAAGGAAGTAGAACTAATCGGACTTAGCCTAAACTCTATGACTACTAGAAATGACCCTGGCTATACAATGTTTGGTCAGACTCAGCCTAAATTGGTAAACCTAGCCCATATCCAACTAGGGAACCAACAGACCCTACTTCAAGGCACACTCAATCCGAGTGGTGACTGACCACCCACTACACAACATCTTTGAGGGGGTGGAGCATTCGGGCAGGTCGGCTAAATGGATTGTTGAATTGAGTGAGTTCGATATCTCCTTTGTTCCCCGTCTCTTTATAAAGGACCAAGCAATGACCGACTTCTTTAGGACTATATGGTCGAGGTGGCGGAGGAAGAGCTCACCCGCCTTGTTCCTTAGAAGGTGATGGTGGATGGTGCCTCAGGTAAGCATTCCATGGGGGTGGGGGTGTTTTTTGAAATCCCCCACGGAACAAAGATTGAACAAACGATGGTTATCCAGTTTTATGTTACTAACAATCAGACCGAGTACGCGGTGGTGATTGAATGGCTCCTCCTGGCCAGGGAGCCAGGAGTGCATGATGTGGAGGTCCTCATTGACTCCATGGTGGTGGCTTCCCAGATCAACCTGGAGTTTGAGGCAAGGGAGCCTACCCTCCAGTCATACTTAGCAAAAGTAAAGGGGGTCATCGGCATGTTCCAGACCTTCTCCATCTGATACGTGCCCAGGCAGGAGTGCGAGCAGGTGGACCAACTAGACAAGCACGGTCCCTGAGTGGGTTGTATCATCACTGACCTGTTTTGCCATTCCATTGAAGAGGGAGAGCTGATGGATGTTGACCAACACCCCTCGTGGATGGACCCATTCACAACCTTTCTTTCCACAGGAGAGTATCCGGGAGGGATGGATAAAAAGAAATTCAAGTACAAGTCAGCGTACTACCTCATCTGCGATGGGAAGCTATACCAAAATACACTCTCAGGGATGCTAGCGCATTGCGTGGCCAAGAGGGAGGTTTAGAGGATCTTGGAGGAGGTCTAATTCGTGAAGTGTGGGAGTCACTCCGGGAGTCGGACCCATGAAGGAAGGATTGTCAGGCAAGGGTATTTCTGGCCTACCTTGGGTCACGACACGCCATAGTTTGAAAAGAAGTGCCACAAGTGCCAGTTGTTTGAAGATTGCAATAGACCCACCGCCTCAGTAATATCACGGCCCCCTGGCCTTCGTCATTCTGAGAATGGACTTGGTAGGGCCTTTTCCCCAAGCTAGTGGGCAGAGGAGGTTCTTACTGGTCATGATAGATTATTTTTCTAAGTGATTGGAGGTGAAGGCTCTTTCTAAGTAGACCTCCCAGGTTATCAGGAATTTTGTTTGGGGTGAGATCATCTGCCAGCACGGGTTGACGCAAGTCATTGTCACAGACAACGGACCTCAGTTTTCCAGCACCGAGTTCATCAGTTTTTGCTGGAAGCTCGGGATCAATCTCAGATTTACCTTGGTCTACCACCCGAGGAGCAATGGGTAGGTGGAGGTGGCAAACCAAATCATAGTGAACCTCCTGAAGAAAAAGTTGAAAACCTGAAGGGTTGCTGTGTGGAGCACCTTCCCTCGGTTCTCTTGGCCCTTAGAACCACCACAAATACCTCCACGGGGGAAACATCCTTTAAGCTCTCCCATGGATGTGAGACAGTAATTCCAATTGAGTTCGAGGTCCGAACTCCTCGAGTGGTTGAGCCTGAGGCAGGCAGGAAAGAATGACAAGCTTAAAATGAGGAGCTCTCCCTCGACATGGTGGAGGAGCTACGTGACCTCTCCTCCATCCTACAGGAAGAAGTGAAGAGAAGAATGTCCAAGTACTTCGATAAGCATGTCAGGGTCAAATAGTTCGTGGAAGGGGACTTGGTCCTAAAAAATGTGGATGCGGCAGGAAGATCAGTTGTTGTGGGAAAACTCAACCCCAACTGGGAGAGTCCATACATTGTACAAGAGATAGTTAAATCAAGAGGGTACCACCTCAAGAATGTGGAGGGCGAGACCCTAAATCTCATATAGAGCGGTGATGACTTAAAACATATTTACCCCTGAGCCTTGTAAGTAATGTTCTTTTTCTAATAAAGCTTCATGATGCTCTAATGCTCCTGCCGTGATTTATGTGAATAGGTGGTGTTCGTTTCCCAGACCCCGAGCTTATCCCATTGCCAAGCTCTCACCTAGATGGCAGGGCTCTCACCTAGATCCCACTGCCGTGATTTATGTGAATAGGTGGATAACACTCCAGATTCTACAAATCCACCTCTATCCCACCTTCCATCTCATCTTCAAAATCTCACTTCACTACCCTCTTTCCACCTTCATTCATCCCCAAGCAATTCTTCAGATGAACCAATGTTAGATTGTCATCCCTCATCCTCTTCCATCATCAATCCATCTATCTCTACCCAAACCCCTAAAGAATTCTTAGATTCATCTTCTCCCTCCATCTCTCTCATCTTAGCATCCATCATACCCCTTCTCAAATAGCTGATAGCAGAGGCTATTTTACCTCTTGCTATGTCTATCTCTACCCTTGCTACTCAGCTTTCTGCCTTCTCTGTCCCATCCTCTTCTGTCAGGGGCTTGTCTCTAGTAGCCACTGAAACCAGGTAGGGGGAGATACTAAGTGAAGAGGTTGCTCAAGAAGCAGTAGCAGATATTGTAGCAGATACAACAGCAGATACAAAATTTGTAGCAGAAGTTGACATTATTCCTTATGATGACACCTTAGGCATCCAGTTTGTTTCTATATACCCACTTAGTTCCAATGAATGGGTAGTATTTGAGTATTGGAACTAAGTCCCAAACTCTGCATCTCTCAAATTGATTGAGCTCCTCTTCTATTGCAATGATCCAGTGTGGATCTTGCTCTGCATCTTTAATGGATTGGGGCTCAATTTGAGATATAAAGCATGCATGCATAAAATTTTGGTTGAGTTGATGCCTTGTATGCACACCAGCAGACATGTCTCCAATTACTTGAGATGTGTGGTGCTCTCTAAGTGTGATAAAGTCAGTGGGTGGAGTTGGTTGTTCAACAGCTTGGGGAGTAAATTCCTTTGGTGGAATTGGATTAGCTGTTGTTGGTTCTGCATTGACATCAGTTTCTTCATCATCACTTTCTTTAGCAACATGTTGAGGAGGATGTGTAACAGCCTAATTGATTAGGGTCAACTCAGTTAGCCTCTCACACATGTTAGGTACGTGTAAAGTTTCACTGGTAAAAGCTGTTTTCTCCTTGTAAAATATGTTAGTCTCATCAAAAGAAACATTAATAGACTCTTCAATTTTAAAAGTAGATTTGTTATAAACCCTATACGTCTTTCTTACTTTGGAATATCCAAGAAAAATTCCGATATCAGACTTGGCTTCAAACTTTCTAATGTGTTTCTTATTGTTGTTGTGAATATTACATAAGCATCCAAATATTTTAACATAGTCTATTTTAGGTTTCTTCTGTTTTAGTAGCTCATATGGAGTCTTACTCTTAATCTTGTGTATAAGACTTCTGTTTAGCACATAATTTGTTGTGCTTAAAGCCTCTGCCCAATAGGATAAGGCCAAATAAGCATCTGCAAGTAATGTGCATGCAGATTCAATTAGTGTTCTATTCTTCCTTACAGCAACCACATTCTATTGAAG
The DNA here is from genome assembly GCA_039513925.1 of Platanthera zijinensis. Taxonomy (NCBI): domain Eukaryota; kingdom Viridiplantae; phylum Streptophyta; class Magnoliopsida; order Asparagales; family Orchidaceae; genus Platanthera; species Platanthera zijinensis. Next base: position 189,774,676 of record CM077084.1, read on the forward strand.
TGTTCAAGGAGCTGAGAAGCATTGTCTGATACCTTCCTTCCTACAGAACTCGTGCATAAGAAGAGACTCAAACTCAGTACCATGATCACTTCTGATCAATGTAACTGGAGTAGAGTACTGAATCTGTATGTTCTTGAGAAAGTCTGTAAGAATCTTAAAGTTATCAGACTTAGATCTCAGAAATAAAACCCAAGTGAATCTATAGAAGTCATCTACAGTCACTAAAGTATAAGATTTCCCTCCTAGACTTTGTACTGCTATAGGGCAAAAAAGTTCCATATGTAGTAAGTACAATATCCTAGATGTGTCACTTTTGTTAAATGATTTAAAACTACTTTTAGTTTGCTTGCCTAATTGACAAGCCCTGCAAAGGCTTTCCTTCTTATAGGGGTAAGAAGGCAATCCTCTAACAAGGTTGTCCCTAGATAATTTGGCAATGTTTTTCAAGTTAACATGACCTAATCTCCTATGACAAATGTCATTATTATTACTAGTTGAATTAAATAAGCAAATTTCAGATTTGCCTGACTAGAAGTTAACTAAGTAAATATTTCCTACTCTAGTGCCAATCAATACTACACTATTTTCCAAAGAAGTGATAATACAGGAGGTTTTGATAAATGATACCTGAAACCTTTCATCACATAATTGACTTATGGAGATTAGGTTGTGCTTCAGTCCACTTACATATTCTACATTACGTAAGGTAACATCTCCAACTTTAACTTTACCATAGCCTTGAGTCTGGCCACAGTTGGATTCACCAAATATTACTTTTGGTCCTAGCTTTGCCTTGTAGTATGTTAGGTTGTCCTTATTTCCAGTCATATACTTAGAACAGCCATTGTCTAAATACCACTCTTTCTCTGTGGTAGAACAGTCTTTTACCTGCAATGAAATAGATTTTTCATTTCTGACCCAGGTTACCTGGGGTCCTTCTTTCTTCACATAATTAAAACTAGAAATGTAAGAGTATTCATGTTGGCTTTTATAACCTAAAGGATGATATTTCCTAGGTGGGATAATCCATTGATTAAATTTATTATTAAATATTCTTGGTGGATTATAGATTTCAAAATGATTGAGATATCTGTTATGCTGATCTGGGATCGACGAACTCTAGTAAGTTCGTCGACCTGAGCTCGATGAATTGGGATAAGATCTTTGATCTCTGCTTGAAGAATGAAGGTATTCAGTCCCAGGGCACCAATATCATCTATCTCTGGATGATGAACCATACTGGTTTCGCCAATTGTAGGTCGAAGAATAATTGTTTCTATGGTTTGCATTCAGAGTTCGTCGTTCTGAGGTCAACGAACTGTTCACATTTCATCGATCTTAGTTCAACGAAAACTCTTGAACATTGTTATAGTTGTTTTTCTTCTTATTCTTGGATTTCTGTTTTAGTTCCATTTGCTTTAATACTTTATTTACTTTATCTACTTGTTCAGTATTCTTTTTTACCTTATTTGAAATAAAATTTACTAGTTTAGATAACTGATTCTTCTGGATTATAGGTGGTTAACTAGATGATGCACCTAGTCCTTGTTTACTGTTATTAGTCCTAGCATTTATAGTACTAGTTATGTCTAATAGTTGTAATCTTCTACCATTGAGAGATTCTTCTAATTTCTTGGCCTTACTTAGTTCAGATTTTAGGAAAACAATTTGTTTATTTGCTGAGTCAAGTTCAATTGTTAGTTTAGAATTTTCAGCAATGTGCTTGTCTCGATAAGTTAATCTTTATCTAGGAAGTTAAATTACTTTTTCATAGTTAATTAAATCTATACACATGGTTTTAAATTAAATTTAAAAACTATCAGAACAATAATCAAATGATGATAGTACCTGATTAGCTTCTGACTCTAAATCTTCTTCATTATCAGATTCTTCTTTAGCATCTGATGGGCTGCAAGAGGCATTGATAGCCATAAGGCAGACTTCCCTAGCCTTTGCCTCTTCTTCCTCTTAACTGGAGCTGGAAGATGTGAAATCATCTTCTATGTCACTCCAGGTTTCAGCAACAAAGTCCTTCTTCTTCTTTTTATGATTGCTTGAGGAAGGCCTGTTGTAGTGCTTGCTCCTGGAGTCTTTTTCTCTTCACTTCTATTTCTTCTAATTCTCAAGGATTCAGAAATGAAATGTCCAGGTTTCCTGCATCCAAAGCACACTATTTCTTTAGTAGGAGTTCTATAATACCTGGGCTTGTCATCATTTCTGGATAACTTTCAATTGATATCCTTTCTTTCCATTTTGTAGAATCTCTTAGCAAAGAGACTCATCAATTCTTCATTGACTGTTGAAGATTCAGTCTCTTCAGCAGCTTTGAATGCTATATTTTTCTCCTTTCTTGCTGGTGGAGGATTCCTTTGTTCTATAACTTCCCTGGATTTGATCAGTTGCCCATAGGATTTGAGCTTTCCCAGGAAAGATTCTGTGGAAATATCATTCAAGCTTCTAGCCTCTTTGATTGGCCAGATCCTTGAGTCCCATGTGCTTGGGAAGCATATAAGGATCTTATAATTCACCTCTATGAGAGAGATGTCTTTATCCAAGATCTTCAACTCATTGATGATGAAGCTTAATCTATTGTACATGTCACTGACAGATTCAACTTCATCTTTCTTGAAGTTTTCATACTAGGAGATGAGAGTTTATCTTCTATCCTTTCTCTCATCTGCTGAGCCAACAACCATCTGTTTGAGAGAATCCCCGATTTCTTTTGTAGAGGTTCATTCAGCCACCTTTTGAAAGATGTCATCTTACATGGTTTAAGACAATATGTTTATTACTTTGGCATCTGCAATTTTTGCTTTCTTCTGTGCATCTGTCCACTCAGGTGGTTGAATAGAATGAGTGCTTGAAGTAGAAATTGACGCAGTTGCTACAGTAGGAGGTCTTGTCAAAATGCAATTAAATATGTCCTCAATAATAGGGTTCATATACAGTTTAATTCTTGCCTTCCAGGTGGCAAACTTATTTAGATTGCAAACTGAAGGCCTGGCGCTTGCATAATCCTTGTTCTGTGCCATTATGATAGAAGAAATGTTGAGAAGAAGAAAATCTGATCTAACTAGATCTTGGTTCAAGTGTTAACTTGTACAACCAAAGAAACACACCCTCTAATATCAATTGAAAGGAGGGGTTAGTTATGTTTACTCTAGAGGGGGGGGGGGTGAATAGATTATTAAAAATATTTTGTTTATTCTTAATTTGTATCAGAGTGAAAAGAGTGATACCATATAGTAGTTAAGCAAAAGAAAATAGGCTATCTATTCCAGCAATCACAAACACATCTAGAACAAAACAAACAGAAAATGTTAAATCAGACAAAATAAGAAATGTATAGTGGTTCCCCTAAACATGGGTACATCCACTCTTCTACCACCCTAGTAGGAATCCACTAATAGGTTTTGATCTGGTGACTGCCACCTATGAGCTTTTGATCAGGTGCTCAAAAACCAATCTCAAGCCTTTTGATTAGGAGACTTGCAACCAAACTAACTTTTGAAAGGAGTTAAAACCATGTATAGTGGGGTGTAAAGAGGTTGATGGAAGTCTTCTCTTTTCTCAAAAACAACTTGAGAACACTATATGGATTTTGATGGTGTCAATGCTCCCCCTGAGAAGTTGAAGGTTCTGGAAGAATGAGTTTTTCTTCCGGGTTAGTAAGTCTTCAGCTATGATCTTCCAATGTCCAGGAAATCCAGTTGACTGATGTTGAATCAAAGATTTCTATAGATTCCTGGAAATGAAGATGAAGAAGACTCTTGATATCTTATGATTGTTCTTCTTTAGTCTTGAATATTGGCCAAGAATGAAAAAGCGCTGAGAGAGAATGAAAGAGACGTCCAGTGGTTCAATGCTCTCTATACTGTATCTTTTTCTTTTCTTTTCTTTGTATCCTTGAAAAGAGAGAATCTCTTTTTATTATTCTGTCAATTAATTCTCCTTTTAATTTTGAATAACTTCCTTAAATGCTGGTTGATCTAGAGAATTCAATACAGTTGGAATAAAAACATTTATGAGTTTCTCCAACTGTCCTTGATATAATAAGCAAGTAAATATTCTGATGAATAACATTTTTAATACAGCCAATAACGGCTATATCCAGATGAATATATGCATTAAATACTCAGAATAATACTGCTAATAAATGAAAAATTAAAGGAGATAGGAGGAGGGAAAAAATCATTCTGGAACTAGATGGAAAACGTCAAACTCTGACCAGAATTCGTCGACCTGAGATCCAAGATCATCGACTAGAGAATTCCAGTTCGTTGACCTGAGCTCTGTGAATTGCTAACTGAGAAATACTTTCCAAATCTGCACTCTGAGTTTGTCGAGCTGAGAATCTGTCTGAAGAGAACAAATCGTCGACCTGAGCTCGAATATCGTCGAGCTCAGCACAGATAATTAACTCTGAGTTTCCTCGATCTGAGATCGACGATCGTCGAGCTGAGTTCGAATAATTTCGAACTGATCAAACTGTCTTCTTATATCTTCTAAGTCTGAGTCTTTTGAGGTCCTTTGCTGGATGGTCCAAGGAAGTAGAACTAATCGGACTTAGCCTAAACTCTATGAATACTAGAAATGACCCTGGGTATACAATGTTGGGTCAGACTCAGCCTAAATTAGTGAACCTAGCCCAAATCCAACTAGGGATCCATTAGACCCTACTTCCAGGCACACTTAATCCGAGTGGTGACTGACCACCCACTACACAACATCTTTGAGGGGGTGGAGCATTCGGGCAGGTCGGCTAAATGGTTTGTGGAACTGAGTGAGTTCGATATCTCCTTTGTTCCCCGTCTCTCGATCAAGGACCAAGCGATGACCGACTTCTTGCTGACTATATGGTCGAGGTGGCGGAGGAAGAGCTCACCCGCCTGGTTCCTTAAAGGTGATGGTGGATGGTACCTCAGGTAAGCATTCCCTGGGGGTGGGGGTGATTTTTGAAATCCCCCACGGAACAAAGATTGAACAAACGATGGTTATCCAGTTTTATGTTACAAACAATCAGACCGAGTATGAGGTGGTGATTGCATGGCTCCTCCTGGCCAGGGAGCCAGGAGTTCATGATGTGGAGGTCCTCATTGACTCCATCGTGGTGGCTTCCCAAATCAACCTTGAGTTTGAGGCAAGGGAGCCTACACTCCAGTCATACATAGAAAAAGTAAAGGGGGTCATCGGCATGTTCAAGACCTTCTCCATCTGATACGTGCCCAGGCAGGAGAGCGAGCAGGTGGACCAACTGGCAAAGCACGGTCCCCGAGTGGGGTTTATCATCACTGACCTATTCCGCCATTCCATTTAAGAGGGAGAGCTGATGGATGTTGACCAACACCCCTCGTGGATGAACCCATTCACAACCTTTCTTTCCACAGGAGAGTTTCCGGAAGGGATGGATAAAAAGAAATTCAAGTACAAGTCAGCGTACTACCTCATCTGCGATGGGCAGCTATACCAAAATACCCTCTCAGGGATGCTTGCGCACTACGTGTCCAAGATGGAGGTCTAGAGGATCTTGTAGGAGGTCTACTTCGGGAAGTGTGGGAGCCACTCTAGGAGTCGGACCCTGGAAGGAAGGATTGTCAGGCAATGGTATTTCCGGCCAACCTTGGGTCACGACACGCCGTAGTTTTCAAAGAAGTGCCACAAGTGCAAGTTGTTTGACGATTGCAATAGACCCACCGCCTCAGCAATATCACGGCCCCTTGGCCTTCGTCATTACGAGAAGTGACTTGGTAGGGCCTTTTCACCAAGCTAGTGGGCAGAGGAGGTTCTTACTTGTCATGATAGATTATTTTTCTAAGTGATTGGAGGTGAAGGCGCTGTCTAAGTTGACCTCCCAGGTTATCAGGAATTATGTTTGGGGGGAGATCATCTGCCAGTACGGGTTGACGCAAGCCATTGTCACAGACAACGGACCTCAGTTTTCCAGCGCTGAGTTCATCACTTTTTGCGGGCAGCTCGGGATCGATCTCAGATTTACCTTGGTCCACCACCCTAGGAGCAATGGGCAGGTGGAGGTGGCAAACCAAATCATAGTGAACCTCCTGAAGATAAAATTTGAAAACCTGAAGGGTAGCTGTGTGGAGTAGCTTCCCACGGTTCTCTTGGCCCTTAGAACCACCACCAACACCGCCACGGGGGAAACATCCTTTAAGCTCTCCTATGGATGTGAGGCAGTAATTCCAATTGAGTTCGAGGTCCGAACTCCTCGGGTGGTTGTGCCTGAGGCATGCAAGAAAGAATGGCAAGCTGAAAATGAGGAGCTCTCCCTCGACATGGTGGAGGAGCTACGTTACCTCTCCTCCATCCGACAGGAAGAAGTGAAGAGAAGAATGTGCAAGTACTTCGATAAGCATGTCAGGGTCAAATAGTTCGTGGAAGGGGACTTTGTCCTAAAAAATGTGGATGCGGCAGAAAGATAAGTTGTTGTGGGAAAACTCAACCCCAACTAGGACAGTCCATACATTGTATAAGAGATATTGAAATCAAGAGGGTACCACCTTCAAAATGTGGAGGGAGAGACCCTAAATCTCACATGGAGCAGTGATGACTTAAAACATATTTACCCTTGAGCCTTGTAAGTAATGTTCTTTTTCTAATAAAGCTTAATGATGCTCTAATGCACCTGCCGTGATTTATGTGAATAGGCGGTGTTCGTTTCCCAGACCCCGAGCTGATCCCATTGCCAAGCTCTCACCTAGATGGCAGGGCTGGATAACACTCGAGAGAGTCTACCCAGACCCCGAGCAGATCCCTCTGTTAGGCTCTCACCTAGCAGGTAAGGCTGGATGTAAGTCAAGAGAGTCTTCCCAGACCCCGAGCAGATCTCTCTACCAGGCTCTCACTTAGATGGTAGGGTTGGATGTCACTCGAGAGAGTCTACATAGACCCCAAGCAGATCCGGCTGTCAGGCTCTCATCTAGCTGGCAAGGCTGGATGTCACCCGATGACATCAACCTAGACCCTGAGAAGATCCCGCTTCCAGGCTCAAACATTGCTGGCAGGGTTGTTTGTCACTCGAGAAAGTCTACCCAGACCCCGAGCAGATCCTGCTATCAGGCTCTAACCTAATTGGCAGGGCTGGATGTCACTTGATGGACTCAACCCAGACCCTGAGTAGATCTTGCTATCAAGCTCACACCTAGCTAGCAGGGCTGGATGTCACTAGATGGCGTCTACCCAAACCCCGAGCAGATCCCGATTCTAGGCTCTCAACTATCTTGCAGGGCTTGATGTCACTCAAGAGAGTCTACCCAGACACCGAACAGATGCCTCTGTCAGGCTCTCACTTAGCTAGCATGGCTGGATGTCACTCGATAGCATCAACCCAGACCCCAAGTATATCCCACTTCCCGGCTCTCACCTAGCTAGCATGGCTGGATGTCACTCAGAGAGTCTACCAAGACTTTGAACAAATCATGTTGCCAGGCTCTCACCTAGCTGGAAGGGCTAGATGTCACTCGAGAGAGTCTGCCCAAACCCTGAGCAGATCCTCCACTCAAGCTCTCACCTAGCTGGCAGGGCTAGATATCACTCGATGGCGTCAACCCAGACCCCGAGCAGATCCCGCTGCCAGGCTATCACCTAGCTAGCAGGGCTTGATATCACACGAGAGAGTCTACCCAGACACCGAGCAGATCCTGCTGCTAGTCTCTCACCTAGACGGCGGTGTTGGATGTCACTCGAGAGAGTCTATCCAGACTCCCAAGCAGATCGTGATGCCAAGCTCTCACCTAGCTTGCAAGGCTATATGTCACTCGGGAGAGTCTGCCAGGACCCCAAGAAGATCACGCTGTCAGGCTCTCACGTAGCTGCCAGGGCTGGATGTCATTAGATAAGATCAACCCAGACCCCGAGCAGTTCCCGCTGCCAAGCTCTCACCTAGCTGGCAGGGTTAGATGTCACTCAGAGAGTCAACCTAGACCCTGAGCAGATCCTGCTGCCAAGTCTCACCTAGCTAGAAGGGCTGGATGTCACTCGAGAGAGTCTACCTAGACCACGAGCAGATCCTGCTACCAGGCTCGTACCTAGCCGGCAGGGCTGGATATCACTCGAGAAAGTCTACCTAGACCCCAAGCAGATCCCACTATCTGGCTTTAACCTATCTGGCAGGGCTGGATATCGCTCGAGAAATTCCCACCCTCTCTGGGAGTCATTTGAAATGATCGAATGTTTCCCAAGGGTAGGGGTGAAATACCTCACAAGCGAGTCGGGGCTCAGGGAACCAGCTCAATAAAAAGGTGACGAGCCGAGCCCTAGTGTTGGGTACATTGGAAAATGTGTACCTGATTTGAAGAAGCCCAACTTAGCTCAATGATATACATCAAGGTGTATTTGATGTTGTTTTAAGTTGACATGTGCAGGTGGAGAATTGATAAAGTATGCAGAAAAATTCTAAGTCCAAGTGTCGACACAAAGGAAGCAGTGTCGACACACAGAAGAAAATAGTCGACACAACACTGGGAAGCAGTGTCGACACATAGCAGTTAATCTACAACTACACTGGGAAAAAGTGTCGACACAGAAGAAGTAAGTCGACACAACACTAGGAATTTGTGTCGACACAGAAAAAGAGTCGACACAACACTGGGAAATTGTGTCGACACAGAAGAAAAGAGTCGACACAATACTGGGAAATTGTGTCGACATAGAAGAAAAGCGTCGACCTCAAACATTGGGAGAATGTGTCGACACAGAAGAATATAGTCGATCTCAAGATTGTCGACATCATCTGAATGTGTCGACACAGAAGAAAATAGTCGACCTCAAGTTAGTCGACACCAGCAGAATGTGTCGACACATTGTGATTAAGTCGACACATAATAGCAGAGTTAAAAATGAATGTGTCGACACCTGAAGGCTAAGTCGACACTTACTAAAGTTATGATTCTACAACAATTGTGTCGACACACAGGACTTGTGTCGACACACTGAAGAGTCAAGATCAAGTTATTTGCAGAAGAAGCTGTGTCGACTCAAAGGCAACTTAGTCGACATCACTGAAGACTGTGTCGACACCAAAGTCAATTATGTCGACACAAATAGACAGATTGTCTCGACACTTTCTGACAGACTGTTTCAACAACTTGTGATTCAAGACTAAGGCACAGGACTTGTTTGAAGACTTGACAGCTGTGGGTTATCACCGGTTAACTGAAGTTGTCAGACTTGTCAGAAAACGGTTAGAAACCGGATCAGCCGGTTACCATGAAGAATGTCTATAAATAGACAGATTCAGAAGGAGAAAATAATCAACAACATATAGAACTGACCTTTTGAAATACATTGGATCAGAAAGTGGAGAAGGATTACAATTCTACTCATTTCAAGAAAGTGCTAGGCACTTAAGAAGATCTTCTCCGGGAGATCTAAGAAGACTATCTAAGGATAGATCTAAGAAGAGTTCTAATCAGAATTCAGAAGAATCATTCAAAGTTCTGGATAGAGAGAGATCAAGTCAGAATTTGAAGAAGAAGAAAGAATCCACCAGTGGATTCTCAAGAAGCTGTTTGGAATCAACTCAGCTAAGTACATTTTCAAGAAGCTTTGAAGAAGGCTAAGAAATAGTTGATTGCATCAGCTGATCAAGAATTGTCATTGCCTTTTCTCTCTCAACTTTGGCAAGACAATTAAAACAATCTTTTCTATATTTCTGTAGGATCTGTTTATACAGATCTGAGTTGTAAGCCTATGTTATAAAGGCTGAGTGTAAGAGTGTTGAACTCTGAGTGGTAGGGCTGTTTGCCTGAGTGTAGGAGAAGGATATTCTCTGAGTTGTAGGCCTTGGGGCAAGGCTGAGGTAGGGCAGTTGTGCCTGAGTTGTAGGAACCAGTTGGGTTCTGAGTTGTAAGATCTATTGATCTGAGATAAGTGGAAGTTTGGCCGAATCTAGCATACTGCTAGATAGGTGAAGGGGGAAAGTGGATGTACCCAGACCTTGGGGAACCACTATAAAACATAGTGCAATCTGTGATGTTTTGTTTTCTGTGATTGTTGTGTTTATTATATTAGTTAGTGAATTGAATTCTGCCAGAAGTTTTAGAAAGAGAAGCAAAACCTATTCACCCCCCCCCCTCTAGGTGTTTAGGCTGCCTTGAAAGTTAAACTATCAAGTGGTATCAGAGGGAGGTTCCTCAAAAAGGACTTAACAGTCTGAGGTAGATCTGATAGGCAGATTCAAGAATCAAGAAGATGGGTTCTGGAGAGAATCATAAGGAGCTAGGGTCAATGAAATTACCCATATGCAAGAAGGAAATCTTTGGGATCTGGAAAGAAAGAGTCAGATTGTTTATGGAAGCATCTGACCCAAGGATTTACATCACAGTACAGGAAGGCCCCTTCATACCAATGAAGATATCTGTTCTTGATGCAAATATCCAAACACCAAAGACTTATTCTGAAATGACCAAGGATGAAATCATCTTGGCAACCATGGACAAAAGGGCACAGAACATCATTGTCAGTGCCATAGATGATTCAACATTTCAGAATCTGATTCACTGCAAGACCTCCAAGGAGATGTGGGACACATTGATTGTCTACATGGAGGGATCAGAAGAAGTAAGGCTGGACAGAAAATCTATGCTAAATCAGGAGTATGAAAGTTTTAGACAAGGAAAATCTGATAGCATAACTGAGTGCTATAAGAAATTCTATAGAATTGTGAATGAGCTAATTTCCTATGGAAGAGTCTTCAGTACCTATGAACTGAATGACAAATTCTTAAGATCCTTATCAAAGGATTGGGATACAAAGATCTGTGCCATAAGAGAAGTGGCAAAATTGGCAGAGATATCTCCTCCAACTCTGTTTGGAAAGTTGCTATCCTATGAAATGCAACTTATGGTAAGGAAGGAGGAGGAAAGAAACTCAAGAGGAGAGCATAGAGAAAAGACTGTGGCATTTAATGCTGAAGCCACTAGAAAGAATAGGAGGAAATCACCATCTCCTCCTAAGGAAGTTGAAGAAGGTAGTTCTGAAAATTCAGATAAGGGTTCAGTCAGCTGTGATTCAGATGCAGACTTTGCTGCATTCACTAGGCAATTTCAAAGGTTCTTGAAAAAGAAGCAATGGAAGTCTAGGCCTTCCTCATCACAGCAAGTAGATGACTATTATCAGAAGAGAAGGTCATCAAGGAAAGAGAAAAGCAGGTCAAAGCCCAGCAAAGCCACTACTTCAAAGATTGTCTGCTATTGTTGCAATAGGCCTGGACATGTAGTGGCTGATTGTCCTGACAAAAGGAAGGAATCTTCAGAAAAGAAGAAGACTTATCAGAAAGGCAAGAAGGAGAAATCCTTTGTAGCAAAGAAAGATAAAAGTCTGTCAGACCAGTCAACTTCAGAATCAGGATCTGAAGCTGAAGCATATATTGGATTATATGCTGCATCTGAGGAAGAGGAGTTTATGCAGTTGCTAGACTCCATCAATGAACATCAATGCATGGGTTTGATGACAAGATCAGAAGAGGACCTATGCCAGAATCAGTCTGGTTCTAATGAGGTAAACTGTCCTTGTACATCTGTTTGTAATACAAGTGAAGAATCAGCTACATCTGCATCAAGTGATGAAGATGTATCTGGATCTGAAGGAGATGTCTATCAATTGATAGACAAGTATGGGGACTGTTGCAGGCCCTTAAGAAAAGCAAGAACCTGGTTAAATCACAGGCTCAGGAAATTGCTGATCTAAGGGTTGCAACAACTGAGTTAGAAAAAGTCCTTGATCAAAAGTTAGCTGAAATTGCCAAGCTGAAGAATATAACTATTATTCAGATGGGCACAATTAATTATACTAATGATCAAGTAAAGAGTCTGGAGGACAGACTTAGAATTGAAAGGGATTTAGTGGCTAGTTACTCTAAGCCAAAATCTGTCTTACCCTTGATAGATGAATTTGTCACTCAGAAGGGTAAGGCTGGATTAGGATTTAAGGGTAACTCCAGGGCTGGCAGATTCAAGAGGAAAGGCAAAGCCCCTATTCAGCCACTAAACCTTTCAGTCCCCATAAGGTTTGGTAAGGAGAAAGTGCCTTCTAACATATATGATCATGAAGACATTCAGGATCATATTAAGACAAATGTTCTGAAGAACAAGGGTGTTAAGGCAAGCAGGCCTACCTATGGTCATAAACCCTATGGTTTTAAGAAATCAGTAGGTGAAGTTGCAACAGCACCAGCAATGAACAGAAATGCTTCTGACAAGGATGTATCTAGATCTAGATACAATAAGTTTGAATGTTGGTGCTGTGGCAAGAGGGGTCATTTTGCATTGGACTGCTGGTATAACACAAGTGTTATAAAGAATAAGAGTCTACCTGTTAGAAGAGGTTATGATAACTTTATTAAGGCTAACCTGAACCAAGGACCCAAGACTTACTTGGGTTCTAAGGGTAAGTAATTCTGTATTGCAGGTGAATCCAAGTTACCATGCCCCTATATGGTACTTGGATAGTGGTTGTTCCAGGCACATGACTGGAACAAAGGGGCTGCTGAAGGAGTATTCATCTGTCAAAGATGGACATAAAGTGATCTTTGGTGGATCTGAAAAAGGAGTCATCAAAGGATTTGGTAACATCTCTTCAAACCTAATTACTATCACCCAAGTGGCCTATGTAAAAGGTTTGAAACATAATCTAATAAGCATAAGCCAGCTGAGTGATCTAGGATATGACATTTCATTTGGTAAGGATGGATGTCATATCAAAAGGTCAAGTGATCAAGAGATCATATTGACTGGGTATAGGAAGAGAAATGTGTATTGCCTTAATTTTGAATGTGAGAATAAGGCATCCCCCATTTGTCTTGTAGCTGATGACAATGCTTCTCATTGTGTTAAGTGGCACAAGAGATTGGCTCATCTAAACTACAAGACAATTGGCCAACTCTTTAGTAAAGAACTAGTGAGGAATGGGCCTCAAGTTAAGTGTATAAAGGAAGGGGTATGCTCAGCTTGTCAAAAGGGCAAGCAGACAAAAACCTCATTTCAAAGCCTTGAAAACAAGGATTCTGTGAGGTGCTTATACCTCTTGCATATGGATCTTTTTGGTCCTATGCCAGTTCACAGTCTAGGTAGGAAGGTCTACACTCTAGTGGTTGTAGATGACTATTCTAGATTTACATGGGTGTTCTTTCTGAGACAAAAATCTGAAACCCCAAGTGTATTATTTAATTTTGTAAAGCAAATTCAGAATGAACTGAATAGTACAGTGGTCAAAATCAGAAGTGACCATGGTACTGAGTTTCAATCTGAAAGCATAACAAACTTGTGTATAGACTTTGGGATTTTCCAAGAGTTCTCCTCACCTAGAACACCTCAGCAAAATGGTAATTGCTGAAAGAAAGAATAGAACATTAATTGAAGCTGGTAGAACTCTATTGAGTGACACCTCTCTCCCAGAATATTTTTGGGCTGAGGCAGTTAACACTGCTTGTCATGTCATCAATAGGGCTTCTATCACCAAAGGCCACAGAAAGACTCCCTATGAGATTGTGAAAGGCAGAAAACCAAATCTATCCTATTTTAGGATCTTTGGTTGCAAATGCTATATACTTAACAATGGCAAGTCATATTTGACTAAGTTTGCTGCCAAATCCCAGGATGGGATATTTGTTGGGTACAGCACAAATAGTAAGGCCTATAGAGTCTTCAACTTAACTACTCAAGTTGTTGAAGAATCTGTGCATGTTGTATTTGATGAAACAAGATTAATCAATTGTGAGTTGTCTTGTAGATCAAATGACTCAACAGGTATAAGCAAGAAGATGGACAAGCTCTCCATTGCTGAAGCTTCAAAGGAAGAGGGAGCATTGGAAAATGAAGGCTGCTGTCCAGGGGGAGTACAAGAGATAATGGAAGCTGATGAAAACCAAGAGGAACAGCAGAATGAAGAAGCTGGAGATGCACAACCTGAAGGGAATCTACCTCCAGCTATAAGATATCTAAGAGATCATCCTACTGATCAGATAATTGGTGATCCAAGACAAGGAGTGCAAACTAGAAGCAGAAATCAAAGCACAGTTTTGCATTCTAGTTTCTTGTCCCAAATGGAACCTAAGAAGTTTGAAGAAGCTATCCAAGACCAGCACTGGATTGATGCTATGCAAGAGGAGCTGAATCAATTTAGAAGGTGCAAAGTCTGGGAGCTTGTTCCTAAACCAAGAGGCCACAACATAATTGGAACTAAGTGGATCTATAGGAACAAGCTAGATGAAAGTGGAATAATAGTAAAGAATAAAGCAAGATTGGTTGCAAAAGGATACAGGCAGGAAGAAGGGATTGACTTTGATCAAACCTTTGCTCCAGTAGCAAGGCTGGAGGCAATCAGAATGTTCCTTGCCTATGCAGCCTACCAAGACTTCAAAGTATACCAGATGGATGTGAAGTCAGCATTTCTGAATGGTGATCTTAAAGAAGAAGTATATGTAGAGCAGCCATCAGGTTTTGTAGATCCTCTTAAACCTGATTCTGTGTATAAGCTTAGGAAAGCTTTGTATGGGTTAAAACAAGCTCCAAGGGCTTGGTATGAAACCCTGTCTACCTTCCTCATTGAGAATAAATTCTCAAGAGGAAAGATAGACAAAACTCTATTCCTTAGGGAATCCAAAGGAAAGATCATCTTAGTCCAGATCTATGTTGATGACATAATCTTTGGATCTACTGAAAACAACCTTTGTAAAAAGTTTGCCAAACTTATGCAAGGGAAGTTTGAGATGAGCAGTATGGGAGAACTTAAGTTCTTCTTGGGACTCCAAGTAAGACAGACTGATGATGGATTGTCCATATCCCAGTCTAAGTTCACCAAGGAATTAATTAAGAAATATGGTATGGAGTCATCCTCCTCCATGAGAACTCCTATGGGAACAAGTATGCCAATATGCAAAGATGAGGCAGGTAAACCTGTTGATGAATCATTGTATAGAGGAATAGTTGGGTCTCTACTATATCTCACTGCTAGTAGACCTGACATTATGTATGCAACATGTGTCTGTGCTAGGTACCAAGCCTGCCCTAAAGAATCTCATTATACTGCAGTCAAAAGGATTCTGAGATATCTAAAGGGCACTCCTACTCTAGGTCTTTGGTACCCTAGGAATAGAGATTTTCAACTAACAGGCTATTCAGATGCAGATTTTGCAGGATGTAGAGAGGATAGAAAGAGTACTACAGGTACTTGTCAATTCCTGGGAGGAAGACTAATATCTTGGAGTAGTAAAAAACAGACTAGTGTGGCAATTTCCACAGCTGAGTCAGAGTATATTGCTGCTGGAAGCTGCTGTGCACAGCTATTATGGATGCAGCATCAGCTTAAAGATTATGGTATTCAGGTAAGTAGAACACCCCTTTTATGTGATTCTAAGAGTGCTATTTCTATTGCTAATAATCCAGTTTCTCATAGTAGAACTAAGCATATAGAAATCAAATATCATTTTCTTAGAGAACATGTAGAAAAAGGTGACATCTCATTGGAATTTGTAAAAACAGATTATCAAATAGCAGATGTATTTACTAAGCCTTTAGATGAAACCAAATTCAATAAATTCAAAATTGAATTAGGTATGTTAACCATTGATTAATGTATTAAACAAAATCATTAACAATGCTATTGAAATGGTTTATAAGTAAGTAAAAGTAGTAACAACATAATCAAGTGTTAAAAAGGACACATTGAAGTTACAGAAATTGGCTAAGTAAGAATGTGTCGACACATTCAGTAATAATGTGTCGACTCAGAGAAATTATGTCGACAAGTCAGAAATATTGTGTCGACACAGAGAATATGTGTCGACACTTAAGAGTTTTATTGTCGACTTAACCAGAAATGTAATGTCGACTCAACCAGAATTATGGTGTCGACACTTACAGAATATGTGTCGACACTTGTCCTTAGTGTCGACACAGAATTTCTGTCTTTCTACTATGTATCCAAGGTGTCGACATAACCACAAATTGGTGTCGACACATAGTAGGCTGAAGAAATGTCGAGTTAATAGAAGCTTGTGTCGACACATTCCGTCTGTGTCGACACATTTAGACTGTTTTTGGCGCCTTTTGAACTTCTTTCAACAGAAGCTATAAATAGGTCAAAAGCTCTTTGTGTCGACACGCTTTCAAGGTTTTCGAGACTCAAACCCTGTGTCGACAGTCTTTCTTTCTCTCTTCTCTCAAGCTTTCTCGACACAACGATGGCGCCAAGGATTGAAGATAACATCAATGAAGGATATGAGTTAGTGCGCCAGGCCTTTGCAGAGGCGCCGCCTGATGTTCAAGGAGTTATCACCCTTCTCTCTGCATCAGGGTTAGAATTTCTCATTTCAGAACCAACTAAGATCTGGAAGAAGGAGGTGCACGAGTTCTTTATCTCTGCATCAGTCCATTCTACTGGCCTCAAGATTAAGTCCACTGTTCAAGGGACGAAGGTAAAGATTAATCAAAGAAGTTTAAGAAAGATCTTCCAACTGCAAGTGGTTGAGAATGAAGAGGAAGTTCCTATATCTAAGACAAGGGAAGCCCTTCAATGGTGTGGCCTGGATTCAGGATTGAAGATTGGAGCTGCATTCAACAGAAAGGGAATGAATCAGCAAGGGAAGTTCTTGTCTGAAGTAGTTGGAAAGGTAATCCTCTGCAAGACAGGTGGACATGATAGGATTTCTGCCTATATGTTCAGCCTGATGACCAGGATAGTTTTTACTATTCCTACTGATTGGTCAGGAGTGCTCTTTGACAAGATCAAAGAGGGAATCAAGAAGCCTAACATGGCTAGGATCATGAGCCTGTACTTCACTGGAGTGATTCCTGATGTGATGCAGCAGCTGCAAGGGAGTAAGATTAACCATATGAGAAGAATGGATATGAGACTATTCTCCAGGTGGGATAGGGTGCTGTCCAAGGATGTGCCTGAAGAGAGCAGGCCAGACACCCCTGTGCAATCCCCTACACCAAATCAAGAATCTGAACAAGTACAAGAAGGGACACAGCTTGACTCAACTGTGGTCCAGGAAGTATCAACACCTGCACAGATGCAGGGGGAGCCAGTTTCCACTTCTGCTCCAAAGGTATCTACTCCTGCTTAGGTATAGGGGGAGCTAATGTATTTTACTATAAAAGACATTGCTCATATTCTTATTACTGCACAGGTTCAGGGGGAGCTAGTGTCCACACCTACTCCTGCCACTACAAATATTGAGGTGCAAGTCCAAGAGGAAGCACAGTTAAACATATCTCAAGATTTAACTGCTGCAGAAGTGACCACTCAACTGGAATTTACTATGGAGGAGTTATTCCCAGATGTTGATACTGCTGCTGATAAAGAAGGAGGTGGACCAGATATTGAGAAGTCCATAGGAATGGACATTGATCAGGAAGCTGCTGTGGAAACACAGGTTGAGGATGAGCCTGTGGATGTTGAAGCTGAGCAACAACTCCCTGGAACAGATACAATTCATCATCCACAAGAAAGAATTCATGTAGATACTTCCTCTGACACAGAAACTGAAGAAGCCAGGGTGGCAAAGAAAAGAAAACTTGTTGTCTTTAAGAGAAGAAGCAAGAACTATAAGCAGGCATTACAGACCACAACTCCACAAGTTTCTCCAGCCTTTGATTACAATAAATTTATGGTAGATCTTCAAGTAAAATTGGATGACCAAAGGATGGCTCTGGAGAAGTATGTTGATGAAAATAGCAAGTCAGTTCAGTTTGACTTAGCTCAGGATATCAAGTCCATCCAATTTCAAGTCAACTTGCATAAAACTGAAATGACAGATTGCTTCCACAAGGGTGGCAATGCTGTAGTTTATCTGGCTAAACAACAGGAGGCTATCTCTACAAAGGTGGATGATATTGCTTTGAAGCAAAGTTATGTTCTGGAAAATCAAATCAGAATGAATGAAAATTTAACTGAATCTCATAATGAGATCATTAAAGAGTGTGAAGAAGATTGTTCCAGGTATGCCTGCAGATAGAGCCAAAGAAATGGAAGAATTTGATAAGAAATTTTCAGGCTGCTATTGCATCTGTTAAGACTGCCATCACAACCTCTCAAAAGGAAATATCTGAAAAGCTTCAAAAGTTAAGACCATTTTTCAAAGAGGGAGTGAATTATTTGGATGGCCAAATTCGATTTCAAAAAGAAGATCTTAGAGATCATGTCTCAAGAGAAGCCATAAAGGGGGAGAGGATGCTAATTCATGCAGGCTCTGAGCACACCAAGTGGGTGACCAATAGCATACGAGCCACTTTGGGATATCCCCCATTGTGTGATGATGCTATGGTAGCTGAGTCAGGAATACAATCTAATCTACTTGAAGGCAATCAACCTGAGGTTGCCCAAGTCATATACCCCCCTCCAGATTTTGACTTGATTGATCAGAAAGTTCAAGGAATGTATAGTCCTCCAAAGGAGGTTACTAATATTGTCTTTGGAAAAGTTGATAAGCCTGAGGCTACTCTGAAAGAACAGCAGGATGCTCTATTGGCAAAGAAGAAATTCAGAGAGCAGGCTGTACTGAAGCCAGATTATGAGCAGTGGAGTCCTACTTCAAGGAACATAATACTCACTGCATGGAAAGCTGTACAGGATAAAGTTCATGAGAGAGGGAAGTGGTACAATGAAATTGAATGGCAGAAGTATGAGGCAAGGCAAGAGGCAATTGTACAATTCAGAAGGAAAGCCAAGCTGGGAAGACTGCCATCAGATGCTAAGGAGCCAAGCAAATACTTCCCAAAGCCTTTTCATTATTTTGAAAGGCAAAGGATCAAGGAAGAAGCTCAGAAGAAGGCTGATCTTAAAGGAAAGAAGATAGCTGAAGAATCAGAAGCTCCTGTGACAGCTACAATTCAGTCTGGCAAAGGGATTATGATTAGAGAGCCTGATCAATCCTGATTTTGTTTTAAATATTTTGTAATGTTGTGATGTAATCATCAAATGTAAAACTTTGTAATCAAACATTACCCTGTTATAAACAAAATGTTGTTTGGCATATTATAATGTGCATTCTGTGATGATTGATTCTGAATTATTCAATGTAATGTTTTGTTTATATTTAAAGTATTCCTGCTATGTCATTAATCATCATTTAGTACTGTTTATAAATGGTGTATATCATTGGCTATAGGGGTTATGACTTCTCCAAATAGGGGGAGATTGTTGGGTACATTGGAAAATGTGTACCTGATTTGAAGAAGCCCAACTTAGCTCAATGATATACATCAAGGTGTATTTGATGTTGTTTTAAGTTGACATGTGCAGGTGGAGAATTGATAAAGTATGCAGAAAAATTCTAAGTCCAAGTGTCGACACAAAGGAAGCAGTGTCGACACACAGAAGAAAATAGTCGACACAACACTGGGAAGCAGTGTCGACACATAGCAGTTAGTCTACAACTACACTGGGAAAAAGTGTCGACACAGAAGAAGTAAGTCGACACAACACTGGGAATTTGTGTCGACACAGAAAAAGAGTCGACACAACACTGGGAAATTGTGTCGACACAGAAGAAAAGAGTCGACACAATACTGGGAAATTGTGTCGACACAGAAGAAAAGCGTCGACCTCAAACATTGGGAGAATGTGTCGACACAGAAGAATATAGTCGATCTCAAGATTGTCGACATCATCTGAATGTGTCGACACAGAAGAAAATAGTCGACCTCAAGTTAGTCGACACCAGCAGAATGTGTCGACACATTGTGATTAAGTCGACACATAATAGCAGAGTTAAAAAATGAATGTGTCGACACCTGAAGGCTAAGTCGACACTTACTAAAGTTATGATTCTACAACAACTGTGTCGACACACAGGACTTGTGTCGACACACTGAAGAGTCAAGATCAAGTTATTTGCAGAAGAAGCTGTGTCGACTCAAAGGCAACTTAGTCGACATCACTGAAGACTGTGTCGACACCAAAGTCAATTATGTCGACACAAATAGACAGATGGTCTCGACACTTTCTGACAGACTGTTTCAACAACTTGTGATTCAAGACTAAGGCACAGGACTTGTTTGAAGACTTGACAGCTGTGGGTTATCACCGGTTAACTGAAGTTGTCAGACTTGTCAGAAAACGGTTAGAAACCGGATCAGCCGGTTACCATGAAGAATGTCTATAAATAGACAGATTCAGAAGGAGAAAATAATCAACAACATATAGAACTGACCTTTTGAAATACATTGGATCAGAAAGTGGAGAAGGATTACAATTCTACTCATTTCAAGAAAGTGCTAGGCACTTAAGAAGATCTTCTCCGGGAGATCTAAGAAGACTATCTAAGGATAGATCTAAGAAGAGTTCTAATCAGAATTCAGAAGAATCATTCAAAGTTCTGGATAGAGAGAGATCAAGTCAGAATTTGAAGAAGAAGAAAGAATCCACCAGTGGATTCTCAAGAAGCTGTTTGGAATCAACTCAGCTAAGTACATTTTCAAGAAGCTTTGAAGAAGGCTAAGAAACAGTTGATTGCATCAGCTGATCAAGAATTGTCATTGCCTTTTCTCTCTCAACTTTGGCAAGACAATTAAAACAATCTTTTCTATATTTCTGTAGGATCTGTTTATACAGATCTGAGTTGTAAGCCTATGTTATAAAGGCTGAGTGTAAGAGTGTTGAACTCTGAGTGGTAGGGCTGTTTGCCTGAGTGTAGGAGAAGGATATTCTCTGAGTTGTAGGCCTTGGGGCAAGGCTGAGGTAGGGCAGTTGTGCCTGAGTTGTAGGAACCAGTTGGGTTCTGAGTTGTAAGATCTATTGATCTGAGATAAGTGGAAGTTTGGCCGAATCTAGCATACTGCTAGATAGGTGAAGGGGGAAAGTGGATGTACCCAGACCTTGGGGAACCACTATAAAACATAGTGCAATCTGTGATGTTTTGTTTTCTGTGATTGCTGTGTTTATTATATTAGTTAGTGAATTGAATTCTGCCCAGAAGTTTTAGAAAGAGAAGCAGAACCTATTCACCCCCCCCCCTCTAGGTGTTTAGGCTGCCTTGAAAGTTAAACTATCACCTAGGCATCCGTTGGAGAAGGAGAGCTCCAACAATGAAGTCCACCCCCCTCTAGTCTTACTTGTGAATTTTTTAACAATTTTTTCTTGACACTAGATAGAAAGGAGGCAACTCACGAGTAATCTGGGCGATAGTGAGCCCTAGCACGGCGAGTGGTCCCCCGGATTCCCTAGAGGAGTCAAGCTCTCAGGGTCTATTCACGGGTACGAGTCCTAACATGTATTTTAACGGAAAGGTCTATCCTAACGAAGTTTCTCAAGGAGGAGAGCCCACGGGAGAGTGCACCACAGTAAGAAGGTGCAAGAAAAACGAGATAAAAAATATATTTTCCATTTAAAAATAACTTTGTTACAAAAGGCAGCTCGCCTAGGCGAGGTTACAAAAATATGGGGGAATTATACAAAGAAGAAGAAAGAAAGGAACGTGTCAGCTCTCGCCTCACCCCTAATTGGCGGTCTTCGCCCGCTCCTCAAGACGGATCACCCTTGAATCCTTTTCCGAAGAGTAGGTCAAAGTTGTCCTCCTTCTCGCTTGGGGGTGTGGACAGGAATAGGCTCAGCATGAGGTATCGAGGCATGATCTCCTTGCATCCTTCCACCAGCACCTGCTTATCCTTCATGATCTGTAAGGTGCATTTGACGGATTTGATCGAGTTGATTCACAGCCTTTCCACCACCTCATCCTCCCCAAAGATTCTTGGCCTATTGTACGGGAATGAGGGCTCGCCGCCACCCAAGGGGAAGAAGGCTTCCGTATTGCGGATGATCTCCATGTCGAGCACCTTGATCCGGTCCTTCAGCCTATCATTGTCCGCCTCCAACCCAGTGGCACAAGCTTCCAACACGGCGGCACGAGCGCGCAGCTCGGTGTTTTCTTCCTCCAGCTCGATGGCGTGAGCACGCAGCTTTCTAGCAGCGTCGACATCCTGTAGAACAAAAGCGTAAGCAAATCAATTACGTAAGAGGAGAAAAATCTTAAGTGAAAAGTAGAGGAGGTGCCCAGTACTTACTAGCCCGCCAGCGGCTTTGGAGAGTAAATCCATGGCAATGCCAAGCCTCCTCTGTAGGTCGGCGACTTTTTCCTTGGCAATGTAGCGTTTCTGCTCAGCCTTCTACAAAAGGTGGTTGATGTTGAATTCATGACAGACAACCATGTGGTGCAGCTCATGTGCCCGAATATGTGCTTGCAAGCCCTCGTGGCCGAGCTGGTGCATGGTCATGCGTTTGTAAGTCGCGACATCCTCGCGCCTGTAGAGAATGAAACTGAGCACGTTGGCGTGACCAGAGGAGAGCTGGCAGTCTATCTAGGAGGGTTGGAGGGTGAAGACGGAGATCCTGGAGGTCGACTCATCCTGTTGGACTACGGGCTACCCGATTGAATCCTTCCACCTTCCCCCGAAGACGAAGAGGGGGTGGCTCTTCGGAGGACCCGGCTCGTTGGCCATATTCTTCTTGACCGCAGGAGGAGTTAATGGCTCGCCTCCCTCCTGCCCTTTGTCAGCTATCTCCTTTAGCTGGCTCTCTGGCAATCCATCTGGGGAGGGCACGGGTGAGCTCATGTACATGGTCTTTTGTTATTGTTGTTGTTGCCTCGCCCATAGAGCCACAATGACCCTTTTAATCTTTTGCGTCTTCTGATGGCGGGGTGAGCTGGACCCCGCGGGATAAGACCGGTTTTTGCTAAATGAAGGCTTAGATGATGCCGGCTCATCTCGACATGCAGATGTATCTGCCCTTTCGCATATGAGGGGGTAAGGGAATAGTCCCGAGTCAGCAAAGGGCGGGTTCTCGGGGATCAGTAGCTCCCCTGCACAAAAAACTTGGTCAGAAAAATTCTATTAATTCAGCGAGCTCGGAAAGAGCGAGTAAAGGCCCCTTTCAGAGGAAGGACACCTTGAAGTTTTTGCGGAGGAAGAACTTGTCGGGCTCGGCATTGTTGCCAGATACGATTAGGGGTCGGTACACCTCCTCGCCCTTCTACTGAGGCAAGTAGGGGACATTGTTGAGGTCGCCCTTGATGAAGACGATCTTTGTCATCCAGTTATGACGCTTGTTCATGATCTCGCAAACTTTTTTAAAGTAGCCCCTGAAGTAGGTGATGCCGTGAGGAGTTGCCTTGTAGGTAAAGAGCTTCATGAAGACGGTCAGGTTAAACTCTCTTCGCTCCTTGCGGAGGAAGCACGTGGACGCCACCATCTTTGCGATGGCATTTCAATTGAGCTGCGCAAGCACTACGGCATAGTACTTTTGGATCTGGAGGATTTCTGACCAGAGCGGTAGGCTCATCCCAACATCAAAATACGAGATGGGGAAGGTGAGCTTCTCGGGTTAGAACGTGTTGATGGCCTCTCTCTCACTAGGCTGGTGCGCCTTAAAGCCGTGGTGCACAAAGTGGGCAATGAACTATGAAAACTCCTCCTCTGTCATATTCCCCTCGATGAAGCAGTAGTCGGTGAAGTGCTGAGTATATTTGGAATGGCCGTCAGAGTTAGGATTGGTATTACCCATGCTCATAAGAAGATTAGGGCGTGAGTACCGGTATGAGAGAATGCTAGAAGAGTGGGGTATGAAAGCAATAAAAGTAGTAAGCTGTGGTTGGTTAGAGGGCCAATTTATAGATCAAGGAGTCCAAGGCCGAGCTGGCCGATCAAACCAACTTGCCTGACTCAGCTCGCTGACCCCAGCTCGCTGAATTCTGAGATTTGTCCTATCACATGTCAATCTGAACGATAATATATTCAAATAACAAGCTGTAAAATCTAAAAATATTCTATGTTATTACAAACCATGCGAGAATATTGTCCAAGAAAGATCAGATACGGAAAAAGGAAAAAGCAACAAGTTTAATACACACGCGGCCTGAGAGGGCAAGAGGCGAGTGCCGGTAGGCTCAATAATGGAGTCATTTCTATCTACCTCGGCCTCGTGTCTCCTTCCCCATGGGTCGGCGCGAGTCGTGGAGCTCGCGAATCTGCCCCAAGTACCTCTGAGCAGTCCGGAGGCTCCCTTCAATCTCGTCCAGGAGCCGAGAATGGTACGTCTCCTTGCCTGCTGGATTGTCGTGCACCATGTCAGCGAGCCGTATGTAGTCACACTGCAACACCTCTTTGTACTCCTACACCTT
Source organism: Platanthera zijinensis (assembly GCA_039513925.1). Lineage (NCBI taxonomy): Eukaryota > Viridiplantae > Streptophyta > Magnoliopsida > Asparagales > Orchidaceae > Platanthera > Platanthera zijinensis. The sequence goes on from CM077084.1 coordinate 189,798,809, forward strand.
ACGCAGTTCAGAGTCTAGAAAGCTTGTAGATGGGAGGGGCAAATAGCGGGCTGGCCTCGAATAATCGTCAGCCTCAGACTGACTAGGAATAGTTATAAAGGTAGTTAAACATTAGTATAAAAGGCGAGCACCCTAGGAAGACTACGGGATTAAAACCACTGATGGTCAACTTGCCTGACGAGCTCGGCACCTCGAAGGAAATACGGGGTGGGAGCTGCCTCAGATTTTTGTCGTGGCCTAGGGAGTGAGTTCTTGGCGAGAGGAGGCTAAAGCCTGCTACGGGGATGACCTCAATGCCTCCTTTAATAGTCCCGATGAGTTGCTGAGAGAAGAGGATGTGGGCTGGAGAATTTGGCCTCTACGAGTCCAGCCCTAGTGTCCCAAAGGGTGAGGTGGGGGGAGGTCGCACGGACGAACCTTCAGACTTTTGAACCGCGGGTCATCAGGAGGGGTCTTGGCTCGCAGCGAGGTGACCTCGCCGTCCCCCTGTCGGCAGTCCGGGTCGTTGTAGTGGTCGATGAAGTTTTTCTCCTTCTCTGGGGCGGGCAGAGTAGAGGAGTCAGCCTTAGGCTCTAGGGTTTATTTAGAGTCATGGAAGATGTGCTCGACCACTTTGGCAAATGGCTTTGCCATCTTAGCCGAATTAGGCTCTGCTGGACTGCTCTGCGGGATGCTAAGGGGAACCACGGTCAGGCCGACAATGCGAGTAGTTGAGACCTCGTGAGCCCTGACAAGTCTCTCTTTTATCTCCTTGGGGATAGGTATCTTAGAATGTTCAGGACAAGGGGAATGACAAACATCACACAGGTATGAAGGCGCATATATATAGACGCTGGTGGACCCCGCCCAAAGATTCCCCCCAGCCCCTCCCGCACTCGTCGAATCCTGCTGGGTTGGATGTTTCTTTCTGAGCTTGTGCCACCCTGACAAAGAGCGGGGATTGTGTACAACCCCGTATCCGCCGAGAGGGCCCGATAGGGATTAAGCAGGCCAGATCTAGTAGTCCAAGCCCCGGGCAATCATCCAAAGGGGGGAAGGAGTTCAAGAGACCCCTAGAGTCGCCAAGACGGGGTGGATTGTTTGGGGGGCGAGTGGAGTAGGCGGGCTTGTACTCGCCCAAGGGGAGCTCAGCGAGCGGCGGGCGAGCAGAGCCAGCCCGGCCCGTGGTCGTCAAGGTTCGGGTGAGGCGGCGAGTGACAGCTCCATCGAGCAATCGCCGCCCAGGCGAGTAGGGGCCTCGGGGACTACTCGCCCAGTCTCCTGTGATGTATTTTTTTTACCATTTTGCCCCCGCTAGTCTGCCCATAGACAATTATAACAACGGAGTTACGCTATTAGCAAACCCAGTTGGGTTGCATATAACTGTTAAGAACAGCGGAGGTTGGCTATTTGTAGGTCGTTTTAAGAATCCTATATATAAGACCCAAGGGGCAGCTCAGAAGGCATGCTTACTTGTTCCCATACCTTCTTGCTCTTTCTGAGGTAGCCTTTAGCTCGGCATTTTGTTAAGGGAGGGGAAGCGCTCTAAGATCTTTCGGGTGTATGGTGGGACCTCTGTGTCGAGCCCTTGGGTCAGTCCCATTTGCTTTTCCTTTATTATTTTACCTGTAGGAGAGAAGTAGGTGCACGATCACCCCTTCCCCAAGGGCGAACTCCATAGAGAATGAATTCTTGGTTTCAACACCAAGTGTATTCCTCTTTTTCGTGATTAGACTACTGGACCTTCACCAAGGGTACACTCTTTTGCAGCAAGAGTCTTATTTCATTGTCCACTATCCACACTGTCTCTAGTTGAACAGACATATGAATTGCCACTATTCTATCTGTGGCGATGACATGATTATCTAGCCGTAGGAGTGCTTTCTAGAGCGACGTCACGTGGAAGACATCATGCAAAGATTCTAGCTCTGGTGGTAGCTCTAGTCGATAGGCCAAAGGGTCAATCCTTTCCAATATAACATAAGGACCCATATACCTTGAGCTTAGCTACTTTCTTCCACGAACATGGGACACTTCGTGCATTGTACAGATATTCTGTAAGACCCCATTTTTTTTTTCTTTTTCAACCACCGGGGTCTTAGGCCCAAAACCGCCGCTTTGCGGTGACTCCTTCATGTCCTGAAGGATCATCACCACAAGCCGCCGATTTTGCCGGCCAATTCGATCACAGAAAAGTAGCATAATTATTGAAGTAAGAACAATGCTGTCCACAATAATACATCACATGTAAATAAGATAAAATCTCCACGAAGGGAGTGTCCACAGAAATCATCAGAGTACTATAAATACGGGCTTATGCCCGGTACAATATGTCCTCACTACAAGTCTCTCATGCGGAAGAGAAAACAGAAACTACTCAAGGTCGAGACTCACGGTCCCGGCTGTGTGAACTCCGGAGCTAGACTGCCCCATCTCTAGGCGCACCGATCTCTGGGTCTGCTCCTCCATGCTGGGCTCCACGATCCCCTAAATGATGCGGTTCGAAAACCGTTAGTCATAAAGACTAAGCCCTATCATCCCCTACCCCTTCCCCTATGGCTCCTAGGTACCGAGCGGGGAGGAAGAAAGGGAAGGACATGATGGTAGAGATAAATCAAGAAACAGGTGACTATGGACTTAATCTAGCAAGATGTATTCGGTGAGCAGTTAATATGATTGTTATAATAGGTCTAGCAGTAAGAAAAGCAATTATATGAATTTAAACCTTCACTTATGTGAGAACACATAAGCAAAAGGGATCTTTTGCAAGGCTCCCATCGTATAGAGTGTCCCATACCACTTATACGTTGGGGTGTCGGTTATCAAACAGCAATGGTTGTTATATATTGAAATTAACCTTTGATTTATAAACTTGCCCACACAAGCTTATAGACCAAGGGGTCGTTTTGCAGGTCCTAATGTATAAGCGTCCCATACCACTTATACTTTAGGTGTCAGGGTTAAATGAATCGATTATGCTATGACATGCTAGTGGGTATGATGAAACATGCAAGTGCAACTCACACACCCGACTCTGTGCACACAGACCTTTAGTTCCCCCTTTCGGAGCCGTTACATCCCAGGATACCTCCGTAGTGGCAGACGGAAGCGGTGGGTTGGGCCTCGCCCACCTCAAAACCAATAAAAGCACCACTGGTCTGACCTATCGTACTCCTCAACGCTTGGTGCACTAAGCGGACGCCTGCGTACTCTTGCCGGCTGGCGCGCCGGACTTCTGTTGGCGAAGTGCTAACCACCTCGCCGAGTCAACGATATCAGTGTCGGTGCAATCGAACTCCCCGATATCGAAAGACCCACCACCTTAACTTTTCCTATTTTATGCACATGCAAGTTTAATCGTAAACACACAAAACCGAGCCGAAGCTCCCCGAACCAAACGTCCGTCTCCAACACAACCGAGCCGAAGCTCCCCGGACCATCCCGTCCGTCTCCAAACCGACCGAGCCGAAGCTCCCCGGACCATCCCGTCCGTCTCTTAACCAACCGAGCCGAAGCTCTCATCAATCTTCCTGTGCCAACAGTGTTTGTGAAAAGTGTAGCCCTAGTTACCTAGTTACTCTTGTCGATTTGTTATTACAGTTTACGTTAGCCCAGGACTACCCCCGGTATACCCCGTGAAGGGCTCTCAAGGGGCACTAGGAACCAAGACGACGGCATTACGGCCCGAAGTTCCCTTTCGCAAGGCACTTATTGTTATTAGTTGATCTCCCTTAACCCATTCCCTTCTTACATTACGATAGACTATCCTAGGGTGATTTTTAAACCTTCCACTCTTCGGGAAAAGCGATCTTTCGCCAAACCCGAGCACCTCTTAACTCTACCTATCACCACTTCTCATCACTCTTTTAATCTTCCTATTGTGATTTCCTCCACATTTCCACCCAAGCAAAATGTTTAACTCCAATGACTTCCTCAGATCATGTCCTATTGCATTTCACAAATTGCTATATGCAGACCGACCTAGGCTACATGTCGAACCGGTTATGCAATGATCCATTACTCATCCAAATGTCCTAAATTATTTACTGGAGACTTACCATGATATAAATGACCTAAGTCCGGAAAAATGGAAATTTTCCTAATTTATTTGGAATTTAATTAAATTCCTCGAAAATCCCAAGGACTACCGGTTTGAACATGAACTACCCTAAGTTCTCAGGCAAGATGTCCAGCAAATTTATGATAAATACTAGGTTATCTCAATAGGTTAAATCCTAAGTATCATAATTTTTCTATCATTAGAAGGGCATGAAAACTATTTTAGAAATAATCTCTAACTTCTGTTGTTTATGAATCAAGTACAGAAAATATTCTTTCAAAAATTATAAATAATTTATGTCATGCAGATAAAGGCCTAAAATTAACACTGGCCAAGTTTCATAATTTTCCAGCAAATATTGTATCCATAATTAATTTTTAAACATAAAAGCCCTTTCTATCATCTGTGAACAAAGTACCAGATTTATTCAACATAAAATTCCATAAAAATTCAGGGATCAATGTTCTACTGGTCAAGATCTAAATCCAGAATTTTAACTGATTATAATTAATTTAAAACCTCCAAATAATTGAAACAACAAATCGGGCAAATAATCCGTTAACACATGAAGTATAATATTTATCAATCATAAAATTCCAAGAAAATTATCATAAGTCTATAACATTCTAAAACACCCTCCTCCCGAGTTTCATAATTTTTGGATTAGATTTAGTGCTTAAAAAAACTAAATTACATTTCTACCCTAATTCAAACTCTCAACTTCCGAGGTACCCAATTACCTCCAATTCCTTCACCATTTCAACCAGAGGGTTTTCAGCATATCATGCCACTCTCCTCCAAATTTCAAGGGCATACAAGAGCTTTTGCTCCTATGTCCTTCACAAACCTCAAAACCCTTCATTTAAAATTTGAGTTTGGATCCTAGTGTAAACCAACCCTAAACCACTCCATTTTTCTCCACGCAGGTTATAACACCATTCTAAGTCAGAGATCAGAAAAACAGCCTCTGTTGAGGCGATTTGACCTTTCCAAATTCTCAGTGCACTTTTTATTAAAAGGGTCTCACTAACGTCTAGTTAAGGGTAGAAGATTTCTCACCCAAAACTCCTCCAAATCAATTGGAATTTTACACAGACCTAGGTTTTATAGCCAGGGACCACTCACCAAAATTTGGGAGGGTTTGGAGGTCATTTGACCGTCTAAATAAATTCCTCTAAGTTTATTAAATTAAAACAAAAACTTTAGGCAAAGTATCTCCAAAAATTCCCATTTTTGGACAGCCTCTCGATATACATATTATAGACCTCCAGCCCAAATTTCAAGTCATTTGGACATGTTATGAACCGTGGGCAACCATTTCAATTTCTGGTTAGTCTAGGTCTTGATCCCACCAAAATGAGTGCTGTGGTCAAACCACTCACCCAAATTGAATAAAATCAATTTTAAATCAAAGTAGACCCAGAGGGCTACAACTTTTGTGACTGGTCATTTTTCCTAATTCGGCCTCTAAGTGCCTCGTTTCGCAGCCTCAAAATATGTTCAAATAATCTATTTTCCATTAAGTAATATATAATAATCTATGTATTATAATATTAATTCTACTGTTCATCTTCTTCATGAACCCGAACAGACACAGGAAAACATTTTTCCTGTAAGCATTCCGTGATCCGTCGCCGGCCGTTCGGTCACTTCCCTGGCCAGCCACCACCACCACCACCTCCGTTGAGGCGATGGCTAGCGGTCGGCGGTGGTTTGGCCGCCGGAGGTGGCGGTTTCTGGCGAACTCAAAATATCTTTTTCAAGGTTTTTCCATGAAAACGAGAGATGGGTCCGGCTCCGTTGAGCGCGAACCTCCTTTCTAAGAATCCTAAGATCTACCCATGAAAGAGAAGGAGTAGAGGAGGACCTTGTTCGCGGTTTGGAGGCGAGAAGAACGACGGGGTGCCATGGCGCGGTGGTGGCGTTGCTGAACTTCTCCTACAACAAGAACAAAGGTCTGATCCGTTTGCTTGAGCGTGTAACCTTCTCCTCTTGCCTCAAGTGGGCTTTTATAAATCAGAAAGTGGGAAGATGAATGGGTAAAGCCTTAATGGCCATGAAGTCCCCCCCCCCTTAACGTTTCGGTTACAGTGAAGGGATAAGAAACGGTGGAAACTGAACAGGTGTGTCCAGCTGGCGGCTTCCTATTGGACCATATCTTCCTCATTTATTATATAATTACAGAAGGAAAACGGCCTGAAATTACTCCTGGTGTAACTTCCCACACCAGCATTTATTACCACGCGTGTTAGAATAATTTCGGGCCTGAACCGTCGTTTCGCCCAATGTCACGGGCGTGACACATAGGTCACGGGCGTGACAGGCCCGAATAGCCAATTCTGGGTTCGAAGATCGTCGAACTGAGATCGACGATCGTCGATGGATGGTCACGGGCGTGACAACTTGGGTCACGGGCGTGACAGGCCCGCACGACAGATTTTGGGTCGACGATCGTCCAATTGAGATCGACGATCGTCGAAGGCTGGTCACGCCCTAGGTCACGGGCATGACCTCTAGGTTACGGGCGTGACATGCCCGAACGACAAATTTCGAGGTCGACGATCGTCGAATTGAGATCGACGATCGTCGAAGGCTGGTCACGCCCTAGGTCACGGGCGTGACACTCATGTCACGGGCGGGACATGCCCGGGCCGCAAGGTCGACGATCGTCTCACGGCGATCGACGAGCGTCGATGGGGTCACGCCCATAGTCACGGGCGTGACACCTTGGTCACGGGCGTGACATGCCCAGACAGCACGTTCGACGATCGTCTCGTGGAGATCGACGATCGTCGAAGTAGTCACGCCCAAGTCACGGGCGTGACGGGTCGGTCACGGGCGTGACCAACCCGTGACCCGAAATATTGATCGCTTTATTTCAATTTTATGTGTTTCCTGGGGTTCCGTCACAACTAACCGACTCCTAGGGGTCAAGCCGGAAATGGGATGTTACAAATCCCAATAAACAAAACAAAAATTTCGTCCCCGAAATTGAGGTTGAGCCTACGGGAATTTCTATCGGAATAAATTAAACTTGTAACATCCTATACGATCTTTCTATTGGGTTCAGGCGACTGTTCGTTTGATAACGAAGACAATCTCCCCAATAAACAAAAGATTAGCCCCTACCTTTCTGATTAAGTGTGCATGCCTAGGTCCTGGATTTTCCGTATCTAGTCTTAACATTCCAAAACAAGAAGGCAATCTATAGTATACCGAAAGGTGGTGAGATGTACCTGACTGAACAACTCCGGGTATCTTTGCATCATCAGATCCTGCAGTTCCCAGGTGTGCTCCTCCTGACCATGATTTCTCCACAGAACCTTGACTAAGGGGATCTTCTTGCGGCGCAAGATCCGCACTCCTTTGTCGTCGATCCGAACCGGCTCCAAGTGAACCGATCGGTCTGAAGCTACCGGCCCTTCGGTGGTCAAAATCCGCTGCTCCGGGCGTAGTAGAGCCCTTCTCAGCGAAGAGATATGGAAGACGTCGTGTAGAGCTGCCAGCTCTGGTGGCAACTCTAGCCTGTAGGCTAGGGGTCCGATCCGCACCAGGATCCGGTAAGGGCCCATATACATAGGGCTGAGTTTCTTCCTCCGACCGCGCACCCGTGAGACTCCGTGCATGGGCCGGATCTTCAAGAACACTCGATCCCCTACCCAAAACTCCACCTGACGATGTCGGGCGTCATAGTATTTAGCCTGTCTGCTCTGCGCCTCCAACATCCTATCTCTGATCAGTCTCACCTGAGCCTCGGTGTCTTCAACGAAATCCGATCCCAGCAGCTTCGGATCCTCGTCCTGAACCCAAGAAAGCGGGGTCCTACATTTTCGTCCATACAAGGCTTCATAAGGCGCCATCCTGATGCTGGACTGGTAGCTGTTATTATAGGAGAACTCGACCAATGGTAACATCTTCTCCCACGGCTCCCCTCGGTCCAGTATACACAATCGTAGTAGATCCTCCAAGGTCCGGTTGGTGCGCTCGGTCTGCCCGTCCGTCTGAGGGTGGAAGGCCGTGCTAAAAGTCAACCGGGTGCCCAAATATGCCTGCACCGACCGCCACTCCCTGGATGTAAACCGTCCATCGCGGTCCGACACTATCGTCCGGGGCACGCCATGATATCGGACATACTGCTCCATAAACTTCCATACCAGCACTCCCACCGAGTCATCCTTCCTGATCGGTACAAAGCGGGCCACCTTCGTCAACCGATCGACAATCACCCAAATCGAGTCGTTCCCTGTCCGAGACCGGGGAAGACCATGTATAAAATCCATCGCTATATCGTCAAATTTCCACTCCGGCACCGGGAGTGGCTGCAACAGTCCTGCGGGGTTCCTGCACTCCGCCTTCACCAACTGACACGCCTCGCAATGGGTCACGAAGTACGTAATGTCCTTCTTCATGCCCGGCCAAAACATCGTCCTCTTCAAATCAGCGGTCATCTTTGTGATCCCCGGGTGTACCGAGTACCGACTGCTGCAATGCGCCTCCATCATAATATCCTCTCGGATCTGGCCTCCTGCGGGTATATATACTCTGCCTCTGAAGTGGAGCAAACCATCTCTCAGGGAATAATCTTCTGTCGAACCTTCCTCCAAAGCTCGGAACATCGGCTCCGCCCACGCATCTGTCCTCTGTCCGTCCCGAATGCGATCCCGAATATCGTCAATGGCCACTATCGATGCCAGATACTCCCTATACAGATCTGGGTCATCCTCGGACACTAGGGATATCTGCATATCTCTGAATGACTTGACTAGCTCCATGGACATAACCTGGGGCCCAGCTTCGGAAGTGGCAGCTCTCCGGCTCAACGCGTCGGCCACCACGTTTGCCTTCCCTGGATGGTAGTGCATCTTATACTGATAATCTGCTAAGAACTCCACCCAACGCCTCTGCCTGATATTCAGCTCCTTCTGCGTGTCCACGTATTTCAGGTTCTTGTGATCGGAGAAGATATCGCAGTGGACTCCATAAAGATAATGGCGCCAGACCTTTAGAGGAAAAACGACCGCTCCCATCTCGAGGTCGTACACCGGGTAGTTCCTCTCATGGGTCTTCAGCTGGCGGGAGGCATATGCTATGACATGTCCGTTCTGCATCAGCACCGCTCCCATCCCTTGGTATGATGCGTCGGTATACACCTGGAATCCTTCCTTTCCGGATGGAAGGGCCAGAATAGGGGCCGAGATGAGTCGGTCCTTCAGCTCCTGGAAAGCCGCCTGGCACTGCGGGGTCCAAACAAAAGGTGCCTCCTTCTTTGTCAAAGATGTGAGGGGGAGGGCAATCCGAGAGAACCCCTCCACGAACTTCCGGTAGTAACCGGCAAGTCCCAAGAAACTGCGTACATCGGTGGCTGTCCTCAACTGCGGCCAATCGCGAACTGCCCGAATCTTTGCTGGATCTACTGCTAACCCGGCTCCGCTGATGATGTGGCCTAAGAAGGCCACCTCCTTTAACCAGAACTGACACTTGCTGAATTTTGCATAAAGGCGATGCTCCCGCAACCACTCCAAGGTCAGTGCCAGATGCCGAGTGTGCTCCTCCTCCGTCCTAGAGTAGATCAGGATGTCATCTATGAATACTATGACGAACACATCCAAGTATGCCTCGAAAACCCGGTTCATGAGACTCATGAATGCCGACGGAGCATTCGTGAGCCCAAAGGGCATCACGGTGAACTCATACAGGCCATATCTGCTACTAAAGGCCGTCTTCGGGATATCCTCCTCCTGGATCCGCAGCTGGTAGTATCCTGATCTCAAGTCCAGCTTCGAGAAAAAATGGGCCCCCTCCAGCTGGTCGAATAATTCGTCTATCCGTGGGAGCGGATAGGTATTCCGGACGGTCAGCCTGTTTAGTGCTCGATAATCGATGCACAGGCGGAGTGTCCCATCCTTCTTCTTCACGAACAGGACCGGTGCTCCCCATGGCGAGGAACTCGGTCTAACAAAACCTGCCTCAACTAATTCCTGCAACTGAGTCCGAAACTCTGCCAACTCCTTTGGGGCCATCCGATAAGGGGCCCTAGACGCCGGCTTGGCTCCCAGCACAAGCTGTATCTGAAAATCCTGCTCTCGGTGTGGAGGTAGTCCTGGCAGTTTCTCCGGAAAGATGTCAGCGAAATCTCGCACCACCGGGATGTATGTCACCGACTACTTAACCTCCGCCATCTCAAATAGAATCTGATAGACCTCCTCTCCCTGCAGATGGGCCTTAACGGCCTGTACCGAAGATAAGAGTATACGAGAGACAGGTCTTATACCTTCGATGGTAATGAAAGAGTCCCCGTGTCTCACGGTGATCCTCTTTGCCTGGCAGTCAATCTGGGCATAGTTCCAGTGCAGCCATACCATGCCCAGGATTAGGTCGTAGTCCGTCAGCTTCAAAATCGTCGCTGGAGCCTCGAACGCTTTTCCACCAATTTCTGCCTCCATATTGCAGTGATCCGTGGTAAGGAGCTTAGATCCATCTGGCAGTCGCACCCTCATCCTCGAGCCTGTGAACCGCTCCACACCTTCCAGTCCTTCTACGAACGACTCCGACACAAAGGAGTGAGTAGCTCCAGTATCGAACAGCGTGCGGGCAGGCTTGCCGCTGATGAAGACTATACCTGGGGTGATTAAATATCTTAGGGTTCTATAAAGAATTTTCTTTCCTTGTTAATCTATCTAGTGCAGTTCTGAGTTTTAACAACTTAAAGGGAGATTCTATGAAAATAAAGAAACATTGCAGCGTACCTGCGATGACCTGCTCCGGATTTCGAGGCTGCGCAAGGTCCAAAGCATATACCTGCTCTCTTTCCTGTCTACGATCTCCCCACTGGTATCCACGACCACGGCCGCGTCCTCGGCCTCCGTAATGCTGAGCTGGTGGGCCGTCCTGATGTGCTGGAGGTGGTGCCCCCCTCATGGGGCAGTTCCTCCGAATGTGCCCAATCTGATGGCAAAGAAAACACTCTGGTGGGGGACACGCAATTCCCCCGGGTCTCGGCATCTCCTGCATCCGAAGAGGGGGAGGGGCTAATACCACCTGTTCCCTCGGCTCCGGCCTCACGTCCTGACGAGGCTGGTCCTCTGTCCTCCTCCCCTCTGGTACAGCACCCCGCCGCTGGTCATTCCTACCTCTCCGTCCCTGATCCTCTGCTGGCCGCTTCCGGCCCCGGGTGGTGTGCCAGTCAGCCTCAATCCTTTTGGCCATCTCCAAGATCCGGGAGATGGGCCCGTCAGATACAAACAACAGAGCCTCCCTCAAGTCCTCCCGCAGGCCCTTATAGAACCTCCTGATATACCCTGCCTCGTCCAGCTGGTAGGAATCTGCGTATCGAGCCAGATGGTCAAACTCTCGATGGTACTCCACCACGGTCCGGGTACCCTGCTTCAGCTGTAAGAACCGCTCCTCCAAATCATCCCTAGCCGACTGCGGAACGAAATGCTCCAGCAGTGCGGCCCTGAACTCCTCCCAAGTAACCTCCGCAACCTCCCTATCAGCAAATGTCATGTCCAACAGCGTCTTCCACCACCTCTTTGCATGGGACTCCAGGCAGGAGACAACCAGAGCCACCCTCTCCTCCCATGGACACCGAATCCCGGTCAGCATCTCGTACATGATATCTAGCCACTCTTCCGTCCGAACAGCCGACTCTGTCCCCAAATAGGACGGGGGAGCCAGTCCTCGGAAGATGCTTAGCCAGTTGGCCCCCGGATTTGGCTGCGGGGCCGGAACCTGCTGGGTCCTGAAGGCCTCCAGAATGGCAGTCAGGGTCTGTCCCATGTCTGACTGAAGGAAAGGAGTGGGGGCCGGTGGGGGTGGTGCAACATCCTGAGCCTGTTGAACTCCACCTTGTGGCGTAGTCCGTGCTGGAGGCTGCGTAACAAAAACACACGCTGAGAAAACGTTCAAATATTACATAAAGGTGGACAATTTATATGTGATCCCCATATGGGCACACCACTGCTTCCGCTGCTTAGTTTGTCCCCAAACTAAACTCGAGCGGGGGGTGACCTAGGGTTTGTGGACTGCTACTTCCGTCTGATCGATGTTTGCCTCTGATACCACTTGTAAGACCCCATTTTTTTTTCTTTTTCAACCACAGGGGTCTTAGGCCCAGAACCGCCGCTTTGTGGTGACTCCTTCACGTCCTAAAGGATCATCACCACAAGGCGCCGATTCTGCCGGCCAATTCGATCACAGAAAAGTAGCATAATTATTGAAGTAAGAACAATGCAGTCCACAATAATACATCACATGCAAATAAGATAAAATCTCCACGAAGGGAGTGTCCACAGAAATCATCAGAGTACTATAAATACGGGCTTATGCCCGGTACAATATGTCCTCACTACAAGTCTCTTATGCGGAAGCGAAAACAGAAACTACTCAAGGTCGAGACTCACGGTCCCGGCTGTGTGAACTCCGGAGCTAGACTGCCCCATCTCTAGGCGCACCGATCTCTGGGGCTGCTCCTCCATGCTGGGCTCCACGATCCCCTAAATGATGCGGTTCGAAAACCGTTAGTCATAAAGACTAAGCCCTATCATCCCCTACCCCTTCCCCCATGGCTCCTAGGTACCGAGCGGGGAGGAAGAAAGGGAAGGACATGATGGTAGAGATAAATCAAGAAACAGGTGACTATGGACTTAATCTAGCAAGATGTAATCGGTGAGCAGTTAATATGATTGTTATAATAGGTCTAGCAGTAAGAAAAGCAATTATATGAATTTAAACCTTCACTTATGTGAGAACATATAAGCAAAAGGGATCTTTTGCAAGGCTCCCATCGTATAGAGTGTCCCATACCACTTATACGTTGGGGTGTGGGTTATCAAACAGCAATGGTTGTTATATATTGAAATTAACCTTTGATTTATAAACTTGCCCACAAAGCTTATAGACCAAGGGGTCGTTTTGTAGGTCCTAATGTATAAGCGTCCCATACCACTTATACTTTAGGTGTCAGGGTTAAATGAATCGATTATGCTATGACATGCTAGTGGGTATGATGAAACATGCAAGTGCAACTCACACACCCGACTCTGTGCACACAGACCTTTAGTTCCCCCTTTCGGAGCCGTTACCTCCCAGGATACCTCCGTAGTGGCAGACGGAAGCGGTGGGTTGGGCCTCGCCCACCTCAAAACCAGTAAAAGCACCACTGGTCTGACCTATCGTATGCCTCAACGCTTGGTGCACTAAGCGGACGCCTGCGTACTCTTGCCGGCTAGCGCACCGGACTTCTGTTGGCGAAGTGCTAACCACCTCGCCGAGTCAACGATATCGGTGTCGGTGCAATCGAACTCCCCGATATCGAAAGACCCACCACCTTAACTTTTCCTATTTTATGCACATGCAAGTTTAATCGTAAACACACAAAACCGAGCCGAAGCTCCCCGGACCAAACGTCCGTCTCCAACACAACCGAGCCAAAGCTCCCCGGACCATCCCGTCCGTCTCCAAACCGACCGAGCCGAAGCTCCCCGGACCATCCCGTCCGTCTCTTAACCAACCGAGCCGAAGCTCTCATCAATCTTCCTGTGCCAACAGTGTTTGTGAAAAGTGCAGCCCTAGTTACCTAGTTACTCTTGTCGATTTGTTATTACAGTTTACGTTAGCCCAGGACTGCCCCCGGTATACCCCGTGAAGGGCTCTCAAGGGGCACTAGGAACCAAGACGGCGGCATTACGGCCCGAAGTTCCCTTTCACAAGGCACTTATTGTTATTGGTTGATCTCCCTTAACCCATTCCCTTCTTACATTACGATAGACTATCCTAGGGTGATTTTTAAACCTTCTACTCTTCGGGAAAAGCGATCTTTCGCCAAACCCGAGCACCTCTTAACTCTACCTATCACCACTTCTCATCACTCTTTTTATCTTCCTATTGTGATTTCCTCCACATTTCCACCCAGGCAAAATGTTTAACTCCAATGACTTCCTCAGATCATGTCCTATTGCATTTCACAAATTGCTATATGCAGACCGACCTAGGCTACATGTCGAACCGGTTATGCAATGATCCATTACTCATCCAAATGCCCTAAATTATTTACTGGAGACTTACCATGATATAAATGACCTAAGTCCGGAAAAATGGAATTTTTCCTAATTTATTTGGCATTTAATTAAATTCCTCGAAAATCCCAAGGACTACCGGTTTGAACATGAACTACCCTAAGTTCTCATGCAAGATGTCCAGCAAATTTATGATAAATACTAGGTTATCTCAATAAGTTAAATCCTAAGTATCATAATTTTTCTATCATTAGAAGGGCATGAAAACTATTTTAGAAATAATCTCTAACTTCTGTTGTTTATGAATCAAGTACAGAAAATATTCTTCCAAAAATTATAAATAATTTATGCCATGCAGATAAAGGCCTAAAATTAACACTGGCCAAGTTTCATAATTTTCCAGCAAGTATTGTATCCATAATTAATTTTTAAACATAAAAGCCCTTTCTATCATCTGTGAACAAAGTACCAGATTTATTCAACATAAAATTCCATAAAAATTCAGGGATCAATGTTCTACTGGTCAAGATCTAAATCCAGAATTTTAACTGATTATAATTAATTTAAAACCTCCAAATAATTGAAACAACAAATCGGGCAAATAATCCGTTAACACATGAAGTATAATATTTATCAATCATAAAATTCCAGGAAAATTATCATAAGTCTATAACATTCTAAAACACCCTCCTCCCGAGTTTCATAATTTTTAGATTAGATTTAGTGCTTAAAATAACTAAATTACATTTCTATCCTAATTCAAACTCTCAACTTCCGAGGTACCCAATTACCTCCAATTCCTTCACCATTTCAACCAGATGGTTTTCAGCATATCATGCCACTCTCCTCCAAATTTCAAGGGCATACAAGAGCTTTTGCTCCTATGTCCTTCACAAACCTCAAAACCCTTCATTTAAAATTTGAGTTTGGATCCTAGGGTAAACCAACCCTAAACCACTCCATTTTTCTCCACGCAGGTTATAACACCATTCTAAGTCAGAGATCAGAAAATCAGCCTCTGTTGAGGCGATTTGACCTTTCCAAATTCTCAGTGCACTTTTTATTAAAAGGGTCTCACTAACGTCTAGTTAAGGGTAGAAGATTTCTCACCCAAAACTCCTCCAAATCAATTGAAATTTTACACAGACCTAGGTTTTATAGCCAGGGACCACTCACCAAAATTTGGGAGGGTTTGGAGGTCATTTGACCATCTAAATAAATTCCTCTAAGTTTATTAAATTAAAACAAATACTTTAGGCAAAGTATCTCCAAAAATTCCCATTTTTGGACAGCCTCTCGATATACATATTATAGACCTCCAGCCCAAATTTCAAGTCATTTGGACATGTTATGAACCGTGGGCAACCATTTCAATTTCTGGTTAGTCTAGGTCTTGATCCCACCAAAATGAGTGCTGTGGTCAAACCACTCACCCAAATTGAATAAAATCAATTTTAAATCAAAGTAGACCCAGAGGGCTACAACTTTTGTGACTGGTCATTTTTCCTAATTCGGCCTCTAAGTGCCTCGTTTCGCAGCCTCAAAATATGTTCAAATAATCTATTTTCCATTAAGTAATATATAATAATCTATGTATTATAATATTAATTCTACTGTTCATCTTCTTCATGAACCCGAACAGACACAGGAAAACATTTTTCCTGTAAGCATTCCGTGATCCGTCGCCGGCCGTTCGGTCACTTCCCTGGCCAGCCACCACCACCAACCACCTCCGTTGAGGCGATGGCTAGCGGTCGGCGGTGGTTTGGCCGCCGGAGGTGGCGGTTTCCGGCGAACTCAAAATATCTTTTTCATGGTTTTTCCATGAAAACGAGAGATGGGTCCGGCTCCGTTGAGCGCGAACCTCCTTTCTAAGAATCCTAAGATCTACCCATGAAAGAGAAGGAGTAGAGGAGGACCTTGTTCGCGGTTTGGAGGCGAGAAGAACGACGGGGTGCCATGGCGCGGTGGTGGCGTTGCTGAACTTCTCCTACAGCAAGAACAAAGGTCTGATCCGTTTGCTTGAGCGTGTAACCTTCTCCTCTTGCCTCAAGTGGGCTTTTATAAATCAGAAAGTGGGAAGATGAATGGGTAAAGCCTTAATGGCCATGAAGTTTCCCCCCCCCCTTAACGTTTCGGTTACAGTGAAGGGATAAGAAACGGTGGAAACTGAACAGGTGTGTCCAGCTGGCGGCTTCCTATTGGACCATATCTTCCTCATTTATTATATAATTACAGAAGGAAAACAGCCTGAAATTACTCCTGGTGTAACTTCCCACACCAGCGTTTATTACCACGCGTGTTAGAATAATTTCGGGCCTGAACCGTCGTTTCGCCCAATGTCACGGGCGTGACACATAGGTCACGGGCGTGACAGGCCCGAATAGCCAATTCTGGGTTCGACGATCGTCGAACTGAGATCGACGATCGTCGATGGATGGTCACGGGCGTGACACCTTGGGTCACGGCCGTGACAGGCCCGAACGGCAGATTTTGGGTCGACGATCGTCGAATTGAGATCGACGATCGTCGAAGGCTGGTCACACCCTAGGTCACGGGCGTGACCTCTAGGTCACGGGCGTGACATGCCCGAACGGCAAATTTCGAGGTCGACGATCGTCGAATTGAGATCGACGATCGTCGAAGGCTGGTCACGCCCTAGGTCACGGGCGTGACACTCATGTCTCGGGCGTGACATGCCCGGGCCGCATGGTCGACGATCGTCTCACGGCGATCGACGATCGTCGATGGGGTCACGCCCATAGTCACGGGCGTGACACCTTGGTCACGGGCGTGACATGCCCAGACAGCACGTTTGACGATCGTCTCGTGGAGATCGACGATCGTCGAAGTAGTCACGCCCAGGTCACGGGCGTGACGGGTCGGTCACGGGCGTGACCAACCCGTGACCCAAAATATTGATCGCTTTATTTCAATTTTATGTGTTTCCTGGGGTTCCGTCATAACTAACCGACTCCTAGGGGTCTAGCCGGAAATGGGATGTTACATATTCAAGAACACCTTGTTATTAACTTGAAATTCCACCATCCTGTGCTTTGCATTATAGTACTTTGCATGTCGAATCTTAGCATCCAACATGTGGTCTCCTATCAATCTAACCATAACATCAGCATCATCTATATATTCTGCTCCCAAAGTGTTTGTATCCTAATCTTGCACCCATGATAATAGATTTCTACACCCCTCCCATATAGTGCATCATAGGGCACCATTCCAATGCTTGCATGATGACTATTATTATATGAAATCTCCACTAGTGGCAAGAGACATTTTCACAGCTTTCCTCTATCTGAGACGCATAACCTCAACAGATCTTCCATGGTTCTAATGGTCATCTCAGACTGGCCGTCTGTTTGAGGATGGAAAAGTTGTATTGAAGGTAAGGAGAGGTCCCATATATTCTTGAACTACCCTCCTTTCCTTGGAAGTGAAATAACCATCACGATCAGAGATAATTGTTTTGGGAACCCGGTGGTACCGCATAAACTGATTCAGAAAGAGACACACCAAGACATCAACATGCGACTCTTTCCTAATTGAAATGAACAAGGAAAACTTCATTAGGAGATCCATGATTACCCATACTGAATCGTTCCCACAGAGTGAGCGAGGCAACCTGTAGACAAAATCAACGGAGATATCCTCAAACTTCCACTCGGGGATGGGTAATGAATATAACAAACCTCCCAACTCTTACATTCCACCTTCACCCTTTGATAAGACTTGCAGTGAGTAACGCAATACATAACAACTTTTTTCATTCCTGGCCAAAAGATGGTCTTTCGCAGATCGTTATACATTTTGGCTTTCCCAGCATGTACCGAATACGTGTTATAATGTGCCTCTCTCAAGATGTCTTCTCGGATTACACCGCCCTCTGGAATATAGAGCCTGCCATGGAAATGAACGAGGCCTTCCTCCAAATCATACTCTCCTGCAGAATCCCTCTCGATTGCCTTAATCACATGGGCTAAAGAAGCATCATTCCCTTGATCTGCTTGAATCCGATTTCAAATGTCGAAAACCATGCTCATGACATCTAGATATTCTGTATATGCCTCAGAGTGGTCCTTAAATTCCAACATGATCTCCATCACCTCGAGAACTCGAGCCAACTCCATTATCATCATTTGAGACTCGGGGCTCGACCCTGGAACCTTTCTGCTCAATGCATCAGCTACAGATTTTGCTTTCCCGGGGTGGTAGTTCAATGTGAATTCATAATCACACAAAAATTCTAAACACCACCGTTGACACAGATTCAACTCCTTCTATGTATGAACGTATTTCTAATTCTTATGGTCTAAAAAGATCTTGTAGTGAATACTATATAGATTGTGTCTCCAAACCTTTAAGTCAAACACCAGTGCTCATGAATACAAATCATGCACAGGGTAATTTACCTCATGCTTCTTCAGCTATCTTGAAGCGTAAGCAATCACATGCCTGTGCTACATCAATACTGCTCCCATCCTGTTGGAACCCTTGTTTGGATTTGTGCTAGGTTCACTCTTAGGATGTCTTGACCCCATGTAAAGCCAGGGTCTTTGTCTAAGTCTTAGTTAGGTCCCCTCTAGGTCAGGTTTTGTGCAGACCAGTATTGCAGTGGACTCAGACATAGATTCAAAAATTGTTGTGGACTATCTATATCAGTTAGACTATAGTCAAACTTAGCTCGATGATCGTCGATCTCCCATCGACGATCTCAGAGTCTTCTACTCAGAACTGAGCTTGACAATCTATGAGCTCAGGTCGACGATTTCATTATTCTCAGCAGTGATCTCAGTTCTACGATAGTCGTTGTCTGGTCGACGATCTCTTAACTCAGTTCGACGATCTCTGAACGGAGCTCTATGATTTTGTACTGCTTTCAGTTATCAGTTCTTCAGAACGGTCAGAGTTATTTATTTTTATTATGATAAAGTATTTTAAGGCAAATATATTCTGATAATTAATGCTGATACTCTCAAGGCTGATAGTCGTATTCATGAAGCATTAATTATGGTATTCACAGAATATTTTATCAAGACAGTTATGGAAATGCATTTATGATTGCTAGCCAATCTAGTCGTTTGGGATCCTCAATTCTTACAGAGAATTATGTTTTGTCTTGGGAATTCAAATTGATGTCGTTTTCTTCATTCTGACTAAATACATATCTTAGAAAAACAAAAAGAGATAGTAATCAATCAGTAGTTAGAGAAGAATTTTGCTCTCAAGGGATCTTGCATGTTTTGCTGAAAAGAAAAAGAAGAAAAACTTTTTCAAATACAACTCTCTCCAGTCTTCTTCTTTCTTTAGTCGTCAAAGATTTACAGAGAGCCAAAAATCAATAACAGTTCACAGATTAAAAAAGTCTCTGCAACATATTTTGAAGACCTATACCCAGGGCCAAGTTTCCTCTTCCTGAATATATACAACATCTCAGGGGGAGCATGGAAATCAACTTTAATCCACACAATCTTCTCATTTGCTTGAGAAAGAGAAGATTTCCAAACATTCTTGTTTCTTTTACCTCCATCTGTACAGGGTTATCTCTCCACTCAAAAGTGAACACTTGTGGTGATAGGGCACCTGATAAAAAACCTATTAGATTTTGAGCTCCTGATCAAAAGATCAAAAGGGTCTCTAGATCTACCTACAGCAGATCTTCTGGTTATAGGGAACCTGATCAAAAACCTAAGTGGATTCTTACCTATAAGAGTGGATGTACCCAGATTTGGGGAACCACTATGAATTTTCTTGTGTCGTCTGGTTGCTTTGTGATTTCTTTGTGTGATGTTTTATGCTTTGGTAGTCTAGCCTATCTTATTTCACTAGTTATAATTCTCAGTATTTTAATTCCGCAATAAATCTAAACAATTTTTAAATACTCTATTCACCCTCCTCTAGAGTAAACCTATATATCCCTATCTTTCAATTGGTATCAGAGGGTGTGTTTTTAAGGTTGTACAGGCTAACACCTGAACCTAAGATCTCTGATAGATATTTTTTTCTCTATTTCTTTTTGTTATACCATGACACAATACAAGGACTTTGCAAGCACCAGACCCTTAGTTTGCAACTTGCAAAAGTTTGGAATCTGGAAGGCAAGAATCAGACTTTATAAGAATTCAATTGATGAAGACATTTATGCTTCTATCTTAACAGGAGTACCTCCACCACCAGCTGACACTCCAAGTACTTCCACAAATATGACTGCAGTACCTCCTCAATACTACAATGATGCATACAAGAAAGCAAAGATAGCTGATGCAAAAGCCATGAATATACTGGCACAAACAATGTCTGATGACATATTTCAGAAAGTAGCTGAATGTGAATCAGCTAAGGCCATCTGGGATTCCTTAAACAAGATGGTTGCAGGATCAGCATCTGAAAGGAAGGACAGGAGAGCTCATCTCATCACCCAGTATGAGAATTTTAAAAAGGAAGAAACTGAGCAAGTTACTGAGATGTACAACAGACTCAGTATTTTTGTTAATGAACTGAAAACCCTTTAGAAGGACATTTCAGTCAAAGAAATAAATGACAAGATTCTCATGTGCTTGCCCAGCTTATGGGACTCTAGAATCTTGCCTATCAAAGTGACTAGAATCACACATGAGATGACTACTGAATCAGTCTTAAGAAAGCTGAAATCCTATAAACAGCTGCTAAAGACAAGAGAAGCTGAGCAACAAAAGACTGCTACACCAACAAGGAAGGAACAGAATATAGTTTTCATAGCTTCAGAAGAATAAGAAACTTATCAATCAAATGAAGAGTTGATGAGTCTCTTTGCAAAGAGATTCTTCAAGATGGGGAGAAAGGAATTCAGAAGGACATCATCAAGGAGTGATGATAAACCAAGGTATAATAAAACCCCTTCTAAAGAGATTATCTATTTTGGTTGCAGGAATGCTAGACACATTCTTCTAGAATGTCCATAAAACAAGCACAAGGAAAGGAGAAAGACTCCAAGAAGCACTCCAGCAAACCATCCTCCTACAAACACAAAAAGAAGGAGAAAGGGTTTATTACAGAAACATGGAGTGACACTGAATAATCATCTTCCTCAAGTTCCAGTGAGGATTAAGAAGAAGCAAAGGAAAAATAAATTTGCTTAATGGCCATCAATGCTTCAGGACATGTCTCAGAAGAAGAAGAATCTAAAGATTTTTCAGATTGTGATCAGGTATTGGAAGACTTTGACTTTACCTCTGAAGATTTTAAATCAAACTTTAAATCTATGTGTAGTGATCTGATTAGATGTGATAAAGAAATCAAACTTCTCAGAGATAGACAATTAAACTATGAAAGTTTAGTATCAGAAAACAAGAAATTGAAAAAAGAAATAGACATGTATAATTAACAAATCATTTTTCTGAAAATGGAATTAAGTAAGGCAAAACAGCTTTAGGAATCACTAAATGGAAGAAGCAAACAACTAGTAGAAATAACCCGCACACGTAATGCTAGACTTAATAAAAGTAAGTTAGGATTAAGTGTATCATCTAGTGTGTTGGAATACCCTATTACTAATTTGGGTCAGGATCACTATGTCTATAGGATTATTGTATTGACCTTGTTGTATAGAGTAAAGGTCAACTTGTTAAGGTCAAAGGCTTAGGACTTAGGTTTGAAGCTTTCCCCAAGACCTCCTAGTTCAGATGAGAAGCCCAGATGAATAGTTTAACTTGTCGTCGAGCTCAGATCGACGAAGCGTCGAACCCAGTTCGACTATCTTTGATCTCTGGTCGATGAGGCGTCGAACTCAGTTCGATGATAGTTGAGCTCAGATTTACGATTATCTTTTGAGATTGATGATTTCTGGAATTCTGTCAGTTTGTTAAGGATTTCAAATGTCTTCAAGTCAGAGCATTTATTGAAAAATATTTTTAGCCGTTATAATAAATCTGGAGCAAGTTTTAAGGAAACAAAGATGGAATGTTATTTAGGTTTTTCCTCTAGAGACAGTTGACATTTAAGGAAAGCATTTATGATTTTGCTAATGTCTATCTAGAAGATTTTAAGACTAGATTTCATATTATGATTCAGAGAAGAAGAATTATATATAAAAAAGAAGAAGATCAATAACACAGAGAGGACAACAAGCTTATATTCTTTCTGATTCCTTCTGATTCAAAGTTTCTCAAGTCTTCATCATTCAAACTCCAGACAACACACATTTCTCTTCTTGCTAAAATCATCTTTTACTGGAGCATTCTTTTCATTGAAGACCTATCACCCTTGCAAAGCTTCTATTCCTGAACTCTTGCTAATCATAGGGGGAGCTTTGACAACATCAACATCCACTTGTGCTTCTCTCTGATTGTTGACAGAGAAGAAAACCTAACCTTTTTCTTTTTCTTTCTTGTAAAAGCATTCTTTAAAACACCTTCAAAAGTTTTGTTTTGGTTTCTGAGACCTGATCAAAACTCAGTGGTGGGAAGACACCAGATAAAAAAATTTGTTTTGTTTTTGAGCACCTGATCAAAAGCTCATTGGTGCCCAAAACACCTGATCAACTAATCCTGCAGTGGATTCCTACCAAGGGTGGTAGAAGAGTGGATGTACCCAGGTTTTGGGGAACCACTATAGTTCCTTGTGTCTTCTAGTTGCTTATTAATTTGTTTGCTGTGTGCTGTAGATTTGCTTCTTATATTTGTTTGATTCTGATTACTGTTAAGCACTCTACAATAAGTAAATTAAGTCTTCCACTACAAAAGTAATTTTTAAATTTGCAGAATTATTTTAAAACACTCTATTCACCCCCCTCTAGAGTGAAGGGTTGATCTTACACTCACTTTCAATTGGTATCAGAGGGAGGTTGGTTGTTCGTATGGGCTAACACCTGAACCAAAAGATCTCTCTTAAGATCCATCCTTAATATAGGGTTAATTTTATTATATTTATTTTAATCTAAATTTATGGAACAGAACAAAGATTATGCTAACACGAGACCTCTAGTGTGCAATCTCTCCAAGTTTGCACTTTGGAAGGCAAGGATCAGATTATACATGAATTCCATTGATGAAGATATTTTTAATTCTATTTTGATAGATTGCCCCAAGCCTCCTGTAGACACAAACACAAATGCTATTCCACCTCCTTCAGGAACAAATGCTAACATAAAGAAATGGAAGGTTGCTGATGCTAAAGCTATGAACATACTAGCTCAAACAATGTCTGATGACATCTTCTAGAAGGTAGCTGAATGCAACTCAGCTAAAGAGATTTGGGAAAAGCTATCTGAGCTTGTGTCATTATCAGTTGATGAGAGAAAAGATAGGAGATCTCATCTCATCACTCAGTATGAGAATTTCAAGAAAGCAGAAAATGAATAAGTAGCTGACATGTACAACATACTAAGTCTGATTGTCAGTGAACTCAAGACATTGGACAAGGAGATCTCTCACACAGAGATAAATGACAAAATCCTAATGTGCTTCCCCAGCACTTGGGATTCAAGGATCTGGCCCATCAAGGATGCCAGAAGTCTAAATGAAATCACTACAGAAGCTCTATAGGGCAAGCTCAAATCTTATGAGCAGCTTATTAAGAATAGAGAAGAAGAGCAGAAGATAACTTCTCCAGTAGTCAGGAAGGAGAAGTCAATTGCTTTCAACGCAACAAAAGAACAACCTTAAGACAAAGTCACAGGCAATGATGAACTGATGAGCCTCCTAGCGAAGAAGTTCTACAAAATGGCCAGTAAGGACTTCAGAAAAAGGTCATCCAGAGGCCAAGAAAAGCCAAGGTATTATAAATCAAATAAAAAAGAGATTATTTGTTATGGTTGTAGGAAACCAGGCCACATACTACATGATTGTCCAGAAAGTCAAAACAAGGACAAGAAGGATAAGAGAGAAAAGAGAAAAGATAAAAACCCTAGATGAAATCACTATGACAGATCCTCTTCCAGCAAGAACAAGCACATAAGGAAGGGATTTATTGCTGAAACATGGAGTGAAACAGAAGAAGAATATGATGCATCATCAAGTTCAAGTGATGATTAGGATGATGCACATGAAAAAGATTTCTGCATGATGGCAATCAATGCATCTCAGAACAACACTGATTCAGAACATGAATCTGAATTTGAATCTGAACCAGAGCAAGAAGAAGACCAGGTAATTGATTCATTTGATTTTAATTCTGAGGACTTCAAGTCTAAATTTAAAGCACTGTGTTTAGAATTACTTAAGTCTGAGAAAGAAATTATCTCTCTCAGAAATGAGTTATCTGAATACAGTACCTTAAGTTCAGATAACCTCAAACTCTCAGATGAGTTAGAATGTTGTAGGGAGCAGATAGCTTCAATTTTAAGTGAACTATCTGAGGCCAAGAAGTTTGAAGAATCCTTCAATGGGAGAAGTATCAAACTAATGGACATCTCAAGCACAGTGAACTCAAGATTCAATAGTACACTGGGCTTGGGTGCTTCATCTAGCCAACCTATTATGTTAACAACTCCCATTAAATTTATCTCTGATAAAGGAAAAGGAGTTGTGGAGGTAGCAAGAAAAAATTCTGATCTACCCAAATAGAACAAAGTTCAATAGAAATCGTCGAACGGAGCTCGACGATCTCCGAACGGAGCTCAGCGATTTCATGCTGAATCGTTGAACTCAGGTCGACAATCTCTGATCTCTGAACACAGACAAGATCGATCGTTGAATGGAGCTCGACAATCTGACCCAAGATCGTCGAACTCAGGTCCACGATCGTCAAACGGAGCTCAGAGATATGACCAGTTCTCAAGGGGTACATCAAAAATTATTTCTAGATATCCTACATCTCAAGGGCTCAACCCTTATACTGAATGGATAATTCCTCTTAGGAGATATCATCCTGAAGGTTATAAGAATCAACCTGGGATGTCTTATATTTCTTATTTCAAAGGTTATCATGCTAGACCCAAGATAAACTGGGTTAAAAACAAATGAACTGTTATTTGTGCTGGTGAAGACCTATCCAACCATGGACCAGCACTGGTATCCTGATAGTGGGTGCTCCAAGCACATTACTGGAAGCAAGGGTAACCTAGTATCCTTCAAGGCTAAGCATGGACCCTAAGTCATGTTTGGAGATTCAAACTATTGACAGACCAAAGGATATGGTGTAGTCAAAATTGGGTTAGTGACATTCAAAAAGGTAGCATATGTGGAAGGACTGAAGCATAACCTTATTAGTATCAGTCAGTTATGTGATGAAGGTTACAAAGTCACATTCAACAAATCTTCATGTTTCATCAAATCAGAAGACAACATAACTGTGTTGACAGGTAATAGAAGAGGTAACATCTATCTAGTAAATTTTCATTAAACCAAGGTAGATATCGATTTATTTAATTCCCTTAGCAAACCGAATGAATTATAGCATAAGAGATTAGGGCATGTTAACTTTAGAACCATTGCTAGGCTATCCAAGGACAACCTTGTTAGATGACTACCTTCTGTCCCCTACAAGAAGTAAGAACTCTGCAGGGCTTGTCAATTAGGCAAGCAAACTAAAAATAGCTTTAAGTCACTTAATAAGAGTGATTCACCTAGGTTTTTGTACTTGTTACATATGGATCTGTTTGACCTATTACTATACAAAGCCTAGGAGGGAAATCTTATACTTTAGTAATTGTAGATGACTTCTCTAGATTCACATGTGTGTTCTTTCTGAGGAAGAAGTCTGATAACTTCAAATGTTTGACAGAGTTTCTCAAATGTATACAGATTGAGTTCAATATTCACATAGCCCTGATCAGAAGTGATCATGGGACAGAGTTTGATTCTCTTCTTTTGCAAGAGTTCTGTCAGAAGGAAGGGATCATGCACACTTTCTCAGCTCCTAGAACTCCTCAACAAAATAAGGTAGCTGAAAGGAAGAATAGAACCCTTATTGAATCTGCCACAACATTGTTGACAAATGCTCATCTTCCTCTATCCTTTTGGGCAGGGGTTGTGAACACTTCAAATTAAGTTCTGAATAGGAGTTTGATACATAAGCTAAAGGGCAAGACTCCCTATGAATTACTCAAAGGGAAGAAACCTAAAGTTGATTATCTTAGAATTTTTGTTTGTATTTCCTACATTCATAACAATGTCAAGAATTACTTAGCAAAATTTGAAGCCAAAGCTGATGAAGGAGTGTTTCTTAGATACTCCATGATCAGTAAGGCCTATAGGGTTTATAATAAATCATCTCATAAAATTGAAGAAACAGTGCATGCCTCTTTTGATGAAACTAATATGTCTTACAAGGAGAAGAGCACTTCTACCATTGACCCTTTGCAGGTACATTCTTTATCAGAGAATGTGGACAGGCTGAATATCATTGAAATAGATCCATAACCTTCATCCACACAATAAGAAGCTGAAAGTAGTGAAAATGAAGATGACAGTCAGATTTTAGCAAGTCATGGTGACAATAAAAATGAAGAGCCAGTTGTTTTTCCACAAGAGGAAACAACAACACAGGTTGGTGAACAATCAACACCCATTGTTGATTTAGTAATAACAAAAGATCATCCAATCTCTCAAGTGATTGGACACATCTCAGCAGGTGTGCAAACCAGAAATCAGATCAATCAACATCTAATGCACACTTGCTTTCTTTCTCAAATTGAGCGTCAATCCATACAAGATGCAGAACAAGATCCAAACTGGATCATTGCAATGCAAGAGGAATTAAATCAATTTGAAAGTAACAAAGTTTGGGAGCTAGTGCCAAAGCCAAAGAATCATCCCATTGTTGGAAAAAATGGGTATTATGAAACAAGTTAGGTTATCAAGGAGTTATTGTTAGAAACAAGGTAAGGCTGGTTGCTCAAGGATATTCTCAAGAAGAAGGCAAAGACTATGACCAAACCTTTGCACCACTTGTAAGGTTAGAGGCCATAAGAATCTTCCTAGCATATGCAGCTCATAAGAAGTTCAAAGTATATCAAATGGATGTCAAAAGTGCATTTCTCAATGGTGATATCAAGGAAGAAGTTTATGTAAAACAACCTCTAGGTTTTATCTCTCTATCTCACCCTGATTTTGTTTATAAATTGCATAAAGCATTATATGGTCTCAAACAAGCTCCTAGAGCATGGTATGAGACCCTAGATTGCTTTCTCTTGGAAAATGATTTTAAAAGGGATAGAGTATACCAAACTCTTTTTATTAGAACCCATAAGTCCAATATCCTACTAGTACAAATCTATGTAGATGGTATAATGTTTTGTTCTACTAATTCAAATTTGTGCAAAAGGTTCTCCAACCTAATGCATTCCAAGTTTGAAATGAGTAGCATGGGTGAGCTATCCTTCTTTCTAGGATTGCAAGTCAAACAACATGCTGATGGAATCTTTATTTCTCAAACCAAGTATGCAAAAGAATTGGTTAAGAAATTTGATATGTCTGATGCATCCTCTATGAAAACACCCATGCCTACTAATGTTGTATTAGATGCTGATGAACATGGGAAACCAGTCGATCAGACCATATATAGAGCAATGATTGGTTCCTTATTGTATCTTACAGCTAGTAGACCTGATATAATGTTTTCTACATGCATATGTGTTAGATTCCAAGTCAGCCCTAGAGAGTCACACCTCACATTAGTTAAGAGGATTCTTAGGTATGTGAAAAGTTGTCCAAATCTAGGTCTCTGGTATCCAGCTGATTCAGGATTTGATTTAACTAGATTTTCAGATGTTGATTATGCTGGATATAGAGTAGACAGGAAAAGCACAAGTGGAACTTATCAGTTTCTCGGTGCCAGACTTGTCTCCTTGTTTTGTAAGAAATAAACATCTGTGTCCACATCCACTGCTGAAGATGAATATATGGTAGCAGGTAGTTGTTTCTCACAGATATTGTGGATTCAAAATCAGCTCCTGGACTATGGCTGTAACTTAGAGAAGTCCAAAATATTTTGTGATAATACTAGTGCTATTTCCATAGCTCAAAATCCAGTCCTCCATAGTAAAACCAAACACATAGAGATTATGCATCACTTCTTAAGGAATAATGTAGAGAAAAGTAAAATTGAACTAGAATACATCCCAAATGATTTACAAAGGGGAGATATTTTGACTAAATCCTTAGATGAAAAGAAACACACTTTCTTCCTTAATCAGTTAGGAATGTTAGATGGAGGCAGTCTTAATTAAGTTCCAAGATCTTAAAAACCTAAAAATTGACAATGACTAGGTTAAAAATTTTGAGTTTCCCAGTGTCTGTAGGTTTTCTCTGAACTCTGAACTACGCTCGACCTTTTTCGTGAAGATCGACGAACGGAGCTCGGAGTTGCATTCTTCATTAACAAGAATGATTGAAGGATATTAATGAATGCCCAATAGGGAAAACTAGCTGTTTAATTACATATTCTAACTGCTATTTATTTCATTACATGATTTTAAGGGTTAAGTTTAAGTGTGCTTCTTTAGGAGGAGAAATGTTTAACTTGAAAGTGAGGTGTATGGACAACTAAATAAGTGTGCTTCTTTAGTGTTTGAAAAAATATCACAGTAACACTTATCTACTTACCATTCAAACCATAACCAACCCCGAACAATATCATCAACGACCAATATATCTTTCCACACTTAATGTTGCTCCCTACGACCAATGTCACCCCCGACGACAATGCATCTGCTCTCCACCAATGTCGCCGTCCATGACCAATGTCGTCTCCCCCGACCAATGTTGCATCCCCAACCAATATCGCTGCCCCGGACCAAAGTCGCCGCCCTCAACCATTGTCACCGCTCCCAACCAATGCCGCCCGGACGACAAATGTCCCACCTCGACAAATGTCGCCCCCACGACAAATGTCGCCCCTCAAAAAATGTCGAACCTACGACGAATGTCGCCCCCACGACAAATGACGCACCCACGACGAATGTTGCTCGCACGGGTCCCCCGTGCACGACTGCTTGTATTCCAAAAAGAAAACCTATATGTAGGTTTCTCTTCGATCTCTGTCCCACGCTTTCATTTTCTCTTTGCTCTTGATCTCTCTTTCTCTCTAGAGTCTATAGGTTTTCCATGAAGATTTCTACAGCAGTTCTCACAACGATGAAGTTCGACACAGGATTCGACATCGAATTCGACTCGATCAGTCATTGTGATCCCATTTTTTAGGAAATGTTACAGTTGTGCGATGATCAGGGATTGACGAAGTTCATGAATACAAGGATAAAACTATCTGTTGCTGAAATTAAAGAATGGGTTTTATACTTCCTCTACAAATGACTCTTCAATGATCGGTTTCGTCTCAGGATAGTAGGTGAATCTAAACCCTGCAACTCTTACAGAGATTTTTGAGTTAAAGAATGGATTAGATGACCTGGAAAAGGATAGTTGAGAGTATAGCAGGATGCTATTGGAGATGGGTCATGCCTAGGTCATCCCATCTAAGTTATTAAAGAAAAATTTATCCGTAGGTTTTAAGTTCCTTGTGGATATCGTGGGAAAGGTTTTGCTGGGCAAGCATTCGGCCCATGACAACATCTATAGGCAACAGTTTTTCGTCATGTCTGCTCTGGTAAATAAGAAGGCCATTGATTAGGCCAGCTTGTTCTTTGATTTGATTAAGAGGAAGAACAACAAGAAGGAAGTCTGCTTAGGAAGGATTCTGGGAATCTTCCTTCAGAAAATAGCTCCAAAGCTATTGGTTTCTACAAACATAACTATTAATGCAAGCAAGAGGTTGGATTCCTCTCTGTTCGGGAAGTGGGAGAGGATGATTCAAAAGCCCTCCAGCGATGGAACCTCCTCCCTTATATCTGAGGACACAAGGGCTGTCACAGCCACTCCTCAACCTAATGAAGAAGTTCCTTCTCTTCCTCCTCCTCCTCCAATCATTCCCAGTGTTCCTTCTCTACCCACCAAGGTTGTCCAAACCATCTCTTCTCCTATTCAGCCATCATCTCCTATTCACCGTGCTGAACCTCAAAATCTCCACACCTTTTCCTTTCCAAATTTTGACCTCCTCTCACCTCTCTCATCGGTTTCTCACCAACATGATTCACCCATCAACACTGAAGCCTCACCACAAATTTCTCCTATTCATTCCTTTAGAAACTCCCCTATTCAGGATGAAATCATGACCGATTTCACTCTTCCTCCCTCAAAAAATTCCGTCTCAACCTAGACTCCAACTGAGTTTCTTCAAATTGGTCAAACCCTCATCTCTAATCTTGTGGAACTCCTCACTCCTACTCTAAAATCCTTGATAGCAGAGGATATTTCACCTCTTACTCTCTCTATTTCCTCTCTTTCTGCCTCTATTTTTGCTTCCACTATCCCTTCTTCATCTGGGGGCCTGGTTCCAGTTCTCAATAAAACTAGGCAAGGAGAGATATCCAATGAAGATGCTGCAGGTTCAGTCTCACCAAAACTTCAGGCTCAGTCTCCTCCAGCAGTGCATGAAGATGTTGTAGGTTCAGTCTCAGCAAAACTTCAGGCTCAGTCTCCTCCAGTAGTGCAGGAAGAAGAAGTGTGTCAGAAATTTTGGCAGACATAGTTCATTATTCAGATTTGCTGATGTTAGATGAAGACACTGATGGGTCAATTCCTTGGATTTCCAGTGGTTACTGTTTTATTAATCCCTTCATTGATTTACAAATTCTTTTACATTCATTCTCTCTGTTTACGTCAGTCTTGTTTTCAGTTGAGATCAATTCTTCCAGGGCCATGGTCTGTTATACCTTACCCATGAGTCCTTCTGTTGTGAAACAACTTCTGCAGATTCAATCAACTCTAGTTTATACAGATATTCCATCAGTTATATTGTGTACAGATATGTCATCCCCTTTGGATGTTGTATATATGCTTTTGTTAGAAGAAAAGAATGAGTTTGAAGGTATCTTAATTGCTGATGAACTACTTGATCTAGTGGCCTCAGGAAATCTGGCCTTAGCCCTAGAAACAAGTTTAGTTAATCTCTGTGAGCCTTATAGTACTCTTCCCTCTTTGGATGATTTTATTGCTATTGATATTCAGGAAGAAGCCAAAGAAAAAGCTGCCAAAAAGTTTGCTGACAAACAGATGAAGGAAATAGATGATTTGCATGACAATCCTCAGGATTCTTCTGATGAAGATGATGATTCAGAGGATGGTAATTCTAAGAAAAAGAAAGTTTCAAGGAAAAGAAAAGCTGCTCCCCAGGCTGCTCCCAAGCCAGGAAATACAAATGTTACCCCTTATTTCATCTTGAAAGGGATTACTCCATACCCTAGCATGGATAGCTTGATGTGGTTATCCAAAAAAGAACAGAAAGCCAAGAAGAAGAGCAGGAGATATTCTCCTCCTCCATAGAAATTCATAAGAGGCCCTCCTCCTCCTCCTACTGCTGGTGCTTCAGGTGTTGTTTCTCAAGCATCTGGTGCATCTTCCCAGCCTTCCTCTTTCTCAAGATCATATCAAAGGTAGGATAGATCTTCCAGGACTCATTCTCGAGGAGACAACATGCAATATAGTAGTCAAAGTTCCTTAGAACAAGTAAAAGAAGTGATTTATCAGAACCCCTCATTCTCTCCTCCTCAACAACAAGTTCCTCCCAAGGATCAGAAGACAGCTGCTTATCAGTCAAGAAGACCTGTTGAATCTCATAAAAGAAAGTACAGTGAGGCAGCTCCTCCAAGATCTGTCTATTCTCAAAGTGATAAACAACACAGCTCAATGAAGTTTCAAGCTCAATCCACTCAATTCAAAGCAGTTATAATGTTGCTTGTTCAAGAAGATAAGCCACCTGTTGAACAGGAACTTGATCCAAACTTTAGGATGGCCAGGCTTCAGGAACTGATTGGTCTCTCTCAGATTAGAAAAGTTGTAGAAGAAGGAGAAGATCCATATAAATTCTCTACTATGTCATCCTACAGAGAAAAAGAGCTGAATAAACTTCAAGTCAACATGAATGTCTTTAATCCAGCTGAATATATGGCATTGTATCCTGAAGCAATTGTGCCCAGGACCAGCACTCAGACATCTCTTAGTGGACAAGACTTGATGATATCTAAGAAGAATGTACCAGACCCAAGAAGGAGGATAATCTTCTCTAAACACTCATCTGGTTCTCCATCTGATAGATTAAAGTTTATACTCTTTGTCTATTGCTTAACTGATTATGTACAATGCATTGCTACAATATATCTGCTGATGTTATTTCATCCCTTTAGATATTTATGGTCTTTGTATTTTATTTCTTTTCAGTTTTGTTTTTGAGTGACCTCACACAAATAGGGGGAGATTGTTGGAACCCTTTTTTGGATTTGTGCTAGGTTCACTCTTAAGATGTCTTGACCCCCATGTATAGCCAGGGTCTCTGTCTGAGTCTTAGTTAGGTCCCCTCTAGGTCAGGTTTTGTGCAGACCAGCATTGTAGTGGACTCAGAATTAGATTGAAAAATTGTTGTGGACTATCTATATCAGTTCGACTATAGTCAAACTCAGCTCGACGATTGTCGATCTCACATCGATGATCTCAGAGTCTTCTACTATGAACTGAGCTCGATGATCTACGAGCTAGGGTTAATGATTTCATTTTTCTCAGCAGTGATCTCAGTTCTATGATAGTCGTTCTCTGTTCGACAATCTCTTAACTCAGTTCGACAATCTCTGAACGGAGCTCTACGATTTTGTACTGCTTTCTGTTATCAGTTCTTCAGAACGGTCAGAGTTATTTATTTTTATTATGATAAAGTATTTTAAGGCAATTATATTCTGATAATTAATGCTGATATTCTCACGGTTGATAGTCGTATTCATGAAGCATTAATTATGGTATTCACAGAATATTTTATCAAGACAGTTAAGGAAATGCATTTATGATTGCCAGCCAATCTAGACGTTTGGGCTCCTCAATTCTTGCAGAGAATTATGTTTTGTCTTGGGAATTCAAATTGATGCCTTTTTCTTCATTCTGACTAAATATATATCTTTGAAAAACAAAAAGAGAAAGAGACAGAGATCAATCAGTAGTTAGAGAAGAAAATTGCTCTCAAGGGATCTTGCATGTTTTGCTGAAAAGAAAAAGAAGAAGAACTTTTTCAAATACAACTCTCTCCAGTCTTCTTCTTTCTTCAGTATTCAAAGATTTATAGAGAGCAAAAAATCAATAATAGTTCACAGATTAAAAAAGGCTCTGCAACATATTTTGAATACCTACACCCAGGGCCAAGTTTCCTCTTCCTGAATATACACAACATCTTAGGGGGAGCTTCGACATTCAACTTTAATCGACACAGTCTTCTCATTTTCCTGAGAAAGAGAAGATTTCCAAACATTCTTGTTTCTTTTACCTCCATCTGTACAGGGTTATATCTCCGTTCAAAAGTGAACACTTGTGGTGATAGGGCACATGATCAAAAACCTATTGGATTTTGAGCTCCTGACCAAAAGCTCAAAAGGACTCTATATCTACCAGCATCAGATCTTGTGGTGATATGGCACTTATTCAAAAACCTATGTGGATTCCTACCTGGGTGGTAGAAGAGTGGATGTACCTAGATTTGGGGAACCACTATAAATTTATCTTGTGTCGTCTTGTTGCTTTGTGATTTCTTTGTGTGTTGTGTTATGTTGTGGTTGTCTAGCCTATCTTATTTAACAAGTTATAATTATCAGTATTTTAATTCCGCAATAAATCTAAATTTTTTTTAAATACTCTATTCACCCCCCCCCCTTTAGAGTGAAACCTATCTATCCCTCTCTTTCGCATCCCTCTATAGAACACATCTATATAAACTTGAAATCCTTCCTTCCCGGATGGAAGGGATAGGATCGGTGCGGTGGTAAGTCAGTCCTTCAGCTCTTGGAATACAGCTTCACACTGAGATGTCCACACATATGGCACACCCCTCTTTGTTAGAGCAGTGAGGGGAAGGGAGATCTTTGAAAATTCTTTCACAAACTTGTGATAGTACCCTGCAAGTCCAAGAAAACTTCGTACATTGGCACCTGACTTCAAAAGCGATCATTCCTTCATGGCACGCACCTTGGCCGGGTCTACTACAAATCCAACACCACTAATAACATGGCCTAAGAAGGCCACTTCACGGAGCCAAAACTCGCACTTGCCAAACAAAGAAAAAAGGGAATGCTACTATAGTTTCTTCAAGACTAAGGCCAAGTGTTCCACATGCTCCTCTTCCATCTTCGAGTAGACCAAAATGTCATCGATGAAGATGATGACGAATACATCCAAATACGAATCAAACACCCTATTAATCAAACTCATGAATGTAGAAGGGGCATTCGTGAGCCCAAATAACATCAGCTTGAATTAATGTTGGGTCCATTAATCCCAATTGCCCTGACTTGATGATGTCAAACAGTTCAATGAGATACACATAGATGTATTTGATGTGTGTGTAAGTACATGTGTGCTGGATAGTCTTTGTGATAAATATTATGCAGGTGGTCTCAAAGAAGTGGCTGGAAGGGTAAAAGATTTTCCTAAGTCCACAGACGTTCTGTGAAGTCTATTCACTCAATGCCAAGTAAGTAAAATCATTGAGTATAGTCAGCCAAACAATTAGCTAGCTGAGAATTGTGGCAAAGTACACAGGCATTTAGTGAAATCCAATCACTCAATGCCATTATATCAAAATTGTTGAGTAATTCCAAGTTACTCAAAGCTACAGAAATTCTGTGTAGAATTTTGACAAAGTCCACAGGAGTTGAGTGAAGCTTACTAACTCAAGGCCATGAGATAGAAAATCTGTTTAACTGTTTTGGCATTGAGTGTAGCTCACACACTCAACATCATGAGACAAAAAATCTGTCAAAGTGTTTAGGCGTTGAGTGTAGCTCACTCACTCAATGCCTTGAGACAAAATCTGTCTAAATAGTTAGGCGTTGAGTGATTCTTACTCACTCAATGCTATGGGGCTATAGCGTTGACTAAATCCTAGTCAGTTAAATCCACAGTATTCTTCTTGACACAAAAATCTGGCTAAGTACAAATGTGTTGATTGTTTTTACTTTTGTCGAGTTGAGCTCTGAGTTCGTCGAACTGAGATCTGAGTTCATCGAACTGAGCTTTCACTTTTCGTCGAGCTGAGCTCTGAGTTTGTCAAACTGAGCTCTGAGTTCGTTGAGCTGAGCTTTCACTTTTCGTCGGGCTTAGCTCTGAGTTCGTCGAACTGAGTTCTGAGTTTGTCGAACTGAGGATTTCTGGAATACACCTTCTGAAAGTAAAATATGATCCTAGTCTCACTCCTAAGTGGCATGCTCACTCAACGCCTACTGGCTGGGATAATTTTCTAAGAGTTTTGGCATTGAGTGGTGCTTACTCACTCAAGGCCTAGTGATAATTTCTGTCTAAGTCCTTTGGCACTGAGTGATGGTCATTCACTCAACGCCTACACTACTGAATCTTGATTTTGTCTAAGTCCACAGATGGTGATGTTAGAAAAGTCAACACAGGTTAGAAATATTGCAGGAATAACGTAGAATTACGTTAATGGTGTTGCGGTCATATCGTTGCCCTTTTGGGGAAAAGGAAAGAAATTTTTATGCATTAATGGCTAGGCCCACACACTGAACATAGTCATTGATCAGCGTGATATAAAAGAGGATAGATTGGTTGATTCAAGAATAATCAATCAAAAAAATTGAGTAATCGAAAAAACTTCGAGAAGAGAAGAAATTAGGGTTTTCTGTATTAGCAATCTTACTGCCGGACGTCTTCTTCTTCCTCGCTTTCTTGCCGAGCCAGAAGAACAAGTTCAGATTAGTGGACCTGAACGGTAAAATAGTTAGTTGCTGCAATACTCTTCTGCGACAACAAGATAATGATTGCTTCTTGAAATAGAAGAAGTAGAGATTTCTGCAAGCTGCTTCCAGAACAAGCCGGGATTCAATTGAAGATTTCTTTTCAACTTCTTGCGGTGAAGAAGAATATAGGGATGATATCTGCTCAGTCCAGGAAGACAGATACAAAGAACTTTCTCTGGTATCTGAGTGTTTGAACTCTGTATATTTCTATGTAAGATCCATTCTTGGATTTGAGTGTAGGATTCTTTAGGGAATCTGAGTGTAGGCATGTGCTATAAAGGCCGAGGCAGGATCTGTTGTTGATCTGAGAGTAGGATTCTTGTTAGAATCTGAGTTGTAAGGCTTAGTGACGGAGTGTAGGCCTATGTTAAAAGGTCGAGGTAGGATCCAGTTGAGTTCTTAATTTGTATGGTTTAGTGCCCGAGTTGTAGGTCTTGGATAAGACTGAGGGGTCCTACGAGATCGTGCTATAAGCTCTTATGGAGCTGAGGAATTGGTGAAGATCATTGTCTAATACACTATTAGAAAAGAGGAGAGGGTCGGTAGACGTACGCAAGATTAGGGAACCACTATAAAAATATCTGAGTCTTCTGTGATTGTTCTTGAAAGCAAAAATACATTAATCACTAAGCCCAAGAAATCAGATATAGGTCAGAGTACTTAAAAAGAAGGCCAAAAACCTATTCACCCCCCTCTAGGTATTTAGTTGACCTTGGAAACAAGACTTTTAAGTGGTATCAGAGAGAGGTTAATCGTTATATACTCAATAGTCTGAGTAGATCTCCAAGGTTAGTACGAAAATATAGTCCTTATGGGTTCAAGAGTGAACTACAAGGAGCTATAAGCCATGAAGCTTTCTATCTGTAGGAAGAAAGGGGTTTGCCATATGGAAGGAGAGGGTTAGGCTATTTATAGAGTCATCTGACCCTAGAATTTTTATTACAGTCAAAGTGGGACCATTCATCACTATGAAGGTCTCAACCCTGGATTATAATATCTAGAAAACAAATACATACTCTTAAATGACTAAGGATGAAGTCAAACTTTCCACAATGGACAAGAGGGAAAAAAACATCATTATCAGTTCCACTGATGACACCACCTTCTAAAACCTAGTTCACTGCAAGACATCTAAGGAGATGTGGGACACACTAGTTGTCTACATGGAGGGGTCAGAAGAAGTGAGGGATGACAGGAATTCCATGCTCAATCAAGAGTATGAACGATTCCGGAAGAGCAAGACAGATAGAATAGCTGAGTGTTATGAAAGGTTCTTTAGGATGGTAAATGAGCTGAGGACATATGGCATAGGTCTTCAACACATATGAATTAAATGACAAGTTTCTCAGGTCTCTAACTGAAGACTGGGACACAAAAATCTTTGCCATTAGAGAAGTGGAAAAGAATTGCAGACACACCACCACCAACTCTCTTTGGAAAGTTGTTGTCCTATGAAATGCATCTGACAGCCAAAAAGGAGGAGTAAAAAATAAGCAAGTTTGCAGTCAAGGACAAGTCAGTGGCCTTCAAAGCTGAAGCCATAAGGAGGAGAAGGATAAAGACACCTTCTCCACCAAGGAGTGATGCTCAATCTGATTCAGAAAGTTTAGAAACCAGCACATCAGACAACCACATGTCTGATGAAGACTTTGCTGCCTTCTCCAGGCAATTCCAGAAATTCATGAAGAAGAGTCAATGGAGAAGCAGGCCCTCCTCCTCTTCTTATCCCAAAGAAGACTACTACAAGTGTAGGAAGAAAACATCTAAAGCGGACAGGTATGGTTCTAAGCCAAATAAACATGTTTCTTCTAAAATGGTCAATTATTGTTGCAACAAGCCAGGGCATGTTAATGCAGATTTCCGTATCAAAAGGAAGGGTACTGGTGAAAAGAAGTAATAACAGCAAAAGGTCAAGAAGGAGAAATTGATGCAGACCCATTGTTTCAACGTATTAAATACTGCTTGTTCTTATGTTCAGTAATTATATTAAATACGTAATGAGTAATATTTCCCTAAAATTAATACTAGCGATGATTCCAACAATATAGCAATGGACAACGCAAAGGGTCGCTACCCCTTATATAGATTGAACATGGGCTATATGCCAATGTTCGCTCAATCAAAAAGGACCTGATATCTAATAACTTTTGAAGGGAGTTAAAACTTTAACTCGAAGGGAAATCAAAGGTAGTGAACCTGATTTCTACTAACATTTACGAGATCTTGCCAATCTAATTGATACAAAAATTTCCGGATAATTAACGCTTAAATTTTTTATTTAAATTAAGCACTATTTCAACATAAATCAGGACAAAATACTAGCCTTCTATTTCCACCAAATCT
Organism: Platanthera zijinensis; assembly: GCA_039513925.1. Lineage (NCBI taxonomy): Eukaryota > Viridiplantae > Streptophyta > Magnoliopsida > Asparagales > Orchidaceae > Platanthera > Platanthera zijinensis. The sequence goes on from CM077084.1 coordinate 189,836,976, forward strand.
CACAAATAATTTAGAAGAAGCAGACAAGAGTTGGTTTAGGAATCGTTACCCAAATCCCAAAAAGTCGGTCCACAATATTGAGTGGAGGAAGCGGTCACGACGGTGGTTGATATCTATTTCCACGCAAACCACGCATTCGCACCAGACGATAAAGAAGCGAGTCATTTTCCTTTGCAATTCCCCTAGGAGAGGGAGAAACCATGAAGGACAATATATATATTGAAAGAAGAGAGATAAAAGGAGGTAGATGTAATATTCCAAGGTGGTGGAAGAATATTTATGGAAAGAGGGTGGTCGGGTTTTTGGAAAAAGTCGAGTGTGGGCGGTTTTATTTGGTGTTAGAAGGGAGGAGAGGGCTCGAGTTTGTTGAATGAGGAGGGTGGTCGGTTGGTTGGAAGGGAGAGGGTGGGTGGTAGCTAGGTTGGGCCAAAAATTCCAAGAGGGAAAGAGGGTAGGGGCTCGATTTTGGAGAAAGAGTAAGGTGATGGTGGAGACCTTGAGGAAAGATGAGGATGAGGAGAGGAGTCCGAAGATAGAGAGGGAGAGAGGGGGGTGGCCGGCGGCCAAGTTGGGGCAAGAGAAGAGGGGGCCGAATCTTCTAAAAGGGGAAAGAGAGAGGAGGTGGGGAAATTCAAATTTTGAATTCTTGGTTTTAATTTTTCATTTTTCATCTCAATTCCTTCATCAACATGGCCTTAAATAGCCTACACCACTCCATCTCCACCCTTCATGAATATTAAAACAATCTTTGAAAGAGAGGGTTAGACATGATTTACTCTAGAGGGGGGGGGGTGAATATAGTAGTTAAAAACTTTTGTTATTTAAAAATAATTAAACTAAAAAGACTAGTGAATACCAAGATTATCAGTAAGCAAGAAAACAATCTAAGTAAAACTAATATAACACAGAACACAGATCTAAGCTATCACAGCCACAGCAAGAACAGAAAGAAAAGGGCAACTAGACAACACAAGAACATTTATATTGGTTCCCCAACCTGGGTACATCCACTCTTCTACCACCCAAGTAGGAATCTACTAACAGGTTTTTGTCAAGTGACTGCCACCTTTGAGCTTTTGATCAGGTGCTCAAAAACCACTCTCATGTCTTTTGATCAGGAGACTTGCAACCAAGCTAACTTTTGAAGGGAGTTAAAACCCTGTACAGTGGTGTGGAAAGTGGTTGATGGTAGTCTTCTCTATTCTCAAAACAACTTGAGAAAACATTGTGGATTCTGATGGTGTCAAAGCTCCCCCTGAGAAGTTGAAGGTTCAAGAAGAATAAGAACTTCGCTTCAGGGTGAGTAGGCCTTCAGCTTTGATTTGCCAATGTCAAGAAAATCCAGTAATCAAATGTTGAATAAAATGTTTCTGAAGATTCCTGGAATATGAAAATGAAGAAGTCTCTTGATTTCTTATGATTGTTCTTCTTCAGTCTACAGTATTGAAAAAGATGAAAAAGCTCTAAGAAAGAATGAAGGAGTTATCCACTAGTTGATTATACTCTGTACTGTACTCCTTTTTTTTATTTGTCTCTAATGCCTTAAAAAATAGGAATCACTTTTAATATTTTGTCAATTAAATTCTGTATTGAATTTTGAATAACTTCCTTAAATGATGGCTGATCTGGAGAATTCAAAACCGGTGGAATAAAAACATTTATGAGTTTCCCCAACTGTCCTTGATAGAATAAGCAAGTAAATATTCTGATGAATACCATATTTAATGCAGCCAATAACGGCTATATCCATATGAATATATGCATTAAATACTCAGAATAATACTGCTAATAAATGAGAAAATAAAGCCGCAGAAGGAGGAAAACTCATTCAGAAACCGGATAGAAAACATCGAACTCTGAATAGAATTTGTCGACTTGAGATCCAAGATCGTCGACCTAAGAATGCCTGTTCGTCGACCTGAGCTCTGCGAACTGCTAACTGAGAAATACTTTCCAAATCTGCACTCTTAGTTCATCGAGCTGAGAATCTTTCTAAGAGAACAAATCGTCGACCTGAGCTCAAAGATCGTCGAGCTCAGCTCAGAGAATTAACTCTATGATTGTCGATCAGGGATCGACGATCATCGAGCTGAGTTTGAAGAATTTCGTACGGATCAAACTGTCTTTTGATATCTTCTAAGACTGAGTTTTGTGAGGTCATCTACTAGCTGGTACAAGAAGGTAGAACTAAAAGGACTTAGCCTAAACTCTTAGACTACTAGACATGACCCGGGCTATAAAATGGTGGGTCAAACTCAGCCTAAATTAGTGAACCTAGCCCATATCAAACAAGGGATCCAACACTCTTGATGGTTATAGGCACCCATCATACACATGAAATAAGAAAAATAATATTTAAGTGCATGAAATAAAAAATGAAAAATAAAATGCTTACAATAAAATTCTTAAAATGAAATTTCTTGAAATAAAAAAAATTGTTAACAATATATAATTATAAATATTTAGTTTATAATTATATATTATTATTTTATGGCTACAGATGTCATGCAAAACATATAGCAACATTGGCAACGAATGTCGTGGTAAACTCCCATCCTCGAGCTTGTGGCAACGTTCGTCCCAATCAATAAACTCTCTATGTCTGGGATCAACGGCTGCATCAGTAATTTCGCCATCAAAAATCCTTCATTGCTAAGATGCAAAAGAGATTGTCTGACTCCTCATCATCAAAGTTAGAAGAGGAAGACAAAGCCTACATTGGGCTATTCACTGCTGAAGAAGAAGCTGTAGAGGTAGAATTCTTAGAGATGCTGGCTGCTATTGCTGGAGAAGCTGATGAAGCTTCTAGGACTGAAGAAGGAGAAGAAGAAACCCATTTCCTTAGGCTGATGGCTTTGACTGATGGAGAACCAAGCCAGGAGCAGTCTGGTCCAAGCAAAGTACATTCTCTATCCTTTGGGTCAGATTTTAAGACATGTCCAAGTTCAGAGGCATCTGCATCAAGTGATGAAGATGGCTCTGAATCTGAAGGATACACCAATCAGTTGATTGATGACTATGGTAAACTCCTACATGCACTAAAGAGAAGATGGCTCCTAGCCAAAATGCAGGCTCAGGAGATTGCATCTCTACAGCTTACTGCTTCAAAGTCAACAAACATGCTGGACATGAAGCTAAACAAAATCAGCAAGCTTAAAAACATCACTGTTATTCAGATGGGCACAATATCTTTAAAGAATGACCACATCAGGAATCTTGAAGGTAAAATCCAAAAGGAGAAGGTGCTCGTGGCTGAGTTTTCAAAGCCATGTTTTGTGTTGCCTTTGATAGATTCTGTAAGACCCCCCCCCCCCCTTTTTTTTTCTTTTTAAAACCCGGGGTCTTATGCCTAGAACCGCCGCTTTGCGGTTATGACTTCGCACCCTGGAAGGTCGTCCCCACAAAACGCCGATTCTGCCGGCCTTGTTCGATCATAATTTAGTAGCAAGTAGAAAGAAATGCAGTCCACATCAAATCACATATATTAGAAAATCTCCACGAAGGGAGTGTTGTGGTGGGGCCATGGGGTCATGGTGAATCCCTATGGACACCCTTAAGCTAGTAATTAGAAATTACTATTTGCAGACCAATGTGCCTTTCACTTTCATGGCCAAGCTCATTTGGCCCATTTTGGTTCTCTAAGGGTCTGTCCTGACCTAGTCAGGACAAAAACTACTCCTAGGGGGGTCTAGTTGAAAATGGGATGTTACAGATTCCTTCTCCTTTCAAAAGGATAAGAAGGGGTTAGGCTTCAAAGGGAACATTAGAGCTTCCAATAACAAAAGGAAGGGGAAAGCTCCAGTGCAACCACTAGCCTCCAAGCCTAATATTCCTTTCAGGAGAGTGCTACTACCTTCTAACAGGTATGACCAAGAGAGCATCTATGATCACTAGGAGAATGGTGGATCCACCAATAAGAACAAAGCTGTTCACCATTATGGTGGTAGGAATGGCAAGGGTACTAGTGCCTACAAGGCAACCTATGAGGAGAACCAAATGGCCCATTCTGGAACATTTGTGTTTGGTGTACAAGCACCAACACTCAAGAATAAGGATGCAGCCCCTTCTCAAAATCTATCAATCCATAATCAGACCAAAGGAAAGTCTGTCAGCAAACCGATTTGGGCATATCGGAAGCCATTAGTATCATGCTATCTGAAAAGAAGACAGCTACTAGTAGGGTCCAAGATACCTCAAGTACCTTTGTTTCCAGACATATCCCAAATCAGGTTATGGCTAGAAGACATAAGAAAAAGGGTGCTGCTTTACCTGAGAAACTGAGAGCTACTGACAGCACTGCAATTAAACCAGCCCTTAAAAGAAGGTACAACATCAATGAGTGATGGGGCTCTAGCAAAGTGGGCCACTATGCCATTGATTGTTGGCACAATAATAGTGTCCAGAGAGCTAATGTCGGCTTACCTATCAGAAGAGCTATAGACAGTCATATTCATTTTCATACTAACATGCACCTAGGACCCAATAAGAATTAGGGTCGTAAGGTAAAATGATTTATGTCTTGCAGATGAGTCCAAGTAGCTATACCCTTATATGGTACTTGGACAATGGTTGTTCCAAGCACATAACAGGAACAAGGAGCATGCTGAAGGAGTACACTCTAGTAGAGAATGGACACAAAGTCATCTTTGGTGGTTCAGAAAAGGGAGTAACCAAAGTGTATGGTAATATATCAAATGGTATAATCACTATCACATAAGTAGCTTATGCGAAAGGTTTGCAACACAACCTGATAAGCATAAGGCAACTATGTTATCTTGGCTATGATATTTCTTTATTCAAGGATGAGTGCCAAATTAGGAGGTCAAGTGTTCAAGGGGTCATCTTGATAGGCACTAGGAGAGGAAATGTCTATTATCTAAATTTTGTTTGTGATAGTAAGGACTCTCCCATAAGCCTAGTTGTAGATGAGAAACCCTCACACTATGTCCAATGGCATAAGAGGCTAGCTAACCTTAATTAAGAGACCATAGGCAAACTATTTAATGAAGAGTTAGTTAGAAATGGACCTAAGGTAAAGTACACCAAGGATGGTATCTGCTCTGCATGCCAAAAAGGAAAGCAGACCAAGAACTCCTTCAAGAGCCTTGGTAAGAAAGACTCAGTGAGGTGTTTATACCTCCTGCATATGGATCTATTTGGTCCTATGCCAGTTCATAGTCTAGGTAGAAAAGTATACACCCTTGTGGTTGTTGATGACTTTTCCAGATTTTCCTGGGTGTTCTTCCTAAGGAAGAAAAGTGAAACCCCTGATGTCTTCCAGACATTTGTTAAGCAAATTAAGAATGGATTCAATAGTACTATGGTAAAAATCAGTAGTGATAATGGGGCTGTGTTTCATACTGAGTGCATGACAAGGTTTTGTGAAGAGGGATTAATCAAGAGTTCTACTCTCCAAGAACACCTCAGGAAAATGGAATTATTGAGAGGAAAAATAGAACCCTTATAGAGGCTGGTAGGACCTTGTTAAGTGACACATGTCTCCAAGAATATTACATGGCTGAGGCAGTAAGCACTGCATTTCATGTCCTTAACAGGGCTTCTATCACCAAAAGCCACAAGAAGACTCCCTATGAGATTCTGAATGGCAGAAAACCAAACTTATCCTTCTTTATGATTTTTGGTAGCAAGTGCTATGTACTAAACATGGGTAAGTCCATGCGACTAAGATTGATGCCAAGTCCCAAGAAGGGATATTTATTAGGTATAGTAATAATAGTAGGGCATAAAGGATATAAAACTTGACCAGTCAAGTTATAAAAGAATCAGTCCATATTGTCTTTGATGAGTCAAACCTGATTTATTGTGAGTTTCCTAGCTCTTCTTCTAGATCTGCAGGTTTAAAGGAGGTGATGGACGAGCTTTCCATCAGGGAAGTGATCCAGCAATATAAGATAAGAAAGAAGAAGGGTGTTGTATAGGGGGAGCTCAAGACACATAAGCTGAGGATGAAGAACATCCAGCTGAAGACAATGAAGAATAGCCAGCTGAGGACAATGAAGAACAACAAGCTAAAGCAAGATTGCCTCCAGCTGAGAGACATCTAAGGGATCATCCAGTACACTGAATCATTGGTTATGCAAGACATGGAGTCCAGATAAGAAGCAATAGCATCAACACAGCTCTCTGTTCAAGCTTCCTATCTCAAGAAGAGCCCAAGAAGCTTGATGAGGCTATCAAAGACCCATTCTTGATTGGAGCAATATAGGAAGAGCTGAACCAATTCAATAAGTGTAGTGTATGTAAGCTGGTTCCCAGACCTAAGGGACATAATGTCATTGGAACTAAGTGGATCTACAGGAACAAGTTAGATGAAAATTGCATTATTGTCAAGAATAAGGCTAGATTGGTGGCAAAAGGACACAGAAAAGAAAAAGGAATAGACTTTGACCATACTTTTTCCCTAGTAGCCAGGCTAGAAGAAATAAGGCTATTCCTTGCATTTGTTGTCTATCAAGGATTCAAAGTCTACCAGATGGATGTGAAGTAAGCTTTCCTGAATGGGGACTTAAAAGAGGTAGTATATGTGGATCAGCCACAAGGTTTTGTAGACCCTCACCTTCCTGATTTTGTTTATAGGATAAGAAAAGCTCTATATGGGTTGAATCAAGCCCCTAAAGCATAGTATAAACATTGTCTAGTTTTCTCTTTGAGAACAAATTCTAAAGCGGGAAATAGACAAGGACCTATTCCTAAGGGAATCTAAGGGCAAGATCATTCTAGTCTAGATATATCTCGATGACATTATCTTTAGATCTACTAAGGACAACCTTTGCAGGAAGTTTGCTTAACTTATGCAAGGGAAGTTTTAGATGAGCAGCACGGGTGAGCTCAAGTTCTTCTTGGGATTCAAAGTAAGACAGACTGATGATGGCTTTTCTATATCCCAGTCAAAGTTAACCAGAGAGTTGATTAAGAAACATAGTATGGAGAATGCCTCCATAATGAGAACTCTCTTGGAGTTAAGTATGCATATAGGCAAAGATAAGGCAGGGAAACCTATTGCTGAGTCTTTGTATAAAGGGTTAATTGGCTCCCTTCATCACTTCACTACTAGTAGGCCTGACATCATGTAAGCTATATGTGTTTGTGCTCGGTATCAGGCCTCCCTAAAAAATCTCATTATTCTGCTGCAAAAAGTATTTTAAGGTATCTTAAGGGCACACCAGATCTTGGCCTATGGTACCCTAGGAATAGAGATTTTCATCTAACAAGATTTTCAGATGTAGATTTTGCTGGTTGCAAGGAAGATAGGATAAGTACTACTAGTACATGTCAATTCCTACGAGGAAGACTGGTATCATAGAGAAGCAAGAAGCATACTTGTGTGGCTATCTAACCTGTAGAGTTAGAGTACATTTCAGCAGGAATCTGCTCTGCTCAATTGCTATTGATTCAACATAAGCTTAAAGATTACACCATTAAGATAAGTATAACTCCTCTTTATTGTGATTCCACTAGTGCCATTTCTATTTCTAGGAATCCTGTCTCACACAGTAGGACTAAGAACATAGAAATTAAGTATCATTTTATTTGGGAGAATGTGGAGAAAGAATACAATAGCCTAGAGTTTGTCTCCACTAACAAGCAAGTGGCTTATATCTTCACTAAGTCACTAGCTAAATCCAAGTTCAACACCTTAAAGATTAAATTGGGAATGTTAAACTTAAAATTTCTTTAGATACTCCCTTTGGTATTTTTTTGGTACGTGCTTGTTCTTCTTGCAGGTGATGCAGATCTAGTGGAAATCAAGAACAAGATGAGAGCAGATGCTCCTATTTAGGGGGAGCATGTCCAGCAGCTGAAGTACTAAAGTCAGCCCTGTATAAAGATTTAGATGGCGGTTCACTACAGGCCTCATATATATAAGCTAGGAGGAGAACACAAGGGGAGAGAAATAACTAATGCACCTCCCTGACTATCTGAAGAAGTCAAAAAGAGGGAAAGAAGAGATTGATCAAGTTCAAGTAGTATCCCAGGGGGAGAGACAAGCTCAATAATGGGGGAGAGACAAGCTCAAGAAAGGATCAAGCCCCAACATGATAGAAAGACAGTGGGAGAAATTCATGGGGAGAAGAAATTAATCAAGCTTAGAGGTAAATCTCTAAGGTAAAACACACCTTGTAGCAATCCAGGGTAAGTAAGTAAAACTTCATCTAGGTAAAAATTCATCTCAGTGAATTTAATAAGTTTTTTTTTGCCTATGTGATGTGTATCTCATTAACTAAGGAAGTTGATCAATGGTTTTGATATCTTCAAATAAGAGGAGATTATTAGTACCATTGATTCCAATGTTCCTAATTTGATGTTGTCAAACAAGTCAATGAGATAAACACAAATGTATTTAATTTGTGTGTAAGTTCATGTTTGCAGGATAGTCCTTGTGACAAAAATTAGGCAGGCGGACTGAAAGAAGTGGCTGGAAGGGCAGAAGATTTGCCTAAGTCAACAGGCATTGAGTGAAGTCTATTAACTCAATGTCAGGTAAGTAAAATCATTGAGTATTGTCAACCAAACAAATGGCTAGCTGAGAATTATGGCCAAGTCCACAGGCGTTGAGTGAAGTCAACTTAATCATTGCCATAACATAAAAATCGTTGAGTACTGGCCAGTTAGTCAAAGCCATAGAATTTCTGTGTAGAATTTTGACTAAGTCCACAGACGTTGAGTTAAGCTTACACACTCAACTCCATGAGATAGAAAATCTGTCTAAGTGGTTAGGCATTGAGCGTAGCTCACTGACTCAAAACCATATGATAGAAAATCTGTCAAAGTGTTTAGGCTTTGAGTGTAGCTCACTCATTCAATGCCTTGATACAAAATCTGTCTAAGTAGTTAGTCGTTAAGTGATGCTTACTTACTCAACGCCATGGGGCTATAGCATTGACTGAATCCTAGTCAGTCAAAGTAACAGTGTTCTTCTTGACAAAGAAATTTGGCTAAGTCCAAATGCGTTGATTTCTTTTACTTTCGTCGAGCTGAGCTATGAGTTTGTAGAACTGAGGTCTGAGTTCATCGAACTGAGCTTTCACTTTTCATCGAGCTGAGCTCTGAGTTCGTCGAACTGAGCTCTCAGTTAGTCGAACTGAGCTTTCACTTTTTGTTGAGTTGAGCTCTGAGTTCGTCGAACTGAGTTCTAAGTTCATAAAACTGAGGATTTCTTCAATACACCTTATGAAAGTAAAATATGACCCTAGTCTCATTCCTCAGTGGCATGCTCACTCAAGGAATACTGGCTGTGATAATTTTTTAATTGTTTTGGTGTTTAGTGGTGCTTAATCACTCAATGTCTAGTGACAATTTTTGTCTAAGTCTTTTGGCGCTGAGTGATGGTCATTCACTAAACGCCTACGCTACTAATGCTTGTTTTTGTCTAAGTCTATAGATGGTGATGTCAACAAAGTCAACAAAGTAAACAAAGTTTTTAAATATTGCAGGAATGCCGCAAAATTCTGTTAATGGCACCACGGCCAGCTGGTTACCCTTTTGGGGAAAGGAAAGAAATTTTTCAGCATTAATGGTGGGGCCCACACACGGAACATAGCCGTTGATAAGCATGATATAAAGAGGATAGATTGGATGATTCAAGGGAAATCAATCAAAAAATTGAGTAATCGAAAAAACATCGAGAAGAGAAGAATTTATTATTTTCTGTATTCACAATCTTAGGGCTGGACGACGTCTTCTTCCTCGCTTTCTTTCCTAGGAGAAGAACAAGTTATGATTAGGGAACCTGAACACTAAAAGAGTTAGGTGCTGCAATACTCATCTGCATCAGCAAGATCAGGATTGCTTCCTGAAATAGAAGAAGCAGAGATTTATGCAAGTTGCTTCCAGAATAAGTCGGGATTCAATTGAATATTTCTTTTCAACTTGTTGTTGTTAAGAAGAAGATAGGGTTGATATCAGCTAAGTCCTGGAAGACAGACACAGAACTTTATTTGGTGTCTGAGTGTTTCAACTCTTTATATTTCTCTATAAGATCCATTCTTGGATCTGAGTGTACGATTCTTTAGGGAATCTGAGTGTAGGCATGTGTTATAAAGGCCGAGGCAGGATCTGTTGTATATCTGAGAGTAGGATTCTTGTTAGAATCTAAGTGATAAGGCTTAGTGCTTGAGTGTAGGCCTGTGTTATAAAGGCCGAGGTAGGATCTAGTTGGGATCTGAGTGGTAGGGTTTAGTGCCCGAGTTGTATGCCTTGGATAAACACTAGGGGTCCTGCAGGATCGTGCTATAAGCTCTTAAGGAGTCGAGGAATTGGTGAAGAGCCTTATCGAACACACTGTTAGAAAGGCGGAGAGGGACAGTGGACATACCCAAGATTGAGGAACAACTATAAAATTTTTTGAGTCATCTATGAGTGTTCTTGAAAGCACAAATAAATTAATCACTAAGCACAGGAAATCAGATATAAGTCAGAGTATTTTAAAAAGGCAAAAAACATACTCACCACACCTCATGGTATTTAATTGACCTTGAAAAAAAGACTTTCAACTCATATAAGCTATATTCGATCAGTTGGTAGGAGATCATTGTTTTTCCTAATTGTACTTGCGTTCAGTGTACTACAAGTTAAGGATACAAGAGGAAGATTTTAAGAAGATGAGGATAGGTGTTCCGCACTGTAAGTCGGTTGAGTTCCCGGTAGATTATGCATAACCGTAATGTTCCATCCTTCTTCTTTACAAACAAAACTGGGCCTCCGCAGGGTGATGAACCTGGATGAACAAACCCTGATTCTACGAACTCCATCAACTGAAATCTAAATTCAGCAAGTTCTTTTGGAGCCATTTTGTACGAGGCTCGAGAGATGGGCTTGGCAAGAATTACTAGTTTAATCTGAAAGACCACCTCTCTATATGGGGGTAATCCTGGCAGCTTCTTGGGAAATACCTCAGTAAAGTCCCGCACCACTAACACATCCTTCACACTTACCACCATCTCTTTTAGTTCGAAACAGATCATATATACCTCTTCCCCTTTCAAATGGGCCTTAAGGGCCTGGATTGAAGGTAACAACATCCGTGGTGCGAATTTAATACCTTGGAACACGACTTCAGAGTTTCCATGCCTCAAGGTGATTTACTTTTCCACACAATCAATACTAGCATGGTGCCAATCATACCATGTCATGCCCAGGATAAGATCAAACTCTGCCATCTCCAACACCATTGTAGGGGTTTCAAAAATCTTTACTCCAATATAAACTTCCAAGTCACACATGGCAGACGATGTCATCTCGGAGCCGTCTAGGATGCGTACTCTCTGAGTGCTATTGGTGAAATATTGCACAATATTTAAATCTTTTACGAAGTCCGCTAAGACAAACGAATGAGTGGCACTGGAATTAAATAAGGTGTGGGCTACTTTCCCACTAGCTATCACGGTGCCTAAGTATCAGTTATAATATCTCAAAGCTTGATTCCTAGCATAACTTAAATAATTTAAGGATGAATGCTTATAATTTATTACTCAAATCGCGACATACCAGCAGTCACATCCTCAGGATTCCGCTCCTGTGCCATGTCTAAAGCAAACATCTACTCCCGAGTAGGTCCGGGATTCCTTCCTTATGGTCCTCGTCCTCGACAACGCACTTGTCCTCATCCTCACAGAGCTACCAGAGGAAAAATAGGTGGAGCACCTCCACTTAGTTGCAGATAATGATGTCGGATATGGCCTGACTGATGGCACTGGAAACAAACTCATTTGTACTGTCCTCTAGGATGTTGATAAGGGTGGAACTGTGGAGGTGGATGAAATACTAGCAGCGAAGCTGGGCTCTCTATCCTAAAGTGATGGTAGAAACGTCTGCCACCATTTTGATTTACACTTCCTCCTATAATATTTTGTCTCCTTCTAAAGTTGGGGCCTACTTCCAACACGCCCTCGATAGGTCTCTTACTACTGGCCTAGACTCCGAAGTGGTCCTCCTCCAACCTCTTCACATTGCCAACTATATCTGGTAAGCTTGAGTCCGTTATAAACAAAAACACTTTCCTTAAGGGGTCTTGTATGCCTCTATAGAACTGTTTCACATAGCCTCAGCCATCCATTTCATAGGAGTCAGGGAACCTTGTAAGTTGCTAAATCTCTCGTTGATATTCTGTATCTGACTTGGATCCCTTTTTCAACTACAGGAACCTCCCCTCAAGTTCATCTATAGCAGTGGAGGGGATGATGTGTTCTAAGAAGGCATTAGCGAATTCACTCCAGCTGATGTCAGTGTACACTCGGCCTTGGAAAGTGGAACCCATAAAGAAATTCCACCATCTTTTGGCGTGTTACTCCAGGGATGACACAGCTAAGATCACAACCATATTATCTGGACAGCTGATTTCGTCCCTTAACTCTTGCACAGTATCTAGCCATTCTTCAGTACGGACAGTCGACTCTGTCCCATGTAACGTAGGCGGGGAGAGGGCTCGGAATGTATTGAACTAGTTAGAGCCTGGATCTTGTTGCTGCAATGGGGGCTGTTGAGAACTAAATCATCAAAGATTATTGGAAGCGTCTGTCCCAATTCCGACAACTGAAATTATCTGGGACGGAAGGGGCGGGAGTGCCCTCTTCTGGATCTACACATGTCGGAGTTTACACAAAAGATACAAACCTAAGGTCAGGTTGGCTAATCATAGGGTAATGTGTAACATCCCTCAAACAACTAGACCCCCAAGAGTGGTTATGTCATGAATAAGTCATGACGAAACTCTAGGAAGCTCAAAATACCAAGTGAATAAAGGCATGAAGGTGGAAATCACCTTTGTCTGTCTAAATCACAACCTCATCACCAAACCTAGGGTTCGACTTTAGGGCTTTAACATGATTCCGTGACACCACCATAACACTCCCAACCATAGGGTAAGTCATAGGATCACTAAGGACCCATTGGAGTCAATCAAAGTGGTCAGGTTGACCAAAGTCAACCCTAACCCTAAATGGGTCAAACAAACCTATATAGGGTCAATTGACCTTCCCTTAGCCAAGTTGACCCCACCTAGACCTTCCTAACCCTTAAGGGAGGTCAATGGGTCACCAAGGACCCATTGGGGTCAACTAAAGAGGTCAAGTTGACGAAATTCAACCCTAGCCCTAAAATGGTTAAAGTGTTATAATTAAGGGTCAAGTGGCCTCCAAAGTGCCAAACCAACCCTACCCAACCCCTCTTAGACCTTAGGAGAGGCAACTAGGTCACTTAGGATCCATTGGGGTCAACCCAAAAGGTCAATTTGACCAAAGTACACACAACCTAGTTTAGGTCAAATCAACTCAAGTTGACCTAACCTAGCCTAATCTATTTGGGCTAAGCCTAATTGAGGTGGACCACTAGCCTCATGAGGTTTAAAATTATCCAAAATGCCACTCATTTTTTGGAAATAGTGACTAGGAAAGAGAAATCTCCACTTCCCCTTTAATGGAGGAGAGAGAAAGACAGAAATAGAGGCCATTTATGGCTAAGGGAGGCTAAGAGACTCTCCACTCAATTCCAATTGATAGATTCATCTACCCTGGTCTGTTAGGAGAAGACTAGAGGGTTTTCCCGGCCATGGCAGTTACTAGGGGAAAAGAATTTAAGTTGGCTGGAAACCTTCTTCATGTTCATTAATGGTGCAATCAAGCCATGGCCTCTCCTCCCCCTATCTGAACATTTTAAGAGCTTCACCAGGTCCAGAGCAATTGTTTCCACTTTCCATTGAAGGAGCTGAGCCCTGTGGCTGTATAGTTTCAAAGCATCGAGTGGCGCCACCACCGACCATGACGATACGACGATCGGCTCGACTCCAACCACCTCAGAAGGTCATATTCCTCTCCTCTTTCTCAACTGAAAGATTCACTTCTATTGGTCGGATGGTTCGCGTCCGATTTGCCCCAAATCAAACAGGCCGAAAGCTTGTTTTTCAAGATTTCTCCTCCACTCACAACTCCCTATTCCGGCCACCTCCTGCGGGCCAACCACTCTCAATTGCTAGCCACCACCTCAATGAAGGTGGTGGTGGCAGTGGGCGGCTGAGAGGAGGCGTGGGTGGGGGGGAATTCATGGGCAAAGTTGGCCCAGGATGGGCCAATCCTGGCCATTGGCTCAAGATAGAAGATGACGAGATGTCGTTGATTCTTGTGTCAAGATTCGTGCGACCAGATTTAATATTATAGTTATGATTTTATCATTTAATTTTCTGTCACATATTTGGCAGTGCCTTGAATAAGTTATTAAAAATACTTAGAGCCCTTTTATGGAAAAATCATTAACATAAAAAATGTAGCATATCGAGGCTAGTTTATTTAAATTTGGATTCAACCAATTTGGGTCACTGGTCTGAGCACAACACACCAAATGGTGCAAGCTATACATAGGATTAACCAGACACAAACTTGTGTGCCCCCACTAAACTACTCATCCATATACTTTGAAATTTGGGTCATGGTTTAGTCTCCTATGAATCTTAGACATATCCAAAAATGGGAATTTTTGGAGAATATTTTTCTTTAGTTTTTGTAAAAATTAAATAATTCATGTATGATTTAATTAAGGGGTCTAATGACCTCAAAACCATCCAAAAGTTTTTTGGATTACCCTTAGGGTCATTATAGGTCACTAGAAAAATTGTTAGCCCATTTGGGATTTATTTGATTGGGTAATGGTGTGACCAAAGTTTGATCCCTTAAGGGGACATTAGGGCAAAGGTTGTATGATGGCTTGAGTGGCCAAACCTCATCCAAAAGGGATGAAACTTGGGCCACTGCATCATAGTCATCTAAAACACCCCCTCAAGAGAACTTGCATGGTTTGGGTTAGAGATGCCTTAAGTACCTAGTGTAGGCCATAGAGACGAGGTTTGGGGACTAGAGAAGGACATGGGATAGTATGTCTATGGATGGGGTTGGAACTTTGTTGGTGAGTTCCTAGGGCAAAAGTGGTCTCTGGAAAATGGTTTTAGGATTTTAAAGAACCTACACCCTCTTTAAAATAATTATGGATATTTTAGGGCACTTGGGTTCAATATTTAATTATATGCTCAAATGGATTTGGATACTCATGAAATTTAGTCAGTAATCTTAATTAGGTTATATTGTTCCATAAGAATTTTATGGTGAATTTTGAATTGTTAATTTTAACACTTAATTCACAACTCTAAGATTGATTCAATCACAAAATAATTATTTTAGAGTTATATGCTTACTGGAATATTGTGAAACTTGGTCAGGGAAAATTTTAGGACATCATCGTGCTCTGTGAATTTTTATAAAAAAATTGGAAGAAATTTCATATAGGGTCCTTCACAAAGTGCCCTAAGTTGAATATTTTAATATAATTCATTTATGTGATCAATTGGAGTTGGAAAATTACAATTCTTGGTCATTAGCCTTTTCTGGTGATATTTATCATCTTGTAATTTTCTCATAATTTATGGATTGTTGGTTTAATTTTTCCCTATTTATCATAATATTATGGTTATTTATCCAATAATTGGTTGAAGGTCAAATCACCCTTGGAAAATTGGAACTTTGGTTATTTACTATTATTTTGATGTTATTAGTTTATCAAAATTTTGTTAAGACCATACCTAGTCAGAAAGTGTACTTGGTGTTCAAAGCATAGGTCGACTGATTTTCCAGAAAATATAATAAATACTAAATAAAGTAGGAAAATTACAAACTTCTGGATTTATTCAAAAAATATCATGATGGACCCCCCAAAAAGAATATTACGATATTTGGATGATTATTTGGATTATTACTTTTCATGCACACCATGAAGCTCATTAGGTCTGCATACAACAAAAATGTAGAACTAAGGTAACTACTAGGACTTTGTATGGGAAGGGTAGATAGTTGGTGTACCTGGTCTAGTAGAGAATGAATGAGGTCACCAAAATAATTTAGGTTGTGTAGGCCCAGATATGCAAGAACAAGGTTGTGCTCGGGATCGATAGTAGATCGCCTTTTCCTTGAGGAAGAGTCTAATACACTTAGGGTTAGGTTAAGTGTAATGCTAAGTGATTGGAACACGAGTAGATACCAATAAAAAAAGTATGTTGCGAAAGGGAAATTTGGGATTCATCCTATCGTAGTTCCTAGTTCCCTCAAGAGCCCTTCATAGGGAATGCATGTGGCAGTCCAAGGTTAACCTTAATCTGTAAGACTAAAATGTTAAAGAGTAATTAGTAAAAACTAGTATTTCACTTTCACTCCCCCTGATGACTAAGGAGGTTAGCTTGGTTGGGTTATCCGAATGGTAGGCTCGGTTGTTGTGGAAATGGGCAAGTTAGCCCGACGAGCCAAAGGCTGAGAAGGTAGTTGTAATGGACAGGTTAGTCTGGGAAGCCAATGGCTAAGAAATTCATGGATGCATGTGCATAAAGTGTTGGGTCTTCGGTATTTGACGGTCATTCACACCGACGTCGATACCATTACTCCGCGGGTGTGGTTTATACTTTGCCAAGGTAAATACTAACGGTTGGTTAACATAGTACGTGGTGACTCTTGTGTGTCCTTCAGAGGCGTACGTAAGGGCTAGGCCTGGTAGTGCGAATACCCTCCTGAGATTTGGGTGGCCCAACCCACTGTCTCTGTTGGCCACTACGGAGTATCCTGGCTGTGAAGCTAGCTTCCAAAATCGGGGAACTAAAGGTCTATGAGCATAGAGTCATGTGCGTCTGTTGTACTAGTATGAATCATGGCATAACATATCACAACACACATACTTGCATAAAACCTGACACCCCATCTTATAAACAAGTATGTGATAGCTTATACGATAATAGCCATGCAAAATACCCCTTAACTTATAAGTTTGTTTGGGTATTCATATAAGTTAAGGTTAATTATTTACCTGTTACTTTTCTTTATGTTGCACTATACTTTTACTTCCTTTCTGCTCTACTTGATATAAAACTGTTAGTTATACTCTTGTAAATTTTATATTATATAATCTGCTAGCTTAGGACCACCGACAGCTGCTTTTACCTACTCTCCACCATCATAGATTTCCTATCATTCCTCCCTCACTTTGACTAGGAGCCGATGGGGGAGTGGTGGGGGAAATCAGGCTTATACTTTTGACTAACTGTCGGTGGACCAAACATTTCAGGAGCTCATGATAGGAGACCGGGAGCAGTAGTAGGAGATGAAACACCAGTAGAGTGCAGTGCACATGGAGGTGGGCCAGTATAGTACGGGTGCACCAGCTTCTAGCTTCGAGAGTGTTAGTTTTACTTAGCTTCTGCGAGAGTGTTTTAGTGAGGACATGATGTACCAGTGTGGAGGTCCATCAATGCCCTCAGTGTTGGGAGGTACAGCGCGAGGTGCTATGGCTCACACTTGTCGAATAGAAGGGTATGTCCCCTCAGACTAACTAGGCACCCGTGCATCCTGCCTAGGGTAGCCAGCTCCATAATGGAGTGGTAGCGCCGTCATCAAACAGTCCATGCTTTCGGAAGGTTGGTAGTGCTATTTCCCTACAAGTGGTATCCGAGGAGGTCACGGGTTCGAAACCTCGGGGTCATTTCTGGGGGGAATTGTTGGGGTCAAGCAATGCCCCCAGTGTTCGGGAGTACGACGTGAGGGTCTATGACCCACAGTAGTCCAACAGAAGGGCGTGTACCCTGGCCTAACGAGCCGCCCATGCATCCTTCCTAGGGTAGCCAGCTCTATAAAGGAGTGGTAGCACCATCCTCAAATAGTCTTGGCTTTTGGGAGAGTTGGTAGTGTCATGTCCCTATAAGGGATTGTTGTGTCCATTGTCCAGAATGTACTATATTTGAGGAAGTCTATCTTTTCAATGATATATATAGTTGTAGTTGACAGTAATGGGATAAGTAGCCTAAGTGGATAAATCAGGTAAACACTTACCTAAGATGTGAACTGACAAAAATCATTCTAAGTCCACAGGCGTTGAGTGAAGGTGACTCACTCAATGCTAGATGACTTATAGAGCTAAGTAAAGCCTATATAGTTAAAGCCAAAGCAGTGGCAAGCTGAGAAAGTGACTAAGTACACAGGAGTTGAGTGAAGTCACCTCACTCAATGCCATACAACAAAAAGGCTGTAAGTTGAATTGGATTCTAAATTCATCGAACTAAGTTTTGATTTCGTCGAGCTGAGCTCACCGTTCGTCGAACTTAGTTCAACATTCGTCAAACCAATTTCAGAGTTGTGTGAGGCAGAAATGTTGTTAAGTCTACAGGCGTTGAGTAAAGGTCATTCACTCAACTCCATAGCCTCATAACTGTTGAGTAACACTCAGTCTATCAAAGCTAGTGTTTTTAAACACAGAAATTTGGCTAAGGCAAAAAGCGTTGAGTGAGGCCTGCTCACTTAACGATCTCAACGCCTAAGTTGCAGAAAGCTTTTCTAAGGCAAACAACGTTGAGTGATGAAGACACACTCAATGCTCTCAATTCCAAAGAAGTAGGAAGATTTACTAAGGCAAAAAGCGTTGGTTGAGGCTTGTTCACTCAACGTTCTCAACGCCGGAGAAGTAGGAAGATTTTGCTAAGGCAAAAAGCGTTGAGTGAAGCTTGTTCACTCAACGCTCTAAATGCAGAGATAGGCAATAATCTGTCTAAGTGTTTTGGCGTTGAGTGAAGCTCATTCAATCAATGCCTGTTCTACAAATACTCGATTTTGGCTAAGTCCACATGTGCTGACGTCAGCAAAATAGACAAAGTCAACTATGTTCAAATCAGGTACGGAGAAGCTACAAAACACGGCAAACTCTGCCGCAAAGCTACTGTACGTCTTCTTTTGTTAAAGCAGGTGCAACTGGAAGTTATAGGGGGGCCCCACTATTCTCTAAGAGCCGTTGATGAGCGAACAACTAAAGGAAGTGATGGGTCAAGAAATAAAGAACTTTTTAGGGTTTTTCCTGTGAAAAGAAAAAGAAGCGGAACTTCATCTTCCTCGCCATATTTCTGTCGAGAAAAACCTTGAAGCCTTCCAGCAAAGAAAAGTTCAGATAGCTGTGTCGTCTCCATCTGACACAAAAGGATAAAAAATTGTTCTGATGATTGAAGAACCTTCGGACTTCGGCAGGTTCAGTTAGCTTCTTGAAGACTCAAGATCAACAGATCTTTAAACTTAAACAACAAGTTAAGGAGTAAGCTTCTAAGTTCCTCCACCAAAGTTTTTCTCAACTGTGAGGAGAGTTAGTGAAGAAATTTCTCATCTCTAGTAGTCGAAGTAGAGAAATTTCTCTGAGTCAAAGTTTATTAAATTATTTCTTGTTGTAGGATCTTTCTGGATTTGAGCTATAGGGCCTTGGGCCTAAGGTAGGGCAAATTTGCTTGAGCTATAGGAGGGGGTTCCTCTCTGAGTATAGGATCCTGTTGGGATCTTAGGAAGGTGAGTTTTACTTATTGAGTAGTATGGCAGTATTGCATGAGCTGAAGGAGAGTGAATCTCTATGAGTTGTAGGAGCAAGTTTGCTCTAATGTAGGTCTATCCTCTATAGCCTTTGTTGTATGGCATAATTTCTTGAAGTAGGTGATACTTGTATCACTGAGTGTAGTCCCTTGTTGCTGAGGTGTAAGTCTTGGAGGAGATTGAGAGATTCGGAGTGATCTGAGGTTTAAGCTCTTTGGAGCATTATTTTGGAGAAGTGCCTTGTCTAATAGGAAGTTTGCAAGGTGGGAGGAGAGTGGATGTACCTATAATTTTGGGAAACCACAATAAAATTCTTGTGTGCTCTTCTGTGATTGTTTTCTATTTACTGGTTCTTAAAAGATCTCATATATTCATTCACAAAGTAACTTAAGAAGAAACAAAAAGAAACTCAAAATACCTAGACAAACCTATTCACCCTCCTCTAGATTGCAAACTACCTTGAAAATAAGATCTTTCAAGTGGTATCATAGGGAGGTTGCTCAAAAAGGATCTAATAATATGAGTGATCTCCAAAGGTAGCTATAGATAAGAGACTATGGGTTCTGGAGAAATCCAGAAGGTGCTAAGTTCCATGAAACTTCCCATCTATAGGAAGGAGAACTTTGGTATATAGAAGGAGAGGGTAAGACTATTTATGGAAGCCAATGATCCAAGGAACTTTGTAACTATCAGGGAGGGACCTGCCATTCCTATGAAGGTCTCTACTCAGAATGCAAACATCAAGACAACAAAAACATACTCTTAAATTATAAAAGATGAGGTCATCTTAGCTGACTTGGATAAGAGAGCACAAGACATTGTTGCCAGTGCAGTAGATGACTAAACTTTTAAGAACTAGGTTCACTGCCAGACATCGAAGGAGATATGGGACACTCTTGTGGTCTACATCGAGAGTACTGAAGAGGTAAAGGATGATAGGATTTCTCTGCTCAACCAGGAGTATGAGGCTTTCAGGAAAAATCAAAAAGAGAATATAGCTGCCTGTTACGAAAGATTTTTTAGGATAATAAATGAGTTGAAGACATATGGGAGGGTCTTCAATAATTATGAAATAATTGACAAGTTTCTCAAATCAATCACAAGAGACTGGGATACTAAGATCTGTGCCATAAGAGAAGTGGCCAAGCTTGTTGAAACTCCTCCCCAAACATTGTTTGGAAAGCTACTCTATGGAGTTCGCCCTTGGGGAAGGGGTGATTGCGCACCTAATTCGGAATCTAACTCCTCCCCAAACATTTTGGATTAATATACCAAAATGTTGAAACTAAGAATTCGATCGCTGTGGAGTTCGCCCTTGGGGAAGGGGTGATCGCGCACCTACTTCTCTCCTATAAGCCAAATGATAAGGAAAAGCAAAGGGAATTGACCCAAGGGATCAGCGCAGTGTTCCCACCACACACCTAGAAGTTATTAGAGCGCTTCCACTTCCTTAGCCAAATGCCGATCTAAGGCAACCTCAGAAAGCGCAAGAAGATCGGGCACTAGTAAGCATTCCTTCTGAGGTGCCCCTTTGGTCATCTTTATAAGATTATGAAAACTGCTTGTAAATTGCCAACCTCCGCTGCTCTGAACAGCAAAGTCTAGCCCTACTATGTCTGCCAATAGTGTAACTCCGCTGTTCTAGAAGGATATTGGCAATCCCCGAAAAGGGCACCCAGGTAATTAGGTCGTTGGACCCCACTGCATAGACTCTAAGGATCTGTAGGTTGGCTCGCCGCAGCTTCCTATCCCCCCTAGGCAGACGCGACCTGACCCCCGCAGCTCGCCTCCCTTCTTAGGCGAGCGCGAGCTAGGTCGCCGAAGTCTTCCAGACATCATTCTGAGGCAGGCTGGCGGCCAGGTCGCCTATGGGAGATCAGGAAGGGTGGGCCAGCTCTCGCAGCTCGCCCACCTAGCCTTGGCGAGAGTGAGCAGGCCAGTCTATGTTGTTTCCTCAGAAAGAAGTCCAGAGGAATTGAGTTCCACGAATGCCGATCTCCGCTCGACAAACTCCGGGTGGGTGGGGTTCAGGTGGGCTAGCTCACATATGTAACGTTCCGATTCGCGTTAGGCCCCTTGTGCGCACTTTTGAGTAAGGAGAGTTGATTTAGGCTCAGAGAGTGCAGGTGATCAATCACGCACTCATGAGGAAAAGCGATGTTTGGCCTTTGTAAGACATGGGTAGAGATACGGGCATGTCCCTACCTATGTGCATCTACCAGAACTCAAGTGGAGCTGGGTGTTCTTGAGAATGTCATTGAGTGCCTGTTTTGAGTATGATACGGGTAGAGACACGGGCATGTCCCTACCCATGTGCCGTGGAATTGAGTGGCATGGTGTTGAGTGATAAGAAAATGGCGTTGAGTGGCTTGTACCGAAAAGTACACGGGTAGAGACACGGGCGTGTCCCTACCCGTATGTAGTGGAGTTGAGTGGTATTGTGTTGAGTGATAAGAAAATGGCGTAGAGAGGCTTGTCTCGAGAAGGACACGGGTAGATATACGGGCGTGTCCCTGCCCGTGTGCCGTGGCTTTGAGTGGCATGGCATTGAGTGTTAAGCAGTCATTGTCCCGAGAAGGGCACGGATAGAGAAACAGGCATGTCCCTACCCGTGTGTGTCAAGTCAAGCTCGACGAAATATGTCCATAGAAGGACACGGGTATAGACACGGGCAGAACCACGGCCGTGTCACCTTGAAATGAGTACAAACATGGGAATGTAAGTACCCGTGTATGTGCATGAAGCGGCAGTCAAACCGTTGATGCCGTTTCGCCCGAGCAGGACATTGGTAAGGATACAGGCGTGTCCGTACCCGTGTCACTTCTGAATAAAAAGGCAAAATGAAACCCTAGCTGTTTTCCTTCTCTTCCAAGCCACATCTTCTAGAGAAAACTTCTAGAGGAGGGAAGAACTTGCTGGATCTAATCAAACTCCATGAGGAATCGCCACCGCCGCCAAGGAAAAGGGATGCCGACTAGAAGAAAGACAAGATTCATGGTCGGAGATGGAAGAACCGCTGGAAATGAGGCGAGCTTCCTATCCTCTCCCTTTGTGGTTGATCTGTAATTATCCTTAGGCGAGATATTGACTCAAATGATTCTTGATATGTGAGATGAAGTTTTCTAGGAGGGCCATGCTAGAACTTGTGTTCTAAGGTTTAGTCATCTTCAACGTCCCCTTCTTTCAAAGTGATGATGGGGGTGGTTTTGTGAAGAGGAATGGCCTTAAGAGGGTGAATAAGGGTGGAGTAATTTCTTGTTGTGATTTTGGAGGATCATCTTGAGGAGGAAGATGAACCGATGTCGTTCATTTCGTCTCAAGATGCGTGCAAAAATCTGTGTTATGCACGTAGCAACCTTTTTAGTAATTATCAGGCAAGATATGACAAGATCTGGGCTTCTGACTAAACACGAGAGTCATAGCCCTTAGAATTAGCTTTTCGACGAGTGGTTACAGGCCGTCGGATGAAGTTTGTAGCCACAGGAATGTCTGATCAAAGTAGAGGGCTGTCAGACTAAGCGTGTAGAAATTGTATTATGTACTACGCAGGCTTTGGAGCCAATTTCATGTGTGATACAGTCTGATCTCGGTTAGAGACTGAACATGAATGTTGTAGCCCATAGAAAGACCTTTCAATCGAGGGGTTACACGCACTCACCGAAATCCTATAGCCACCGGAATCCCTGGTTGAAGTTTCTATCCAGTAGGTGTTCTGCACCTTAAATTCCTGGGTAAGTGTAAAGTTGGGTTTGGACTCAGAAGAGATTTTATAACAACCCGACGTTAAGTTGTAGGCGATTCATAATATTCCTAGTTGTGATGATTCAACACATGATGAAATTACATGATAGACCCACGTAAACAAATGGTGAAATGGTATGTTGTTGAACGAAACGACTTGGTGGGGGTTAATGAACGAAGGGTAATTAGTCATTTAATAACAAGATTTTCTATAGCTCTAGTAATTGATTCGATGTTGGTTGTATGAACATGTGAGGTGTTAAATAGATGGTTAACTCATGTGTTCACAATTGATTGATTTTGGTAAAGGAGTTGTAAGAGGTGATCTTAAAGTTATGTGAACATAACATTAGATGTGATCATGGTCTTGAGGCTTGTCATATAGGGGAGTCAAAGATGGTCCACTGTATGAGGTGGTTTGCCACCTGTGTCTGTGGTAAAACCTTGTGGTGCTTTGGGCACCAGATTGTGAAAAGGGTGAGTGCAGATATCCGATCGCACTAGTTGGTAACATTTGGAAGAATATTAAATAGACGGTTGGGCTTGGTCCTCGGTGTTCATGTCCAGAGGCTCCTTCCGTGCCAAGTGGTCTGTTAGGCTTGGCCCTCGTGCTCATTTCCGAGGCTCCTTCCGTACCACGATTTGGTTTTATTGCATGTTGTTTGAGTCGACAAGCGGTGTCATAATCTTGGGTTAAGGATAGTGTGTCAGGTCTACGTGCTCGCCAATCGTCACACCGATGGGAGCTGACAGATAAACCTTGGGCAGCTGGGCTTAGTCCTCGGTGTTCACATCTCGAGGCTCCTTCCATGCCATGTGAACGGTTGGGCTTGGTCCTCGTGCTCATTTCTGAGTGTCCCTCTGTATCACACCTTAGGCTAATTCAGGGCTAGGATCTCGATGCACATCTACCCGAGACACCCGCTGAGCCATTGTACGCATGTTAGCTCCGCTGTTGTGCTCTTAGCGTTGAGGCGTACGAATTCCTAGGCCCGGTAGTGTGGAGACCATCCTAGTAGTGGAGATGCCCACTCTACTGTCACCATCTAGCCATGACGAATGATGCCTGAGAGGTTAGCTACCTGCTCGAAAAGTGGGAACTTCAAGTCTATGTCGACATAGCGATTGCATGTGCGTAATCATGGGTGAGTCATTGCATTGCATACATGTCATTACACTTCATTGTATACAAAAGATCGTCATCGTATAAGTTTGTATGAG
Source organism: Platanthera zijinensis (assembly GCA_039513925.1). NCBI lineage: Eukaryota > Viridiplantae > Streptophyta > Magnoliopsida > Asparagales > Orchidaceae > Platanthera > Platanthera zijinensis. The sequence goes on from CM077084.1 coordinate 189,861,320, forward strand.
CACTCCTATACGATGAGTTACTTACAGCCAAACGATCCTCAACTTATATGCTTGTATGGGCATTCATATAGGTTGAGTTACTTACTATTATAACAGTATACTCTCATGCTGCTGTAAATGATAGAATTGCTAGAATAAGCTGTTGCTCATTTATTACACTGCTTTATATACATAGTGATATACCACCTGCTTGTACCTATGTTTCATATATATTGTACCTTGTTCCTTTCTCTGCCCGGTGCCGCGGAGTCGCCGGGGGAGCGGATGTGAAGCCACTTAGTATTTTCTACTAACGGTTTGTACGTCTTCCTTTTTAGGAGGAAACCTCGCAGGTGGAGCAGTAGGTTATGTAGCCGGATAGCCAGGGAAGGACGACAGGGCCTGAGGGGACGGTACCGTCACTATCGTCAGATACCGATGTGAGTGTGAGAGGTTTTTGTTGTACCCTTTTTGGGAAAACTATTTACGTACTCTGATATTAGAAGTTTGTTGTAGCTTCTTAATATATATATTTTATGGACTATATGCTTTGTATGGATTTTACTTCTGTACTATGTTATATTTTTGTTGGGTTGGCAATGTGTGATATTGGTTATAGCCGACAGAATAGGCGTCTTGTGGTACAGGCTAACCCGAGTGTTATAGCTACTGCAAAGCAGCTGTTCTGGGCATAAGACCCCTCTTGTGCCGTGTTTTGTGTTCCGGGAGGGGGGTCTTACAGCGTAGATCTCCCACCTAGCTTTAGCGAGAGTGAGCTGGCTACTCTGAGTTAGCCCGCACACTGTTCTAGCACGAGCAGGTTGCCCTGGTCCACTCATTTGGCCTAGTGGACCCCCTCGATGAACACGGGACTGTACACAATCCTCGCTCTTTTTGAGTTTGGCCAAGCTCAGAAAGAATCATCCAACTCACGTGCTAGGTGAGTTCTTTGCTGAGTTGGATAGAATCTTTTGGTGGGTCCACCATCAAGCTAAAAATATACCATCGGACCTTTGGAAAAATCCCGCCTTCTTCTGACTTTTTCTGTGAGCTATACCTGAGTGATGTCCGTGTCTGAGGAGATGCATGCGTGCCTAGCAGCTGTGGCAGAGGGAACCAGGGAGAAGGCTCTTGACGCCGCCCAGTTGTTAGCGAATGGATCATCCAACCCCCATTTCATGTCGGTGAAAGGGAAGATCAGAAGGCAGTCTCTTGTGAACGATGCCCCAGGGTCCAGCTCGGTGGCTGGTGCCGAGGTCGCCCATGAGGTATGCAAACTTTCTGCTTGATTTGCCATTTTGCTTCTGAATCCATTTGTCGCAGGTGACATCTTGCGTAGATGGATGTATTAGATGGGAGTTTGTTCGTTCCCTCCCGCCGATAACCGATCAGGCCGCCAGCCCTTTAGGATAGGGAAGCCCCCCTGCGGAGATTTCACAGCCTTCGATTCCCCCTGGGCTGGGGAAGACTTTCATAATTCCTAAAGGGGAACCTTTTTTATTCTTGCCGGGATTGTCACAACCCGCATTTTCTCCGAGGAAAACGAATTATCAGAGTAGGAGAGAACATGCGTCATGATGCCACGTCGATCAGGGGAAAACTGTCGATGCTCAGGCAAACCACAATGAACTATACTTTATGAAAATTCATAAGTTAAATTATTAGAAAATTAGTTATATTTTTAAAGGTCGTATCCCTCGGCTTGGTTGATCACATAGTCCACAATTTAAAAACTGTACTTATACGCTGCGGAAAAATACTTTATTCAGGTTTGACATTCTAAAAGAGCGCATAAGTGTCCCCAGAGGACAACTTATACTATGCAGGACTCTACTTTTAATTTATAATATGTATAAGAAAATGATCTTTTTTACGTTGTTTAAAAAATAGTGACGAGTTTTATAAAACATGTTGATCATGAGTAATACTTATAATAGTATTTTTAGGTTTAAAAGTAACAAGCAACCTAGCATAAATCATCCCCAGAGCAAGTAGACTAACTCCAGAAAGGTAGCAGCAAAAAGTAACATATCTAGTATAAAGATAGAAACTACCAGTGGGCGCCAAACACTGACACGAACCCACTGACAAGTATGTATGTCTGTAAGAAAAACAACACAAAAACTACCTCGCAAAAACAAGGAACTGTTCTCTATAGCACCAAAGACCACCAGCAATAACACAGCACCACTAGCCGTCAGAGCGGTGACTATCCAGAACCTGAGGCATTCAAAGAAGAAAGAATACCTCAACAAGCAAAACTAGAAAACTGCTCGAAAGTGTAAAACAGAAGATACGCAAAAGAGGAAAACAAAGTAGTAACAGTCACAACTGCCCAAGGCAAGGCAAAAAGGAAGTGCACTAGGTGCAAGGACACAACAGTAACTTTTCCCAAAAGCTGCAGAGTCAACAAGGCTACCTTAAGCCCAAATGCTGCAATCTACCAAGGAAGAAACGTCTAACACCCTAAGCTGTGAGAGGTTGTAGTAGCAAAAACATCGCGGGTCCGGATTGGAGGCAAACTCAGTCCCCCAACCACTATTTCCAAGAAACCAAGCTCAGGGGTGTACATGTGAAAGAACTAGGGACCTCCCACCCCTTTCCCAGCCCGTACCTGGAGCAAGATAAAAGAAAAAGGGTGGCCTTGGCTAAATTACAAAACACCTTCCCAATTAAGAGCTTTAAATCACCACTACTAACCACGACCCACGATTCGGCCTTTTTGGAAAAACAAATAAATAACCAACAAGGAACCTTAAAATCAAGAAATTCACTCAGGGAAGAAAATAAAGATAAGGGAAAAGCATTGAGATGACTCAACACGGCCTGGCGTTGAGTGAGCCCCACTCACTCAACGCCTAACCAGACCTTGGCGTTTAGTGAGTTAGCCTTACTCAGCGCCGAAAACCACCATGGCGTTGAGTGAGGTTCACTCACTCAACACCCTCCGTAAGAACAACTCTGGCGTTGAGTGAGCAAACCTCACTCAACGCCAAAATAGCCATGGCGTTGAGTGAGGTTCACTCACTCAATGCCTCCCACAAGAAAACTCTGGCGTTGAGTGAGCTAACCTTACTCAACGCCAAAACAGCTATAGCGTTGAGTGATGTCCACTCCCTCAACGCCTTCAGCAAAACATGTAGTGGCGTTGAGTGAGCTAACCTCACTCAACGCCAAAACAGCTACAGCGTTGAGAAAGGTCTACTCACTCAACTCCTTAGCACTTAACCGCGGGAAAACCCTAAACCAATGCCATCCGGAAGAGGTTGGCGGGAATGCCGACCGATTCTCGCCGAATCGGCGGGAAAGCCGACCGATTCTCGCCAAATCGGCGGGAATGCGGACTGATTCTCGCCGAATCGGCGGGAATGCCGACTGATTCTCGCCAAATCAGAGGGAATGCCGAATGATTCTTGCCGAATTTGCGGGAATGGCGAATGATTCTCGCCAAATCGGCGGGAATCACTAACGATACTCGTCGAAGTCGGCGAGAATCACTTAGTGATTCCCGTCGATTTTGACTTAGACGAATTTCTAACTCAATCGCCTCACTACTTAGCCATAAAAAAACAGACCAAACTATGGCTTGGAGTGCGTGCACCACACTAAACGCCAAATCCCGGGCGGCTTTTGGCTTTGAGTGTGTGCACCACACTCAACACAAAATCCCGAGAGCCTACCAAGACCGGTTCTAACCAGATCACTACCACAGAAACCTCCCTCTCTCTCTCTCGGCTCCACCCGCAAAAGCACCAAACCAGAAATAAAAATCTAGAGTCTAAATGGTGAAAACAACCAAAGGGTTGAGAATAAAAGCACAAGGAGGGGGGCTCATAAAGGGAAACTGAAGCACAGAGTTAGCAAGCAAAAGAGAAAAGCTTGGCTTCTATCCTAGCGCTAACCGGGTAGTTAAGAGGGGGAAAATCAAAACAGCAAGTGCAAGAACCACTTGCCATTGTTTTTCAGCGAAGCTTCACTCGAGTCCTTCCTCTCCCTCGGCACCAGCAGTAACAACACCTAGCCAGCACATCCCGAGATTTAATGGCGGAAAAGAACAAAAATAGAAAATCCAAATCTCCTAAAAACCCTATGAAATCAAATCTCTTACCGTAGAAACGTTGGTATAAGAGAGAGCAATCCAAATCCGCTTTGGAAATCGAAATCTGTCCACAAACGCTCCCGGAATCGCCGTCCGAAGGGGGAGCAGGTCTGGCGGTTTCTCCGCTTCTTTCCGTGAACAGTCGTAGACGGGTTCGGGAAGATGAACAGGAACGGTTCTCTTAAGTCTTAACTATCCTATAAATAGACCCCTATTAATCATAATTAGCTAATCAATAAAGTATTATATAATGAGACACCACAGTAACCTCCCAGCACCCGCACCTTTTCAAAATAATTATTAATATAATATTTATTAAATAGTTTTATTTTTCATAAAATACAAAACGACGTGAAAACGAACATCCTCGGAATTCAACGAAATTCGCACCGTAGCTAAATACCCATGCTACGAACGCAACGACGAAGTCGAAATTAACTTTCGAGGAACAGAACTCGAGTTATACCCATCCGAAGCCAAAACCCAACCATCCCCCGAGAGGCCACACCGGGTCACCCAAAATAACTCGGCTTGCTAGTGAGATCTTGCCAATAGGCTAAAATAGGCCACCCAGTCCTAAGAAGTAAAGACCACACTCCACAGATGGCACAAGCCAAGAAAACGCGTCGACGTAACGCCAAACGAGAATTAAATAATCGCAGAGAAATCGGGGGCGTTACAGTCACTCCCCCGAAAAGAAAGTTTCGTCCCGAAACTTTACGAACAACACTTCTACTATAGAAGGAAAAGTAACAAGCCAAACATTACAAGAAGAAAACAAACCAAACTAATCAGGGAAACAGTTGAGGGTGAGCCTCCCTCATAGCTGACTCTAACTCCCAAGTCGCGCTTTCCAACCCCTGATTCTTCCATAGAACTTTGACCATCGAGATGGACTTCCTTCGCAGCACCCGATCTTGAGTATCCAATATACAGACCGGCACTTCAATAAAAGAGAGATTAGGCTCCAACTAGGGCACAACATCCAAGACTTTTCCACTACTCTGCATACACTTCCGCAATTGGCTTACGTGAAATACATTATGAACACCTGGGAAGTTTGATGGCAAATCCAACCTATAAGCTGATACGCCAATCCGTTCAACAATCTTAAACGGGCCCACATACCTCGGGTCCAATTTTCGATTCTTACCGAATCTCTTAACTCCAACCATCGGGGAAATCTTAAGAAACACAAGGTCCCCTACATAAAAATCCAAGTCATACCTACGCCGATTGGCGTTCTTATCGTATCTCTTTTGAGCTATATGAAGCTTTTCTCGAATAAGCTTCACTACGACTTCCATCTCCTCGAGCGCATCCGGACCCAACAAGGGTCTCTCACCTTCCTCAGCCCAAAACAGGGGATTTCTGCAGCGCCTCCCATACAAAGATTCTAATGGAGCCATTTGCAAACTTTCTTGATAACTGTTATTGTATGCAAACTCCATAAGCCGCAATCGCTCATCCCACGCTCCACCGTGGTCTAGAATGTAGCATCTGATCATATCCTCAACTATCTGGTTCACCCTCTCCGTTTGCCTATTGGTCTGTGGGTGGTAAGCAGTTGAATACCTCCGATCGGTACCCAAACCCTCCTACAGACTCTACCAAAAGCGATAAGTAAACCGAGAATCTCGATCGGAAATAATGCTAACAGGAACACCGTGCAATCTGATGACCTCATTCAAGTACAACTCTGTTATCTTCTTCATCGGGTAGTCAATATTATACGGCACGAAGTGAGCACACTTTGTCAGTCTATCCACTATAACCCAAACAGAATCAAATCCCCTTGGAGATTTCGGTAAGCACGTGATGAAGTCCATAGAAATACTTTCCCACTTCCAAGTCAGGATCTCTAGTGGAGTCAACTTGCCACCAGGCCTTCCGTGATCGGCCTTCACACGCTTGCAAGTGTGGCACTCAGCAACAAATCGGGCTATATCACTTTTCATCCCATACCACAAGGCAATTTGCTTCAAATCACGATACATCTTCGTATATCCTGGATGGTAGGCAACACTGGATCCATAAGCCTCTCTACATACCAAACCCCTGATGTCTCCAACAGCAGTGATGCAAAATATGCCGCGGTACTTCAAAGTTCCCGCCTTATCAAGGGAAAAATCCGGCAACTCCCCTCTCTCAGTCCTGAGGTATAAGTGCAGAAGGTCCGGATCATCCTTCTGGTGCAACCTAGTAAGGGAAATCCAAGACGGCTCTACCACTGCCAAACAACTCTGCATGTCGCAGCATCCCACTGAGATATCCATAAGGAGGAATTCTTTTACTAAACGATCGGCGGAGAGATTAAAGATCTTCCCCGTCTTCCGGCTCAGGGCGCCGGCCACTTCATTAGCCTTGCCTGGATGGTACTGGATCTCTACATCATAATCGGCAACATACTCAAGCCACCGCTGCTGGCGCAGATTTAACTCCTTTTGCGTGAACACGTACTTCAGGCTCTTGTGATCAGTGAAGATCTTGCACTGAGCCCCATAAAGTAGATTCCTCCACAGCTTCAATGCATAAATCACCGCTGCAAACTCAAGGTCATGCGTAGGGTAATTTCTCTCGTGAGTCTTTAATTGCCTTGACCCATACACAATCATTTTTCCAACTTGCATCAACACGCAACCTAAACCAACATGCGAAGCATCCACGTAAACGTCATACTCCACACCCTCAGTAGGTAGGGTCAGAACGGGAGCAGTGCACAATCTGTTCTTTAGCTCTAGGAAGGCTTCTTCTCACTTCTCGCTCCAAAAAATTGTCGCGTTCTTCTGAGTCAACCTGGTCAAAGGTGAAGCCAGGGTAGAGAAACCCTCCACGAACCTCCTGTAGTAGCCAGCTAACCAGAGAAAGCTCCTGATCTCCTTGGGCATGCCCGGCCTACTCCAATCCATCACTGCTGCGATCTTTTCCGGGTAAACTGAGATCCCATCCTTATTCACCACGTGGACCAGAAACGAGACCTGAGGCAACCAAAATTCGCACTTGCTCAACTTGGCGAATAACTTATGATTCCTCAACTCCGATAAAACCAAGCGCAGATGCTGCTCATGCTCCTCAGCATTGCGGGAATAGACCAACACGTCATCGATGAAAACCACAACGAACTTGTCTAGGAAATCTTTGAACACCCGGTTCATCATATCCATAAAAGCTGATGGTGCGTTGGTCAAACCAAATGACATCACCAAGAACTCAAAATGTCCATGCCTCGATCTAAACGCAGTCCGTAGAATATCTGTCTCACAGATACTAAGCTGAAGATAGCCAGAACGAATATCAATCGTGGAGAACACTATGCTACCGCGCAGCTCATCAAACAAGTCATCGATCCTTGGCAGAGGGTACCAGTTCTTAATAGTGACTTTGTTCAACTCCCTGTAGTCGATGCAAAGCCGCATCGACCCATCCTTCTTCTTCACAAATAGAACAGGAGCACCAAAAGGCGACGAACTCTGCTTGATAAACCCTTTTTCCAACAACTCATCTAACTAGACTCGGAACTCCTCTAGCTCGCGAGGGGCCATCCGGTACGGCGCCTTAGGAATAGGACACGTACCCGGTTCTAAATCAATCACAAATTCGACATCCCGATTGGGAGGAAGACTAGGAAGGTCATCAAGAAACACATCAGCGAAACCGCGAACAACGGGAATCTCCTCTAAGCGTGGTATACTAACAGTAGTCCCAACCATCGAGACTAAACAAGCAAAACAACCAGAAGGAAACAACTTTTGAGCACATACCGCAGAAATGACAGGAGAATCTTTGCACAGATCAGCATACACGCTTCCCGGCTGACCATTGTCCTTGATGAAATCCAAGCACTTCCCTTTGCACTGAATGACCGCATCACACTTAGACAGCCAGTCCATGCCCAGAATGACATCGAAGTCCTCCAAGTCAATCATCTTCAAGTCTGCCCTCGCAAGAAAATCCCCTAACAAAACAGGGCAATCTAGAATGCCCAAATCTGATAACAAAGATTCACCAGAAGGGAACTTGATGTGGAAGGTACCACGAACTCGATCTAGAGTTAACTGATGTCGCTCCACAAAGGCTCTAGCCACAAATGAGTGGGTAGCGCCGGAGTCGAACAGAATGCGCGCCCAGTGCTTCTTCACCTTAAATTTCCCTATAAGAGTATATACAACTAAGGATCTACCAAAACCAAACTGTAACCATTCTAACAAATAAAACTTTCCAACTATAAAAAGAAACATCTAACCTGAGATGACCCGAGTCGAAGCTTGGGCCTCCTCGGAAGAGATAACGTTCAGCTTTCCTTTACCCTTGTCAACATGCTAGGCGGAGGTAGTGCCTGAAGTTGAACGGCATGAAGAGCAGGCTGAACCTGAGGACAACTAGACATGATGTGACCCTTCTGCCCACACTGATAGCAGACTTTATCCTTGGACCAGCACTAGGCAGCATCATGCCTGGGTCGCTTGCAAACAGAACAGGAAACATCCCTCCTAGGAGCACCCTGAATAGCATGAACTTGCTCCTTCTTCTGAGCTGCTGCCTTCTTGAAACACCTCTCGACAGGGTGGCTCGACCGACCACAAAAGCTAAACACCACCTTGCTCTTCGTTCCCAAAGCAGCACCGGGTACCTGGGGTTTCTTCTCCTCTACGTACTTCCTCTTGTCCTTCCTCATTTGCTGGCTTTTTCTCTTTGCGGTATCGATAGCCTCTACCTTCAGAGAAGCCTCCACTACCCCTGCATAGGTCTACGATCCATAAGAACTGGTCAACTGCTGCACCTCGCTCCTCAAGCCACCAAGAAACCGCTTGACTCGATCAGTAATGACTAGTTTTAGTCATCCCTTTTTGGGGTAATTTAGTAGCCTAAATGTCTAAGTTTATTTATATTTCCTACTTTTTATTTCATGTTTTAATGTCTTTTTATAATGTATAAATTCCTAGTTTAATTATTTGTTTTATGCATTTTATGTTTAATTTTATGATGTTTAATTTTATGTTCTATGTTTAACTTGTGTTTTATTTTGGATATAAATATTATTATATTATGTTATGTTTCTTAAGTTTAGTTTTAATAACCAATATTATATTATGTTATGTTATGTAATGTTATTATAATTAATGATATGTTATGTTTTATTTATATGTATTTTCAATTTTTTTGTTCCATGTCTTATGATTAATGTTATGTTATAAAAAAATTAACTAATGTGTGTTTTATCTCTTTTTGTTGTTGTAGGATCAAGCCCACACAAGACAAAGTGCTGCCCTCAACTTGGAGCAGCCTACAAGCCCAACCTGAGCTCCTACCTTGGTGCAGCCGGCCCTCCACATGGTGCAGCCCACACTTGAAGACCAAGCCCGACCACTATCTAAAGAACTTGGAGCAGCTCTTGTCCATGACGAGCCTATTACATGAAGCCTACCCAAGCCCAAACCAGCCCTCAAGTCTAAGAGCAGCCCATCATCCATGTCGAGCCCACTATATGCAGCCCTCAAGCCAACCCGCCACCTTGCATGGTTGGCCATGCATTTCCCCATGCATGGCCGACCACCTTCCTCCCCTCCCTCTTCATTTATTCCAAATACATCTTCTCTTTCTCCCTCTCTCTTGCTCTTTAAAGCTCATTCTTCCCCCCTTTTATATTTTATATTTTCTATTTTCATTTCTCTAAATTACATGCTTGAACCTCCTCTTTTTCTATCACTTCATTTAATGCAATGCATGCATCCTTCCCCCTATGCTTGGCCGCCCCCCCCCCCTCCCCCTTGTGTCCCTTCCCCTCCTCTTCATTCTAGAATCTTCCCTTCCCATCTATAAAAGGAGCCCATGGTGTCATGTTTTTGAGGTTGGCTTTTGGAAAGAGAAAGTGGAGAGTACAAGTCAAGAGAGCTTCTGTAATTTTATTTCCTAGTTGCCTTGTTGTAATTTCATTTTTGTTTAAGAGTTTTTAATATCATTTTGTTTAAGCATTGTGAACATCTCTTTTTTATTGTTATTAATGATATTTTCTTCTCTTATTATTGTCGTTCTCTTTTTCAATATGCGTAGCTAATTTTCTTGTAGCATTCAATCGTGAGGATCCATGAAGTGAGATGAGAGTTTATTTTCTTTCTTAATTTTTTTTTGTTATTTCATGCTCGATCCTTTTTTGATTTATTTTGTGTCAACTCCGTATTTCCGGTATATGGTAGTAGACCTTGTTCTCATTTCAAAGTAGTCGAGAGACTCATGATTTGAAAGACCACTCAAAGAAGGAGGGAGTTGCACGCAATCCTAGAGATAGGACGACGTAAATCCTCCGGATTAGAGTCAAATCCAATAGTGCGGATCACCTCGATAATGCAACTTTAGGATTCTTTGGTTTGTAAAGAGATTTCGATCAAAGAGTCTATAAGTTAGGAGACCTAATGCTCTAGCGAGATTTTGTCTCATTTTCGGATCCGTTACGGTCGAGTATGATTTGCAAAATTAAAACTATGTCTTTTTTCTCTCTTATATCATTTCATGGTGATTCACTGATCGGGTGCTAGCTTTTTATTATTAGTTTTTCATCAAAAAAATTATCTTTTATTTTACCTTTAAAAATTCTCAAATCCCAACAATTTTCAAGTAGGATAATAGTTCGAGCGTGAGTAGCAGTAATTGACAACCCCGTGTTTTTGGCGCCGTTGCTGGGGATTTTTCTTCGTCAATATTTTGAAAATGCTTTCGCTTTTACCTCTGCAAAAATAATAAAAAAAATTATATTTTCTTTCATTATTATAATCAACTCATAACATCTTATTTCTACCCAACCTAAATTCTCTCGAAAAGAGTAAGGGGCTTTAAGCGCCACCAATTTACCTAGTACCTTGCGAACCCTTCACCGGATAGCCCTTGGGAAGTTCGAGAGCCAATCCGTAAAAATCTATTTTCAAAAAAATCCTTTCTTCTCATTTTCTTTTTTCAAGTTTTCATTTCCATTCTCCTTCGTTTTCTTTTCTAGTGCATGACCCACACGAATCCGTCGCTACTTGTTGATTTGGACCCAGAAATCGAACGCTCCTTTCGGAGACAACTGCGATTCGGTGCTTCCACTTCTCAAATAGCGGTTGAGGATTCATACGGGGATTGCAATTTTAATTCTGCAATGGAGACCCTAATCCAGGAATGGCTCAGCAAAGGACCATGTCAGATTATGCTCGACCCAACTTGGAAGGGACCGAAACAAGTATTGTTCGACCTACAATTGCGAACAATAACTTCGAGCTTAAGCCTAGCATCATACAAATGGTGCAGCAATATGTACAGTTCGACGGATTACAAGATGAAGATCCGAACTTACATATTGCTAATTTTCTTGAAATCTGTGACACATTTAAAATTAATGGTGTTTCAGACGAAGCTATAAGGCTAAGACTCTTCCCATTCTCATTAAGAACTAAAGCCAAACAATGGTTGAGTTATCTTCCAAGAGAATCAATCACTACTTGGAACATTTTAACTGAAAAATTTCTCTCTCGATACTCTCCCCCCCCCCCCCCGCCAAAACTTCTAAGCTAAGAAATGATATAACTTCTTATTCTCAAATTGATTCTGAGACCCTCTATGACACTTGGGAGAGGTTCAAAGAACTTTTGAGAAGATGACCACATCATGCTCTGCCTGTATGGTTACTGTAAGACCCCCCCCCCTTTTTTTCTTCTTCAACCACCGGGGTCTTAGGCCCAGAATCGCCGCTTTGCGGTGACACCATCACGTCCAGAAGGGTCATCACCACAAGGCGCCGATTCTACCGGCCAATTCGATCACAGAAAGGTAGCACAATAATAGAAGTAAGAGCAATGCAGTCCACAATAATAAATCACATATATAGAATAAAATCTCCACGAAGGGAGTGTCCACAGAAAACATCAGAGTACTATAAATGCGGGCTTATGCCCGATACATCATGTCCTCACTACAATATCACTCATGCGGAAGCGAAAACAGAAACTACTAAGAGTCGAGACTCACGGTCCCGGCTGTATGAACTCCGGAGCTAGACTGCCCCATATCCAGGCGCACCGATCTCTGGGGCTGCTCTTCCATACTGGGCTCCTCGATCCCCTAAATGATGCGGTTCGAAAACCGTTAGTCATAAAGACTAAGCCCTATCATCCCCTACCCCTTCCCCCATGGCTCCTAGGTACCGAGCGGAGAGGAAGAAAGGGAACGACATGAAGGTAGAGATTAATCAAGAAACAGATGGCAGCGGAACTAATCTAGCAATTCTATAATAGTATGACAGAAACAGAAAGTAAGAAAAGTAACCTTAACTTATGTGCGAAAACGCATAAGCCAAGGGATCTTCTGCAAGGCTCCCATCATATAGAGTGTCCCATACCACCTATACGTTGGGGTGTCGGTTATCAAACAACAGCATATGTTTATATATTGAAATTAACCATTGATTTATAAACTTGCCCACACAAGCTTATAGACCAAGGGGTCGTTTTGCAGGTCCTAATGTATAAGCGTCCCATACCACTTATACTTTAGGTGTCAGGGTTAAATGAATCGATTATGCTATGACATGAAAGTGGGTATGATGAAACATGCAAGTGCAACTCACACACCCGACTCTGTGCACACAGACCTTTAGTTCCCCCTTTCGGAGCCGTTACCTCCCAGGATACCTCCGTAGTGGAGGACGGAAGCGGTGGGTTGGGCCTCGCCCACCTCAAAACCAGCAAAAGCACCACTGGTCTGACCTATCGTACGCCTCAACGCTTGGTGCACTAAGCGGACGCCTGCGTACTCTTGCCGGCTGGCGCACCGGACTTCTTTTGGCGAAGTGCTAATCACCCCGCCGAGTCAACGATATCGGTGTCGGTGCAATCGAACTCCCCGATATCGAAAAACCCACCACCTTAACTTTTCCTATCTTATGCACATGCAAGTTTATTCGTAAACACACAAAACCGAGCCGAAGATCCCCGAATCAAAACGTCCGTCTCCAAACCAACCGAGCCAAAGCTCCCCGAACCATCCCGTCCGTCTCTTAACCAACCGAGCCGAAGCTCTCATCAAGCTTCCTGTGCCAACAGTGTTTGTGAAAAGTGCAGCCCTAGTTACTAAGTTACTCTTGTCGGTTCGTTATTACAGTTTACGTTAGCCCATGACTGCCCCCGATATTCCCCGTGAAGGGCTCTCAAGGGGCACTAGGAACCAAGACGGTGGCATTACGGCCCGAAGTTCCCTTTCGCAAGGCACTTATTGTTATTGGTTTATCTCCCTTAACCCGATTCCCTTCTCATATTACGATAGACTATCCTAGGGTGATTTTTAACCTTCCTCTCTTCGGGAAAGGCGATCTTTCGCCGAAACCCGAGCATCTCTTAACTCTAGCTATCACCACTTCTCACTACTCTTTATACCTTCCTATTGTGATTTCCTCCACCATTGCCCACCCAGAAAATATGACTAACTCCAATGCCTTCCTCAGATCATGTCCTATTACATTTCACAAATTGCTATATACAGACCGACCTAGACTACATGTCGAACCGGTTATGCAATGATCCAACACTCATCCAAATGCCCTAAATTATTTACTGGAGACTTACCATGATATAAATGACCCAAATCCAAAAAAATGGAAATTTTCCTAATTTATTTGGCATTTAATTAAATTCCTCGAAAATCCCAAGGGCTACCGGTTTGAACATGAACTACCCTAAGTTCTCATGCAAGATGTCTAGAAACTTTATGACAAATAGTAGGTTATCTCAGTAGGTTAAATCCAAAGTATCATAATTTCTCTATCATCAAAAGGGCATTAAAACTATTTTAGAAATAATCTCTAACTTTTGTTATTTAAGAATCAAGTACAGAAAATATTCTTCCAAAAATTACAAATAATTTATGACATGCAGATAAAGGCCTAGAATTAGTACTGGCCCAGTTTCATAATTTTTCAGTGATAAAATCATCCCTAAATAATTTTTCAAACATAGAAACCCTTTTTAACTTTTATGAAGGAAGTACTGGATGTACTCAACTAAAAATTATATAAAAATTCAGGGGTAATCATTCTGTTCTAAAATCTATATTTCCAAAATTTCATGAGATTTCAATGAACAGAAATTCCTAAATAATTAAATCATCATCTAAGGCCATAGCAAGCTTTACAAATGAAGTGCTAGCAATAATCAACATAAAATTCTAGAAAAATTGCTATAAGTTCTACCTGATCCAAAACTCACTCTACCCGAATTTCACAGTTTTTAAGTAAGGTTCAGTGACTGATTTTACCTATTTGATATTTTACCCTAAAACTAAGGTTAGGGTTTTAAGGTATCTACTTGTCTCCAAATTCCCCAAGATTACATCCGGACCATTCTTATCAAGCTTTTGTCAACACTACAGAGTTTCAAGGCAAAACAAGAGCAATTGCCCCCATGTCCTTCACAACCCTCAAAACCCTTCATTTAGGGTTTGAGCTTGGATCCTAGGGTAAAGCAACCCTAAACCTCACCGTTTTTCTCCAAGCAGGTTATAACACCCTTCTAAGTCAGAGATCAGAAAATCAGCCTCTGTTGAGGTGATTTGACCTTTCCAAACTCTTAGTGCACTTTTTACTAAAAAGTGTCTCACTAATGCCTAGTTAAGGGTAGAAGATTTCCTACCCAAAACTCCTCCAAATCAGTTGGAATTTTGTACATACCTAGGTTTTATAGCCAGGGACCACTCACCAAAATTTGGGATGGTTTGGAGGTCATTTGACCACTTAAATAAATTCCTCTAAGTTTATTAAATTGAAACAAAAAACTTTAGGCAAGTATCTCCAAAAATTCCCATTTTTGGTCTGCCTTTAGGTATTGTTAAGGCTAATCCCCTGCCCAAATTTCAGGTCATTTGGACAAGGGACGAAGAGTGGGCATCCGTTTTAATTTCTGCCCAACTCTAGGTACAGCCCCCACTAAAACGGATGCTGCGGCCGAACCGCTTACCCTAAACGAGTTGAAACCAATTTTAGATTAATCTAGACTCGAAGGGCTACGACTTTTGTGTTTGGTCACTTTTCCTAAAATGGCTCTAAGTGCCTCGTTTTGCAGCATTAAAATGTGCCCATCCAAGTATAATTTCCTTACAAAATGTTTTACATAATTTATATATTAAAAACAGTTTTTACTGTTCATCTTCTACAGAACCCGAAAACCAGACACAGAAAATCATATTTCCTGTAGCTCTTTCACGCTACGTCACCGGTCGTCCGGTCACTTCCCTGGCCGGCCACCACCACCGCCTCCGTTGAGGCGATGGCTATCGGTCGGCGGTGGTTTGGCCGCCGGAGGTGGCGGTTTCCGGCAAACTCAAGAATACACTTTTCATGGTTTTCCATGAAAACGAGAGATGGGTCCGGCTCGTTGAGCGCGAACTTCCTTTCTAAGAATCCTAAGATCTACCCATGAAAGAGAAGAAGCAGAGGAGGACCTTATTCGCGGTTTGGAGGCGAGAAGAACGACAGGGTGCCATGGCGCGGTGGTGGCGTTGCTGAACTTCTCCTACAGCAAGAACAAGGATCTGATCGTTTGATTGAGCCTGTAACCTTCTCCTCTTGCTCCAAGTGGGCTTTTATAAGTCAGCATGTGGGGAGTTGAAAGGGTAAAGCCTTAATGGTCATGAAGGCTCCTCCTAATAACATTTCGGTTACAGTGAAGGGATAAGAAACGGTGGAAGATGAATAGGTTTGTCCAGTTGGCGGTTTCCTATCAAACCACATCTTCCTCCTTTATTATATAATTACAGAAGGAAAAACGGCCTGTAATTACTCCTGGTGTAACTTCCCACACCAGCATTTATTACCACGCGTGTTAGAATAATTTCGGGCCTGAACTGTCGTTTCGGCCAATGTCACGGGCGTGACACATAGGTCACGGGCGTGACAAGCCCGGATAGCCAATTCTGGGTTCGTCTATCGTCGAACTGAGATCGACGATCGTCGAAGGGTGGTCACGGGCGTGACACCTGGGTCACGGGCGTGATAGGCCCGGGTGGTTAATTCTGGGTTGACGATCGTCGAACTGAGATCGACGGTCGTCGAAGGGTGGTCACGCCCTAGGTCACGGGCGTGACACCTAGGTCACGGGCGTGATAGGCCCGAGTTTCAATTTTGACAATCTCCTTACGGAGATCGACGATCGTCGAAGGAGTCACACCCTAGGTCACGGGCGTGACACCTTGGTCACGGGCGTGACATGCCCGGGCTGCAAGTTCGACGATCGTCTCACGGAGATTGATGATCGTCGAAGGAGTCAAGCCCTAGGTCACGGGCGTGACACCTTTGTCACGGGCGTGACATGCCCGGGCAGCAAGTTCGACGATCGTCTCGCGGAGATCGATGATCATCAAAGTAGTCACGCCCAAAGTCACGGGCGTGGCGGGTCGGTCACGGGCGTGACCAACCCGTGACCCGAAACCTCGATCGATTTATTTCAATTTTTGGGCTTCACAGGGTTCTGTCACGACCAACCGACTCCTAGGGGTCTAGCCGGAAATGGGATGTTCAAATCCCAATAAACAAAACAAAAATTTCGTCCCCGAAATTGAGGTTGAGCCTACGGGGATTTCTATCGGAATAAATTAAACTTGTAACATCCCATACGATCTTTCTATCCGGTTTAGGCGACTATTCGTTTGATAAACGAAGACAATCTCCCCAATAAACAAAAGATTAGCCCCTACCTTTCTGATTGAGTGCGCATGCCTTGGTCCTGAATTTTCCTTATCTAGTCTTAACTGTCCAAAACAAGAAGGCAATCTATACTATACCGAGAGGTGGTGAGATGTACCTGACTGAACAACTCCGGGTATCTTTGGCTCATCAGGTCCTGCGGTTCCCAGGTGTGCTCCTCCTGACCATGATTTCTCCACAGAACCTTGACTAAGGGGATCTTCTTGCGCCACAAAACTGCACTACTAAATCAGGGTTTCCCCAACAACCTCGCTCAATCTATCCTCGAACTTCCACTCTAACTCTGGAAGTGACTATAATAGTTCTTCAAAACCCTTATACTTGCCTATACCATTCGGCAAACCTCACCGTGCGTAGCCAAATCCATGACGTCTTTCTCATTCCGGGGAAAGAAAAGTTCTAATACACAAAATCTTCTTCTAGTAAGTTGAGTTTTTGTTTGTAACGGTAGACAGCGACTCTATAAACCTCCTCCACGCGATCATGTTCCTATTCCTTCATATACACCCAAGTAATCAATCAATTTTCCCCTATGATTTATCCTACTCTGGTCATTAACAGGAAAGATTACTTCGTCAAAGGACCCGTCGTCCGCAAGATTTAAGGGGGTGTACTCGTGCATTTTTGGAGGTTGTCATTTATTCTTTTAAATTTGTTGTGCCATTCTGCCGTAGTTACACTTGATTTTCCAAACATTTATTTATCATAGCCGCGACCCTTGCTAACCATATTTGTGTCATCAAATGTATCTAATCTTGTCTTGATGCTATCTGAATCGAGTCTGCAAGGTCTTACCTAAGATATATGTTTTCGATATATCGTCTGCTAATTTCTTTCAAACTCTTAGTGTTATCATACTCATGATGTTACATCATAGTGTCTCAGTCTTATCTTCCCAAATCTACTTAGTCTTACTTCCCGTCATCAAATTCACATGGTATCTTCTAGTAGTTATGTCACGTAGTTACTCCTCATTATTACCATGACATCATTCGAGTGGCGTCAAATAAGACCAACCTCAACATTACTATGTTTGGGGCAACACACTTTCTAAATTAGGTCTAGGAGACCTAAGCCATTAACTCACTTGCCCAATAAACAAAAGATAAGCCCCCAATAAACAAACGATAAGCCCATATCTTCCTTGGGCTAATTTTCTTTTATCTTACCATGTTATATCTGTCCTAGCTGAGTGTACAACCCCTAGGGCATCAATCTATGACTTGGGGTTCCAAACTGACACTTGTAGATATACTCCATACTTTAAACCCTCTGAGTCAAATTTACGACACGCTTATCAGGGTTGTTCCCACTCCCAATTGGGTCTCTTTCAAACTTGAATTCCTACCCGACCTTCAGTGTTTATCTTGTAGTTGTCCCTGAGTAATCTTGTTACTGGTACGGGGGTTAATACTACGTGTCTTCTACCATTCTGATAATGGATTATTGGTCAGTCCCAATAGATTGAGTAATCCTTATTAGGGACTATAGGGACACCAGAGTTTATGTCTTAGGTATCCATTCACCTATTAAACTCCTCCTTTAATCTCTTTAGGTATTTCCTTACCTAACCAAATTCATACTTAAGGTCTGTTTCGGATTAGGACACAGTATAAGTTGTCGGGTTAGTCACGTATCCTAGCGGTTGAGTCTAACCTATTGACTAGAGAATTACAAGAAGAGGTCTTTGCAACCGGAGGTGCTCCCTGCTGGGGACAGGGTTTGCCGCAGGCTACAAAGAAGAATTCCAATTGTTAGGTAATGTACAAATGGAATGGATGGAAAGTGGACAATTTACATGTGATTCCCCATATGGGCACACCACTACTTCCGCTGCTTAGTTTGTCCGCAAACTAAACTCGCGCGGAGGTGACCCAGGGATTTGTGGACTGCTACTAATCCGATCGATGTTTTACTCTGATACCACTTGTAAGACCCCCCTTTTTTTTCTTCTTCAACCATCGGGGTCTTAGGCCCAGAATCGCCGCTTTGCGGTGACACCATCACGTCCAGAAGGGTCATCACCACAAGGCGCCGATTCTGCCGGCCAATTCGATCACAGAAAGGTAGCACAATAATAGAAGTAAGAGCAATGCAGTCCACAATAATAAATCACATATATAGAATAAAATCTCCACGAAGGGAGTGTCCACAGAAAACATCAGAGTACTATAAATGCGGGCTTATGCCCGATACATCATGTCCTCACTACAATATCACTCATACGGAAGCGAAAATAGAAACTACTCAGAGTCGAGACTCACGGTCCCGGCTGTATGAACTCCGGAGCTAGACTGCCCCATATCAAGGCGCACCGATCTCTGGGGCTGCTCCTCCATACTGGGCTCCTCGATCCCCTAAATGATGCGGTTCGAAAACCGTTAGTCATAAAGACTAAGCCCTATCATCCCCTACCCCTTCCCCCATGGCTCCTAGGTACCGAGCGGAGAGGAAGAAAGGGAAGGACATGAAGGTAGAGATTAATCAAGAAACAGATGGCAGCGGAACTAATCTAGCAATTTTATAATAGTATGATAGAAACAGAAAGTAAGAAAAGTAACCTTAACTTATGTGCGAAAACGCATAAGCCAAGGGATCTTCTGCAAGGCTCCCATCGTATAGAGTGTCCCATACCACCTATACGTTGGGGTGTCGGTTATCAAACAACAACATATGTTTATATATTGAAATTAACCATTGATTTATAAACTTGCCCACACAAGCTTATAGACCAAGGGGTCATTTTGCAGGTCCTAATGTATAAGCGTCCCATACCACTTATACTTTAGGTGTCAGGGTTAAATGAATCGATTATGCTATGACATGCAAGTGGGTTTGATGAAACATGCAAGTGCAACTCACACACCCGACTCTGTGCACACAGACCTTTAGTTCCCCCTTTCGGAGCCGTTACCTCCCAGGATACCTCCGTAGTGGCGGACGGAAGCGGTGGGTTAGGCCACGCCCACCTTAAAACCATCAAAAGCACCACTGGTCTGACCTATCGTACGCCTCAACGCTTGGTGCACTAAGCGGACGCCTGCGTACTCTTGCCGGCTGGCGCACCGGACTTCTGTTGGCGAAGTACTAATCACCCCGCCGAGTCAACGATATCGGTGTCGGTGCAATCGAACTCCCCGATATCGAAAAACCCACCACCTTAACTTTTCCTATCTTATGCACATGCAAGTTTATTCGTAAACACACAAAACCGAGCCGAAGCTCCCCGGACCAAAACGTCCGTCTCCAAACCAACCGAGCCGAAGCTCCCCGGACCATCCCGTCCGTCTCTTAACCAACCGAGCCGAAGCTCTCATCAAGCTTCCTGTGCCAACAATGTTTGTGAAAAGTGTAGCCCTAGTTACTAAGTTAATCTTGTCGGTTTGTTATTAAAGTTTACGTTAGACCAGGACTGCCCCCGGTATTCCCCGTGAAGGGCTCTCAAGGGGCACTAGGAACCAAGACGACGGCATTACGGCCCGAAGTTCCCTTTTGCAAGGCACTTATTGTTATTGGTTTATCTCCCTTAACCCGATTCCCTTCTCATATTATGATAGACTATCCTAGGGTGATTTTTAACCTTCCTCTCTTCCGGAAAGACGATCTTTCGCCGAAACCCGAGCACCTCTTAACTCTAGCTATCACCACTTCTCACTACTCTTTATACCTTCCTATTGTGATTTCCTCCACCATTGCCCACCCCGACAATATGATTAACTCCAATGCCTTCCTCAGATCATGTCCTATTGCATTTCACAAATTGCTATATGCAGACCGACCTAGACTATATGTCGAACCGGTTATGCAATGATCCAACACTCATCCAAATGCCCTAAATTATTTACTGGAGACTTACCATGATAAAAATGACCTAAATCCAAAAAATTGAAATTTTCCTAATTTATTTGGCATTTAATTAAATTCCTCGAAAATCCCAAGGGCTACCGGTTTGAACATGAACTACCCTAACTTCTCATGCAAGATGTCCAGAAACTTTATGACAAATAGTAGGTTATCTCAGTAGGTTAAATCCAAAGTATCATAATTTCTCTATCATCAAAAGGGCATTAAAACTATTTTAGAAATAATCTCTAACTTTTGTTATTTATGAATCAAGTACAGAAAATATTCTTCCTAAAATTACAAATAATTTATGACATGCAGGTAAAGGCCTAGAATTAGCACTGGCCCAGTTTCATAATTTTTCAGTGATAAAATCATCACTAAATAATTTTTCAAACATAGAACCCCTTTTTAACTTTTATGAAGGAAGTACTGGATGTACTCAACTAAAAATTATATAAAAATTCAGGGTAATTATTCTATTCTAAAATCTATATTTCCAAAATTTCATGAGATTTCAATGAACAGAGATTCTGAAATAATTAAATCATCATTTAAGGCCATAGCAAGCTTTACAAATGAAGTGCTAGCAATAATCAACATAAAATTCCAGAAAAATTGCTATAAGTTCTACCTGATCCAAAACTCGCTCTACCCGAATTTCACAGTTTTTAAGTAAGGTTCAGTGACTGATTTTACCTATTTGATATTTTACCCTAAAACTAAGGTTAGGGTTTTAAGGTATCTACTTGTCTACAAATTCCCCATGATTACATCCGGACCATTCTTATCAAGCTTCTGTCAACTCTACAGAGTTTCAAGGCAAAACAAGAGCAATTGCCCCCATGTCCTTCACAACCCTCAAAACCCTTCATTTAGGGTTTGAGCTTGGATCATAGGGTAAACCAACCCTAAACATCACTGTTTTTCTCCAAGCAGGTTATAACACCCTTCTAAGTCAGAGATCAGAAAATCAGCCTCTGTTGAGGTGATTTGACCTTTCCAAACTCTTAGTGCACTTTTTACTAAAAGGTGTCTCAACTAATGCCTAGTTAAGGGCAGAAGATTTCCTACCCAAAACTCCTCCAAATCAGTTGGAATTTTTTACAGACCTAGGTTTTATAGCCAGGGACCACTCACCAAAATTTGGGAGGGTTTGGAGGTCATTTGACAACTTAAATAAATTCCTCTAAATATATTAAATTGAAAAAAAAACATTAAGCAAAGTATCTCCAAAAATTCCCATTTTTGGTCTGACTTTAGGTATTGTTAAGGCTAATCCCCTGCCCAAATTTCAAGTCATTTGGACAAGGGACGAAGAGTGGGCATCCGTTTTAATTTCTGCCCAACTCTAGGTACAGCCCCCACTAAAACAAGTGCTGCGGCCGAACCGCTTACCCAAACGAGTTGAAAGCAATTTTAGATTAATCTAGACTCGAAGGGCTACGACTTTCGTGTCTGGTCAGTTTTCCTAAAATGGCCTCTAAGTGCCTCGTTTTGCAGCATTAAAATATGCCCATCCAAGTATAATTTCCTTACAAAATTATTTACATAATTTATATATTAAAAACAGTTTTTACTGTTCATCTTCTACAGAACCCGAAAACCAGACACAGAAAATCATATTTTTTGTAGCTCTTTCGCGCTCCATCACCGGTCGTCCGGTCACTTCCCTGGCCGGCCACCACCACCACCACCTCCGTTGAGGCTATCGGTCGGCGGTGGTTTGGCCGCCGGAGTTGGCGGTTTTCGGCGAACTCAAGAATACACTTTTCATGGTTTTCCATGAAAACGAGAGATGGGTCCGGCTCCGTTGAGCGCGAACTTCCTTTTTAAGAATCCTAAGATCTACCCATGAATGAGAAGAAGCAGAGGAGGACCTTATTCGCGGTTTGGAGGCGAGAAGAACGACGGGGTGCCATGGCACGGTGGTGGCGTTGCTGAACTTCTCCTACAGCAAGAACAAGGATCTAATCGTTTGATTGAGCGTGTAACCTTCTCCTCTTGCTCCAAGTGGGCTTTTATAAGTCAGCATGTGGGGAGGTGAAAGTGTAAAGCCTTAATGGTCATGAAGGCTCCTCCTAATAACATTTCGGTTACAGTGAAGGGATAAGAAACGGTGGAAGATGAACAGGTGTGTCCAGTTGGCGGTTTCCTATCGGACCACATCTTCCTCCTTTATTATATAATTACAGAAGGAAAAACGGCCTGTAGTTACTCCTGGTGTAACTTCCCACACCAGCATTTATTACCACACGTGTTAGAATAATTTCGGGCCTGAACCGTCGTTTCGGCCAATGTCACGGGCGTGACACATAGGTCACGGGCATGACAAGCCCGGATAGCCAATTCTGGGTTCGACGATCGTCGAACTGAGATCGACGATCGTCGAAGGGTGGTCACGGGCGTGACACCTGGGTCACGGGCGTGACAGGCCTTAGTGGTTAATTCTGGGTCGACAATCGTCGAACTGAGATCGACGGTCGTCGAAGGGTAGTCACGCCCTAGGTCACGGGCGTGACACCTAGGTCACGGGCGTGACAGGCCCGAGTTTCAATTTCGACGATCTCCTTACGGAGATCGACGATCGTCGAAGGAGTCATGCCAAAGGTCACGGGCGTGACACCTTGGTCACGGGCGTGACATGCCCGGGCTGCAAGTTCGACGATCGTCTCACGGAGATCTATGATCATCGAAGGAGTCATGCCCTAGGTCACGGGCGTGACACCTTGGTCACGGGCGTGACATGCCCGGGCAGCAAGTTCGACGATCGTCTCGCGGAGATCGACGATCGTCGAAGTAGTCACGCCCAAAGTCACGGGCGTGGCGGGTCGGTCACGGGCGTGACCAACCCTTGACCCGAAATCTCGATCGATTTATTTCAATTTTTGGGCTTCACAGGGTTCTGTCATGACCAACCGACTCCTAGGGGTCTAACCGGAAATGGGATGTTACAGTTACAGGTCCAGACATTTTACAATGGGCTAAATCAAGAAACGAAGCAAATGATAGATGTCGCTTCCGCTGGTTCTTTGTACCGCAAAACTCCGGAAGCCGCTCTTGAGCTTATCGATGACATGGAGATGAACTTTTATCAGTGGAATTCGTCTAGGTCTCGCCCATCCTAACCTGTAGGTATCTACGAAGTTGATTCGGTGACGTAACTGGCGATGTAAGTGGAAATGCTGAACAAGAAGATTTCGGAGATGACTACTGCCTCCGCTGCTAAGGTATATGAAAATGCTGTTGCTGCCGAGCAGGTGGATTATCTGGGGAACATACCCAGTCCTGCTCAAAATAATTCTAAAAACAATTTTTCTGCTTTTTCGAATTTTTCTTCTCCTCCTGGTTTTAATTCTTCTTCTAATTCTTATCACCCTGGATGGCGTAACCATCCTAACTTTTCTTGGAGTAGTAATACTAACGTCGTACGCCCACCACACGATTTCACTCAACCACCACCACCACAACAAAACCAAAATCTTTAAAAAACTCTCTCTTTGGAAGAAATTTTATCTAGATATATAAGCTCGAACGATGCTACTATTAGAAACTTAACAGGGTCGATGAAAAATTTAGAAAACCAAGTCGTGCAACTTGCCAAGGCTTTTTCCGAGAGAACACCTGGAACTCTTTCCTCGAACACTGAACCTTACCCAAGGGAGCACGCAAATCCGATTTCCCTTAGGAGCGGTAAGGTTGTTAACGAGCCCACCACAAGGGAAGAGCCAAAGGTGACTATATCTCCTACCGCGGAAACAATTATCCCTTTTGAAAATGAAAACTCTACTTTTGGTAAAGAAAAAGATATTTCTGTTTTTTCTGATTTTGAAAAAGAAAAAGATGACGTTCAAAATGATGCCCCGGTTATTATAAAAGAATTTCCGCCACCTCCTTATCTGGCTCGACATAGGGAAAGAAAAACTAGATAAACAATATCAACGCTTTCTTGAAATATTTAAACAAATTCATAAATGCCATTTCATGAAGCAATTAGTCAAATGCCTAAGTACGCGAAATATCTTAAAGACTTATTAACGAACAAGACGAAATTGGAAAATTTATCAAACGTGACGTTAAATGAAGAGTGCTCGGTGGTCGTTAAAAACTCTACTCTTCCTAAAAAGTTAAATGATCCGGGTAGTTTTTCCATTCCTTGCATTTTCGGTGATCTATTCGTTAAACATGCATTAGCGGATTTTGGAGCGAGCATCCATTTGATGCCCTTTTAATTATTTAAGAAGCTAGGATTGGGCACTCTTAGCCCTACAAGAATGAGTATACAGTTAGCCGATTGATCGATTATGTCTCCGTTAGGTATCGTTGAGGATGTGCTAGTGAAGGTCGACAAATTCATCTTTCTGGTGGATTTTGTCATTCTCGATATTGAAGAGGGCATCGAGGTCCCTCTCATCCTTGGTCATCCCTTCCTAGCCACCGCTCGCGCAATCATAAATGTGAGTGACGGAAAACTTTTTTTGCATGTGGGAGATGAGGAAGTTAGTTTTGATATTAACAAATCTATGAAAAACTCTTTACAAAATGATGATTCTTGCTTTTTCATTGATGACTTAAAAGAAGACTCATATATTTCTCCAAAGGATTTTTCTTCTTCTTTTCTGAACTTTCATGAAATGTTTTTAAAAACACTGTTATGTCCATCCAAGCAAAATTCGAAAATGACTCTGATTTTAGACAAAAGAATCTTGAGAATCTTATTTTTAAAAATAATAGAAATTTGACATATTATTTCGAAAAACCACCCGACCCTGAAACAAAAATTTATCGCGATAAGAACTTTCGCCACAATAAAAATTTGAAGCCAGGCGATCAAGTTCTTCTTTTAAATTCACGTCTATGTATTTTCTTTAAAAAATCTAAATCTCGTTGGTCTGGACCGTTTACGGTCAAGGATGTCTTTGCTGATGGAATTGTGCTACTCTCGCACCGGATAAGGGTGACTTTAAAGTAATTGGGCATAGACTTAAATTATATTTTTCTACTGATTCTGTGTCTCCTGCAATGGAGAATCTTATTCTGGACTCTTAAATATTTTTCTGTTTGTGGAACATTTTTATTTTATTTTTGGACTTATTATTATTATTATTAAAACTTTTAATTTTATTCGGACTTTCATTATTGTAATAAAGAACAATGTTGGGCTCATGCCCACGGACTCTATTTTTCTGCTTTTATTTTTCTCTTCCTCCCGGTGGCACAACTACAAGTTCGTGATTGCCACTCCAACGTTGTTGATTTCAAGATGGATCAAGTCAAACCTGTTGACAATCAAGTGCGCTAAAAAGCAAGCATGGGGAGCGACATCTGCCTTCATCTCATAAACCTGGGGAAGTCCTGTTTTTTTATTTATTTACTTTACTTTCTGCATTTTCCTTTTTCTCTTCTTCTCAGTCTCCTTCTCTTTTTCTTTTTGTTTCCTTCATTGAGGGCAATGAAGAATTTAAGCATGGGGGAGGGTCTAGTTTCTTTCTTTCTTCTCTCCTTTCTCAAAAAACAAAAAAAAAGTGTTTTAAAATTAGTATAGTTATAGTATTGCTTCTTATTTTAACTTCATCAAAAATCCAAAAAATTATAAAATACAAAACCCAAAAATTTAGAAAAAAACAAAATAAAAAAAATTGTGCTAAAATCTATTTGAAAAAAAAAACCTAAAATTATTTTCTATCTTTATTTTTATGTTTCTTCTAGTGATGTGTAGGCCCGTGCAGTTTTTGTTGTTCTATGTAGATTTCTTTGAAACGGTTTTCTACACTTATCGTTTTAATATAGATTAGTTTTACTAGTTTCTTCTTCTTAAATATAGGCATCCGTCTTTTACGTTATAAGTTAGCAATTTATAGTTATGTCTTTTTATTCGGTCACGTTACTTACGAATGGTTGCTAGGTAATATTAGCTCTTTTTAATTTGTGGGGTAGTCTTTCTTGGTGTCTAGAACTTGTCCCAAGCTACTCTCGAAACATTTACGTTGTGTTTACGTACTTTAGAAATGATTTAGGCCACCTTTTGACTCGTTTGAGCCTTTTTGCCCACAAAAATATTTTTCCGTTGCAAAAACAATTTTTGGGCCTTTTTCCATGTTTATTTGATTTAGCTCCACCTTTCATTTCTTTATTTCACCAAAGCCAAAATCCCTTTCCTATTTTCACACTAAACCTTGAGCTTAAATATTAATTTTGTGAAGGGTTATATCTTTGAAATGAAAACGAAAATTTATAACTTATATTTGGACCTTTCCTTAAAAGTTAAAAAATGTGTGTATTATCAAAAGTATTTTCAAAATGAAATTAAATAAAAAGCAGTTTATTTTTGGCCAAATTTATAAAAGAAAAATGTATGGCCTTGTTTTGTATCTTTGTTTTAATTGGAGAAATGACATACTTGTATTTTCTCATTTTGGTTATGGTTTTTTTTATTTTTGAGCTCACCTTGGTTTAATGTTAAAGCCCTCATGTTTATCCTTGTTGTCATTTCCTAATTATTTACCTAAGCCAAGTCTTAACGCCTATTAGAATTCCTATTGATCTTTAGAATGTAAATTCGCGTAGTAGAGAAAGTGTTAACATACAAGCCTATGGCCACCATCATTGATGGATTTCTTTGGAGGTTACCTTGAGATGTTTTAGGGTTAATTTTTATCTAGCAACCTAGTAGTTTGTTAATGCGCCATTTATTTAGAACATCTACTTTTGTTTTCCTTATTTTCATTTATTTTGGATGAATTGTTTTAAGATTTAGAAATGTGTAAACTATTCTTATGTGTTAATGAGATTTTTAGGGTTCCACTTTCAAGTTTTCTATTGTGCACTTCTCACCCCACTAGTTGATAACATGGAAATTAGGATAGTTTAATTTTTCATATTTTGCTTTTCTTAACTATTGAACTTAAAATAAAAAAGAAAATATCTTTTACTTTTTCCTAGTTCTTTATTTCTAATTGCTTGGGGGCAAGCAAATGTCTAAGCATGGGGGAGTTTGATGACTAGTTTTAGTCACCCCTTTTTGGGGTAATTTAGTAGCCTAAATGTCTAAGTTTATTTATATTTCATGCATGTTATTTCATTTTTAATGTCTTTTTATAATGTATAAATTCCTAGTTTAATTATTTGTTTTATGCATTTTTATGTTTAATTTTATGATGTTTAATTTTATGTTTTATGTTTAACTTGTGTTTTATTTTGGATATAAATATTATTATATTATGTTATGTTTCTTAAGTTTAGTTTAAATAACCAATATTATATTATGTTATGTTATGTTATGTTATGTTATTATAATTTATGATATGTTATGTTTTATTTATATGTATTTTCAATTTTTTTGTTCCATGTCTTATGATTAATGTTATGTTATAAAAAAATTAACTAATGTGTGTTTTAACACTTTTTGTTGTTGTAGGATCAAGCCCACACAAGAACAATTGCTGCCCTAACCTTGGAGCAGCCTATAAGCCCAACCCGAGCTCCTACCTTGGTGCAGCCGGCCCTCCACATGGTGCAGCCCACACTTGAAAACCAAGCCCGACCACTATCTAAAGAACTTGGAGCAGCTCTTGTCCATGACAAGCCAACTACATGCAGCCTACCCGAGCCCAAACAAGCCCTCAAGTCCAAGAGCAGCCCAACATCCATGTCGAGCCCACTATATGCAGCCCTCAAGCCAACTTGCCACCTTGCATGGTTGGCCATGCATTTCCCCATGCATGGCCGACCACCTTCCTCCCCTCCCTCTTCATTTATTCCAAAAACATCTTCTCTTTCTCCCTCTCTCTTGCTCTTTAAAGCTCATTCTTCCCCCCTTTTATATTTTATATTTTCTATTTTCATTTCCATAAATTACATGCATTGAACCTCCTCTTTTTCTATCCCTTCATTTAATGCAATGCATGCATCCTTCCCACTATGCTTGGCCACCCCCCTTGTGTCCCTTCCCCTCCTCTTCATTCTAGAATCTTCCCTTCCCATCTATAAAAGGAGCCCATGGTCTCATATTTTGGAGGTTTGCTTTTGGAAAGAGCAAGTGGAGAGTACAAGTCAAGAGAGCTTTTGTAATTTTATTTCCTAGCTGCCTTATTGTAATTTCATTTTTGTTTAAGAGTTTTTAATATCATTTTGTTTAAGTATTGTGAACTTCTCTTTTTTATTGTTATTAATGAAATTTTCTTCTCTTATTATTGTTGTTCTTTTTTCCAATATGCGTAGCTAATTTTCTTGTAGCATTCGATCGTGAGGATCCATGAAGTGAGATGAGAGTTTATTTTCTTTCTTAGTTTTATTTTTGTTATTTCATGCTCGATCCTTCTTTAATTTATTTTGTGTCACTCCGTATTTCCGGTATACGGTAGTAGACCTTGTTCTCATTTAATATTAGTCGAGAGACTCATGATTTGAAAGACCACTCAAAGAAGGAAGGAGTTGCACGCAATCCTAGAGATAGGACGACATAAATCCTCCGGATTGGAGTCAAATCCAATAGTTCGGATCACCTCGATAATGCAACTTTAGGCTTCTTTGGTTTGTAAAGAGATTTCGATAAAAGAGTTTATAAGTTAGGAGACCTAATGCTCTAGCGAGATTTTGTCTCATTTTCGGATCCATCACGGTCGAGTATGATTTGCAAAATTAAAACTATGTCTTTTTTTCTCTCTTATATCATTTCATGGTTATTCACTGATCGGGTGCTAGCTTCTTATTATAAGTTTTTCGTCAAAAAAATTATCTTTTATTTTACCTTTAAAAATTCTCAAATCCCAACAATTTTCCGGTAGGATAATAGTTCGAGCATGAGTAGCAGTAATTGACAACCCCGTGTTTAAATACGACCTTGGTACTACAATTCGATAGGTACACTTGCCTGTTTGGGTATTGGCCCACTAATCAGCCTCAACACTCACCAACCCAGGAGCAAACCGGCTATACTTGCTGAACTCTATCTCATACTCATAGACCATGAGTTGCCTTTGCTTCAGGTGGAGGAAGTCGTTCATAAGTCGGTCACGCTCGACCGAGGGCAAGAACTTCCTCAGCAGCATTTCCATGAATACTTCCCAAGAGCATCCAGCTACTAAGCTCTCCTTTTCTCTAAGCCACCAACTCTTATCCAAACCCTTAAGATGATAGGCGGCTATCATCACCCTCTGATCATCTGCAATACCGGAGTACGAGAACATCTCCTCATTGGAGATCAGCCAATCATCTATGACCATGAAATCTGCCTTCCCATCATAAGTAGGAGAGCTAAGTCTCTGAAAATGTGAGATTAATGCCATCTCCGCTGGCACCACCACTGGAGGACTTAGGGGTGCAGGAGGAGGTGGAACAGCAATCCCACCTGTAGGGCCTTACACTCCCTGAGTCTGTCCTGCCACAACTACCACCAAAGACTGGATCTGGGCTCACACCTCCACCAACTGCCTGCTCAAGGAATCGCTACTCTACCGCAAGCTCTCGATCACTGGATGATTCTGCGCTCCAGATGACTCACCCTCAGATAGGGCGGTCAATCTAGTCGAAGGGCGTCTCGCCATCCTAAAGTCATAACAACCTTAGTAAGATCCTAGTACGATAGCTACAACTAACTATAAGTACAGACAATACATACATAAATATGAACTTCAAGCTGCTAAACTTGCTCTGGGAGTTTATTTTTACAAGAATTGATGTTATGCCTAAACCTAGGATGGTTAACCACGACCCCACACTAACTCTTGTGACTAGATCAGGAATGCCTGACTTTATATTATTTTTGACTCAAAAATTATGTGTGTACATATGTCATCCTGCAAGTCTTTAGCTTGGCATGTTGTGCTTATGCAATGTTATGCTATGCATGTTTGTGCTATGCATTCTAAAAAGGCCCTAATGCATGTTATTAGCGGCGTACACATGAAAATGTTATGCATCCCATACTACATAACATCCTCATGCAACGAAAAAGAAAACGAGCTAGTCGCAGCCATGTTGTGAGGTTATGCATCCCATACTACATAACCCTCTGATAATACGTTTTGTAGCCTAAACTATTATCGTATTTTATATTTTATATTGTACAAATTATGTCTATTATTAGTTTATTTTTATCCTTTTTATGTAAATATTATTGCCACTAACTTTTTCCTGTCTTTTTGCAGGTTTTCAGAAAAATTGCCAAAATGGCCTGTCACGCCCCCATGTCACGCCCTCCCTGGGCGTGACCTAGGGCGTGTTACCCGATCCCGAGGACACCTGCTGGAAGGGACAGAAAACGGTCAAAAACCGCTGTCACGCCCCCTGTCATGCCCTCCCTGGGCGTGTCACTAGGCGTGACCAGGGGCGTGTCGCCCTCTGCCGCAAAGCTGCCGCCGCATTAAATGCCCTCCCGCCTCAGCACGTAAATAGTACTGTCACGCCCCATGTCACGCCCGTGACATGGGCGTGACACCTTCCTTTTTCGGCGACTGACGGATTTCCAACCAATGATTTGGACATGACATGCCTGTCACGCCCCCCTGTCACGGGAGTGACCTAGGGCGTGACCACCGACGTACCGAAGCAATCATCCCTCCCGCCAGAATCCACAGCCCGAGGTCAAATCCGTACCTTTCACGAGAAAAAATCTCGGGCGTGACCAACCTGAGAAAAAATCTATAAATTGAGCCCCCTCCTCCCCATTTCAGTAAGCTTTGGTTGAGTGGGGGAGGTGCTGCCCCTTTGTTTCTTGATCCTTTTTCATGCTTTCTCTCTCTCTCTCCCCCCCTCTCTTTGTACTTTTTGGTTAACCCTAGTTTAATCTTAGTTTGTGCTAGCTTTTAATGTAATTTTCTTCTTGCTTAGTGCTTAATGTAGGGCTAGAATAGGGTTTAATTTTCATGCACTTGTAATTTTATTTTCATTAGTGTAACTTGCCCTTTTTCATTAATAAAATTGTTCTTCCCTTAGCTTGTGTTCTTCTTATGTTTTTCTACTCATCTCCCCCCCTCCACTCCATTATGATTAACTAATCCTCCTTGTACTCGATCTTGATGATCCGAGGTTAGAGCGATTATGTTATGATGTTTTAATCAATCTTTTCTTTTTAGGTTAGGGCCTTGAATTACTCTTGATTAATCACGGGTTGGGGGTATATTTTCGATATATACTCCCCGCCTTTGCTTTCATTCTGGGCTAGCCGAGAGGCCGAAAGAATGAAGTGAGCATTCAAGAGTAAAGGGAGTTGTACGCACCCCTCGAGAGAGGCAGACGTCCAAATCTCCCGGATTGGAGTAAAATCCAATAGTGGGGTTCACCGCATAAAGCGAGTTTTAGGCCTCCGATTTAGACGAGAGTCGGTCGGACCTTCCTAAACTCAGTTGGGCACGACTTCGAGAGAAGCGTGTTCAAGCTTTAGGAACCTCCACGGTCAAGGACCCTTATCCTATTAAGTTTAGATTTTTATCGCATTTTCTTAATCGTGTGTAGCCGAGGTGAATCTCGATTGGGTGCATTTCCATTTCATATTTTCTTCCTTTAGTAGTAATCTCCTATCTTGTGCTCTTTAATTAACTGCAGTAGTTTCCTTTCTAGCATTGTTCTTTTCTTAATAGCGTAACTTAATTGCGGTAGTTCTCTTTCTAGTTTGCTTTCATTTCTCCATTGCGCTTAGATTTTCTAAAACCCTAGTTTTTCCGTCGATAAGATAATAGCGTTCGTGTGAGTAAGCTTAGCCAACAGTTCCCGGATTTCAATACGACACTTGTGTCCCCTTGCTACAATTCGATAGGTATACTTGCCTCATCGGGTTGCTAGTTCGGTTGCGTTTATTTTCTTCGAACCCTAGCGCGCAACAAGTTTTTGGCGCCGTTGCCGGGGACCCAACTTCCGTTGATATTTTGAAAACACGAACCTATTAATTTTATCTCTTCTCTTTCTCATCCCCTTTCTTTAAAGTTTAAAAAAAAAAATCAAAAAAAATTATCACCGCTCTTAATAGAAACCAACCTCACAATTTTTCTACGCCACCTAATTCTCTCGAAAAGGGCAATGGGCTTTAAGCGCCACTGTCTTGTCTAGTACCTTGCGAACCCTTCACGGGGTAGTCCTTGGGAAGTTCGGGAGTTAATCTATAAAAAAAAATCTATTTCAAAAAGAAAAAAAAAATTTAATTTAATTTTCTAAATCTAGTTTTTCTTTCTAGTTTATCCTTTTTCTCTTTCTCTTCTTCTTTTCTGTTCTTTTAGTACATGACCCGCGGGAGTCCGTCGGTTATTTTGGACTTGGACCACGAAATTGAACGTACTCTTCGGAGAAGATCGCGATTTCAAGGTCCTACCATCCAAGTGCCGGTTGAGGACTCCGAGTCATTTAATACTTTAAGAATGGAAGAACCCAACGTAGATGAGGCCATGCAAAGGACTATGTCCTATTATGCACGACCGAACCTCGAGGGAACAGAATCGAGTATAGTCCGCCCTACTATAGCAAATAATAACTTTGAACTAAAGCCTAGCATAATTCAAATGGTGCAGCAATATGTGCAATTTGACGGACTTCAAGATGAAGATCCGAACGCACATATAGCTAGCTTTCTTGAAATTTGTGACACCTTCAAGATAAATGGTGTCACAAATGATGCGATCAGGCTAAGACTCTTCCCCTTCTCTCTAAGAACTAAGGCTAAGCAGTGGCTTAACACACTTCCGAAAAATAGCATAACCACTTGGAATGAATTAACTGAAAAATTTTTGGCGAAGTATTTTCCGCCAGCTAAAACTGCAAAACTTAGGAACGACATCTCTGCCTTCGGACAAATAGACTCTGAAACCCTTTACGAAACCTGGGAGAGATTTAAAGAATTATTAAGACGATGCCCACATCACGCGCTGCCTGTATGGTTACAAGTGCAGACGTTTTATAACGGGCTAAATCAAAGCACGAAGCAAATGATAGACGCAGCTTCTGGCGGTACTTTAAATCATAAGACCCCGGAAGCCGCTCTTGAGCTTTTTGAGGACATGGCCATGAACACTTATCAGTGGAATGTGCCTAGGTCCCGCCCGAACAAGCCTGC
Source organism: Platanthera zijinensis (assembly GCA_039513925.1). NCBI lineage: Eukaryota > Viridiplantae > Streptophyta > Magnoliopsida > Asparagales > Orchidaceae > Platanthera > Platanthera zijinensis. Next base: position 189,895,004 of record CM077084.1, read on the forward strand.
AGGTATCTATGAAGTGGACAACGTCTCCCAGCTCGCTCTGCAAGTAGAAATCCTAAGCAAAAAAATCACGGAGATGACTGCTGCCTCCGCCCCTCAGGTATGGGAATCTGCAACCCCTACTCTAGAACATTTAGATTATGTTAATAATTTGCCTAGAACTGCTTTTAATAATTTTTCTGCTGCGAATTTTCATCCGCCTGGTTTTAATTTTCCGAATAGTTATAACCCCGCTTTAAGAAATCACCCGAACTTTTCATGGAGTAATCCATCGAATGCGATGCGCCCACATCCGCAAAATGATTTTTCTGCACAACCACCACCACCACCACCACTTCTTCAAAATTACCCAAAACCTCCGAGCTTGGAGGAATTACTTTCTAAATATATCACCACAAATGACGCTACCATAAGAACTTTAACCGGAAGCGTAAAAAGTTTAGAAAATCAGGTAGGACAGCTCGCGAAAATAATTTCTGAGCGACCCGCAGGGTCTCTTCCTTCCAATACCGAACCCAACCCGAGAGAGCAAGCGAAAGCTATAACTCTTCGGAGTGGGAAGCAAGTCTCCGGTATGGTAAGTGAAGAGCCCGAGGCAAGCTCCGCTTCTGCTTTTAAAAATCAAAGCTCCGCTTCCGCTTTTAAAAATCAAAGCTCCGCTCCGCTTCCACCCTCTGCTAAAGAAGTAATCACCCCCACATTAGAAAATAATCTCACTCCTCCATACCCCTCTGAACTTAATAGACAACGTCAAGATGATCAGTACTCCCGCTTCTTAGAAATCTTCAAACAAATCCACATTAATCTTCCCTTCTACGAGGCTATTTCGCAAATGCCGAAATACGCCAAATATCTTAAAGACCTCCTCACAAACAAGAAGAAGTTAGAGAATCTTTCGCACGTCACGCTAAACGCAGAGTGCTCTGCCGTTTTAACAAACGGTTTGCCGAAGAAAATCAGTGACCCGGGTAGTTTCTCTATCCCGTGTGTCTTCGGTGATCTCTTTGTTAAACACGCGTTAGCCGACTTAGGCGCAAGTATAAACCTGATGCCCTTTTCGTTGTTCAAAAAGTTAGGGATTGGTAGCCTTAACCCCACGCGTATGAGTATCCAGCTAGCCGATAGATCCGTCAAGTACCCGTTAGGAATAGGGGAGGACGTTCTGGTGAAAGTCGACAAGTTCATCTTCCCGGTGGACTTTGTCATTTTGGACATCGAAGAAGACGTCGAGGTTCCCCTGATCCTTGGCCGACCCTTCCTCGCCACCTCCCGAGCCATTATTGACGTAAGCAATGGTAAGCTCTTTCTTCGAGTAGGCGACGACGAAGTCACATTTCCTATCACCCCTTCGATGAAGAACACCTTAGCGAACGATGACTCATGTTTTTTCGTAGACGCCGTGAGTGATGATTCTTCCTACTGCCTCTCTGACTTTGAAAAAGAATTTTCTACTTTTTGCTCCTCTTCTCTTACAACAGAATCACTGCAAGGAAGTGATGAATCTTCTTATTGTCTTTCCGACTTTGAAAAAGAGTTTTCTGATTTTTGTTCTTCCTCTTTTCTTACCACTGAATCTGTACAAGAAGCCGTCTTGGCTGCTAGCCCCACACCTTATTACATTCCTTATAAAAAAGTTTATGAAGATATTATTTTCGAAAAAGAAAGAATCTCAAAATCCTCTTATGAAGAACCCCCTACCCTAGAACTTAAAGAACTTCCCGAACACCTAAAGTATGCTTTCTTAGAAAAAGACTCCAAGTAACCAATTATCGTTTCGGCCTACCTCACGGATAAGCAGAACGATAAACTTCTTCTAGTTCTACGTAAGCATCGCCGGGCTATTGCTTGGCAAATTTCTGATATCAAGGGCATAAGCCCATCTTTCTGTACACATAAAATTTTAATGGAAGATAATATGCGTAACTCTATCCAACCTCAGCGCCGTATAAACCCGAATATGAAAGAAGTAGTTAAGGGCGAGGTTATGATAGTATTAGACGCAGGAATTATCTACCCTATATCGGACAGTAAGTGGGTTAGCCCCGTTCAGGTAGTTCCAAAAAAGGGAGGGATAACCGTAGTTAGTAATGAGAATAATGAATTAATCCCGACACGGACGGTGACGGGTTGGCGTATGTGCATAGATTACCGTAAGTTAAATGACGCCACCCGTAAGGACCACTTTCCTCTACCGTTTAACGACCAGATTTTAGAACGTCTCTCCGGCCATAGCTTTTATTGTTTTCTCGATGGCCTCTCGGGGTACTTTCAAATACCCATCTCTCCCGAGGACCAAGAGAAAACTACGTTTACTTGTCCCTTCGGCACCTTCGCGTACCGAAGAATGCCGTTTGGATTATACAATGCGCCGGCTACATTCCAACGTTGTATGCTCGCAATATTTGACAAGTACGTAGAAAGCATTATGGAGGTATTCATGGACGATTTCTCCGTGTTCGGCGACTCCTTCGATAGATGTTTAGAAAACCTCGAAAAAGTCTTAGAACGATGCGAAGAAACTAACCTTGCCCTAAATTGGGAAAAATGACATTTTATGGTGAGGGAAGGGTTAGTTTTGGGTCATAAAATTTCTGCTAAAGGTATTGAGGTAGACGTTGCCAAGATAGAAGTTATTGAGAAGTTGCCGCCACCTACAAACATAAAAGCTATAAGAAGTTTCCTAGGCCACGCTGGTTTTTATCGTCGTTTTATAAAGGACTTCTCCAAGATCACTAAGCCCCTCACCCATCTCTTAGAAAAAGACGCTCCATTCATTTTTGATGACTCTTGTATTTCTGCCTTTGAATTAATTAAAGAAAAGTTAATTAACGCGCCAATTATGATAGCTCCGGTGTGGGACCTTCCTTTCGAGATTATGTGCGATGCGAGTAGTTTTGCGGTGGGAGCCGTATTAGGTCAACGCATATCTAAGAACTTCCACCCCATCTATTACGCTAGTAAAACCCTCACATCTGCACAAGAAAATTACACCACAACCGAGAAGGAGCTCTTAGCTGTAGTATTTGCGTTTGATAAATTTCGCCCTTACATTACACTTTCAAAAATCATTGTTTTTACGGACCACTCAGCCCTCAAGTACCTTCTTGCAAAAACGGATGCCAAGCCTCGCTTGATTTGCTGGGTCTTACTCCTCCAGGAGTTTGACTTAGAGATCCGTGATAAGCGAGGAGCCGAGAACTTGGCCGCCGACCATTTATCAAGATTAGATAACCCCTTTATAGAAAAATTAAATGAAAAATCTTTTAATGACTATTTTCCTGATGAGAAGCTGCTTTTAGTTAATACATCTACTTCTCCTTGGTTCGCGCACATCGCCAACTATCTAGTGGCCCGGGTGCTCCCAAAAGAGTTCTCCTCTCAGCAGAAGAAGAAATTCTTTTCTGAGCTGAAGAACTACTTTTGGGAAGACCCGCATCTTTTCAAAATTTGTGCGGATCAAGTGATAAGGAGATGTGTTTCTTTTGATGAAGGAATTGATATTCTAAAACATTTGCATGAAGGTCCGACAGGTGGGCACTATCAAGCTGCTCGCACCGCTCATAAGGTACTTTGCGCGGGTTTTTACTGGCCTAGCCTGTTTAAAGACGCGTAAGCCTTTGTGAGCAGGTGTGATAGTTGCCAACGGTCGGGCAATATTTCTAATAAAAATGAAATGCCGCAAAATTATTTCTTAGAGTGCGAAATTTTCGACCTCTGGGGAATTGATTTTGTTGGCCCCCTTCCTTCTAGCTTCGGAAATAAATATATTTTAGTTGCTGTTGATTATGTTTCACGATGGGCTGAGGCCCAAGCTCTTCCTACGAACGACTCCCGAGTTGTAGTCACGTTTTTAAAAAAATTATTTTCTAGATTCGGTACGCCTCGCGCAATCGTTAGCGATAGGGGTTCCCATTTCTGTAACGCGCAATTTTCCAAAATCCTTACTAAATACGGCGTTACGCATAAACTGTCCACTGCCTACCACCCCCAAACTAACGGTCAAGTCGAAGTAGTTAATAGAGAAATAAAAAGAATATTAGAAAAGACTGTTTCAACTTCTAGAAAAGACTGGTCAGCCAAACTTGACGATGCCTTATGGGCCTACCGAATAGCGTACAAAACCGCCCTCGGATGTACGCCGTATCGGCTGGTCTATGGAAAATCGTGCCATCTGCCCGTAGAGTTAGAGCACCGTGCCTTTTGGGCCTTAAAATTTTTAAACTTCGATCCCCACTCAGTCGATGACCTTCGAAAATTTCAACTAAATGAACTCGACGAGTGGCGCTCTTATGCTTATGAAAATAATAAACTTTATAAAGAGCGGACGAACCGTTTACACGATAAACACTTAAGGCACCCTAAAAACTTTAAGCCGGGCGACCAAGTCCTTTTATATAATTCTCGTTTACGTTTATTTCCGGGCAAATTAAAATCTCACTGGTCTGGCCCGTTTTCTGTTTTAGAAGTATTTCCTTATGGAACTGTTTTAATTTCTCACCCTGATAAGGGTAATTTCAAAGTGAATGGTCAGCGTCTTAAACTGTATTTTTCTGGTGATGATGATGTCAGTCCAAACACTATTAAGTTTCTGCTTCACGAACTTTAATCTGAAACTTTTAATTTTTTTGCTAAAAACAATTTTATTGCGGGACAACAATATTTTTGGACAATATTATTTTTGATGCGTCGAGCTCAACGACGCTTTAACCAAAGGGCGCTCTTGGGAGGCAACCCAAGTTATCTTTTTCTGTTTTCTTTATTTTACAATTTTTGCCTCGGACGGCTTCGACAAGCTAAAGCTTCTGCGATCGCCTGCTCCAACATTGCTGAATCCATCACAAAGTCCAAAGAAGACATTCGGGGAGCGACATCACTCAGCTTTCGCAGCAAATAAATCCGGGGAAGTACCTGTATTTCAATTCTGTCTTTCAATTCTGTACTTTATTTTTCTCTCCTTCTCCAATCCCCTTCTTTAGACATCGAGGACAATGTCTGTTTTAAGCTTGGGGGAGGATTTCCTCCTTCATTTTTGCGTAGTGTAAATAATCTTCTTTTTGTATATATTGTAAATATTTCCAAAAAAAAAAGAATATCTTAAAATTCCAAAATCCAAAAAAAGAGAATATTCCACAAAATTAAATTAAAAAAATATATATGTGTTTTTGAATAGTTTAGACATTTTGGTATTTCAATAGTACCCCTAGTTTTTAGTTTTGTTTTACTCAAAATCTCCTATAAACAACTTAGTTAATTATAATATTTCTAATCGTCCTTTTTAATTATGTTTCACAAGTAAAATGTTGGCCATGCTGTGTTTCTAATTCACGGTAGCATGTTAAGGTGAAATATTTTTCTAAAACTCGCATTTCTATTATGGTTTTTTGTTGTTTATTTCCTTTACTTTCTTAAAAATTCATCATCCACTATTTTCTTTTTCGTTTTTGAATAATTTTTGTAAAGTCAACTTTTGAATAACGTAGTAGATGTGAACGATCCAAGTCACCTATTATTTCTATTTTCAAGTTAATTTCATCAATCTTCTTTTATTATCTAGGACTCGCTTTTTGAAAAAATTTCAAACCTTTGTTTTAAATAAATTCAAAAGCGTGAAAATAATTTAGGCCATTTTTGTTTTCGTTTGAGCTTTCCTGCCAACCTAAAAAAACTTTTACCACTAGTTAGCCATTTTTGAGCCTTTTTCCGATTTCATTTGATAGCTCCTCCTTTCATTTCAGTTTCACCAAAGCCAAAATTTCCAACCTATCGAATCACACTAGCCTTTTTGAGTTTCATAAATTATTTTGACGATTTTGATAGGGTATTTTGTGATTTTTGTGGAGAAAGGTTTTCGAAAAAAAAAAAGTATGTTCAAAAGTGATGTTTATTTTTTGTTTGGCCAACTCAAAAAGGAAAATAAAAATATTTATGGCCTTTGTTTTGAAAAAAGAAAAAAAATGGAAAAGAAAAAAAAATGAAAAAGAAAGAAAAAAATGTGTATATATTTTTATGAAAATTTTTGAAACTCTTTGCTTTGGTTTAGTGTGATTTTAAAACCTTCACGTTTATCTTTGAATTCCGCTCCTAATCATTTTCCTAAACCAAACGTTTCTGTCCTATTTAAGTCCTTTTGATTCACGCTTTTTGATTTTTTATTTAACAACTAAGAAAAGAAAAATAGTAAATCAGTTTTAGTTTTAGATTTAAACCTAGATTTTTGATAATTAAATTGATATAATTATAATACGTTGCTTGGATCTAGTAACAACTCAATGCGTGTTTTTCATTTTCGTTGCTTTACTTAAGTCCATTTAAAAAAATCTCGTTAAAATTTTGGATGATTTGTTTTTATTAAGTAAAGTTTATAAAAGTTTTACCATACCTAAATAATTGTTTTAGACTTACATTTCACCTTTTCCCTACTAAGAATTTCGCATAGTACTTGTGTAGGCATATTTAGAACTTTTTGATTAGTCCTTTTTATAGATATCTAGTTTTTATATTTTTGCTTGGGGACAAGCAAAGCTTAAGCTTGGGGGAATTTGATAATACGTTTTGTAGCCTAAACTATTATCGTATTTTATATTTTATATTGTACAAATTATGTCTATTATTAGTTTATTTTTATCCTTTTTATGTAAATTTTATTGCCACTAACTTTTTCCTGTCTTTTTGCAGGTTTTCAGAAAAATTGCCAAAATGGCCTATCACGCCCCCATGTCACGCCCTCCCTGGGCGTGACCTAGGGCGTGTCACCCGATCCCGAGGACACCTGCTGGAAGGGACAGAAAACGGTCAAAAACGGCTGTCACGCCCCCTGTCACGCCCTCCTTGGGCGTGTCACTAGGCGTGACCAGGGGCGTGTCGCCCTCTGCCGCAAAGCTGCCGCCGCATTAAATGCCCTCCCGCCTTAGCACGCAAATAGTACTGTCACGCCCCATATCACGCCCGTGGCATGGGCGTGACACCTTCCTTTTTCAGCGACTGACGGATTTCCGACCAATGATTTGGACATGACATGCCTGTCACGCCCCCCCTGTCACGGGCGTGACCTAGGGCGTGACCACCGACGTACCGAAGCAATCATCCCTCCCGCCAGAATCCTGAGCCCGAGGTCAAATCCGTACCTGTCACGCCCCCCTAGGGCGTGTCAGAGGGCGTGACCAACCCGAGAAAAAATCTATAAATTGAGCCCCCCTCCTCCCCATTTCAGCAAGCTTTGGTTGAGTGGGGGAGGTGCTGCCCCTTTGTTTCTTGATCCTTTTTCATGCTTTCTCTCTCTCTCTCTCCCCCTCTCTTTGTACTTTTTGGTTAACCCTAGTTTAATCTTAGTTTGTGCTAGTTTTTAATGTAATTTTCTTCTTGCTTAGTGCTTAATGTAGGGCTAGAATAGGGTTTAATTTTCATGCACTTGTAATTTTATTTTCATTAGTGTAACTTGCCCTTTTTCATTAATAAAATTGTTCTTCCCTTAGCTTGTGTTCTTCTTATGTTTTTCTACTCATCTCCCCCCTCCACTCCATTATGATTAACTAATCCTCCTTGTACTCGATCTTGTTGATCCGAGGTTAGAGCGATTATGTTATGATGTTTTAATCAATCTTTTCTTTTTAGGTTAGGGCCTTGAATTACTCTTGATTAATCACGGGTTGGGGGTATATTTTCGATATATACTCCCCGCCTTTGCTTTCATTCTGGGCTAGCCGAGAGGCCGAAAGAATGAAGTGAGCATTCAAGAGTAAAGGGAGTTGTACGCACCCCTCGAGAGAGGCAGATGTCCAAATCTCCCGGATTGGAGTAAAATCCAATAGTGGGGTTCACCGCGTAAAGCGAGTTTTAGGCCTCCGATTTAGACGAGAGTCGGTCGGACCTTCCTAAACTCAGTTGGGCACGACTTCGAGACAAGCGTGTTCAAGCTTTAGGAACCTCCACGGTCAAGGACCCTTATCCTATTAAGTTTAGATTTTTATCGCATTTTCTTAATCGTGTGTAGCCGAGGTGAATCTCGATCGGGTGCATTTCCATTTCATATTTTCTTCCTTTAGTAGTAATCTCCTATCTTGTGCTCTTTAATTAACTGCAGTAGTTTCCTTTCTAGCATAGTTCTTTTCTTAATAGCGTAACTTAATTACGGTAGTTCTCTTTCTAGTTTGCTTTCATTTCTCCATTGCGCTTAGATTTTCTAAAACCCTAGTTTTTCCGTCGATAAGATAATAGCGTTCGTGTGAGTAAGCTTAGCCAACAGTTCCCGGATTTCAATACGACACTTGTGTCCCCTTGCTACAATTCGATAGGTATACTTGCCTCATCGGGTTGCTAGTTCGGTTGCGTTTATTTTCTTCGAACCCTAGCGCGCAACACCCTCACATGTTGCCCCTATGGTGGATCCATATACGAACACATATTATCCATCCCATACTACATAATATGCCCCGTATACTTCATGTTATGATATGAGTGTAGTGTTCGTGCTTTTGCCAAGACGTGCTGATGACATATCAGTGTGTGAATAACATGATGCTGAACTACTAATGTAATCAAAAGGGAAGGTTGCCCGACTAGCCTGTCAAGCAACCTCCCTATGATACCAACTGTCACAACCCACATTTTCTCCGAGGAAAACGAATTATCAGAGTAGGAGAGAACACGCATCATGATGCCACGTCGAGCAGGGGATAACTGTCGATGCTCAGGCAAACCACAATCAACTATTCTTTATGAAAATTAATAAGTTAAATGATTAGAAAATCAGTTATATTTTTAAAGGCCGTATCCCTCGGCTCGGTGGATCACCTAGTCAACAATTGAAAAACTATACTTATACGCTGCGGAAATATAATTTATTCGGGTTTGACATCCTAAAAGAGCGCATAAGTATCCCCAGAGGACAACTTATACTATGCAGGACCCTACTTTTAATTTATACTATGTATAAGAAAATGATATTTTTTACGTTGTTTGAAAAATAGTGACGAGTTTTATAAAACATGTTGATCATGAGTAATACTTATAATAGTGTTTTTATGTTTAAAAGTAACTAGAAACCTAGCATAAATAATCCCCAGAGCAAGTAGACTAACTCCAGAAAGATAGCAGCAAAAAGTAATATATTTAGTATCGAGGTAAAAACTACCAGTGGGCGCCAGAAACTGACCTGAACCCACTGACAAGTATGTATGTCTGTAAGAAAAATAACACCAAAACTACCTCGCAAAAACAAGGAACTAGTCTCTATAGCACCAGAGACCACCAGCAACAGCACAGCACCACTAGCCGTCAAAGCGGCTACTATCCAGAACCTGAGGCATTCAACGAAGAAAGAATACCTCAGCAAGTACAACTATAAAACTGCTCAAAAGTGTCAATCAGAAGATAGGTAAAAGAGGAAAACAAAGCAGTAACAGTCATAACTGCCCAAGGCAAGGCAAAAAGGAAGTGCACTAGGTGCGAGGACACAACAGTAACTCTGCCCAAAAGCTGCAGAGTCAACAAGGCTATAATGAGCCCAAATGCTGCAATCTACCAAGAAAGAAATGTCTAACACCCTGAGCGGTGAGAGGTGGTAGTAGAAAAAACATCATGGATCCGGATTGGAGGCAAACTCTGTCCCCCAACCACTATTTCCAAGAAACCAAGCTCAGGGGTCTACATGTGAAAGCATTAGGGACCTCCCACCCCCTTGCCCAGCCCGTACCTAGATCAAGATAAAAGTAAAAGGGTGGCCTTGGCTAAATTACACAACACCTTCCCAATTAAGAGCTTCAAACCACCACTACAAACCACGACCCACGGTTCGGCCTTTTTGGAAAAACAAATAAATAGCCGACAAGGAACCTCAAAATCAAGAAATTCACTCGGGGAAGAAAATCAAGGTAAGGGAAAAGCGTTGAGATGACTCAACACGGTCTGGCATTGAGTGAGCCCCACACACTCAACCCCTAACAAGACCTTGGCGTTTAGTGAGTTAGCCTCACTCAGCGTCGGAAACCACCATGGCGTTGAGTGAGGTTTACTCACTCAACTCCCTCTGCAAGAATAGCTCTTGCGTTGAGTGAGCTAACCTCACTCAACGCCAAAATAGCCATGGCGTTGAGTGAGGTTCACTCACTCAACGCCTCCCGCAGGAAAACTCTTGCGTTGAGTGAGCTAACCTCACTCAACGCAAAAGCAGTTATGGCGTTGAGTGAGGTCCACTCCCTCAACGCCTTCAACAAAACAGGCAGTGGCGTTGAGTGAGCTAACATCACTTAACGCTAAAATAGCTACGGCGTTGAGTGAGGTCTACTCACTCAACGCCTTAGCACTTAACTACAGGAAAACCCTAAACCAACGCCATCCAGAAGAGGTCGGCGGGAATGCCGACCGATTCTCGCTGAATCGGCGGGAAAGCCGACCGATTCTCGCCGAATCGGTGGGAATGCCGACCGATTCTCGCCGAATCGGCGGGAATGCCGACTGATTCTCGCCGAATCGGTGGGAATGCCGAATGATTCTCGCCGAATCGGCGAGAATGCCGAATGATTCTCTCCGAATCGGCGGGAATCACTAACGATACTCGTCGAAGTCGGCGAGAATCACTTAGTGATTCCCGTCGATTTCGACTTAGATGAATTTCTAACTCAATCGCCTCACTACTTAGCCGCAAAAGAAGAGACCAAACTATGGCTTTAATTGTGTGCACCACACTAAACGCCAAATCCCGGGCGGCTTTTGGCTTTGAGTGTGTGCACCACACTCAACACCAAATCTCGAGAGCCTACCAAGACTGGTTCTAACAAGAGCACTACCATAGAAACCTCCCTCTCTCTCTCTCTCGGCTCCACCCGAAAAAGCACCAAACCAGAAATAAAAATCTGGAGTCTAAATGGTGAAAATAACCAGCGGGTTTAGCAAAAACAACACAAGGAGTTCGGCTCATAAAGGGAAACTGAAGCACAGAGTTAGCAAGCAAAAGAGAAAAGCTTGGCTTCTATCCTAGGGCTAACCGGGTAGTTAAGAGGGGGAAAATCAAAACAACAAGTGCAAGAACCATTTGCCTTGGTTTTTCAGCGAAGCTTCACTCGAGTCCTTCCTCTGCCTCAGAACCAGAAGCAGCAACACCTAGCAAGCACATCTCGAGCTTTAATGGCGGAAAGGGCAAAAACCGAAAATCCAAATCTCCTAAAAACCTTACGGAAATAAAATCTCTTATCGTAGAAACGTAGGTCTAAGAGAGAGCAATCCAAATCCGCTTTCAAAATCGAAATCCGGCCACAAACGCTCCCGGAATCTCCGTCCGAAGGGGGAGCAGGTCCGGCGGTTTCTCCGCTTCTTTCCGCGAACAGCCGTAGACGGGTTCGGGAAGATGAACAAGAACGGTTCTCTTAAGTCTTAACAATCCTATATATAGACCCCTATTAATCTTAATTAGCTAATCAATAAAGTATTATATAATGAGACACAACAGTAACCGCCCAGCACCCGCACCTTTTCAAAATAATTATTAATAAAATATTTATTAAATAGTTTTATTTTTCATAAAATACAAAACGACGCGAAAACCAAACATCCTCGTAATTCGACAAAATTCCCACCGTAGCTAAATACCCATGCTACAAACACAACGGAGAAGTCGAAATTAACTTTCGATGAACAGAACTCGAGTTATACCCACCCGAAGCCAAAATACAAGCATCCCCCGAGAGGCCACACCGGGTAACCCAAAACGACTCGGCTTGCTAGGGAGATCTTGCCAATAGGCTACAAAATAGGCCACCCAGTTCTAATGAGTTAAGACCACACTCTACAGATAGCACAAGCCAAGAGAACGCATCGATGTAAAGCAAAACGAGAATTAAATAATCGCAGAGAAATCGGGGGCGTTACAGGGATCCTCCCAGCCATATGATGGCGTGGTCAACGTGCCGACCCTATGTGAGTCTGCACTGTTGCCCGTTTATCATAGTTTTCTCCTGATCCGTCTATAGGCTTCAATGTGATCTCCTCCTCTGACGTCGATATGAGCGAGGGGTATTCAGCCCCCCTGATACAGATCATATTTCAGAGTACCTGGGTGATCCGCTGGATGTTTAGAGGATGAAGAGGCAGGTAACGTGGCTATTTCAAAAGCACACGCTACTATTATAGTAGTTTTACAATAGGGAAGAGAAGGACAAGGCCGAGACGGAGGAGAGATTCCCGGTTCTAGAGGGGACGAGGAGACCGGCTGATGGGGATGGAGTTACTTCTCTAGGGGTGCACATCACGCGAGCCGATGAGCGTCTTTGGCATCCCATAGAGAAAATCGACCTGACCCATCAGGAGCTATTGGCGGTCTGCGATTAACACTATCCTCTCGTAACGCCCAGATCCAGGATGCGGAGGCGGGGCAGGTGGAATGTAATCTAGTACTATACCGCCTGCCCCATTTTCTATCATTGATCACTAGGCCCGGGTCGCATCTATATCCAAGAACATCTCGTGTAGTTAGGTTGCGAACTTTCTTTCCTCAGAACAATTGATCTCTGTAATAATTTAAAACCTATTTGCCCGCCTGAGGGCTTATGTTTGTTACATGTCATATTTATTGTGTTGCATGTTAGTTTTCTCTGAGTTAGTGCGGTGGAGTCACACTTGCTCGCCGAAATTTTCCTTAAGAGAGCAGGAGTAATTGGATTGGCCCACTCAGCCCGCCTATCTGGCCTCGGTGGGAGCGAGACGGGTGCAAGCAGATTGCGAGCCTAGGCCGCCCGCCGATAACTTTTGGCTGATTCTGATCGTAGCTCGCTCGTCTCTTGTGCGGACGCGGGCAAGCTCAGTTCAAGGTAGAATAACCTTCGCTGCATATCGATGAGCTGACATAAATCCATGGTTGGTCTGGGAGTCGAAGCATCGGGGGTGTATTTTGCTATCCGCACTTTTCCAGCCGATGGAGTATTTTCCCTCCTTTTTCCTTCCTATAAATAGGCCCTGCCAAACCTCTCTTACCAACCAAATTTAAGCCTTCCCCATTCTTTGCTTCCTGCGACTCCCAGCTCGCCAGCTTCCCGCGAGAACTTCTTAAACTCCTCCAGATTCTGGGCTAGATCGGTGGTAGCAGAAGCAATGGGGAAGGGCGGAGCAAGTGTGTCTTAACCTTTTCCGAGCTCGACTTTCCCAATGCCGCCATTTCCGAGTGCGAGTTCCTCGATGCCGTGGGAAACTATATACCGCCAGGATTTGTGGCATGGAGACCTGGAGAGGGGGAGAAGATCAACGACCTCTCAGGAGCGGAGCTCGCCATCCCCACAATGCATTTCGAGGCGAGTCTCCCGCTTCCTTTATGGCCGGAGGTCCTCCAAATACTACAATATTTCTGGGTCATCTTCGGGCAGATTACCCCTAACTTTATCGCAGTGATGATCAGATTCGCATGCCTCGTCCGAGAAGAGCAGATTGAATTCAGTCTCATGGTCTTCCACAAGCTGTTCTCCTTCTGGGAGAACAAGACAGGACCACCCAATTCTCTAGCAACCACGTCAAGGTGCGGGAGACTGTCAACAAGAGCCATAATTGGCTAAAGAAATTTGTTTTTGTCAAGGGAGAATTCGGTAATGTCCCTTTCTCTCCGGTCTAGCTCAGGGAGGCATTTTACCGCACCCTAACCCTGGGCGGCCACGAGGCTGAGCTGTGCGGGTTCTTAAACGGGAAGAACTTTGAAGTCACGTTCCTCTGCAGGAAGAGAGACAATATCTCCCCTGTCACGCCCGGAGGATGTAAAATATTCGTGCTCCCTGCTTTCCTCTTTACTTTCATTCGTCTCAAACTTGCTTCTGCAGGCTAGCAGGACATTCCACTGCACCCCATATGAGAGTGCACGACTTTCTTCCAGTGAGCTCGCCTGTGCCGAAGTCACAGCTGCCGCTCATCGCAAAGCCTCGTACTCCTCCGTCTAGAAGCGGCCTAGCCATGAGAAACCTCTACCGCCGCCACCACCCAAAAAGAGAAGGCCATGGGTGGCGCATCTCCCGCATGCCGGGATAAAGGGAAGGCCTCGACGGACCAAACTGTTCGGAAACTTCTTCCCCTGAGTACTTCGATCGACACTCCTCCTAGCGAGACGACCAACACCTCTGAGCCACAAGGAGAGGATCCCTCTATCAATCCGGTGCCGAGAGGGAACCACAACTTTGTCTTCGGCGAGCGGCCTTTAGATGAGTTTGACGTTCCGATCCTTTAGTGGGACAAGGAGAAGAATCGGGCCTTCATTTTTACCTTGTTGCTGAGCTGGATAGAGCAAGAGACCAGTAGCTTGGAGTCATACAACTTCTTGTTCGGCCTCTATGCGTGGGAGGAAGCCGCGATTTAAGAAGAGGAAGCTATGCGTGTGCTGATTCACAAAAGTGCACGGGCCCAGCTTCCCAGTCTGGAGTTTGCCCGTATGGTCAACCGACGATGCACTCGATAGAGAAAAACACCCCCTAGCTCAAGAATCTAGCAGATGAAAAGGAAGAAGCCCGCCATCTGGCCCATGATGAGGCGGAGCGTCAGAGGGAGAGAGCGGACGCACCTGATGTAGTCCTCTCTACCTTGGAGAAAGGTAAGTAGGCGCTATAAGCTCAGGTGATGAGCACTATACTGAGTATGAGCTGGAGGGCATGATACAGAAGAATGCTGCTAGTGCAGCGAAGTACACCCTTCAGACGTTGTGGCGGGCAGACCTTATTAGCAGTAAGGGCGCAGGTATTTCCGCGAGCGATGTAGTACCGACACTATTTCTTCTTGTACCCAAGCCGGGTGATGTGTTATTCCATCCAATCTTGGAGGACTCGTCGCCCGATAGCTCGCCTCGCAGAAACCCCGTGTCTTGCCTCTTATATTTTGTTATAATATGAACGTGGGCAAAGCCCCGAACATGTAATCTTATTAAGGAAATATTTTTTGGGACTATTGTTTGTAATGCCGCTTCGCCTTTTCTCTTTTGTACTCACGGCTTGTGTCGATCCTCCTGTTTGTTGTTTCTTATATCGCATCTCGCGAATGAGGTAGCGTGTATACTCAAGACTTAGCTCAGGAAATAGGAGAGCGCTATTTAGCCGAATCACTAATGGCAACTCGTATCCCTCATTCAGATTCTTTACACCACTCGCGAGTTGGAGTAGCCAAGCCGACCCGGCTCGTGCTCTAGTCACTCGACAATGTGCGAGCTGGGACCCGTGAGGTCTTGACGCGGTCTAAGCTTTTGCTGTCTTGGTCTCTTTCCGGGTGCTCACGGATCCATAGTCTCGGCTCGACACTTCCGGCTCGCCAATATGCTGAGGTCATCCTGGAAACCCTATGATTTTTGCCTCCATAATTCGAGTGTCTGGGCCTCATCTTTATACACCACGTTCATCAAGACCTTCTATCCTACTAGCTAGTTGGGGCCTGAGTAGAAACTCATGAGTCACATCCACCCCTACCTGCTAGATAAGAGCCCGACAACGGGATCTGCTCAGTCTCTGGGTAGACGATCACGAGTGACATCCAACCATGCCAGCTAGGTTAGAGCCTTGCAACAGGATCTGCTCGAGGTCTAGGTAGACTCTCTCGAGTGACATCTAGCCCTGCCACCTAGGTGACTTCCTGGCAACGGGAACTGCTAAGGGTTTGGGTAGACTCTCTAGAGTGACATCCAGCCCAGCCAGCTAGGTGAGAGCCTGGCATCCGGATCTGCTCGGGGTCTTGATCAACTTTCTCGAGTGATATATATCCCTGTCAGCTAGGTGGGAGCCTAGTAGCGGGATCTGCTCGGGGTCTGGGTAGACACTCTCGAGTGACATCTAGCCCTATCAGCTATGTGAGAGCCTGACAGTGGGATCTTTCGGGGTTTGGGTAGACTCTATAGAGTGACATCTAGCCCTGCAAGCTAGGTGAGATCCTAGCAGCGGGATCTGCTTGGGGTCTAGATAGACTCTCTCAAGTGACCTCTAGCCCTGCCAGCTAGGTGAGAGCCTGATAGTGGAATCTTCTCGGGGCAAGGGTAGACTCTCTCGAGTGACATCCAGCCCTGCCAGCTAGGTAAGAGCCTGGCAGCGGGATCTGCTTGGGGTCTGGGTAGACTCTCTCGAGCTACATCCATCCCTACCAGCTAGGTGAGAGCATGGTAGCGGGATCTGCTCGGGGTCTGGGTAGACTCTCTTAAGTGATATCCAGCCCTGCCAGCTAAGTGAGAGCCTGGAAACATGATCTACTCGGGGTCTATGTAGACTCTCTAGAGTGACATCTAGCCCTGCCAGCTAGGTGAGAGCCTGGCAGTGGGATTTGCTTAGGGTCTGGGTAGACCTTCTCGTGTGATATCCAGCCCTGTCAGCTAGGTGAGAGCTTGGCAGCGGGATCTTCTCGGACTCTCTCCAGTGAAATCCAGCCCTGCCAGCTAGGTGAGAGACTAGTAGCAGGATCTGCTATGTGTCTGGGTAGACTCTCTCGAGTGACATCTTACCCTACCAGCTTGGTGAGAGCCTGGCAGCGGGATCTGCTCGGGTTCTGGGTAGACACACTTGAGTGACATCCAGCCCTGCCAGCTAGGTGAGACCCTAACAACAAGATCTGTTTGGGGTCTTGGAAATGAATACTTCAACAATTCTCAAGAATCTCGGTAAGTGTATTGGTATAACAAGAAGCTGATTAGAAAAAGAACATTTATTACATGGCTCAAGGGTAAAAACGTTTCAATTCATCACCGCTCCATGTTAGATTCAGGGTCTCACCTTCCATATTCCGGAGGCGGTACCCTCATGATTTCATTGTTTATTGTACAATGTATGGACCCTCTTAGTTGGGGTTGTGTTTTCCCGCGACGTCTTATCTTCCCGACGCATCCACCTTATTAAGGAGAAAGTCCACTTCCGCAAACTGTTTGACCATTACGTGCTTTTTGAAGTACTTTTCCATTATTTTCTTCACTTCTTCATGTCGGATGGAGGAGAGGTCACATAGCTCCTCCACCATGTGGAGGGAGAGCCGCAAATCCTCCTCATTTTCAGCTTTCCATTCTTCCCTGCCTACCTCTGCCTCGAGCACTCAAGACGTTAAGACCTCGAACTCGATCGGGAGTACTGCCTTGCATCCATAGGAGAGCTTAAAGGGGGTCTCTCTATGGTGGTGTTGGTGGTGGTTCTAAGGGCCCGTAGAACTGAAGGAAGTTGCTCCACCCAACTACCCTTCATGTTTTCAATTTCTACTTCAGGAGGTTTACTATGATTTTGTTTGCCGCCTTGATAACTCTAATTATTGTTATTTTTCATTTACTATTTTCTAATTAATAGTTAGATATTATATATCAATTTTATAATATTAAGTTTATAATAAACTAGTTTCTATATTTTATATTTATTTATTATAATAAAATTATTTTCAATCTTGCAGGGCTGATCTATCAATTATTTGGAGCAAAACAGGAATTTTCTTCTTTTCTAACTAGACACCCCCGGTGACTCGCCCTCCATGGATGTGACCAGGGGTGTGACACACACGAGCAAAGTATGTCAACGCAAATCGTCGACCTGCGGCCGAAGAACATCGATCGGCCACTAACACGCCCGTTTCGTACTATGACACGCCTGTGTTACCCTTACATGGGGCGTGCCAGCCGATGGAAGGACCGTTGAACTTACCGCGTCAGATTAAAATGACACGCCTGGGTCACAGGCGTGACTCAGGGCGTGTCAGGTGCGTTTTCCAACCAATTACTCAGTTTTTCGTGTTGTTGCCGCAAGAAGTCGTTGCAGCTTGATACGCCCCTGGTCACGGGCATGACTAGGTGGCAAGATACCTCCATCAAGACCGGTTTACTCACACCATTTTCAGCTTCCCGCCATTTTCCAGAAACAGCTCTGACACGCCCTAGGTTCAGGGCGTGAATAAGGGGCTTGACCCGTCCGTTAACAGATTTTGGCGGGTTCTCCTCCAACGTTCCCGGGGTTTCAAGACGACGGTTCCGAGCCTGACATGCCCTAGGCCACGGGCGTGACCTAGGCGTGACCTAGGGCGTGACCAACTAGCAATTTTTTCTATAAATTCCAGACAGCTTCAGATGCTCAGGGTCGAATTTTGGGAGTTTGAGTCTTGTATTTTGCTATTTTATTTTGCTGTATTTTTCATTTCCTTGTCTAATTTTACATTGTGTAAGTTTCAATTCAAGTTTACTTTTCATTTTAATCATGTTTCTCCCTACCCTATCTGGAAATACCCTAATCATGATGAGTAGCTAAATTTCATTTAGCACTTGATCATGATGAACCTTGGAATAATATAAACATTTCTATTTGATCAAAAATGTCTTGTTCTTGATCTTGCTCACTTATGATTTATTCTTGAATTATATTTTGTCGATTTCATATTGCGCGAATATGATCTTCAATCTAAGATCCGTATTTTAAATCACCGAGAGGTTGCGGATACGAGGAGATCACTCAAGGATAAAAGGAGTTGCTTGCACTGCTCGAGAGAGGATGACACAAATCTTCCGGATTGTAGCCAAATCCAATAGAGTGGTTCATCGCCTAAAGCAAGCTTAGGGGTTTTGACTGGCCGAGAGTTCTTAATCGATCAACCTAAGGTTAGTCAAAAGCATGAGCTCGAGAGAGACGCATTTGTAGTTTAGGAACCTCCGCGGTCGAGGAGCAATATAAGAACTCGCATTGCTTTATTTGTTCAAGAAGGTTTATTTTATCCCATAGGGATTCTAGATAAAGTGCTAGCTTCTCCATCATCGAATTTCTCTTTCTTAGTATAACGCTTCCCTTTCTTTGTCTGTTTTAATCAAAGATCAAACTTTTCCGTATGATAAGATAATAGCTCTTTCTTGTGAGAACAAGTACTCGACAAGCCCCGAGTAGATATACGAAACTTGATTTTATACTCTGAATGATAGGTATACTTACATCATTGTTTGGAAACACGCGTTACCGTGGAGAATATATTCATCAAGTTTTTGGCGCCGTTGCCGGGGACTTTCTTTGTCGATATTTTGAAAGCAAGATTCAATTAATTTTATCCTTTTTATTTTGTTTGTTTTCTTTAAAAGTTTTAACTTTAATTATTTATAATTAAATTTTCTTGCGAAAGGGCAGTGCCGGGTTTTCATCCCGCAATACCTCTTAGTACCTTGCGAACCCGTCACTGGGTAGCTCTTGGGAAGTCTGGGAAATTTTATTTTATAAATTTTCAATCTTAAAACTTTATCTTTTGTTTTAATTTTGTGTATGACCCGAGGAAATCCGTCAAATCTATTTGACTTGGATCCGGAGATCGAGCAAAGCTTACAACGACGCCTAAGACTCCATGAACTCAATTCTTCAGATTTGGTTGACGAATATGTAGGTAACACTTTTTATTCTTCTTCATCTTCGTCTTCTTCTTCTTCATCATCTTCCTCTTCTTCTCAATTTTCTTCTAATTTGGATAACAAAAATCCAAATATGGCCGAAGAACGGACTATATCCTAATATACCCGACCAAATTTGGATGAGGCGCAATCAAGTATTGTTCGGCCTGCTATTGCGAACAATAACTTTGAATTGAAGCCAAACATCATTCCAATGGTACAACAATCAGTACAATTTGATGAGCTTCAAGATGAGGACCCAAATACACATATTTCTAACTTTTTTAAAATATGCGAAACTTTTAAAATTAACGGTGTTTCCGATGATGCCATTCGGCTAAGGCTTTTTCCTTTTTCTTTGCGCCCTAAGGCTAAGCAGTGGTTGAGTTCTCTCCCAAGAGGCTCCATTACTACTTGGGCCAATATGATGGAAAAATTTCTCACGAAATATTTTCCGCCCGCTAAGACGGCCAAATTGCGCTATGATATTACTTATTTCTCCCAAGTTGAAATGGAAGGGTTATATGATACTTGGGAGCGATTTAAGGAATTTCTTCGTCGTTGCCCGCATCATGCATTCCCCGATTGGTTGCAAGTGCAAACCTTCTCTAATGGACTCAATCAACAAACGAGGCAACATATTAATGTCGTCGCCTGTGGAACGTTAAACAACCAGACACCGGCGACCGCCCAAGAACTTATAGAAGGTATGGCCATGAATACATATCAGTGGAGTACACCATGGTCTCGTCCACCTAAACCGGCCGTGATGTATGAAATAGATATAGTTTCTAATTTATCTCTCCAGGTTGAGAAACTACAAAAACATATGAACGAGATGACTGCATCCTCGTCTACACCTACCTGTGAGCCCCAATATTGGGAACCTTCTACTATTGCCGAGCATGTGGATTATATTGGTAATCCGATTCAGCCACCTTATAATCCGGGTAATAATTTTGGTAATACCTATCACCCGGGTATAAGGAATCACCCCAACTTATCTTGGAGTAATCCGGGGAACGCGACTTGTCCACCTAACACAATTCCTCCCGGTTGTTTTCACAAGCTCCAAAAGTTCCCAATCTCGAGGAGTTGTTCACCATATATACGACTACAAATGATGCCAACATCCGGAATCTCTCCTGATCTCTTCGTAATTTGGAGACCTAAATTGGGCAAATTTCTAAAATGCTCTACGATCGGCAACAAGGAGCGCTACAGGGCAATACGGAGCCCAACCCATAGGAGAAAGCTAAAGCCATCACTCTACGGAGCGGGAAGGAGGTAACCACTTCTCCAATTCTGGTTGATACTTCTCTAATTTTGGTTGATACGGAGGTAACAATTTCTTCATCTCCTCCTCCACTTAAGCCTTCAAATAAACAAAAAAGCTTATCAACCACCTCTTCCCTATCCTTCTAGAATGCAAAAAGACCGGGTGGTTGAGCACCACGGTAAATTTTTAGATATGTTTAGACAAATTCAAATAAATTTACCGTTTTGCGAAGTCATCGAACAAATGTCGAGGTATGCCAAGTACCTCAAGGATCTTTTGTCTAATAAAAAGAAACTTGAGGATATCTCTATAGTTCAATTGAACGTGGAGTGTTCGGCAGTGTTACTTAATAAATTTCCTAGGAAATTGCCCGATCCGGGTATTTTCTCCATTCCTTTTTTATTTTGTGATTTATTAGTAACACGTGCGTTAGCCGATCTAGGCGCCTCAATTAATTTAATGCCTTATTCTTTAGTGAAGAAATTGGGCTTAGGAGAGCCTAAGCCCACAAGAATGAGCATTCAATAGGCGGATTGGTCTGTCAAGCTCCTTATGGGGATCATAGAGGATGTGCATGTCAAAGTTGACAAATTTATCTTTTTGGTAGATTTCGTCATCTTTGACTTCGAAGAAGACACCGAGGTACCAATCATTCTCGGTCGCCCTTTTGTTGCCACCGCGTGCGCCATTATAGATGTTAGTAACGGTAAACTTCTCCTTAGAGTTGGAAATGAAGAAGTTATCTTTACTATTGACTGGTCTATGAAACATTTTCTATCAAATGACGGCTCATGTTACTATTTGGAGGCTTCCCCCAAAGAAGACTCCATCTTTTTTTTCTGAAAATTTTTGTTCACCTATTTTTCATGATGACAATCTTGAAACTTAAAATTTAATTTCTCATAAAATTAGTAGTAACCAATTGGTAACACGCGCACCTATTTTAGAAAATCTTCAATTAGGTAGTAACCCCATAAGAATTTCATTTGAGAAACCTCCAACCTTAGAACTTGAACACCTGTCAAATCATTTACAATATTTATCTCTAGCAGAGGGTTCCAAACTTCCTGATCATGCGTCGGCTTATATATCCGAAAAGCCAATAACGTAGCGCGCACCACTATGGTCGAGCTCAACGACCATAAACAAAGCACTCGTGGGAGGCATCCCATGGTTATCCTTTCTTTTTTATTTTTAATTTTCTTTTAGAGTTTTTACATGTTTGAAGGACATCGATGCATGACGATCGGTCGGGGACGAACGTCAAGTCTACGTATTTCTTCAAGTCGGTAACTTAATATTTTATTCTAGTTTCTTTGAATCTTTTTAAAAAAACAAAGAACAACAAAAACAAAAAAAAATATAATATAACAAAACCAAAAAAAAATTATTTTTATTTCTCGTACACGCCCCTATCACGGGCGTGACCTTCGGGTCACGGGCGTGTCAGAGGAGTGTCTTACTTGTATTACGAAACCCTATATGCTTTCGTACACAGCATGTTTCCCTTTGTCTTACAGACATAATATGGGTGTGACCTTGATGGTCACAGGCTTGTCATGCCCATCTCGTGGGTATTTGAGGCATTGACCAGGTCTGCCTCGGATTCCCTCGGAGTGTTATTATCGGGCGACAGGCCCCATTGTCACGGGCATGATACTAGGGTGTGAAAGCGAAATATGAGGCCAGTGCCTTGATTCTTGCGTGGCCCCATAGGACACCAGTTACACGCCCAGAGTCTTTGCGCACCAAGGCTAAGCAGTGGTTGAGTTCTCTCCCAAGAGGCTCCCTTACTTCTTGGGCCGAGATGACGAAAAAATTTCTCATGAAATATTTTCCGCCCGCTAAGACGGCCAAATTACGCAATGATATTACTTATTTCTCCCAAGTTGATACAGAAACATTATATTATACTTGAGAGCGATGTAAGGAATTGCTTCGTCGTTGCCCACATCATACAATCGCCGATTGGTTGCAAGTGCAAACCTTCTATAATGGCCTCAATCAACAAACGAGGCAACATATTGATGCCTCCGTAGGTGGAACGCTAAACAATAAGACACCGGCGGCCGCCCAAGAACTTATAGAAGGTATGTCCATGAATACGTATCAGTGGAGTACACATTGGTCTCGTCCACCTAAACCGGCTTGGATGTACGAAATAGATACGGTTTCTAATTTATCTCTCCAGGTTGAGAAACTATAGAAACTGATGAACGAGATGACTGCTTCCTCGTCTTCACCTACCTATGAGCCCCAATATTGGGAGCCTTCTACTATTGCCGAGCATGTGGATTACATGGGTAATCCGATTCGGCCACCTTATAATCCTGGTAATAATTTTGGTAATACCTATCACCCGCGTATAAGGATTCACCACAACTTCTCTTGGAGTAATTTGGGGAACGCGGCTCGCCCACATAACACCATTGCTCCCGGTTATTTTCCATTGTAATCTCTAAAAGCTCCCAATCTCGAGGAGTTGTTCACCAAATATACGACTACAAATGATGCCAACATTCAAAATCTCACCGGATCTCTTCGTAATTTGGAGAGCCAAATTGGGAAAATCGCTAAAATGCTCTCCAATCGCCAACAAGGAGCGCTACCGGGCAATACGCATCCCAACCCAAAGGAGCAAGCTAAAGCCATCACTCTACGAAGCGGGAAGGAGGTAACCACTTCTACAATTCTGGTTGATACTTCACCATTTTCGGTTGATACAGGGGTAACAATTTCTTCATCTCCTCCTCCGCTTAAGCCTTTTAATAAACCAAAAGCTTATCAACCACCTCTTCCCTATCCTTCTAGAATGCAAAAAGATCGGGTGGATGAGGACCATGGTAGATTTTTAGATATGTTTAGACAAATTCAAATAAATTTACCGTTTTGCGAAGTCATCGCACAAATACCGAAGTATACAAAGTACATCAAGGATCTTTTGTCTAATAAAAAGAAACTTGAGGATATCTCCATGGTTCAATTGAACGCAGAGTGATCGACAGTGTTACTTAATAAATTGCCTAGGAAATTGCCCGATCCGGGTTGTTTCTCCATTCCTTATTTATTTGTTGATTTATTAGAAACACGTGTGTTAGCCGATCTAGGCGCCTCAATTAATTTAATGCCTTATTCTATAGTGAAGAAATTGGGCTAAGGAGAGCCTAAGCCCATAAGAATAAGCATTCAATTGGCAGATCGGTCTGTCACGCTCCCTATGGGGATCATAGAGGAGGTGCTTGTCAATGATGACAAATTAATCTTTCCAGTAGATTTTGTCATCTTTGACTTTGAAGAAGACAACGAGGTACCACTCATTCTTGGTCGCCCTTTTCTTGCCACCGCGCACACCATTATAGACGTTAGTAACGGTAAACTTCTCCTTATAGTTGGAAATGAAGAAGTTACCATTACTATTAACTGGTCTATGAAAAATTCGCTCTCAAATGAAGACTCATGTTAATATTTGGAGGCTTCCCCTAAAGAAGACTCCATTTTATTTTCTAAAAATTTTTGTTCACATATTTTTTATGATGACAATCTTGAAACTTTAAAATTAATTTCTTATGAAATTAGTAGTAACCAATTGGTCACACACGCGCCTATGTTAGAAAATCTTGAATTAGTTAGTGACCCCTTAAGAATTTCATTTGAGAAACCTCCAACCTTAGAACTTGAACACTTGTAAAATCATTTACAATATTTATCTCTAGTGGAGGGTTCCAAACTTCCTGATCATGCGTAAGCTTATCTATCCGAAAAGCCAATAACATAGCGCACACCACTATGGTCGAGCTCAACGACCATAAACAAAGCGCTCGTGGGAGGCATCCCATGGTTATCCTTTTTTTTATTTTTTATTTTATTTTTGAGTTTTTATAGGTTTGGAGGACATTGATGCATGACGATCGGTAGGTGACGAACGCCAAGTCTATGTATTTCTTCAAGTCGGTAACTTAATATTTTATTCTAGTTTCTTTGAATCTTTAAAAAAAGCAAAAAAACAAAGAATAACAAAAAAAAATTATAATATAACATAACCAAAAAAAATTTATTTTCTATTTTTATTTCTAGTACACGCACCTATCACGGGCGTGCCCTTCGGGTGTTGGGATTGTTAGAGGCGTATCTTTCCTGTATTATAAAACCCGCGATGGTTTCGTGCGCAGCGTGTTTCCGTTTGTCCTACGAACATTACACTGGCGTGACCTTTATGGTCACGGGCGTTTCATGCCCGTATCGTAGGTATCCGAGGCGTTGACCAGGTCTATCTCGGATTCCCTCAGTATGCTATTATCGGTCGACATGCCCCATTATCACGAGCGTGACACTAGGGTGTGACAGTGGAATCCGAGGCCAGTGCCTCGATTCCTGCGCGGCCCCATAGGATACTAGTTACATGCCCAGAGTCACGGGCATGACTCTGGGATTCAAGGGAATGACTCTGGGGGGTGACCCGTTAATTCGATATTGGCCGCCTCGGATTCCTTCCCGCTTTGACCCGTGCTTGTCACGCCCCCTGTCTTGGGAGTGACATGGGGGCGTGACCAACCCGTGAATTCCTATAAATTGGAATTCACCACCATCTCTACTCTCCATACTTCCAATCATCACACCTTCTCTTCCTCTCTCCTTGTGGCCGAATATTTCTCCTTTTTCTCACCATTCCTCGCCACCACCCTCATTCTTCCGCTTCTTCCTCCAAGCACCCCGTAGATCCCGCCTCGGCGGAAGCCATGCTCTTGTTTGAAAACGCAACCCAGCAGGACCGTAGCGAGCGACTACATGCCAAACCCTTCTGGATCTTGGACTAGGCCATCCTCACCACCTTCGGGGCAGCAAAGATAGTTCAGGGATTTCTATCCACCCCGGGATGTGCTCCCCCTTTCGTAATTTCGAAGCCAGCTTTCCTTGAGCCCACCATCGAGTTCTTAGCATCTTTTGAGTTCCGTTGGGCAGCGCATGTTGATTTCATCATCTTTTGCATCAACGGAATGATTCACCAGCTCACCATCCGCTAACTCAATGTCGCCATGGGCTTTTGCCTGGAGGACTTTTCATATTCTCCCTCCTATCTCGACCTAAAAACTGATTTTCCTTCCGATTTCAATCTCCTTGCATTTTGGTCAGAAATCAGTAATGAACGTCGCCCCCTGAACCCTAAAGAAATTCAAGGGTAGCCACCTTATTTCCCCCGCTTTGTGCATTCTCCACAACCTTCTCACTTTTACTCTTTCCGAATGCGGTGATAGCCATGGCGTGGTGACTCGGGCAGATTTATTATATTTATATTGTATGTTTTACCGGGTCCCACTCAACCTTGGTTACATGCTCGCCATTTTCTTTCGACACTAGGATGAAAATGTGAGATTGGGAGCGGTGCACGACGGGAATTTCATCACTTTCCTCGCCAAGCAGTACGACATTTTGGATGCCCTTCCGCAGCTCACTTGCATGCAAACGCCACAGTCTCTCAAGTTCCCGACCCTTCAGGCCCTTGGACTAGAGCGCCGAAGTGATGGAGAGTTTGAGGCTATTCCCCCATCAGTCGGTGGTGGGGATCTTGATCTGGATCATAGTGCCGGTACCAACAGTACTCATCATTCTCCCTAGATTCCGCCACCACAGCTTCACTCTGCCCCAACGCCCGATCCTCCAAATTATTGGGATCAACAATTTGGGTTGATACATACTTGCATAGACCAGATGCAGACCCTTTTTTACGGTCACTTCGCTCATTTTGATGAGCGCTTTACCAAGCTAGAGCAGAGTCATGCTTCTTCCGTAGAGCATATTTCCTGCAAGTTCGCGGCCTTGCGGACATTCTATCAGGAGCACAGAGACTCTCCCACCAGGAGTATCTATCTTTTCTTTTCATTGGACTTGTAGAGGGTCGCCTCTCTTTGTATCTGTATCTTTGTTTTTCTTTTCCTGTAAATTTTTTTATTATGAAAAAAATCTATCAAATATTATGTTTTGCTTTGCTACTATCTTACAGGTGTCTTTTGATGCTGGTTTGACATTCTCAGGAAAGTCTACTTTTCTATCTTTTCTTCCTTTTTACATTGGGGATAATGTATTGCTTAAGTATGGGAGAGGAATATTTCTCAAGCAAAACATACATAAAAAACAATCAAATTTTTTTTTTCAAACATTCTAAAAAATTCTATTTCAAAAATTTCAAAAATTTTCTTTTGTTATTAACTTTGTTTTTCAAAAATTTAAAACGAAAAAAAATTGGAAAATCAAAAAATAAATTTCTTAGAAAGGGACATTTGGGATATCACCCCATTTTACATCCTAGTATCATTGAGAGCCCTTCACAGGGTATACCTTGAGAAATCTAAGAAATAACAAAGAAAATTAGGTTTAATTTTTAATTAGAGAAGTCATTATTTTCATATTTATTCACATGCAAAATTCCTAGTAATATAACTTTTATATATTGTTTGGATAATTTTGATGTTTTAACTGAATTTTTAATTTTGGAGTAAAACTATTGGTCATGCCGTGTTTCTAGTTAAGTGCATGTGTAAGTAGAATTTTATGTAGATTTAAATATTAAGCATATAATTTGATTTTAATTTTTCTAAATGCGTGTAAATGTTTTATTTTACTTTGATTTATAAAATCGGTAAAATCTAAAATAATTTAAGAGAGTAAGTAGAAGTCTACTATAGAGATATTTCGCGGATCAAGAAAGAGATATTCTTTCTCGATGTCTAGAACTTGCCCTCTAACTAATCTAAAGACTTTGCATAAGTTAGACTCATTAGCATAAGAATGATTTAGGCACTTCTTTTGTCCAGTTTGAGACTTTGCACCCTTACCTAAAATCTTATCGTTGTTAAGCCATTTTGAGCCTATTACCCTATCGTTTTGTTTTAGATCCACCATGCATTTTACCAAAACCTAAAACAGCAACCTAATTTCATACCTAAGACCAAGTTTGAACATAGATATACAAACTCGGTTTTTGAGTGATTAGGAGCCTTTTTGTTTTTGGTGGCTCTTTTCTTATAAAAAAGAAGAAGTTGATTTATTATTTTTTCCTCTTCAAAATAAAAATAAAAATAAAAATAAATTTATTATGAAAAAATGAAGAGGTAGAAGAAAATTCACAACATGATGAAAGAGTTGCAATAAATTATAAGAAAAAAATACAAAAGGATAATGAATTTGGCTTCGTTCTAAAAGCCATATCAAATTTATGATGTGAAAGATCTCTCTAGGTTTTGGTGTTACTAGCCATCATTTTTATCTTTGACCACCCTCACCAAAAACCCAAGCATACATTTCAACCTAATTAAGGCCTATTGATTTATGTTTATTAGTTAATAAGGGGTCACCCGAAGATGGCATTGTAGCTGCTGGGGGCATCCATAATGATCAACCTGCAAGTATGGGACTGCCCTACCAGAGTGATATGGAGCCCTAATCCTCCTTCCACGTCCTTCCTCTCCCTCGAGAACCCAAACAGGGGACCATTTGAAACCAGCACCCTCTTGGCCTCCACCTTTATTGCGTCAAATGCCTTCTAGAAGATGACGTTGACTGAAATACAGTTGTCAATAATGATCCGTAAGATAGTGAAATTCTCGATGGCTGTCTGGATGACCAGTGCATCACAAAAGGGATCCTCATGATCCAGCATATCCTTCCTCGAGATGGTAAACTTCTCTTCTAGGGGTGGGGTCAGGGTTGTGGAGCCAATGCTCCTGCGGTACATGGTATGGAGGCTCTCCTTCCAGGAATCCTCAATCCCCCCCCCCCCATGGATAACTCTTATCCCTCCCCTGTTCCAACATCTGCCTGATCCTCACACTTATCCTCCTTTGCCCGAGGTAGGACTTCTTCGATCTGCAATCTCTGGCTATCTTGCTGTTGTTGCTGCTCCATGTTTCCTGTCAACTCGAGAAATTCCGGGCATGTTGTGGTAGTGTGCCCCTCCTCTTAGTGGAAGTCATATTAGGACAATTCTACCCTAACTTCTCTTCTCATTATCCACGCAGCTCTCCTACGATCCCCCATAGTTATAGCCATAGCTTGAGTCTTGTTGGGGAGAGGTGGTCTCTGCCCTTGCCTCACTCCGGGAGGGTAAAATTTTCCCTGGCCCCCCTAGCAGTTGTCTCCTCTATGAAAACCTCTCTGTAGCCCCTGGTCTTGCCACTCCAGCCTCAAACCTATCCTATGGTTTAGCTTCTGAGGCCCCTACCTGGGCTGCGGCCATTGCTCCTGCTACTCCTGTCCCCTCTATCAGGGTTCAGCTCTCCTCTCCTCCTTAACTCTGCAACCACTGGGCCTCTCTTCCTCCGTGGCCCACCTTGCCAGCTTCTCGGCAAACTCCGAGTTTGATGCCTCCCCATCGACTTCCCTTACCTCCCTACCCATCATCTCCTCATAGGATAGGGGTGGCACCATCTTTATTTCCATTCTAAAGAAACCCTACTATACCCCCAGGGTGAAGGCATCATCAGGGTATGCCCCAACATCTCTTGAACTTGGGTCACCTCCTCTTAGAACCAGTCCACATAGCTCCCCAGGTTTCTTTCACCCCCTACATCATGTGGAACATGGACTACAACTCCTTATTCATCCTCTTGTAGGTAGTGAACCTCATCATGAAACCCCGACGTCGGTCCTTGAAGCAGTAAATAGAATTGGTCGGCAACTTGTGGAACCACTCTCTCGCCTTCTCTTTGAGATTGATGGCGAAGAGCCTGCACTTAAACCCATCCAACATCTGTCGGATCGAGACCACATCCTCAAACTACTATACGTGTTGGACTGGGTCTCCCTTCCCGGTATAGTAAGACATCTCTGGCTGCCTGAACCCCTCTAGAACATGGACAGAAAAAACAAATTCAATGAAGGGGCTGCCTCCCCCTACGATGCGAGCTGTGGGGTCTCGCACCCCTATCTCGCAGAACCTGTCGCCGCTTGCCGAGACTTGGAAGAGAACTCGCCCAGGGATCTCGCACCCTCTCCCTTATTCCGCAACTTCCTTCCCAGCTCACATCTCGGAAGCATCCTCGCTGAGGCCCAGGACTGCGAGTACAGGTGCTGCTGTAGTCGAGCACTAGGCAAGCGTGCCGAGTGCGGACCTGATGAGGCCAAGCACCTCCTACTTGAATACCTCGAACATCTCTACTATGGAAAAAGGAATTGGGTGGGGAGGTGGCATGACAAACCTGTCCGAGCCTTGCCTTAATCCTCCCGTCATCGAGCCTGTTGAAATTTTTCTGTGGTAACCACACTGCACGCTCACTACACCAAAATGTTGAAACCGAGAATTCAGTCTCTATGGAGTTCACCCTAGGGGAAGGGGTGATCTCGCACTTACTTCCCTCCAGCAAGCCAAATGACAAGGAAAAGCAAAGGGAACTGACCCAAGGGCTCAGAGCGGAGGTCCCACCACACACCCGAAAGTTCTTAGAGTGCTTCCCCTCCATTAGCCAAATACCGAGCTAAGGCTACCTCAAAAAGCGCAAGAATATCAGGCACTAGTATGCTTGCCTTTTAAGGTGCCCCTTGGGACCTATTTATAAGATTCGGAAAATGGCCTGCAAATAGCCAACAATCGATGTTCTAAACAGCTATATGGAGCCCTACTAGGTTTTCCAATAGCGAAACTCTGATGTTCTAGAAGGATATTGGCACCCCCGGCAAGGGCACCGAGTTAATTGGGATGATGGGCCCCCACTGAATAGAATCCAAGGATCTGGAGGTCAGATCACCGAAGCTCGCCTTCCCACTGAGGCGGACGCGACCTGACCCCTACAGCTCGCCTCCCTCTTTAGGCATGCACAAGCCAGGTCGCCGCAGTCCGCCAATCCTCGTTCTGAGATGGGGTGGTGGCTAGGTTACCTATGTGAGAGTGGGCTAGGTAGGCCAAATCCTGGAGCTCGCCCACCTAGCCTTGGAGAGAGCGAGCTGCCCGGTCTTAGTTGTTGCCTCAGAAAGAAGTCTAGAGGAATTGAGTTCGACGAATGCCTAGCTCCGCTCAACAAACTCCAGGAGGGTGCGGGCCGGGTAGGCTGGCTCGCATAGCTCGCCCGCCTAGCTTTGGCGAGAGCAAGCTGGCCGCTTTGAGTTCTCCCGCACACTATTTTGGCGCGGGCAGGTTACCCTGGTCTGCTCGTTTAGCCTGGTAGACCCACTCGGCGAACACGGGGTTGTACACTAAGATCTATGTAATAAGAGAGGAGTCCAAGCATGCTAAAACTCCTCCCCAAACATTGTTTGGAAAGATGCTCTCCTATGAGATGCAACTACCTGCCAGGAAGGAGGAGGAGTCCACCATCAAATCCCTGGCCAAGGAAAAGTCCTTGGCCCTTAGAGAAGAAATCACAAGGAAGGGCAAGGGGAGGATTCCTTCTCCTCCAAGAATACCAGCTCAGCCAGACAGCTCAGAATTAAAAGCATCAGATAGCAGTATGTCTGATGAGGATTTTGCAGCTTTCTCTAAGCAACTCCAGAGACTGATGAAGAAGAAGCATTGGAAGAAGAGGTCTTCCAATTCCACTCATCACGGGAAGAATCAGTCTAAGACTGATAGGTATTGTTCCAAACCTAATAAATATAACTCATCTAAAGTAGTTTGGTGCTTTTACAGCAAGCCTGGGCATATGATAGCTGACTGCCCAGAGAAGAGGAAGGAGGCTGAGGAGAAGAAGAAACATCAATACAAAGGGAATAAGGAGAAGTCCTTCATTGGTAAGAAGGAAAATAGTTGGATAGAATCATCATCATCTGTGTTTGAAGAAGAGGAAGCCTATATTGGGCTTGTTGCTGCAGCTAAAGATAAAGCTATTGCTGCAGGAGAAGTCAATCATTCAAAAGGATAAGAATTAGAGCCCCTATGAAACTATCAGACAGTGACTTAGAGGAGGATTAAGATGCTTATAGCTACAGATGGCTGATGGCAATGACAGATGAAGAGGGTAGCAGGGATCAGCCTGGTCAATGCAAAGTACATTCTTTACCCAATTCTAATTCTATGTTTGAGTATGAGACCATTCCTTGCTGAGAAACATCTTCACCCAGTTGTGAAGAAGATTCTGTATCTGAAGGAGATGTCAATCAACTGATTGATAAGTACGAAGAACTACTGAATGCCTTTAAGAAGGTCAAGAAGTTGTCTAATAAGCAAGCTAAAGAGATTTCATCTCTTAGGCTTATAGTTTCCAAACAGACTATAACATCTAATCTACTGGATCAGAAAGATCAGGAAATAAGCCAACTGAAGTCACTCATGGACATCAAAATTGCCTCCATCAAGCTCAAGAACTGTCTAATCAGGGAGCTTGAAGAGAGGCTTGAGAAGGAGAAAAGAACAGTGCCTAGATATTCTAAGACAAATGTTGTACTCCCCTTGATAGATACCTTCTCTTATCAAAAAGGCAATAAGGGGTTAGGATTCAAGGGAAGTACAATAGTTGATCCTTCCAAAAGGAAGGACAAAGCTCCAGCTCCAGCTTAGCATATTGCTTCCAAGCCTCCCATCCTTTTTAGAAAAGTTATGTTACCTTCAAACAGGTATGACCAAGAAAGCTCTTATAGTCACTAGGAGAAGGGTTGTTCATCTGGAGTGAACAAAGATGTTCACTGTCATGGTGACAGTTTTAGCACGGTGTGTGTGACTTCAAGGATGCTTATGAGAAATTTCAAATGGCCCAATCTAGACCATTTATTTCTGGTGCTTTAGCACCAACTCTTAAGAATGTTACTGCATCCAAGACTCAAAATCTGACAGCAAATATTCATAGTAAGGGCAAGTCTAACAGTCAGGATGTTTTGGGCATATCTGAAGCAATCAGAATCATTCTTTCTAAAAAGAAGCTTGCTGCTGCTAGCACTCAGAGCAGACCAAAAAAACCAGCTGTAAACTTTCATTCAATCAAATTCTAGATGAAAGAAAAAAGAAAAAGGCTGCAACACATCTTCCTCTTATTAGGGCTACAACTAACCAAGAAATAGGGCCTACATAGAAGAGGAGATATAACCTACATGATTGTTGGTGTTGTGGTAAGATATGTTATTTTTCCATTGACTGCTGACAAAGTTCCAATGTGTCCAGAGCTAGGGTCAGTCAACCTGTCAGAAATTCTGCTGGTGGACATGTTCAGTTTCATACTAATATGCACCTAGGACCCAATAGATAGTTGTGTCCTAAGGTTAAGTAAACTATATATTTCAGGTTTGTACAAGAGGCCATACCCCTATATGGAACTTGGCCAGTGGTTGTTCTAGTAATATGACTGGAATAAGGAGCAAGGTTAATGAGTTTACTCTAGTAAAAGATGGACCCAAAGTCATCTTTAGTGGTTCAGATAGAGGAGTAACCAGAGGATATTGTTAGATTACCAATGACATAGTCACAATCACTAAGGTGGATTATGTTGAAGGGTTGCAACACAACCTTATAAGCATAAGCCAGCTCTCCGATCTTGGCTATTTAATTGTCTTCAACAAGGAATAGTGCCTAATTAGGAGGTCAAGTGACCAAGAGGTCATCTTAATAGGCACTAGGAGTGGAAATGTTTATTGCCTAAACTTTCTATATCTAGATATAGATTCTCCTATCTATCTAGTGGAAAATGAGAAAGTCTCCTACTGTGTCCAGTGGCACAAGAGGCAAGCCCATTTTGATTACAAGACTATTGGCAAGCGACTCAGTCAAGAGCTAGTTAGGAATGAGCCCAATGTGAAGTGCTTCAAGGAACGCATTTGTTCGGCTTGCTAAAAGGGCAAGCAGACAATAGACTCCTTCAAGGGCTTTGGGACCAAAGACTCTGTGAGGTGCTTATACATATTATAAATGACGTCACATCTCAATCATTGGTCAGAAATCCGTCAATCATCGAAAAAGGTGGTACAAGCCCGGTGACATGCCCGTGAAGGGGGGCGTGTAAGTATTATTGACGTGAAGTAACATAAAATCTTTAAATGCGACACCAGGCTTTGGGATGAGGGTGACATGCCCAAGGAAACGCATAGGGAGGGGCCCGGGGGGCGTGTCACGGGGGCGTGTTAGGTATTTTTCTCATGATTTGGGTCCTAGCAGCAAGCTTCCTCGGGATCCGGTTACACCCCCGGTGACACGCCCAGGGTGGGCGTGTCAGGTCATTTTGGTCGAAAGCTGAGAAAAGCTGCAAAAAGAAGAGAAAACATTAGTGGCAATAATATATACAAAAGGAGGTCAACATATAAGCTTAAAAGACATGATTTGTGTATTAAAAACCTGAAAATACCCTAATTGTTTAGACTTCAAAACGTACTATCAAATTCCCTAAAGCTTTAGCTTTTCTTGTCCCCAAGCAAAGATATAAAAACAAGCTAACATAAAAAGTGACGAATCAAAAGTTCTAACTATGCTTACACAAGTACTATGCAAAATTCTAAGTAGGTAGAAGGTGAAACGTAAACCTAAAACAATTACTTAAACATGGTTTAACAATTTATAAACTTTACTAACGAAAATAAATCATCCAAAATTTTAACAAAATTCTTTAAATAAATTTAAGCAAAACAACAAAATGAAAAAGCGCATTGAGTTGTTACTAGATCCAAGAGACACATTATAACTATATCAATCAAATAACAAAAATCTAAATTTAAATCCAATATTTTACAAATTTACTTTTCTTCTTTACTTAGCTAAAATCAAAAGGGCTAAGTATTAGGTCCGAAATTTTTGGTTTAGGATTATGATTTGGAGTGAAATTCAAAGATAAATAAGGAGGCTTAAAAAATCACAATAAACCAAAATAAATAATTTCAATAGTCTCATCATAAAAAAAAAATTCTTTATTTTCTTTTCCATTTTCTTTTCTTTCCTTTTTTTCAAAACAAAGGCCATTAATAATTTTTCTTTTCATTTTGAAATTCGCCAAACAAAAGTAAACACTTCTTTTGAGCACACTTTTTCAAAAAGTTCTCCAAATATATCACAAAACAACCCCATCATAATCATGAAAATTGAAACTCAAAAGGTTAGTGTGATTAGATAGGTTGGAAAATTTCAGCTTTGGTTAAAATGAAATGATAAGTGGAGCTATCAATTGAAATCAGAAAAAGGCTCAAAAATGGCAAACTAGAGATAAAAATATTTACGTTGACAAGAAGGCTCAAACAGAAACAAAAATGGCCTAAATCATTTTCATGTTTCTAAATTTATTTAAAGCATTTGTTTTGAAAAATTTCAAAAAGCTAATCTTAGATAATAAACGAAGACTAATGAAATTATCTTGAAAATAGAAATAATAAGTGATTTGGATCATTCACATCTACTACGTTAATCAAAAGTTGACGTTATAAAAATTATCCAAAAATGAAAAAGAAGAAAGTGGATGAAAGATTATCGAGAAAGTAAATAAATTAAAGAATGAAAACCATAATAAAAATGTGAGTTTTAGAAAAACGTTTCACATTAACATGCTACTATGAATTAGAAACACAGCACGACCAACATTTTACTTTTGAAACATAATTAAAATGAATGATTAGAAAGATTATAATTAGCTAAGTTGTTATAGGGAATATTTAGAAAAAAGAAAGAAAGGGGTACTATTGAAATACTTAAATCCGTTTAAACTATCAAAGTAAAACACAAATAATATATATATATATTTGTTTTTTTTTTTTGAAATATTTTCTAAATTTTTTTGGATTTCTAAGATATTCTCTTTTTTTGGATTTTAAGATATACTATTTTTTTGGATTTTTAAGATATATAAAAAGAAATATAATTACAAGAGAAGGAGGAAGTCCTCCTCCAAGCTTAAAATGGAAATTGTCCTCAATGAAGAAAGGAGGTGAAGGAGAGAGAAATTAAAATAGAAATGAAAGTACATAATATAAAAATAGGTACTTCCCCAGATTTATGCATCGCGAATGTTGAGTGATGCAACTTCCCAATGCTTGCGCTTTGGAACATCTTAAAATATCATCATTGGACTTCGTGATGGATTCAGCAGTATTGGAGTAAGCGATCGCAGAAGCTTCAGCTTGTCGGAGCCGTCCGGGACAAAAAGTGTAAAATAAAGAAAAATAATTTGGGCTGCCTCCCAAGAGCGCCCTTTTTTTAAAATGTCGTTTGAGCTCGACGCAACAAAATAATATTGTCCAAAATAATAATTAAATATTTTTAACAAAAATAAATAGTCTTAAGTTAGTTAAAGTTCGTGTAGAAGTAACTTAACATTGTTCAAACTGACATCATCATCACCAAAAAAATAGAGTTTAAGACCCTGCCCATTCACTTTGAAATCACCCTTATCAGGGTGTGAAATTAGAACAGTGCAATACGGAAAAACATCTTAAATAAAAAATGTCTCAACCCATCGCGACTTTATTTTTCCAGGAAATAAACATAAACGTGATTTATATAAAAGAACTTGGTCACCCGGTTTGAAGTTTTTCTTGTGCCTTACGTGTTTTTCATGAAAATGTTTCGCCCTCTATTTATAAAATTTGTTATTTTCGTATGCATAAGAGCGCCACTCGTCGAGTTTGTTAAGTTGAAATTTTTAAAAATCGCCGACAGAGTGGGGGTCGAAATTTAAAAACCTTAAGGCCCAAAAAGCCCAATACTCTAATTCTACGGGTAAATGGAATGATTTTCCATAAACCAACCGATACGACATTCATCAAATGGAGGTTTTAAATGCTGTTTTCTAGGCCCATAGAGCATCATCTAATTTGGTGGACCAGTCTTTTCTAGAAGTGGAAACAGTCTTTTATAAAATACATTTTTTCTCTCTGTTCACTACTAAAACTTATTTGTTAGTTTCGGGGTGGTAGGCAGTTGAAAATTTATGCATAACGCCATATTTTATAAGAGTTTTAGAAAACTGCTCATTATAGAAATGTGAACCCCTATCACTAACGATGGCTCGTGGAGTACCGAATTGAGAAAATAAATTTTTTAAGAAAGCAATTATGAGTCAGGAGTCGTTTGTAGGAATAGCTTGGGCCTCAGCCCATCGTGAAACATAATCTACAACAACTAAAATGTATTTGTTCCGAAGCTATAAGGAAGGGGGCCAACAAAATCAATTCTACAGAGGTCGAAAACTTCGCACTGGAGGAAATAATTTTGCGACATTTCCTTTTTATAGGAAATATTTCCTGACCGTTATCACACCTACTCAAAAAAGTTTGCATGTCTTTAAAGAGGATTGGACAGTAAATACCAGCGCAAAGCACATTGTGAGCGGTGCGAGCAGCTTGATCGTGACCACCAGTCGGTCCTTCAAGTATGTGTTTTAGAATATCCTGTCCTTCTTCAAAAGAAACACATCTCCTTATCATCGGGCACGCACAAACTCGGAAATTATCCGGGTCCTCCCAAAAATATTTATTCAACTCAGAAAAGAATTTCTTCTTTTGCTGAGAGGAGAACTCCTTCAGGTGGACACTACCACTAAATTGTTGGGAATGTTTGCAAACTAGGGGGGAGGAGAAGTGTTAAAAGAAAATAGCTTTTTATCTGGGAAGAAATCATTAAACATTTTTTCATCTAAATTTTCTATATACGGATTATCTAGGATAGAGAGATGATCGATGGCCAAATTCTCGGCCCCCATCTTATCACGGATTTCTAAGTCAAATTCGTAGAGGAGTAAGACCCAATGTATCAGGCGCGGCTTGGCATCCTTCTTAGCAAGTAAGTACTTGAGGGCCTAGTTGTCGTGAAAACTATAATTTTTGAAAGCGTAATATATGGCCGAAATTTATCGAAGGCAAATATAACATCTAGGAGCTCCTTCTCCATCGTGGCGTAGTTTTCATATGCAGATGTGGATGTTTTACTTGCTTAATAAATGGGGTGGATGTTTTTAGATATTCCTTGACCTAATACGGCTCCCATCGCGAAACTACTCGCATCGCACATTATCTCAAAGGGAAGGTCCCCAACTGGAGCTATCATAATTGGTGCATTAATTAATTTGTCTTTAATTCTTTCTAAAGTAGATAAATAAAGGTCTTCAAAAATAAATGGGGCGTATTTTTCTAAGAGTTGAGTAAGGGGTTTGGTGATTTTTGATAAGTCTTTTATGAAATGGCGGTAAAAGCCAGCATGACCTAAGACACTTCTTATAGCTTTAACATTCATAAGTGGCGGCAGCTTTTCAATTACTTCTATCTTAGAAATATCTAATTCAATCCCTTGGGAAGAAATCTTATGTACTAAAACTAACCCCTTCCTCACCATAAAATGACATTTTTCCCAATTTAGGGAGAGGTTTGTTTCTGCACATCTTTCTAAGACTTTTTCTAATTTTCTAAACCACTATCGAATGCATCGCCAAACACGGAGAAATCATCCATAAATACATC
This sequence comes from Platanthera zijinensis, assembly GCA_039513925.1. NCBI lineage: Eukaryota > Viridiplantae > Streptophyta > Magnoliopsida > Asparagales > Orchidaceae > Platanthera > Platanthera zijinensis. Next base: position 189,932,944 of record CM077084.1, read on the forward strand.
CATAATACTTTCTACGTACATGTCAAAGATAGATAGTATACGTCTTTTGAATATAACTGGCATATTGCACAACCCAAACAACATTCTTCGGTAAGTGAAGGTGCTGAAAGGACAAGCAAACATAGTTTTATCCTAGTCCTCGGGTGAGAATGGGATTTTGAAATACCCCGAGAGGCCATAGAGATAAAAGTAAAACCTTTGGACGTATAATCTCTCTAAAATTTGATTTGATGAATGTCAAGGGAAAGTTGTCCTTGCATGTGGTGTCATTTAACTTACGATAGTCAATACACATTAGCCACCCCATCATCATCCATGTCAGGTTTAAATAATTATTTCCATTCACAACTACAGTTATCCATCCCTTTTTTGGCACTACTAGAATAAGGCTAACCCACTTACTATCTGAAATAGGATAGATAATTCTTGCAGCTAAGAGTTTCATAACCTCGCCTTCTATGACTTATTTCATGTTCGGATTTATATGGCTGATGAGTTGTATTTATATAATGATTTTCGGACTCATATGGGCTAGTTTTCTTTCATATGCACTTCATTTTTAGTTCGTTATTATTTATATTTCTTCTAATCTTTATTTCCAAAGGAAGTGCAATTATAGGCCTATGGTTGTGTATTTTTGTTACATAAATTGATTGTACTTCTTATTGTGTTTCTGTTCATTAATTCTTTCTTGTTGCACCATGTTTTCTTATATGAATGTCCATTGTAGATGGTGAGGGGATTATAGGAATTGTAGTGATGAGTTCCCTACTGAAGATAAGGAGCATAATTCTCGTGGTTCAGTATGTGGAGCACCGTCCTCTTATGGTACTTCATACCCCATACCCAAGTCTTATGGTCAATTCTCTTCTACCCCTTCATCTTTTTCTTATTCATCTCCAGTCCCACAAGGACTAAGGATTAATGGAAAACGATGTTTGTGTTGTCGAAGCACCGAGCACGTGTTGAAAGATTACACAAAATTTCATCTCCAACTGGATAGTGATGATGATGAACTGGGTATCATATTCATTCCATCCACCTATAAATTGGCTGCCCTTTCTAATTCTGATGATATAATCGCAGTACCACCTTGTCTTTGGGGTACTACTGTGGATATACCCATTAAACAATCTGCTGATCGGTGTGACGACATTGTAGTACCATCTCTCCCTTTGCATTCTTCCCCTATTTTGGACTCACCCCCGGAGGAAACAACATAAATTTTATCTGATGATGTTGTTCCTCTGCATTCTTTGCAAGAATTATCTATCCCAATTTTTAGTGAGTCATTTGATGAAGTTTTGTTGGATAGTGATTCAGAGCCTGAGGTTGCTCCAATGTAGGACGAGGATGTTATTCTCTCCAAATGGAAAGTGTGACACCTTGGAACATAATGATGCATCCAGGTGGGATGATGAGGAAGTTTTCACTTCCTTGCTGGATGTGGAGGTCCAAACCACCACCAAGAACCTCGATCTCTCGGATTCCCCTTGCTATGACTCATATGACGCAAATGATGATGTTTGCTTGGATCTTGCTAGGAGTGAGACAGTGACCACTCCCCTTATTTTTGATTATTTTAGTTTTTCATCTCCTTTATTTCTTGATCACCTTTCTGTATCTGAACCTGTGTGGGTTGAGTCTTCGCAGGTGCTTCAGGAGGAATTGGATCTTTCAACTCGAGTCATGGATGATAGCATCCTCTTTCGCAAGGAGGTTGAATCCCCCTTTGTTTAGGAAGCTTCATTAATTGCTTTCTCTTCCAGCTGTCTCCCTGTAGACGATACCTTGCTGGGAAAGGATTTATTTTGTGGTGAGATGAGTGAGGACCATCGCTCCTCCTCTTCTTACTTCCAATTTCCTCTGCTTGTGAGGAGCGGGTATGATTATTTGGGCAGAGGGGTAACTGTTTTATCGCCGTATCGGTACCCATTATCGAAACGGATAATGAAACAGTTACCTGTGGACTCTTCTTTTTATAGTCCCTTTAACTAGAAATGTATAAAATTTAATAAGTTGTGTTGGGAGGACAATAACTCAAGTAGTTATCTTACATTTCCTGCATCTTTATTTTTCATGTCTATCTTAGTTTTAGTATTACTTTGTGGTGTCTACTAATCATGAAGAGAATAAAAATAGAACTAGCAATCCAACTAGGCAAGTATACCAATCGAACTGTAGTAAGGGGACACAAGTGTCATATTAAAATCTAGGAACCGTCAAAACTATTATCTTATTGAAGGATGGTTTTAGGGTTAAGAGAAAGCTAATTGCGATTAAGAAAAGAAATATTGTGTTAAAAGAGAAATACTTGCAGTTAATTAAAGATCTATTAAAAATGATCACAACGAAGGGTTAAAACGATGATATGGAAAAGCACTCGATCGAGAATCACCTCGGCAAGAGTTGACTAAAAATGCGATAAAAAAAACCCTACCTTAATAAGGTAAAGGACCTTGACCGTGGAGGTTCCTAAAGCTTAAACAAGCTTCTCTCAATGTTGTGCCCAATAGAGTTTAGGAAGGTCCGACCAAACTCTCATCCAAATCGGATACCTAAAACTCACTTTACGCGGTGAACCTCACTATTTTATTTGACTCAAGTCCGGGAGATTTAACGTCTGCCTCTCTCAAGGGGTGCATACAACTCTCTTTACTCTTGATTGTTCACTTACAACTATGAGCCTATCGGCTAGAGGTACATGAGATCGCAAGGCAGAGAGAGGGTTATGATTTGAAGAGAAGTTGGATATGGTGGTTGAGAATATTCTCTGATTCTATATCTGATAAAGGCAAGCATACTTTATCGATTATAGTATAGGATACTAAAGATTAGTATCAAGGTTGTATTTCTCTGGGGCGTAATGATTGCTTTTACTTAGAGGAGATCACTATTATTTTATCAAATGATTTTTCTATTAATTACTAAACTAAAAAATAAAATTAAATTACTAAGCTAAAAAAAGAAAACTAATTACTTGCAGAAATAAAAAGAGTTAAAGTTAGAGATAAAGGGGCACACTCGATCAAGAATCACCTCAGCAAGAGTCGATTAAAAGGGTGATAAATAAACCTAAGCATAATAGGGTAAAGGTCCTTGACCGTGGAAGTTCCTAAAGCTTGAACACGCTTCTCTTGAAGTCGTGCCCAACTGAGTTTAGGAAGGTTCGACCAACTCTCGTTTAAATCGGAGGCCTAATGCTCGCTTTAAGCGGTGAACCCCTCTATTGGATTTTACTCCAATCTGGGAGATTTGGACGTCTGCCTCTCTCGAGGGGTGCGTACAAATCCCTTTACTCTTTAATGCTCACTTCATTCTATCGGACTCTCGGCTAGCCCAGAATGAAAGCTAAGGTGGAGATTATATATCGATAATATACCTCCAACTAATGAAAAATCAAGAGTAATTCATGGCCTAAAACCTAAAAAAGAAAAGGTAAATTAAAACATCATAAATTAATCGCTCGAACCTCGGATAATTAAGATCGAGTACAAGAAGGATTAGTTAATCATAAGTGAGTGGAGGAGGGGGATTAGTAGTAAAGCATTAAAAACACAAGTAAACAAAAGGAGCACTTATATTAAGAATAAAGAGAGCTACACAACTATGAAATGAAAATTACACTTGCATGGAAATTTAAATCCTATTCTAGACCTACAATAAACTACTAAAATAAATACAAGAGCTAATACAAATGCAAAACACTAAGCAAGGTTAAGGAAAAATTACAAAATAAGAGATTGAGAGAGAGAGAAGAAAACATAAAAAGAACAAGTAAACCAAGGGGCAGCACCTCCCCCTCTCCATCAAAAACTTGTTGAAATACAAGGGAATAATGGCCTTATATTTATAAAGTTTTCCCAGGGGTTGGTCACGCCCTAGGTCACACCCGGGGAGGGCATGTCAGGGTGCTTGACAGGTATGGAGTTTACCTCAGGAGATGAATTCTGGCGGGAATGATGATTTCCTCGGTACGATTTCATACACGCCCTTATTCATGTCTGTGATAGGGGACATGACAGGCGCATCATGTCAAAATCAGCGGTCAGAAATCCATCAGACGTCTGAAAAAGGTGGGTCACGCCCTGTGACACGCCCATGGAGGGCGTGTCATGGGGGCGTGACAGTATTGTTTTCTTGCAGTAGCGGAGAAAGCATTGAATGCGGCGGCAGGCTTCGGGTAGAGGGTGTCATGCCCCGTATCACGCCCTTAGACACGCATGGGGAGGGCGTGTCAGGGGGCGTGGCATGGGATTTTTATCGGGAAAATCCTTCTGGCTGCTGGATTTCTTGGGAACAGGTAACACGCCCTGGGTCAGGCCCTGGAAGGGCGTGACAGGGGGGAGTGACAAGTCATTTTTGGTTGCAAACTTGTTGAAACCTGCAAAAACAGAAAATAAACATTATTTATAATATTTACATAAAAGAAACATAAAATTACATAAAGGAAGAGATTTAAAACGAAAATAATATATTTTTACCCTAATAAATTAAGCTAAAATATGCATCATTAAATTCCCCCATACTTATTATTTTGTTTATCCTCAAGCAAAGATTATGAGTTAGAGAAAATAAAGAGGATTAATTGAAAAATTTAAAAATGCTATATACGAGTAAGACGGGAATTTAGAGGTATAGAATTTTTTGAAAAAGAACCAAAAATTCCTACTTTAACTTAGCACAAAATTTTATAAATTTTACTAAATATAAAAACAAATCATCCCATGTTTTTACAGAATTAAAACTTAATAAAGCAATGAGTAAAAAGCACATTGAGTCACTACTAAAGTATAAGAGACAAATTAAAACCATAGTAGATCAAGACAAAGTTCAATATTTCTATCAAAAACACTTACTCAATCTAGTTTCTCACTACTATACTAAAAAGTAAACGTTGGAAGAATGAATCACTAGGGCTTTAATTAGGCGTACAGTTAGGCTTAGGTTTTAAGGATGCGATATTCAAAAAGATAAATATGAGGGGTATCTGCACACTTAAAAAAATGAGCTTTGCCAAAATAAAACTAGCCAAAATAAATACACTTTTCTTTTTCTCTTCTTTTACTTTTTTCATCATATATTTTTCTCATTTCTAATTTTTTCTCTTTTTTCATACTTAAAAATTTCCACTTTTGCAGCAAAAGATAATACAAAGATTTTCCACTAATTTTTTTTCAAAAAGATGCACATTAGCAATTAAAGCACAAAAATAATATTAAAGTGTGCATATAGGTAAGCTATTTGGCCGTGGTGAAAATAGAAAGTGGGGCCACAAAAAGGATAAGAAAAGGCACAAAAATTGCTAGCAATGATTATTGTTAGGCGGGGTGCAAAGGCTCAAATGTTTCAAAAGAAATGCCTAAATCATTTTCATGCTTCCTAAATCTACTCAAAGTAAAGCTTTGAAATTTCAAAAGAGGATAAGCACGAAAAATAAAAAATAGAGAATTTTCTTTCATGAAAACATTGATAATAAGAGTCTAGACCGGTTAGTGTCTACTACACTTAATACTAATTAACGTTTAAAATATTTTAATAAGGAAAAATAAAGGATGATAGGTTTTATAAAATAAAAAAATAAAAGAAAGAATAAGGAAAAGTGAAGAAAAATTCAAGAAATTTTTTCAAAAATAGCATACTACCTTAAATAGGAACACTGCATGAGTAAACATACTACTCGCTTAACATGTTTAAACAGAAAATTAATCTAATTTATTCTAACTAAGCAAGTAGACATGAGCTTAAAAAATAATAAAATGCAAAGTAATGGGGTACTAATTGATTTGGCAAAAATTAACTCAATTTAATTTAGGATATTTTTTTTAAAAAATTTATATATTTTTTTTTTCTAAAATTTTTATAAGTAAATTTTTTTTTCTAAAGTAAAATATTTAGGGAACACTCCCCCATACTTAAAGTTAAACATTGTCCCCAATGTTTAAAGTTAAGTATAAAGAGAGTGATAAGAGAGAGAAAAGAAGAAAATGAAATGCAAAGAGAGGGAAAAGATTTTTCCCTAGCGCTTGATGCCCAGACGTTGGAAAATGCGTCCCCCCAAACTTGAGCTAAAGATTGGCTTGAGTCCAAGTTGAGAGGAGAGAAGCAGCACAAACACGCGGGAGCTTATTCCTGCACAAAAATAATAATAAAAAAACAAAAATGAAAAAGTTAAGCATGGGGTGCCTCCCAATAGCGCTCTTTGTTTAAAACAGCGTTGAGCTCGACGTTCTTGGTTAGCTAAATGGAAAATAAAAAGAGAAATGTAATGGCAGCTCGCGCAATATGCATTTCGGCGCGAGTGCTAAAATATTTTTTAAGAAAATAAAAATATTTTTTTGTAATTTTTTATTTTTTTAAATAAAACAAAAAAGAAAAAGCTTTAGAAAAAGAAAAAATGTTAGAAAAAGAAACTAAATTATTAGAAGGGGGAGAAGAAGAAGAACTAAAAACTAAACTAGATGGAAAAATAAAATAAGAAAAGAAAATGGAATTTTCACAAGGAGGGGGAAGAGAAGAAAAAGAAGAAGTCGGAGGCGATTGATCACCAGAAAATGGTTGAATAGAAAGATCCAGTTGCTCCCCTTGAATATCAATCATTTCGGTAGATTTGGAGCAAACCGAGATATCCGAAAAATCAATCTCCTCTGAAGATCAAACACAAGGAAGTTTGTCTTCCTCGGAAACTTGAAAAAAAATCGATATATCGGGGGAAATTTCCTCATCGAGAGGTTGAAGGCACAATGGAATTTCTGAATAAATGTCTTCCCCAAGTGATTGAAGGCACTGCGAAATATCTGAAGATTCATCATTTGAAAGATAAATAGGAGGAGGAGGGGAAGAAAAAGATGCGGCCTCAGCAACGAAAGCGTCAAAAATCACTTTGAAGTGAGCATTTATGCGTTCATCAAATGCTACACCATCAAAAATGACTTCATTTTTGCTAGAATTAATAACGGGAGGCGTGCAAAATTGCGGAGAAAAAGCAGAGAAATCTTGAGATGGAATGGGTTGATGATCATCTTGGCCCCAAGAATGATCAGGGTGTTGCCACCGTGAGTAGTTCAAAGTAGGGCTAAGATCAAAATGTCCATTCAAGAAATTTCCGGAAAAATTAAAATCAGAAAAATTCGGAGGAGAAAGGTAGGAATGCGTTTGAAAACCATCGTAACCCCATGAAAAAAAATTCACGGACGAATCAATTTGGACAAATTGATTCAATCCGGAAGGGATAAAATCATGGAAGGATGAAGGATATCTTACCCAACACTCCTCTTGAGAGTGACCGAACTCTCCACAATTAAAACAAAGATTAACCATTTAAAAAATAAAGTAAATCAACCGCGAAGGAGGGGCAAGAGAGAGAGAGATAAAAACAAAACAAAACGATAAAATTAATAGTTATACTTTTTTCAAAATATCAAAACAATACCCGGCAACGACGCCAAAAACTTGGTACATGAGATTGTAAGGCAGAGAGAGGGTTAAGATGAGAAGAGAAGGTGGATGTGGTGGTTGAGAATATTCTCTGATTCTATATTAGATAAAGGCAAGCGTAACTTATCGATTATAGTATAGGATACTAAAGATTAATATCAAGGTCGTATTTCCCTGGGGCGTAATGACTACTTCTACTCAGAGGAGATCACTATTATTTTATCAAATGATTTTTCTATTAATTACTAAACTAAAAACTGATATTAAATTACTAAGCTAAAAAAAGAAAACTAATTTTTTGCAGAAAAAGGTGAGTTAAATCTAGAGATAAAGGGGCGCACTCGATCAAGAATCACCTCGGCAAGAGTCGATTAAAAAGGTGATAAATAAACCTAAGCTTAATAGGGTAAAGGTCCTTGACCGTGGAGGTTCCAAAAGCTTTAACACATTTCTCTTGAAGTCGTGCCCAACTGAGTTTAGAAAGGTCTGACTAACTCTCATCTAAATTCTAGGCCTAAAGCTCGATTTATGTGGTGAACCCCTCTATTGGATTTTACTCCAATCGGGGAGATTTTGACGTCTTCCTCTCTCGAGGGGTGAGTACAACTCCCTTTACTTTTGAATGCTCACTTCATTCTATCGGCCTCTCGGCTAGACCAGAATGAAATCTAAGATGGAGAGTATATATCGATAATATACCTCAAGCCCATGAAAAATCAAGAGTAATTCAAGGCCTAAAACCTTAAAAGAAAAGGTAAATTAAAACATAATAACTTAATCGCTCGAATCTCGGATCATCAAGATCGAGTACATGGAGGATTTGTTAATCATAATGGAGTGGAGGAGGTGGGATGAGTAGTAAAGCATTAAGAACACAAGTAAACAAAAGGAACACTTATATTAAGAATAAAGAGAGCTACACAACTATGAAATGAAAATTACACTTGCATGGAAATTGAAATCCTATTCTAGCCCTATAATAAGCTACTAAAATAAATACAAGAGCTAATACAAAAGAAAAAAATAAAGCTAGGTTAAGGAAAAATAACAAAATAAGAGAGAGAGAGAGAAGAAAACATAAAAAGAACAAGTAAACCAAGGGGCAACACCTCCCCCTCTCCACCAAAAACTTGCTGAAATAGAAGGGAATGGCCTGGTATTTATAGAGTTTTCCCACGGGTTAGTAACGCCCTAGGTCATGCCCGGGGAGGGCGTGTCAGGGGGCATGACAGGTAAAAAGTTGATCTCGGGAGATGAATTCTGGCGGGAATGATGATTGCCTTGGTACGATGTCAGACACGCCCTTGGTCACGTCCGTGACAGGGGGGCATGACAGGCGTGTCATGTCAAAATCAACGGTCGAAAATCCATCAGACGTCGGAAAAAGGCGGGTCACGCCCTGTGACACGCCCATGGAGGGCGTGTCATGGGGCCGTGACAGTACTATTAGCTTGCAGTAGTGGAGAAAGCATTGAATGCGTCGGCAGGCTTCAGGCAGAGGGTGTCACGCCCCGTATCACGCCCTGGGACACGCCCGGGGAGGGCGTGTCAGGGGCGTGAAATGGGATTTTCAGTGGGAAAACCCTTTTGGCGGCTGGATTTCTTGGGAACTGGTGACACGCCCTTGGTCACGCCCGGGGACGACATTATAGGGGGGCGTGAAGGGTCATTTTTGGCCGCAAACTGTTGAATCCTGTAAAAATAGAAAATAAACATTAATTATAATATTTACATAAAAGAAACATAAAATTACATAAAGGAAGAGATTTAAATCGAAAAAAATATATTTTTACCCTAATAAATTAAGCTAAAATATACATCATCAGCTAGCTAAGAGTGAAAATAAAGAAGGAAATTATATATCGATGATATAACTCCAAACATGAATAATCAAGAGTAAATCGAAGGCCTAAACCCTAAAAAGAATAAGGAAAATTAAAGCATCATAACTTAATCAACTCGAATCTCAGGTCATCAAGATCGAGTACAAGGAGGATTATTAATCATGGAGAAGTGGAGGAGGAGGGATGAGTAGAAGAACATTAAGAACACAAAGTAACAAAAGGGCACTTTTTATTAATGATTAGAGAGAGCTACAACATGAAAGAAGATCATACTTGCATGGAAATGAAAACTAAGCTAGCATTAACTTTAAGCTACTAAAGCAATAACAAAAGTTATTACAAAAGAGGTACACTAAACTAGAATTAGGAAAAGCATAAAATGAGAAAGAGATATATAGAGAGAGATAGAGAGCAGAAAAGCACTAAGAAATAAAGGGGCAGCACCTCCCCTCTCAACCCAAAAATTCTTTGAAATAAGGGGAGAACTACTAAATTTATAGAAATTCTTATGGGTTGGTCACGCCCTCTGTCACGCCTAAGGAGGGCGTGTTAGGGGGGCATGACATGCATGGAGTTTACCTCGGGCTCTAGATTTTGGCGGGAATGATGATTGCTTTTGTACGTCGGTGGATACGCCCTGGGCAACGCCCGTATAGGAGGGGAGTGTAAGGCACATCATGTCTCAATCATTGGTTGGAAATTCGTCAACGGACCACCAAGAGCTTTCTACTACACTCGCCGACGTCATCCAGCCTTCGACAGGATTACCACTAGCCCAACCGACTGACCGACCACGCCAATTTCCTCCAACCTAGGAACACCACAGCCACGGCGCAGCCGTTCCGTTCTGACCATGGGCGGAAGAAGGAGCTCGAGACTCTAATGCAGGGGATGCTGATGGGGGGCCTTACCCGTTATACTGCAAGCCTATTTTCTAGGCCGATTCTTCTGGTTCGAAAGAAAGATGGCAGTTGGCGTCGTACTACTCAACCAAGCTATTTGATCGCCGCTACCACTTTTAGAGGGGATCTAGCTTACAGGAGGTCCCTGTTTCAGGGTCTTACCGTCTAAAGTCCGAAGCTACGTGGCTGCACCAGGAAAGATGGCAGTTGGCCTTACCCGTTCTGCTGCAAGCCTATTTTCTAGGCCGATTCATCTGGTCCCTAAATGCTCCACTAAAATTTCACCATTTTGACCAATTCCTTAACGGTCAAGAATTTAATTTCCATATGCTTGGACCCTGTGATAATTTTATTGTTCATCGAGAACATAACTACAGAGATATTATTACAGTACATCTGGACGGGTCCAGCTACTGAATCAACGACCTTCAACGGTAAGACCCTGCAACAGGGACCTCCTGTAAGCTAGATCCCCTCTAAAAGTGGTAGCGGAGATCAAATAGCTTGGTTGAGTAGTACGGCGCCAACTGCCATCTTTCTTTCGGACCAGAAGAATCGGCCTAAAAAATAGGCTTGCAGTAGAACGGGGAAGGCCCCCCATCAACATCCCCTGCATCAGAGTCTCGAGCTCCTTCTTCCGCCCTTAGGCATGTTAGTAATGTTGACGTACAACAATGGAAAATCTTTAAATGCGGCAGCAAGGTTTGGGATGAGGGTGACACGCCTAGTGACAAGCCTAGGGATGGCGTGTCAGGGGGGCGTTTCAGCTATTTTTCTTGGTATTTTGGTTCTGGCAACAACCTTCCTTGGGATCAGGTTATACGCCTGATTACACGCCCAGGTTTGGCGTGTCAGGGAGCATGTCAGGTCATTTTTGGCCGAAAACTCTAAAAACCTGGAAAAAGTGAAGAAAACATCAGTGACAGTAATATTTACAAAAAGAGGCCAACAAATAAGCTTACAAGACATGATTTGTGTATTAAAATCTTATAAATACCGTAATAGTTTAGATGCAAAATGTATTATCAAATTTCCCCAAACTTAAGCTTTGTTTGTTCCCAAGCAAAGATATAAAAACTTGCTAACAAAAAAGTTACTAATCAAAAAGTTCTAATTATGCTTATACAAAACTATGTGAAATTCTAAGTATGGTGAAGGTGAAATGTAAACCTAAAACAATGACTTAAACATGATTTAACACTTTATAAACTTTAATAATGAAAATAAATCATCCAAAATTTTAACAAAATTCTTTAAATAAATTTAAGCAAAGCAACAAAATGAAAAAACGCATTGAATTGTTACTAGATCCAAGCAACACATTATTACTATATCAACTAAATAACAAAAATCTAAATTTAAATCCAAAACAAATACTGATTTACTTTTCTTCTTTACTTAGTAAATAAATAAAATTCAAAAGCATGAATCAAAAGGACTTATTAGGATCGAAATTTTTGGTTTAGGATTATGATTAGGAATGGAATTCAAAGATAAACAAGGAGGCTAAAAAAACACAATAAACCAAAACAAAGAGTTTCAAAAAAATAAAATATTTTTCTTTCTTTTTCTTTTCCATTTTTTTCTTTTTCAAAATAAAGGCCATAATTAATTTTTCTTTTTATTTTAAAATTGGCCAAACAAAACTAAACACTTCTTTTGAGCATACTTTTTTGAAAACTTCTCCAACTTATCACAAAATAACCCTATCATAATCATGAAAATTTTTATTGAGACTCAAAAAGGTTAGTGTGATTTAATAGGTTGGACAATTTGGCTTTAAGGAAAATAAAATGATAAGTGGAGCTATCAAATGAAATTGGAAAAAGGCTCAAAAGCGGCTAACTAGTGGTTGAAATCTTTAGGTTGGCAAGAAGGCTCAAACGAAAAAAAACGGCCTAAATAATTTTCATGCTTCTAAATTTATCTGAAGCATAGTTTTGAAAAATTTTAAAAAGCAATTCATAGATAATAAAAGAAGATTAATGAAATTATCTTGAAAATAAAAATAATATGCGCCTTAGATCATTCACATCTACTACGTTAATCAAAAGTTGACATTACAAAAATTATGCAAAAACAAAAAGGAAATTAGTGGATGAAATATTTTTAAGAAAGTAAGAAAATAAAGAACGAAAATCAAAATTAAAATGCGAGTTTTAGAAAAAACGTTTCATGTAAACAAGCTACCGTGAATTAGAAACACAACATGGTCAACATTTTACATGTGAAACATAATTAAAAAGGATGATTAGAAATATTATAGTTAGTTAAATCGTTATAAGGAATTTTGATAAAAACAAAACAAAAATAAGGGGTACCAATTAAATACCAAAATTAACATATTTTTTTTTTTTGATTTGATTTTGAAATATTCTTTTTTTTTATTTTTAAAGATATTATATTTTTTTGAGATTTTTCTTTGAGAAGAAAAAGGAGAAAGCAAAAAAAAAATTTGATTTTTTTTTTATTGATTTTTACAGGGAAACCAATATAAAGAAAAGAGAAAGAGGAAATCCTCCCCAAAGCTTAAAATGGATATTGTCCTCAATGGAGAAAGGAGGGGAAGGAGAGAGAGAAATTAAAATAGAAATGAAAGTAAAGAATTAAAAAACAGGAACTTCCCCGGATTTATGTGTCGGGAATGTTGATTGATGTCGATCCCCCATACTAGCGCTTTGGATCTTCTTGAAGTGTCTTCTTTGGACTTCGTGATGGATTCAGTAGTATAAGAGCAGGCAATCATAGAGGCTTCAGCTTGTTAGAGCCGTACGGGGAAAAAAGTGTAAAATAAAGACAACAGAAAAATAACTTGGGTTTCCTCCCAATAGCGCCCTTTGTTTAAAACATCATTTGATCTCGACGCAATAAAATAATATTGTCCAAACAAATATTGTCCAAAATGATATTTAAAGTTTTTAACAAAATAAAATAGTTCTAAGTTAGCTAAAGTTCGTGCAGAAGAAACTTAATATTGTTTAGACTGACATCATCATCACCCGAAAAATAGAGTTTAAGACGCGGCCCATTCACTTTGAAATCACCCTTATTAGGGTGTGAAATTAAAATAATACCATATGGAAAAACTTGTTTAATAGAAAATTGCCCAGACCAACGAGACTTAGACTATCCAGGAAATAAACGTAAATAAGAATTATAAAGAAGAACTTGGTCTCCCGGCTTAAAGGTTTTTGGGTGCCTTAAGTGTTTATCGTGAAAACAATTAATTTGGTCTTTATAAAATTTGTTGTTTTCATATGCGTAAGAGCGCCATTCGTTTCTTTCGTTCAATTGAAATTTTTGAAAATCACCGACAGAGTGGGTATTGAAATTTAAAACCTTAAGGCCCAAAAAGAACGGTGTTCTAGTTCTACGGGTAAATGGCAAGATTTTCCATAGACAACCCGATATAGCGTACATCCGATGGATATTTTGTACGATGTTTGGTAGGCCCATAGAGCATCGTCTAATTTGGTGACCAGTCTTTCCTAGAAGTTAAAACAGACTTTTCTTAAATTCTTTTTATCTCTTTGTTCACTACTTCGACTTGTCCGTTAATTTGGGGATTTTAGGTAACTGAAAGCTTGTGTGCAACGCCATATTTAATAAGGATTTTTGAAAACTATGCGTTACAAAAATGTGAACTCCTATCTCTAACGATTGCTCGCAGCATACCGAATCGAGAAAATAACTTTTTTAAGAAGGAGGAGAACTACATGAGTCAACATTTTAATCAGTCTCACAATCCTAATCCAGCAACATAATTTTCCCAAAATCTAATAAAGAAATGAGTTTAACTCAAAGCACGCTAACAGCTAAGCACACACTCATGTGGGTGCAGTGGTGTGCGATGCAATGAACTAATCAAAATAATCATATAAAAACTTCTAGTATGCACGTGAAAGGTACGCGTGCAAAAGGTAACAAAAATGGCTCTCCCCCAAACTTAAATTAAACAACACATCATATGATATTGAAATTTAAATAAAATAGAGCTAAGGGAAGAGGTTACCGAATGCTGAGCCAGTGAGCATACCAGAAGACGCGTGAAAAGTAAAAGCAGGCCCGCCATATGAAGAATCGCAATCCCGCCAATACGAAGTTGCTAAGATAACCTGCAGGGGTAAGCTCCGCAAAAACAAAAGAAAAATATACAAAAAGAAATGCTAAAACTAAAATAGATGTAAAAATAAAAATGCAGAAAATGAAAGATAAGTACTGGGATTATTGTCATCCCAGCACGACTTATTCAATTGTATACAGTTCTAGCTAATGGGCCTATGAAAAGAAAAATGCACAGGTAACTGTTTCATTATCCGTTGCAGTAGCGAGTATCGATATGTTGATAGAACAGTTACCTCTCTACCTGAATAATAATACATGCAAACTGCAAGTAGAGGAAACAGAATGTAAGATGAGTAGGAGGCCTGGTCATCACTCATCTCACACAAAAAAAACCTTGCCCTACCAGATATCATCCACAGCAGGTATGCAGGAGGAGAAAGCAATCAATGGAGCTTACTGAACAGAGGAGGAATCAACCTCCTCGCAAAAGAGGATGCTATCATCGATGATTGGAGCAGAAAGCTCTAATTCCACGTGAGGCACATGCGAAGACTCAACCCGAACGGGCTCAAATACATAAGCAGGATCAAGAAACAAATGAGAGGAAGAACTAAAATAATCAAAAATAGGGGGAGTGGTCCCGATCTCACTTCCAGCAAGATACAAAGATAGATCACTGTCGGTGTCATTTGAGTCATGACGAGGGAAATCTTAGAATAGGAGGTCCGTGGTGGTGGTTTGGACCTCCTCATCCAACAAGGAAGTGGAAACTTCCTCATCAAAGAGGATCTCCTCATCAACACACCCCGGTGCGTCCACATGTTCCAAGATGTAATACTCTCCATTGATGAGAATAACGTCCTCGTCACACATGGGCACAACCATATGCTCAGAATTGCAATCAGGACTAATGTAATCAACCAACTCACTAAAAATAGGAATAGATAATTCTTGCAAAGAAAGCGGGGGAACAACAACATCAGAGAAAATATGTGCTGGTTCCTCCGGGGGTGAATCAATAAAAGGGGATGAGTGAATGGGGAGAGACAGCGCCACAATGTCGTCACACCGATCAATAGAAAGTATGATGGGCATATCTGCAGCAGTCCCCCATAGACAAGGTGGTGCTGAAAATATATCATCAGAATCAGAAGGGGCGGCCATTTTAGAGGGTGATAGAGTGAATTGGATACCCGGTCCTTCATCCTCCTCAAACTGGCGCTGAAATTCTGCGCAATCTTTCAACACATGGTCGGTGCTACGACAACACAAACATCATTTTCCAATACTCCTCGGTACAGGTGGGACCGGAGAGGAATAAGAAAAAGATGAATGCGTAGAAGAGGTGTTACCATAAGACCTGGGTTGGGTGTATGATGTACTATAAGAAGACGGTGCTCCTTACACAGAACTACGAGATTTATGCTCCCACTCTTCAGTGGGGCACTCATCATTACCATGCCTATAATCCCCAAACCATCGATAATGGATATTCATATAAGAGTAAATGGTGCAACAAGAAGAATTCACCAACTGAAAGTTTCAAATAAAAAAATTACTACATGCTAGCAGATAAATGAAAATGAATTCCTGCAGCTGAAAAATTAAAACTACAGAAGGAATAAAGAAAAATAAGCAACACAATATAAAAACAAAAGCAAAGAAGAGACATGAAATAAATAAATGGAAAGGGGCTTCTATCTCTTATCTCCCTCTCCAAGAACTCACACGACTGTGTTACCCAGCAACGACGCCAAAAACTTAATGCGTTGAACGACAAGTGTACCGGTCGTAAAAGTAATATAAAATAGGTGGCTTTCCCAAGTATCGATCTCTTTGAGGAACACAGTAAGGGGGAGTTAATATAGAGGAGAACATGAGATTTAAGTCCTTAAGTCGGAGTTAACTAAGGGGGGTTTTTATATTTCCGGAAGAATAAAGTAAAAAGCTAACAACTACTCCTATACAATGCCGCTATGCATTGCTTCGCCAGGCGGGATGGAAGACTATACGGGCCGCTATGCACCGAATCGTCTGGCGGATGGATGAGTATGCAATCGTAAGAACCATAATTTGATGGTCGTAAGCACCTCATCACTGCTCACACCACTAACAATCACTAGTGCGGCAAAAACAGGCAGTGGTGGATGGAAATAAAGGCGCAACTCAAGCAACTTAATCATAAACAATACAAGTTCACATAGACATGAAACTAATAACGTTTACAACTAAGAGAACATAATCAACATAGAAGTTCAACTACACATAAACAACAGTAAAGGAAGAACAAGTCAAGAGATTGACCGAATCCGAAGGCTCGTCGAGGGTTCGCAGAAGGAATCGCCGGGTTGTCAATCTGCATCCAAGATCGGTCCTCAACTACGTCCGAGGTAGAGAAGGGTTGTCACAAACTTCCATTTGACCCGTCTTCTTCATGTCATGATCTGGAAGAAAGTTGCAAGATTCCCTTCGCTTGTTAGATATGGCATCAAAGATTGAAATAGAGCTTAGAAGATGAAGGAGAAGGCCGAGAGAAAGCACCGGCAAGGTATAGTCTTCGCGAGCATGGCCGAAGCTTCTCTCCTTGGTCGAAGATGAAGGGCAGATTTGGAAAGGCGGTAATCTGCCCTAAAATGCAGAAGAACAAGATCTGAGTAAAAGTCCCCATGGCAACAATAATCTGCGGCTTAAATAAAAAAGTGTGAATTTTGGTCACGCACAGTCTAGCGCACGACCGTACATGAACCGTGCGAATTTCGCGCGCAGAAATAGCTTGCAGAAGAGATGTGTTGACCCGTGCATTTTACTCGCGCACGAGCAATTCCACCCGTGCGTGAAGGAAATTGCACGGGTAAACACAGAACGCAGGAAAAACGAAGCAAGCAAGGTAATCGTGTGTTTTACTCGTACACAGGCGTTGCCGCCCGTGCATGCACAAAACGCACGATTAACCCAAGAACGCAGGGAAGCTAGTTAATGGTGCAGGCCGTGCAATTATTTCTCGCACGGTTTGGCCTAAACCGTACGGGAACAAATCTCACGGGATGATGCCGAAGTCCCTAAAATGCTGCATAAAATGCACGATTGCACTGAAGCCATGAGCGAATAATTTGCACACGACCAAGCGTTTTACAATGAAACTAGAAAATGAAACTGGGAAAACCCAACTACCTGCACAGTAATGAAACCATTGGGGGCGCCATCTCCAAGCACCAAAATGGAATCAACATCTACAAAAAGATAACGGGGAGCACCATGTGCATACCCCAAGCAACAGAATATGCAATTGAACACCCAAGGGTCGAAACTGTGCACTTCTCGTAAGACACAGCGGGAAAGAAATATCAATGAAAACAACCGAAAAGTGAAGTGTAAAGACATGTAAACTAGCCTAGATGAGCTCACAAATCCCTATATAAACGGGACTCATCAACTATCACACCTACTCACAAAGGCTTGTGCGTCTTTAAACAGGCTAGGCAAGTAAAAACTCGTGCAAAGCACTTTGTGGGCAGTGTGAGCAGCTTGATAATGACCACCAGTCAGTCCTTCATGCAAATGTTTTAGAATATCTAATCCTTCTTCAAAAGAAACACATCTCCTTATCACTTGGTCCGCACAGACTATGAAAAGATGTGGGTCCTCCCAAAAATAGTTCTTCAACTTAGAAAAGAATTTCTTCTTTTGCTGATAGGGGAACTCTTTTGGGAGGAGGACATGAGCCACTAAATAGTTGGCTATATGTGAAAACCAAGGAGAATGGGGGGAGTAATTAAAAGCAGCTTCTCATCGGGTAAGACATCATTAAAACATTTTTCATCTAATTTTTCTATATATATATTATCTAATCGCAAGAGATGGTCGCCAGCTAAATTCTTGGCTCCAAGCTTATCATGGATTTCTAAATCAAAATCCGGGAGGAGTAAGACCAAGCGAATCAGGCGCGGCTTGGCATCCATCTTAGCAAGAAGATATTTGAGTGTCGAGTGGTCCGTAAAAACAATAATTATTGAAAGCGTAATATAAGGACGTAATTTACCAAAAGCGAACACTACAGCTAGTAGCTCCTTCTTGGTTGTGGTATAATTCTCTTGTGCAAATGTAAGTGTTTTACTTGCATAATAGATGGGGTGGAAGTTTTTAGATATTTGTTGTCCTAGAATGGCTCCCACCGCGAAACAACTCGCATCACACATAATTTCAAAGGGAAAGTCCCACACCGGAAATATCATAATAGGGGCATTTATTAACTTTTCTTTTATTAATTCAAAGGCAGATAAACAAAGGTTATCAAAAATAAACGGGGTGTCTTTTTCTAAGAGTTGATTAAGCAGTTTGGTGATTTTGGAGAAGTCTTTTATGAAGCGGTGGTAGAAACCAGCGTGTCCTAGGAAACTTCTTATTACTTTTACATTCGTAGGCAGCAGCAGTTTCTCGATATCTTCTATCTTAGCTATGTATACTTCAATTCCTCTCGAATAAATCTTATGACCCAAAACTAACCCTTCCCTCATCATAAAATGGAATTTTTCCCATATTAGGGCAATGTTAGTTTCTTCACATCTTTCTAAGAATTTTTCGAGGTTTTCTAAACAACTATCAAATACATCACCAAACACGGAGAAATCATCCATAAATACTTCCATAATGATTTCTACGTACTTGTCGAAGATAGCGAGCATACATCGCTGTAATATAGCTGGCGCATTGCATAACCCAAATGACATTCTTCAGTAACCGAAGGTGTCGAAGGGACAAGCAAACGTAGTTTTCTCCTAGTCCTCGGGAGAGATGGGGATTTGAAAATACCCCGAGAGACCATCAAGAAAATAGTAAAAGCTATGGTCGGATAGTCGCTCTAAATTTTGATCGATGAACGACAAGGGAAAGTGGTCCTTATGTGTGGCGTCTTTTAACTTACGATAATCAATACACATTCGCCACCCCATCACTGTTTGTGTCGGGATTAAATCATTATTCTCATTTACAACTACAGCTATCCCTACCTTTTTCGGCACTACCTGAACAGGGTTAAACCACTTACTATCCGATATAGGATAGATAATTCCTGTTTCTAACAGCCTCATAACCTCGCCCTTTATGAATTCTTTAATATTTGAATTTATACAGCACTGAGGTTGGATGGAGTTATGCGAATTATCTTCCATTAAGATTTTGAGAGTGTAGAAGGATGGGCTTATGCCCTTAATATCAGAAATATGCCAAGCAATATCTCGGCGATGCTTTCATAATACTACAAGGAGTTTATCATTTTGTACTTCAGTCAGGTTGGCCGAAACTATTACCGGTAGCTTGGAATTTTTTTTTAAGAAGGCATACTTGAGATGTTCTGGTATTTCCTTTAATTTTAGGATAGGGGGTTCTTCATACGAGGTTTTAGAAATTTTTTCTTTTTTCAAAAACTTTGTCTTCGTAGACTTTTTTATGTGCAAAATTAAAAGGTGTGGGTCTAGTGGCCATCGCGGCTTCTTGCATAGATTCCATTGGAAGAGTAGAGGGAGGAGAAAAATAAGAAAAAATTATTTTCTCTATCAAAAAGGCAGTAGGAAGATTAATCACTTAAGGTGTCTGAGAAAAAACAGGCATCGTCATTCTCTAGGGTCTTCTTCATCGAAGGGGTGATAGAGAAAGTCACTTCATCGTCGCCAACTCGAAGGAAGAGCATGCCATTGCTTACATCAATGATGGCTCGGGAGGTGGAAAGGATGGGTCGGCCAAGGATCAAGGGAACCTCGACATCTTCTTCGATGTCCAATATGACGAAATCCACCGGGAAGATGAATTTGTCGACTTTTACAAAGACATCCTCCACTATTCATAACTAGTACTGAACTGATCTATCAGCGAGCTGGATACTCATACGTGTGGGGTTAAGGCTACCAATTCCTAACTTCTTGAATAACTATAGGGGTATCAGGTTGATACTTGCACCCTAATCGGCCAATGCGTGCTTGACAAAAAGCCACAAAAGTCACACGGAATAGAAAAACTACCCAGATCACTGATCTTCTTTGGCAAACAGTTTGTCAAAACCGCAGAGCACTCAGTGTTTAGCGTGACATTCGACAAGTTCTCTAACTTCTTCTTATAAGTCAGAAGGTCCTTAAGATACTTAGCATACTTTGGCATCTAGGAGATTGCTTCGTAGAAAGGCAGATTTTTGTGGATTTGCTTAAACATTTCTAAGAAGCGGGTATACTGATCATCAATACGTTGTTTGTTAAGTTGGGAAGGGTATGGTGGAGTTGGATCATTTTTAATAATAAGTTGTGGAGCGAGAACTTTTTCAAAATCAGAGAGCGGAGTGATAACTTCTTTTTCATTGGGTGGTGGAATTTTTAAAATGGGAGCGGGGCTTGCCTCAGGCTATTCGCTAACCATACCAGAAACTTGCTTCCCTCTCCGAAGAGGTATATCTTTCGATTGCTCTCTCGGGTTGGTCTTGGTATTGGAAGGAAGAGACCTTGTAGGTCGCTAAGAAATAATTTTTACGAGTTGTCCTACTTGATTTTCTAGATTTTTAACGCTTCCGGTTAAGGTTCTTATAATTGCGTCATTTGTGGTTATATATTTAAAAAGTAACTCCTCCAAACTTGGAGGTTTTGGATAGTTTTGAAGAGGTTGCAGTGGTGTAGAAAAATAATTTTGTGGTGGCAGGCGCAATGCTTTCGAAGAATTAGTCACGAAAAATTTGGGTTGTTCCGTAAAGCGGGATTATAACTATTCGTAAGAGCGAAACCCGGAGAAGGAAAATGATAAACAGAAAAATTATGAAAAGAATTTATAGGCATAATATTAACATAGTCTTATTGTTCGGGAGCAGGAGTTGCATATTCCCATACCCGAGGGGCGGAGGCAGCAGTCATCTCCGTAATTTTTTTACTTAATATTTCTACTTGCAGGGCTAGTTGGGATCGTTGTCCACTTCAAAGATACCTGCAGGTTTGTTTGGGCAGGACCTAGGCACATTCCACTGATATGCATTTATGGCCATGTCCTCAAAACGCTCAAGAGCTGCTTCCGGGGTTTTGTGGTTCAAGGTACCACGAGAAGCTGCGTCTATCATTTGCTTTGTGTTTTGATTTAGCCCGTTATAAAATATTTGCACTTGTAACCATACAGGCAGTGCATGATGGGGGCATCGTCTTAAGAGTACTTTAAATCTTTCCCAGGTTTTATATAAGGTTTCAGAGTCTATTTGTCCAAAGGCAGAAATATCGTTCCAAAGTTTTGCGGTTTTAGCTGGCGGAAAATATTTCGTCAGAAATTTTTCAGTTAGTTTATCCCAAGTGTTGATGCTCCCTCTTGGCAGAGTCATCAACCATTGTTTAGCTTTGGTTCTTAGGGAGAAGGAAATAATCTTAGCCTAATAACATCATTAGTAACACCATTGATCTTAAAGGTGTCAAAAATCTCAAGAAAGCTTGCTATATGCGCGTTCAGACCTTAATCTTGAAGTTCGTCATATTGCACATACAGCTGCATCATTTGAATTATGCTAAGCTTAAATTCAAAATTATTATTAGCTATAGAAGGGATAACGATGCTTGATTCTATTCCCTCTAGATTCGATCGCGCATAATAGGACATAGGCCTATGCATGGATTCCTCTACGATGGGTTCTTCCATTCTTAAAGTAGAAAATGTCTCGGAATCCTTAACCGGTATTTGGAGAGCAGGGCCTTGAAATCGCGATCTTCTCCGAAGAGTATGCTCAATTTCATAGTACAAGTCCAAAATAACCGACACACTCCCGCGGGTCATGCACTAGAAGAAAAGAAGATAAAGAAAGAGAAATAAATAGACTAGAAAAAGGAAAAGCTAAATTTTTTTTTAAATAGATTTTTTTTATGTTTTAACTCCCGAACTTCCCAAGGGCTATCCAATGAAGGGTTTGCAAGGTACTAGACAAGATACTGGCATTTAAAGCCACTTTGACCTTTTTGAGAGAGTTAGGTGGTGTAGAAAAATTGTGATATGGATTTCTATTAAGAGCGGTAATATTTATTTAAATTTTTTTTTATTTTTGAGAAACAGGGTGAGAATTAGAAATAATAAAGTAATAGGTTCTTTTTTTCGAATTATCAAAAAAAGTTGCTCCCTCGCAACGACGCCAAAAACTTAGTGTCTACTAATCGTGAAGAGAATAAAAACCGAACAACCAATCCAACTAGGCAAGTATACCTATCGAACTGTAGCTAGGGGACCCAAGAGTCGTATTGAAATCTGGGAACCGTCGAGTAATCTTACTCACACGAAAACTATTATCTTATCAAATGATGGTTTTAGGGTTAAGAGAAAGCTAATTGCGATTAAGAAAAGAAATATTGGGTTAAAAGAGAACTACTTGCACTTAATTAAAGAGCTATTAAAAGAGATCGCAACAAAGGGTTGAAACGATGAAATGGAAAAGCACTCGATCGAGAACCACCTCGGCAAGAGTTGACTAAAAATGCGTTAAAAACCCTAAATAAATAAGCTAAAGGACATTGACCGTGAGGTTCCTAAAGCTTGAACATGCTTCTATCGATGTCGTGCCGAACTGATTTTAGGAAGGTCCGAATGAACTCTCGTCCAAATCGGAGACCTAAAGCTCGCTTTACGCGATGAACCCCACTATTGGATTTCACTCCAATCCAGGAGATTTAACGTCTTCCTCTCTTGAGGTGTGCGTGCAACTCTCTTTACTCTTGAGTGTTCACTTTAAACTACGAGCCTCCTGGCTAGCTAAGAGTGAAAACAAAGATGGAAATTATATATCGATGATATAAATCCAAACATGAATAATCAAGAGTAAATCGAATGACTAAACCCTAAAAAGAAAAAGTAAATTTAAAGCATCATAACTTAATCAACTCGAAACTCGAATCATTAAGATCGAGTACAAGGGGGAATTAGTTAATCAAGGAGAAGTGGAGGAGGAGGGATGAGTAGAAGAACATTAAGAACACAAAGTAAATAAAGGGAACTTTTTATTAATGATAAGAGAGAACTACAACTTGAAAGAAGATTACACTTGCATGGAAATTAAAACTAAGCTAGCATTATGTTTAAGCTACTAAAGCAATTAAAATAGCTATTACAAAAGGGGTACACTAAACTAGAATTAGAAAAAGCATAAAATGAGAAAGAGAGATAGAGAGAGAATAAAAACACTAAGAAAAAAATGGGTATCACATCCCCTCTCAACCCAAAACTTCTTGGACATAAGGGGGAACCACTAAATTTATATAAATTCTCACAGGTTGGTCTACCCTCTGTCACGCCCAAGGAGGGCGTGTTAGGGGGGCGTGAAATGCACGGAGTTGACCTCGGGCTCTGGATTATGGCGGGAATGATGATTGCTTATGTACGTCGGTGGACACGCCCTGGGCGTAATGTTAATAAATGCCCCCAAGATATTCTTGAATACTATTTACGTAAATACTATTTATTCTACTCAAAAATTGGTGAATCCGGTGTGAATCTGACGGTAGCTTAGGGATGTGTGTAGACGGCCGTTAGATTCGTATTGCTTTAGTCGGGAGGATGGATAGTCTTTCTCGTTGCCTAGAACTTGCCCCAAGATATTCTTGAAGCATGGGTATAGGTTAGTTCAATCACATGAGCGTAATGTAGGCCATCATTTTGGCCCGGTTGAGCTTTGTACAGTTCCTAACATCTTATCCATGCTAGCCCTGATGTGCCTACCCCTTCTTTTGATTCAGCTCCACCATAATTTCACCAAATCCTCATAGTCGATCCTAGTCGCACACCCAAGTCGAGCTTTAGTGTTTTACATTTTCATTTTGGGGTGTTAATGTGGTGATATTCCTTGTGAATATTTGGATTTACTCCAATGCTTTTATTTGCTGAAATTGTTAAAATAAAAAGGTGATTTCAAAATAAATATATAGAAATTAATTGTGAAAAAGAAGAGTGAAAAGAAAAAGTGTAATTGAAAATTCTATTTGAGATGAGATTATATTTAAGAATTATGTTTAAGCTACTAAAGCAATTAAAATCGCTATTACAAAAGGGGTACACTAAACTAGAATTAGAAAAAGTATAAAATGAGAAAGAGAGATAGAGAGAGAATAAAAACACTAAGAAACAAATGGGTATCACCTCCCCTCTCAACCTAAAACTTCTTGGATATAAGGGGGAACCACTAAATTTATATAAATTCTCACAGGTTGGTCTACCCTCTGTCACGCCCAAGGAGGGCGTGTTAGGGGGGCGTGAAATGCACGGAGTTGACCTCGGGCTCTGGATTATGCGGGAATGATGATTGCTTATGTACGTCGGTGGACATGCCTTGGGCGTAATGTTAATAAATGCCCCAAGATATTCTTGAATACTTTTTACGCAAATACTATTTATTCTACTCAAAAATTGGTGAATCCGGTGTGAATCTGACGGTAACTTAGGGATGTGTGTAGACGGCCGTTAGATTCGTATTGCTTTAGTCGGGAGGATGGATAGTCTTTCTCGTTGCCTAGAACTTGCCCCACGATATTCTTGAAGCATGGGTATAGGTTAGTTCAATCACATGAGCGTAATGTAGGCCATCATTTTGGCCCGGTTGAGCTTTGTACAGTTCCTAACATCTTATCCATGCTAGCCCTGATGTGCCTACCCCTTCTTTTGATTCAGCTCCACCATAATTTCACCAAAGCCTCATAGCCGATCCTAGTCGCACACCCAAGTCGAGCTTTAGTGTTTTACATTTTCATTTTGGGGTGTTAATGTGGTGATATTACTTGTGAATATTTGGATGTACTCCAAAGCTTTTATTTACTGAAATTGTTAAAATAAAAGATGATTTGAAAATAAATATATAGAAATTAATTGTGAAAAAGAAAAGTGAAAAGAAAAAGTGTAATTGAAAATTTTATTTGAGATGAGATTATATTTAAGCATTATGTTTAAGCTACTAAAGTAATTAAAACAGCTATTACAAAAGGGGTACACTAAACTAGAATTAGAAAAAGCATAAAATGAGAAAGAGAGATAGAGAGAGAATAAAAACACTCAGAAACAAATGGGTATCACCTCCCCTCTCAACCCAAAACTTCTTGGACATAAGGGTGAACAACTAAATTTATATAAATTCTCACAGGTTGGTCTACCCTCTGTCATGCCCAAGGAGGGCGTGTTAGGGGGGCGTGAAATGCATGGAGTTGACCTCGGGCTCTGGATTATGGCGGGAATGATGATTGCTTATGTACGTTGGTGGACACGCCCTGGGCGTAATGTTAATAAATGCCCCAAGATATTCTTGAATACTATTTACGTAAATACTATTTATTCTACTCAAAAATTGGTGAATCCGGTGTGAATCTGACGGTAGCTTAGGGATGTGTGTAGACGGCTGTTAGATTCGTATTGCTTTAGTCGGGAGGATGGATAGTCTTTCTCGTTGCCTAGAACTTGCCCCAAGATATTCTTGAAGCATGGGTATAGGTTAGTTCAATCACATGAGCGTAATGTAGGCCATCATTTTGGCCCGGTTGAGCTTTGTACAGTTCCTAACATCTTATCCATGCTAGCCCTGATGTGCCTACCCCTTCTTTTGATTCAGCTCCACCATAATTTCACCAAAGCATCATAGCCGATCCTAATCGCACACCCAAGTCGAGCTTTAGTGTTTTATATTTTAATTTTGGGGTGTTAATGTGGTGATATTCCTTGTGAATATTTGGATGTACTCTAAAGCTTTTATTTGCTGAAATTGTTAAAATAAAAAGATGATTTGAAAATAAATATATAGAAATTAATTGTGAAAAAGAAAAGTGAAAAGAAAAAGTGTAATTGAAAATTCTATTTGAGATGAGATTATATTTAGAGTAGACGGTGCACACACCCATATTTTAAAAATTAAGTCTTGGGGTGTGGTGTACCCGCATTTATTTGGGTTAGAGGTTAGATTCTTTTTTTATGCTAGCTCATTTGGGTTAGGTGCGTAGCCTTATTATTTATCATTCTTTACCTCACCGAAACCCAAGCCCCATCACTTCACCTGAAGTCCCACGGATTCGTGTGTGAACCAAACCAGTGTCATGGAGAGAGTGCGAACGGGCAGGCATATGGTCACTGACATTGCTGGATTCCTTTGGTGGTTATCCCGAGCCCCGATCTTTGGCAATGCTCTCCTTAGCGATTAGTCTACTTTCTCCCTATGCGTGACCGGAAGATTCACCGTGATTCCATTTTTGAGTAGTAATAAAATATTCATACGCATTGTGAAAAGTATAAATTATTTTGTATACTTAGAAGTTTCCTCTATTATATTTTTACGTGCGCGAGTATGTGACTTCACAAGGTACTCTGTATCTCAATTATTACGTTAGCTAATTTATTTTCCCATTCTACATAGATTTTGTTTGCTCGGGACGCGTAAACAGGTATGTTTGGGGGGTGTGATGAGTCCTATTTATATACTAAATTTCGGACTCATCTGGGCTAGTTTTCTTTCACAAGCACACCACTTTTAGTTCATTATCGTATATATTTCTTCTAATCATTATATCCATAGGAAGTGGACTTATAGGCCCGTGGTTGTGTATTTTTGTTAATTTTATTGATTGTACTTCCTATTGTGATTGCTAGGAATGTCTATAGAAATCAGTGGTTAGTTTTTCCTACAGGTATAGGGGTCGTGTTGGTGCTCTGGGTTAGTTTGGTGCCCATTTTTTCCTAAGTGCCACTGATCGTGCATTTTTTACCCGTGCATGCTCAGTGGATTCCTTAGCGTATGACCACCGGTCGTGCACCACTGATCGTGTTCATTGATTCAATTTTTCCAAGTTCTGTCTGGGGCAATCGCATGACCATTGGACATAGTGCGCACGACCTATGGTCGTGCGCCACAGCTCGTACGCGTTTATCCTATTTTCTGGAGTTCTTCCATTACTAATCGCACGATCATGGGATCCAGGGTGCACGACCTCTGGTCGTGCGCCACTGATCGTGCGGATATACATTAATTTTTTCTATCCAGCTACAGGTTTCTCTGGAGTAGAGCGCATGACCATCAACCGTCAATGCGCACGACCACCGGTCGTGCGCCACTAATCGTGCGCTCTGATTTTCTACAATCTATAAATACACAGGTTCAACCCTAGTAAAGGAAGTCGGGCTTTTCTCCACCGCTTTCGTCTATGAAGAGGGTTCTACTGATCTCCTTCATCCTCACTATAGGGAGGGGATCCGGTCAAGCTTTCAACGCCAAATTCAAGCTGGAGTTTCCTCTCAGACTCCTCCTTCATCCTTGAGCTGGGTTTGACCTATATTTCACCATCAAGCTCGATGGAGTTTACGTCATCCTCCACCAAATCGTGACACGAAGAAGACGAGTTCATTGGTAGTTTGTGATAGCCTCCTCTACCTCAGACGCAGTTGAGGACCAAGATAGGATCCAGATTGACAACCAAACGATTGCTTCCATGAATCCTCAACAAGACTTCAGATCCGGTCAATTTCGCACTCTTTTCTTCTTCTTTTATTGTTGATAGTGTAGTTTGATCTCTTTGTATTTGATGAAGTGTGCTTAATTTGATATACGTTTGTGTATAATCATGCCTATGTGATTTTATATTCAGGTTATTTGATTGAGGTGCTCCATTATCCATCCTCCACCACACTATGCCATACTAGCAATTGTTAGTGGCATGCGTAGCGAAGAGGTGCTCACGACCCTCACTCTGTTGTTCTCACCACATCATCTATTAGCCTACTCGTCCATCCGCCTAGCGATTCAGTACATAGCGGCCCGTGTAGTTTTCCATCTGCCTGGCAAAAGCATCGCATAGTGGAGTGGCATGGGAGTATTTTATTATTGTTTTACATTATTTTTTTTGCAAACAATCAAAAACCCCTTCGTAAACACCGACCGAAGGACTTCAATCTCATGTCTTCCTCAAAATTAACTCCACCTTACTATGTTCCTTGAGAGATCGATACTTGAGAAAATTCGGCCATTTTATATTACTTTGCGACCGGTACACTTGCCGTAAAATGCATCAATGGCGCTGATGTTGGATGGAGTTGCGCGAATTATCTTCCATTAAGATTTTTTAGGTGCAGAAAGATGGGCTTATGCCCTTGATATCAGATATCTACAAGGCGATGGCACAATAATGTTTTCGTAAAACTTGAGTTTGTAATTTTGTAATTCAGATAGGTAGGCTGAAACTATCACTGGCAGTTTGGATTTTTTTTCTAAGAAGGCATACGTGAAATGTTCAGGAAGTTCTTTTAATTCTAGGTTAGGGGGTTCTTCATAAGATGTTTTGGAAGTTCTTTATTTTTCAAAAATAATATCTTCGTAGACTTTTAACTTAAACGGAAAATTGGAGGGGTAAATAAATGGACATGGCGGTTTCTTGCAGACTTTCAGTAGGAAAAGTTAAGGAAGAACAAAAATCAGAAAATTCATCTTCAAAAATGCTATAGGAAGATTCATAACTTTAGGTATCTCAGAAGAAATAGGATTCGTCATTCTCCAGGATATTTTTCATCAAAGGTCTGATAGAGAAGGTCACTTCATCATTGCCTACTCGTAGGAAGAGTTTTTCATTTCTTACGTCAAAGATAGCTCGGGAGTTGGCAAGGAAGGGTTGACCAAGGATCAGGGGAACCTTAACGTCTTTTCTGATGTCCAATATGACGAAATCCACCGTGAAAATAAATTTGTCGACTTTGTTTAGACCATCCTCCACTATTCCTAACTTGTACTTAACGGATCTATTAGCGAGCTGGATACTCATGTGCTTGGGATTGAGGCTACCAATTCCTAAATTCTTAAATAATGAGAATGGCATTAGGTTGATACTTACACATAAATTGGCCAATGCATGCTTGACAAAGAGATCACCAAAGACACACGGTATAGAAAAACAACCGGGATCACTGATCTTCTTTGGTTATCAGTTTGTCAAGATAGCAGAGAACTCGGCATTTAACGTGACCTGTGATAAGTTATCTAACTTCTTCTTATTAGTCAGGAGGTCCTTTAGTTACTTATCATACCTCGACATCTAGGTAATCGCTTCATGGAAGGGTAGATTTCTGTGGATTTGTTTAAACATTTCAAAGAAGCGGGAACACTGATCATCAATATGTTGTTTTTTAAGTTGGAAATGGTATGGTGGAGTTGGATCATTTTTAAAAATTGGCAGTGGAGCGAGTTCTTTTTCTAAAGTAGAGAGCAGAGTGATAACACCTTTTTCAGTAGGTGGTTGAATATTCAAAACGGGGGCGAAGCTTGCCTCGGGCTCTTCGCTAATCATTCCAAACACTTGCTTCCCACTTCGAAGAGTTATAGCTTTTTCTTGCTCTCTGTGTTGGGCTCGGTATTGGCAGGAAGAGACCCGGTGACCCGCTTAGATATAATTTTAGCTAGTTTTCCTTCTTGATTTTCTAGATTTTTAATAGATCCGGCTAGGCTTCTTATTTTCGCGTCATTAACAATCATATATTTTGAAAACATTTCCTCCAAGATTGGAGGTTTTTGATAATTTTGAAGAGGTGGAGGTGGTGCAGAAAAATAATTTTGTGGTGGCGGGCGCATCGCGTTTGAAGGGTTACTCCACGAGAAATTTTGGTTGTTTCGTAAAACGGGATTATAACTATTCGGAAAAGCAAAGCCTAGCACAGGAAAATTTGCAGAAGAAAAATTATTAAAAGCATTCCTAGGCATATTGTTAACATAATCTATTTGTTCAGGGGTAGTAGTTGCAGATTCCCAGACCTGAGGGGCGGAGGCAGCAGACATCTCCATTATCTTTTTGGTTAGTATTTCCACTTGCAGGGCCAGCTGGGAAACGTTATTTACTTTAAATATACCTGCAGGTTTGTTTGGGCGAGGTATAGGCACATTCCACTTATTTGTGTTCGTGGCCATGTCTTCTAAAAGCTCAAGAGCTGCTTTCATTGTTTTGTGGTTTAGAGTACCACCGGAAGCTACGTCCATCATTTGCTTTGTATTTTGATTTAGCCCATTATAAAATGTCTGCACTTGTAACCATATAGGTAACACGTGATGGGGGCATCGTATTAAGAGTTCTTTATATCTTTCCCAGGTTTCATAAAGAGATTCAGAATCTATTTGACAAAAGGCAGAAATATCATTCGTAGGTTTTGTAGTTTTAGCTGGCGGAAAATACTTTGTCAGAAATTTTTCGGTTAGTTGATCCCAAGTTGTGATGCTCCCTCTTGTCAGAGTCATCAAACACTATTTAGGAAGAGTCGTAGCCTAATAGAATCATTTGTAAGACCATTGATTTTAAAGGTGTCAAAAATCTCAAGAAAGCTAGCGATAAGAGCATTCGGTTCTTCATCTTGAAGTCCGTCATATTGCACATACTGCTGCACCATTTGAATTATGCTAGGCTTTAGTTCGAAGTTATTATTAGCTACAGCAGGGCGAACTATGCTTGATTCTTTACCCTCTAGATTCAGCCTTGCATAATAGGACATAGGCCATTGCAGGGCTTCCTCTACGTTGGGTTCTACCATTTTTAAGGTAGAAAATGACTCGGAATCCTCAACTTGTATTTGGAGAGTAGGGCCTTGAAATCACGATCTTCTCCGAAGAGTACGCTGAATTTTGTGGTCCAAGTCCAAAGTAACCGACGGATTTCTGCGGGTCATGCACTAGAAGAAAATAAGAAGGGAAAGACAGAAAAAAACTAAAAAAAAGAGTTAAAAAAATTTTGAAATAGATTTTTTTTATGTTTTAACTCCCAAACTTTCCAAGGGCTACCCGATAAAGGGTTCGCAAGGTACTAGACAAGATAGTGGCATTTAAGCCACATTGACCTTTTCAAGAGAGTTAGGTGGTGTAGAAAAATTGTGACGTGGGTTTCTTTTAAGAGCATTAATATGTTTTTTTTTAATTTTCAATTATTAAAAAAGAGGGTGAGAACGAGAAATGATAAAAGTAATATGTTCGTGATTTCAAATTATTAACAAAAGTTGGTCCTTGGCAACGACGCAAAAAACATGGTGTATACTAATCGTGAAGGCAATAAAAACCAAACTAGCAATCCAACAAGGCAAGTATACCTATCGAATTATAGCTAGGGGACACAAGTGTTGTATTAAGATCCAGGAACTGTTTAGTAATCTTACACACACGAAGACTATTATCTTGTCGAAGAATTTTTTTAGGGTTTTAGAGAAAGCTAATTGCGATTAAGAAAAGAAATATTGCGTAAAAATAAAACTACTTGCAGTTAAATAGAGAGCTACTAAAAGCGATTAAACGAGTGGTTGAAACGATAAATTAGAAAAACACTCGATCGAGAATCACCACGGTAAAAGTTGATTTAAAATGCGATAATAAACCCTAACTTAATAAGGTAAAGGTCCTTGGTTGTGGAGGTTCCTAAAGCTTGAACGTGCTTCTGCTGAAGCGTGCCTAACTGAGTTTAGGAATGTCCGACTAAATTCTCGTCAAAATCGTAGACCTAAACCTCACTTTATGAGGTGAACCCCACTATTGGATTTAAATCCAATCCGGGAGATTTAATGTCTGCCTCTCTCGAGGGGTACCTGCAACTCTCTTTACTCTTGAGTGTTAACTTAAAACTACGAGCCTCTCGGGTAAATAAGATTGAAACAAATATGGAAATTATATATCGATGATATAACTCTAATCATGAATTTTCAAGAGTAAATAGAAGACCTAAACCCTAAAAAGAAAAAGTAAACTTAAAGTATCATAACTTAATCAAATCGAACCTCGGATCATCAAGATAAAGTATAAGAAGGATTAGTTAATTATGGAGAAGTGGAGGAATAGAGATGGGTAGAAGAACATTAAGAAAACAAAGAAAAGGTGCACTTTATATTAATGTTAAAAGAGAGATACAACTTGAAATAAAAGTTTCAAGCACATGGAATTAAAGACCTAAGCTCGCATTAACACTAAGCTACTAAATAAATTACAAAAACAATTACAAAAGGAGTACACAAAGCTTGGATTAAGAAAAGACTTAAAATGAGAAATAGAGAGAAAGGAAGAGCATGAAAAACTCAAAGAAACAAAAGGACATCACCTCCCCTCTCACAAAAAACTACTTGCTGGACACAAGGGGGGTCTGAATTCATAGAATTTTTTTCTAGTCGATCACAGCCCCTATCACGCCCATGGAGGGAGTGTTAGGGAGTTGTGTAAGGTACGGGGTTGACCTCAGGAGCTTAATTCTTACGAAAATGATGATTTCTTCTGTACAGTAGTTAATACGCCCTAGGATACGCCCGTATAGGTGGGGCGTGCAAGGCATGTCACGTCTCAGTCATTGGTCAGAAATCCATCAATCATCGAAAAAGGTGGTACACGCTCGGTGACACGCCCGTGTAGGGGGGGCGTGTTAGTAGTCTTGACGTGCAGCAACGGAAAATCTTTAAATGCGACATCAGGCCTTGGGGTGAGGGTGACATGCCCAGAGACACGCCTAGGGAGGGGCCCGGGGGGAGTGTCAAGGGGGCTGTCTGAAATTTTCTCAGGATTGGGTTATCTAAGAAAGCTTCCTCGGGATTGGGTTACATGCCTGGTGACACGCCCAGAGAGGGCATGTTAGGGGAGGCGTGTCAGGTCATTTTGGCAGAAAGCTGAGAAAACCTGCAAAAAGAATAGAAAACCTTAGCGATAATAATATATACAGAAGGAGGTCAATATATAAGCTTACAAGACATGATTTGTGAATTAAAAACCTGAAAATTCCCTAATAGTTTAGACTACAAAACGTACTATTAGGTTTTCTTTCTTAAGAAAAAGAATCAAAACCTTGATGTCTTCATGAGATTTGTCAAGCAAATTCAGAACGAGCTTGGCAGTTCTGTGGTCAAAACAAGAAGTGACAATGGGATTGAATTCAAGTCTGATAGCATAACAAGGTTCTGTGAAGAGCATGAGATTTATCAAGAATTCTCTTCTCCTAGAACAACCCAGCAAAATGGGATTGTTGAGAGGAAAAATAGGACTCTCATAGAGGCTGGTAGAACAATGTTGAGTGATACATCTCTCCCATAATATTTCTTAGTTGAGGTAGTAAATACTGCATGTCATGTCCTCAATAGGTCCTCTATCACCAAAAGCCACAAGAAGACTCCCTATGAGATCTAGAAGGGCAGAAAACAAAATCTTGGCTATCTTAGAATCTTTGGTAGTAAGTGCCTTGTGCTTCACAATGACAAGTCCTATTTGACTAAGTTTGGTGCCAAGTCATTTGATGGAAAATTTGTTGGGTACAGCAATCATAACAAAGCCTAACGGATCTAAAACTTGAAAAGCCATGTTGTAGAAGAATCAGTTCATGTAGTCTTTGATGAGTCTACTATGCTTAATAGTGGGCTACCTAGCTCATCTTATAGTATTGCAGGTATAGAACAGATGATTGACAAACTGACCATCAAGGAAGCATCACCAGTTATCCAAGATGAAGTGGATACTCTAGAAAATCTACCAGGTACACTAGGAGTGGATGAAGATCAACAAGAGGCTGTACCTGAAGCTACACTTATTGAAGAAAGAAGACTTCCACCAGCAGTTAGACACAAAAGAGATCATCCAGCACATCAGATCATTGGTGAGGCAAGCCATGGAGTAATAATAAGGAGCAGATGTAAGAGAACAGCCATGTAGTCATGCTTTCTATCCCAAGTGGAGCCCAAGGAGTATGAAGAGGCCAACAAAGACCAGCATTGGATTGGAGCTATGTAGGAGGAACTTAACCAGTTTAAGAGGTACAAGGTCTGGAAGCTGATTTCGAGATCACATGGTCATAATGTAATTGAAGACAAGTGGATCTACTGGAATAAACTTGATGAAAATGGCACTATAGTTAAGAATAAAGCTAGACTAGTAGCTAAGGGGTACATACAAGAAGAAGGAAATGATTTTGATGAAACCTTTACGCCTATAGTAAGATTGGAGGCCATCAGATTGTTCCTTGCATATGTTTCATACAAGGGATTCAAGGTCTACCAAATGGATGTGAATTCAGCTTTCCTGAAAGATGAATTAAAAGAAGAAGTCTATGTTGAGCAGCCTCTAGGTTTTGTAGTTCCTAACTCACCTAATTATGTTTATAGACTTAGGAAAGCTCTATATGGACTAAAATAAGCCCCTAGAGCATGGTATGATACTTTGTCTAGTTTCCTTATTGAGAACAAATTCTCAAGGGGAAAATAGACAAGAACCTATTCCTAAGAGAATCTCTAAGGGTAAGATCATCCTAGTTCAGATCAATGTAGATGACATCATCTTTGGATTTACTGATGACAACCACTATAAAAAGTTTTCTAAACTTATGCAGGGGAAGTTTGAGATGAGAAGTATGGGTGAACTTAAGTTTTTCTTAGGCCTCCAAGTAAGACAAACTGAAGATGGCTTGTCCATATCCAAGTCAAAGTTCACTAGGGAGTTGATAAAGAAATTTTGCATAGAGAACTCTTCCACCATGAGAAATCCCATGGGGTCAAGTATGCATGTAGGAAAAGATGAGGAAGGGAAACCTTTTGATGAAACTTTGTATAGAGGGATAATTGATCCCTTACATATCTGACTGCAAGTAGGCCAGACATCTTGTATGCAACATGTGATTGTTCTACATATCAGGCTGCCATAAAGAATCTCACTACTCTGCAGCTAAGAGAATTTTGAGGTATCTTAAGGGAACTCCATGTAACGACCCTTCCCATTAAACAACATATAATAGAAGGTCTGGCCGGGGCCCCACACTATATGCCACAAACAAGCTGCGAGATTATAGGTTAATAACAAAATATATTCGCATCCTAACTCAGAGCATGCTAACAGAAGCTTAAGATTAATATTGAACTCAACAACCACGAATGTCCACTATATATAAACAACCACATTTATATATAACCCCGAAGGAATGTAACGCCACTGATTTTTTCGGTGATTATTTAATTCTCGTTTGGCATTACGTCGATGCGTTCTCATTGCTTGTGTCTTCTATGGACTGTTGTCTTAACTCCTTAGAATGGAGTGGCCAATTTTGTACCTTATTGGCAAGATCTCATTAGCAAGCCGAGTTGTTTTGGGTGACCCGGTGTGGCCTCTCGGGGGATGCTTGTGTTTTGGCTTCGGGTTGGTATAACTCAAGTTCTGTTCGTCAAAAGTTAATATCGACTTCGCCGTTGTGTTCGTAGCATGGGTATTTAGATGCGGTGCAAGTTTCGTCGAATTACGAGCTAGTTCGTTTTTCGCGTCGTTTTGGGTGTGCTAATAATAAATGTAAATAAGTAATATATTAAGCTATTTAAATGATTTTTTTCGGTCAAAAGCTTTGAGAGTGAACCGACGGCTTAGGAGGCAGTTAAGGCTGATTAGGCATGATTAGATTTATTTAAAAGCCTTAAGCCAAATTAGCGGGTTCATTCTTCTTCTTCTCGAAAACCGTCGCCTGCTCCTGTTCGCGGAAAACAGAGGAAAACTGCCGGACCTGCTACCCCCTTCGGATGGTGATTCCGGGAGCATTTCTGGATGGATTTCGATTTCGAAAGCGGATTTGGATTGCTCTCTCATAGATCTTCGTTTCTACGGTAAGATATTTGATTTTCGTGGAGTTTTTAGGAGATTTGGATTTTTAGTTTTTTGCCCTTTCTGCCATTAAAGCTCGGGATGTGCTGGCTAGGTGTTGTTGTTGCTGGTGCCAAGGGAGAGGAAGGACTCGAGTGAAGCTTCGCTGAAAAAAAAAACTGAGGCAAGTGGTTCTTGCACTTGCTGTTTTGATTTTTCCCCCTCTTAACTACCCGGTTAGTCCTAGGATAGAAGCCCAATTTTTATTTCTCTTTTTGCTTTGCTGAAACTCTGTGCTTCAGTTTCCCTTTATGAGCCTCCCCTCCTTGTGATGTTTTTGCTCAACCCGCTGGTTGTTTCCACAATCTAGTCTCCAGATTTTTATTTCTGCATTGGTTCAATTGCGGGTGGAGCCGAGAGAGAGAGAGGGAGATTTCTTTGGTAGTGCTCTGGTTAGAACCAGTCTTGGTAGGCTCTCGGGATTTGGCGTTGAGTGTGGTGCACACACTCAAAGCCAAAAGCTGCCTGGGATTGGCATTGAGTGTGGTGCACACACTCAAAGCCATTGTTTGGTCTGTTCTTTTGCGGCTAAGTAGTGTGGCGTGAGTTAGAATATCCTTCTAAGTCAAAATTGACGGGAATCACTTAGTGATTCTCGCCGACTTCGACGAGAATCGATAGTGATTCCTGCCGATTCGGTGAGAATCAATCTTCATTCCCGTCGATTCGGCGAGAATCAATCTGCATTCCCGCCGACCTCTTCCGGATGGCGTTGAGTGAGTGGGCCTCACTCAACACCATGGCAGTTTAGGCGCTGAGTGAGGCGGGCTCACCCAATGCCGTAGTCGTTTTCCTGCGGGTACGTACTTTGGCGTTGAGTGAGTCGACCTCACTCAATGCGAAAGGTGTTCTATCATTGAGAATGGTGGGCGCACTCAGCACCGCAGTTTGTTTTCGCGGCTAAGTACTTTGGCGTTGAGTGAGTCGACCTCACTCAACGCCAAAGCTGTTCTGGCGTTGAGAGAGGTGGACTCAATCAACGACATAGTTGGGTTTTGCGGTTAAGTGCTAAGGAATTGAGGGAGTGGACGTCACTCAATGCCGTAGCTTCTTTGGCATTGAGTGAGGTTAGCTCACTCAACGCCACAGCCTGCTTTGCTGAAGGCATTGAGGGACTGGACCTCAATCAATGCCATAGTTGTTTTGCATTGAGGAAGTTGACCTCAATCAACGCCATAGCTATTTGGCGTTGAGTGAGGTTAGCTCACTCAACGCCAGAGCTGTTCTTGCAGAGGGCGTTGAGTGAGTGAACCTCACTCAACTCCTTGGTTGTTTCTGGCACTGAGTGAGGCTAACTCACTCAACGCCAAGGTCTGGTTAGGCGCTGGGTGAGTAGGGCTCACCCAATGCCATGCCATGTTGAGCCATCTCAACACTTTTCCCTTACCTTGTTTTTCTCCCCCGAGTGAATTCCTTTATTTTGAGGTTCCTTGTCGGCTATTTTCTTTTTTTTTTCCAAAAAGGCCGAATCGTGGGTCGTGGTTAGTAGTGGTGGTTTGAAGCTCTTAATGGGGGAGGTGTTGTGTAATTTAGCCAAGGCCACCCTTTTTTTTTTTAT
The DNA here is from genome assembly GCA_039513925.1 of Platanthera zijinensis. Taxonomy (NCBI): domain Eukaryota; kingdom Viridiplantae; phylum Streptophyta; class Magnoliopsida; order Asparagales; family Orchidaceae; genus Platanthera; species Platanthera zijinensis. The sequence continues at coordinate 189,970,369 of CM077084.1, forward strand.
CTTGCTCCAGGTACGGGCTGGGCAAGGGGGTGGGAGGTCCCTAGTTCTTTCACATGTAGACCCCTGAGCTTTGTTTTCTTGGAAATAGTGGTTGGGGGACTGAGTTGCCTCCAACCCGGATCCGCGTTGTTTATTTTTCTACTACCATCTCTCACAGCTTAGGGTGTTAGACGTTCCTTCCTTGGTAGATTGCAGCATTTGGGCTCATGGTAGCCTTGTTGACTCTACACCTTTTGGACAGAGTTACTGTTGTGTCCTCGCACTTAGTGCACTTCCTTTTTGCCTTGCCTTGGGCAGTGTGACTGTTACTGCTTTGTTTTCCTTTTTTACTTATCTTCTGAATGACACTTTCGAGAAGTTTTCTTGTTTTGCTTGCTGAGGTATTCTTTATTCTTTGAATGCCTCGGGTTCTGGATAGTAGCCGCTCTGATGGCTAATGGTGTTGTGCAGTTGCTGGTGGTATCTTGTGCTATAGAGATCAGTTTCTTGTTTTTGCGTTGTAGTTTTAGTGTTGTTTTTCTTACAGACATACATACTTGCCAGTGGGTTCGTGTCAGTTTGTTGGCGCCCACTGGTAGTTTTACCTTGATACTAGATATTTTATCTTTTTGCTGCTACCTTTTTTTGGAGATTGTCTACTTGCTCTGGGAATTATTTTATGTTAGGTTGCTAGTTACTTTTAAACCTAAAAACACTATTATAAGTATATCTCTTGATCAGCATGTTTTATAAAACTCAAACACTATTTTTCGAACAACGCAAAAAGATCGTTTTCTTATATATAGTATAAATTAAATGTAGGGTCTTGCATAGTATAAGTTGTCCTCTAAGGGCACTTATGCACTCTTTTAGGATGTCAAACCTGAATAAAGTACTTTTCGTAGCATATAAGTAAAACTTTTAAATTATGGACTAGGTGATCCACCGCGCCGAGGGATACAACCTTTAAAAATATAACTGATTTTCTAATCATTTAACTTATGGATTTTCATAAAGTATAGTTGTTAGTAGTTTGCCTGAGCGTCGGTAGTTATCCCCTGCTCGACGTGGCATCATGACGTGTGTTTTCTCTTTCTCTGATAATTCGTTTTCCTCTGAGAAAATACGGGTTGTGGTAGTTGATATCAGAGGGAGGTTGCTTGACAAGTTAGTCGGGCAACCTTCCCTTTTGATTGCATTAGTAGTTAAGCATCATGTCATTCACACACCGATATGTCATCAGCATGTCTTGGCAAAAGCACGAACACTACACTCATAGCATAACATGAAGTATACGGGGCATATTATATAGTATGGGATTCATAATATGTGTTCGTATATGGATCCACCATAGGGGCAACATGTTAAGGTTATGTAGTATGGGATGCATAACCTCACCACATGGCTGCGACTTGCTCGTTTTCTCTTCGTTGCATGAAAATATTATGTAGTATGGGATGCATAACATTTTCATGTGTACGCCGCTCATTACATACATTAAGGCCTTTTTAGAATGCATAGAACAAACATGCATAGCATAACATTGCATAAGCAAAACGTGCCAAGCTAAAGACTGGCAGGATGACATATGTACACACATAAATTTTCGAGTCAAAAATAATATAAAGTCATGCATTCCCGATTTAGGCACAAGAGTTTGTATGGTGGTGGTTAACCATCCTAGGTTAAGGCATAACATAAATTCTTGTGAAAATAAACTCCCAGAGCAAGTTTAGCAGCTTAAAGTTCATATTTATATATGTATTGTCTGTACTTGTAGTTAGTTGCAGCTGTCATACTAGGATTTGACTAAGGTTGTTATGAGTTTTGGATGGCGAGACGCCCTTCGACTAGATCGACCCCCCTATCTGAGGGTGAGTCATCGGGAGCGCAGAATGATGCGGTGATCGAGAGCCTGCGACAGAGTAGCGATTCCTTGAGCAGGCAGATGGTGGAGGTGCGAGCCCAGATCCAGTCTTTGGTGGCAGTTGTGGCAGGACAGACTCAGGGAGTGCAAGGCCCTGCAGGGGGGATTGTTGTTCCTCCTCCTCCTGCACCCCTGAGACCTCCGGTTGTGGTGCCAGCGGAGATGGCATTTATCTCACAGTTTCAGAGACTTAGCCCTCCTACTTGCGATGGGAAGGCAGATTTCATGGTCATAGACGATTGGCTGATCTCCATGGAGGAGATGTTCTCGTATTCCGGTATTGTAGATGATCAGAGGGTGATGATAGCCGCCAATTAGCTTAAGGGTTTGGATAAGAGTTGGTCGCTTAGAGAAAAGGAGAGTTTGGTAGCTGGATGCTCTTGGGAAGTATTAAAGGAAATGCTGTTGAGGAAGTTCTTGCCCTCGGTCGAGCGTGACCGACTTATGAACGACTTCCTCCACCTGAAGCAAAGGCAACTAACGATCGGTGAGTATGAGATTGAGTTCAGAAAGTTGAGCCAGTTTGCTCCTGGGTTGGTGAGTGTTGAGGCTGATCGAGTCAAGCAGTTTCTTGGTGGCTTGAGGAGCGAGGTGCAACAGTTGACCAGTGCTTATGGATTAGAGACTTATATGGGGGTAGTAGAGGCTGCTCTAAAGGTGGAGGCTATCGAGACCGCAAGGAGCAGAGGACAGCAAATGAGGAAGGACAAGAGGAAGTCTATCGAGGAGAAGAAACCCCAGGTACCCGGTGCTGCTTTCGGAAAGAAGAGCAAGGTGGTGTGTAGCTTCTGTGGTCGGTCGGGCCACCCTGTCGAGAGGTGTTTCAAGAAGGCAGCAGCTTATAAGAAGGAGCAAGTTCATGCTTTTCAGGGTGCTCCTAGGAGGGATGTTTCCTGTTCTGTTTGCAAGCGACCTGGGCATGATGCTGCCCAGTGCTGGTCCAAGGATAAAGTCTGCTATCAGTGTGGGCAGAAGGGTCACATCAAGTCTAGGTTTCCTCAGGTCCAGCCTGCTCTTCATGCAGTTCCACTTCAGGCACTACCTCCACCTCAGCGTGTGGACAAGGGCAAGGGAAAGCTGAACGTGATCTCTTCCGAGGAGGCTCAAGCTTCGAGTAAGGTCATCTCTGGTTATTTGTTTCTTTTTTTTCAGCCTGAAGGTTTTGTTTGTTAGAAAGGTTACAGTGTTTTTTTGGTAGGTTCCTTAGTTGTATATACTCCTTTAGGGAAATTTAAGGTGAAGAACCGCTGGGCGCGTATTCTGTTCGACTCCGGCACTACCCACTCATTTGTGGCTAGAGCCTTTGTGGAGCGACATCGGTTGACTATAGATCAAGTTCGGGATACCTTCCGTGTCAAGTTCCCCTCTAGCGAATCTGTGTTATGAGATTTGGTCATTCTAGATTGCCCTATTTTTTTGGGAGACTTTCTTGCGAGGGCGGACTTGAAGATGATTGATTTTGAGGACTTCGATGTTATTCTAGGCATGTACTGGCTGTCTAAGTATGATGTGGCCATTAAGTGCAAAGGGAAGCGCTTGGACTTCATCAAGGACAATGGTCAGCCAGGAAGCGTGTATGCTGATCCGTACCAAGATTCTCCTGTCTTTTCTGCAGTATGTGCTCAGAAGTTGTTTCTTTCTGATTATTTTGCTTGTTTAGTCTCGGTGGTTGGGACCGCTGTTAGTGTACCGCGCTTAGAAGAGATTCCCGTTGTTCGTGGTTTCGCTGATGTGTTTCCTGATGATCTTCCTAGTCTTCCTCCAAATCGGGATGTCGAATTTTTGATTGATTTGGAACCGGGTATGCGTCCTATTGCTAAGGCGTCGTACCTGATGGCCCCTCGTGAGCTAGAGAAGTTGCGAGTCCAATTAGATTAGTTATTGGCAAAAGGGTTCATCAGGCAGCGTTCGTCGACTTTGGGGTGCTCTTGTTTTGTTTGTAAAGAAGAAGGATTGGTTGATGCGGCTTTACATCGACTACAGGGAGTTGAATAAAGTCACTATTAAGAACAGGTACCCTCTGCTGAGGATCGATGACTTATTTGACCAGTTGCGCGGTAGCACAGTGTTCTCTAAGATCGATCTTCGTTCTGGCTATCATAAGCTCAGGATCCGTGAGGCAAATATACCACGGACTGTGTTTAGATCGAGGCATGGACATTTTGAGTTCTTGGTAATGTCGTTTGGTTTGACCAACGCACCATCGGCTTTCATGGGTATGATGAACCGGGTGTTCAAGGATTTCCTAGACAAGTTCGTTGTGGTTTTCATCGATTACGTGTTGGTCTATTCCCCAATGCTGAGGAGCATAAGCAGCATCTGCGCTTTGTTCTAGCGGAGTTGAGGAATCACAAGTTATTCACCAAGTTGAGAAAGTGTGAATTTTTGTTTTCTCAGGTCTCGTTTCTGGGCCACGTGGTAAACAAGGATGGGATCTCAGTCGACCCAGAAAAGATCGCAGCAGTGATGGATTGGAGTAGGTCGGGCACTCCAAAGGAGATTAGGAGCTTTCTAGGGTTGGTCGGCTACTACAGGAGGTTCGTGGAGGGTTTCTCTACCCTAGCTACACCTTTGACTAGGTTGACTCAGAAGAATGCGGACTTTGTTTGGAGCGAGAAGTGCGAAGAAGCGTTCCTAGAGTTAAGGAATAGATTGTGCACAGCTCCCGTCCTGACCCTACATGCTGAAGGTGGGGAGTATGATGTGTACATGGATGCTTCGCATGTTGGTCTAGGTTGCGTGTTGATGCAGGTTGGAAAAGTGAATTCGTATGGGTCAAGGAAATTAAAGACTCATGAGAGAAATTACCCTACGCATGACCTTGAGTTTGTAGCAGGGATTTATGCGTTGAAGCTGTGGAGGCATCTACTTTATGGGGCTCAGTGCAAGATCTTCACTGATCACAAGAGCCTGAAGTATGTGTTCACGCAGAAGGAGTTCAATCTGCGCCATCGTCGGTGGCTAGAGTATGTGGCCAATTACGATGTAGAGATCCAGTATCATCCAGGCAAGGCCAATGTGGTGGCCGACGCCCTGAGTTGGAAGACTGGGAAAATCTTTAATCTCTCCGCCGACCGTGTTGTGGAAGAGTTCCTCCTTATGGATATCTCAGTGGGATGCTGCGACATGCAGAGTAGTTTGGCAGTGGAAGAGCCATCTTGGATTTTTCTTTCTAGGTTGCACCAGAAGGATGATCCGGACCTGCTGCACTTATACCTCAGGTCTGAGAGAGGGGAGTTGCAAGATTTCTTTATCGATGATGCGGGTACTTTGAAGTACCGCGACAGATTTTGCATCCCTGCTATTGGAGACATCAGGGGTATGATATGCAGAGAGGCTCATGGATCCAGTGTTGCCTACCATCCAGGATCTACGAAGATGTATCATGATTTGAAGCAAATTACCTGGTGGTATGGCATGAAGAGTGATATAGCCCGATTTGTTGTTGACTGCCACACTTGCAAGCGTGTGAAGGCCAATCACGGAAGGCCTGGTGGCAAGTTCACTTTGTTAAAGATCCCGACTTGGAAGTGGGAAAGTATTTCTATGGACTTCATCACGGGCTTACCGAAATATCCAAGGGGATTTGATTCTGTTTGGGTCATAGTGGATAGGCTAATGAAGTGTGCTCACTTCGTGCCATATAAGATTGATTATCCGATAAAGAAGATAGCAGAGTTGTACTTTAATGAGGTCATCAGATTGCACGGTGTGCCTGTTAGCATCATTTCTGATCGAGACTCCCGGTTTACTTCTCGTTTTTTGCAGAGTCTGCAGGAGGGTTTGGGTATAGACCTGAGGTATTCTACTGCTTACCACCCACAGACCAATGAGCAGACAGAGTGGGTGAACCAGATAGTTGAGGATATGATCAGATGCTACATTCTAGAACACGGTGGAGCGTGGGATGAGCGGTTGCGACTTATGGAGTTTGCGTACAACAACAGTTATCAAGAAAGTTTGAAAATTGCTCTATTTGAAGCTTTGTATGGGAGGCGTTGTAGAACTCCCTTGTTTTGGGCTGAGGCAGATGAGATACCCTTGTTGGGCCGAATGCGCTCGAGGAGATGGAAGTCGCGGTGAAGCTTATTCGAGAAAAGCTTCGTATAGCTCACTAGAGACACGAGAAGAACACCATTCGGCGTAGGTCTGACTTGGAGTTTTCTGTAGGGGACCTTGTAATTCTTAAGGCTTCCTCGATGGTTGGTGTTAAGAGGTTCGGAAAGAATCGGAAATTTGACCCGAGGTATGTGGGTCTGTTTAATATTGTTGAGTGGATTGGCGTGTCAGCTTATATGTTGGATTTGCCAGCAAACTTCCCAGGTGTTCATAATGTATTTCATGTAAGCCAATTGAAGAAGTGTGTGCACAATAGTGGGAAAGTATTGGATGTTGTGCCCCAGATGGAGCCTAATCTCTCTTTTGTTGAAGTGTTGCTCCGCATTTTGGATACTCAAGATCGGGTGCTGCGAAGGAAGTCAATCCCGATGGTCATGGTTCTATGGAAGAATCAAGGTTTGGAAAGCGCGACTTGGGAGTTAGAGTTGGCTATGAGGGAGGCTCACCCTCAACTGTTTCCCTGATTAAATTGGTTTTTTTTCTTCTTGTAATGTTTGGCTTGTTACCTTTCCTTCTATAGTAGAAGTGTTGTGCGTAAAGTTTCAGGACGAAACATTCTTTTAGGGGGAGTGACTGTAACGCCCCCGATTTTTCTGTGATTATTTATTTCTCGTTTGGCGTTACGTCGACGCGTTCTCGTGGCTTGTATCTTCTGTGGAGTTTTGTCTTAACTCCTTAAAACAGAGTGGCCTATTTTGTAGCCTATTGGCAAGATCTCCCTAGCAAGCCGAGTCGTTTTAGGTGACCTGGTGTGGCCTCTCGGGGGATGCTTGTGTTTTGGCTTCGGGTAGGTATAACTCGATTTCTGTTTGTCGAACTTAATTTCGACTTCGCCGTTGCGTTCGTAGCATGGGTATTTAGCTATGGTGCGAGTTTCGTCGAATTACGAGGTAGTTCGGTTTTCGCGACGTTTTGGGTGTGCTAATAATAAATGTAAATAAGTAATATATTAAGCTATTTAAATGATTTTTTTTTTCGGTCAAAAGCTTTGAGAGTGAACCGGCGGCTTAGGAGGCGGTTAAGGATGATTAGGCGTGATTAGATTTATTTAAAAGCCTTAAGCCAAATTAGCGGGTCCATTCTTTTTCTTCCCGAAAACCGTTGCCTGCTCCTGTTCGCGGAAAACAGAGGAAAATCGCCGGACCTGCTACCCCCCTCGGACGGTGATTTCGGGAGCGTTTGTGGACGGATTTTGATTTTGAAAGCGGATTTTGATTGCTCTCTCTTAGATCTTCGTTTCTACGGTAAGAGATTTGATTTTCGTGGAGTTTTTAGGAGATTTTGATTTTCGGTTTTTTGCCCTTTCCACCATTAAAGCTCGGGATGTGCTGGCTAGGTGTTGCTGCTGCTGGTGCCGAGGGAGAGGAAGGACTCGAGTGAAGCTTCGCTGAAAAAAAAACGAGGCAAGTGATTCTTGCACTTGCTGTTTTGATTTTCCCCCTCTTAACTACCCAGTTAGCCCTAGGATAAAAGCCAAGTTTTTATTTTTGTTTCCCTTTATGAGCCTCCCCTCCTTGTGCTGTTTTTGCTCAACCCGCTGGTTGTTTCCACCATCTAGTCCCCAGATTTTTATTTCTGGATTGGTGCTATTTCGGGTGGAGCCGAGAGAGAGATAGGGAGATTTCTGTGGTAGTTCTCTGGTTAGAACCAGTCTTGGTAGGCTCTCGGGATTTGGCGTTGAATGTGGTGCACACACTCAAAGCCAAAAGCCGCCCAGGTTTGGCATTGAGTATGGTGCACACACTCAAAGCCACTGTTTGGTCTTTTCTTTTGCGGCTAAGTAGTGTGGCGTGAGTGAGAATATCCTTCTAAGTCAAAATCGATGGGAATCACTTACTGATTCTCGCCGACTTCGACGAGAATCGATGATGATTCCCGCCGATTCGGCGAGAATCAATCTGCATTCCCGCCGATTCGGCGAGAATCAATCTGCATTCTCGTCGACCTCTTACGGATGGCGTTGAGTGAGTGGGCCTCACTAAACACCATGGCAGTTTAGGCGCTGAGTGTAGCGGGCTCACTCAATGACGCAGCCTTTTCCTGCGGGTAAGTACTTTGGCGTTGAGTAAGTCGACCTCACACAATGCCAAAGCTGTTCTATCATTAAGAATTGTGGGTGCACTCATCGCCGCAGTTTGTTTTTGCGGCTAAGTAATTTGGCGTTGTGTGAGTCGACCTCACTCAACGCCAAAGCTGTTCTTGCATTTAGAGAGGTGGACTCACTCAACGCCACAGTTTGGTTTTGCTGTTAAGTGCTAAGGCGTTGAGGGACTGGACCTCACTCAACGTCGTAGCTGCTTTGGCATTGAGGGAGGTAAGCTCACTCAACGCCACAGCCTGCTTTGTTGAAGGCTCTGAGGGAGTGGACCTCACTCAACGCCATAGCTGTTTGGCGTTGAGTGAGGTTAGCTCACTCAACGCTAGAGCTATTCTTGCGGAGGGCGTTGAGTGAGTGAACCTCAACACCATGCTTGTTTCTTGCGCTGAGTGAGGCTAACTCACTCAATGCCAAGGTCTTGTTAGGCGCTGGGTTAGTGGGGCTCACCCAACGCCATGCCGTGTTGAGCCAACTCAACACTTTTCCCTTACCTTGATTTTCTCCCCCTTGTGAATTCCTTGATTTTGAGGTTCCTTGTCGGCTATTTTTTTTCCAAAAGGCTGAATCATGGGTCGTGGTTAGTAGTTGTGGTTCGAAGCTCTTAATGGGGGAGGTGTTGTGTAATTTAGCCAAGGCCACCCTTTTTCTTTTATCTTGCTCTAGGTACGGGCTGGGCAAGGGGGTAGGAGGTCCCTAGTGCTTTCACATATAAGCCCCTGAGCTTTCTTTTCTTGGAAATAGTGGTTGGGGGACTAAGTTGCCTCAAACCCGGATCCGCATTGTTTATTTTGCTACTACCATCTCTCACATCTTAGGGTGTTAGACGTTTCTTCCTTGGTATATTGCAGCATTTGGGCTCATGGTAGCGTTGTTCACTCTACAGCTTTTGGGCAGAGTTACTGTTGTGTCCTCGCACTTAGTGAACTTCCTTTTTGCCCTGCCTTATGCAGTTGGGACTGTTACTACTTTGTTTTCCTCTTTTACTTATCTTCTGATTGACACTTTCAAGCAGTTTTCTTCTTTTGCTTGCTGAGGTATTCTTTCTTCTTTGAATGCCTCAGGTTCTAGATATTAGCCGCTCTGATGGCTAGTGGTGCAGTGCAGTTGCTGGTGGTCTCTGGTGCTATAGAGATCAGTTCCTTGTTTTTGCGAGGTAGTTTTGGTGTTGTTTTTATTACAGACCTACATACTTGATAGTGGGTTCGTGTCAATTTATTGGAGCCCACTGGTAGTTTTACCTTGATACTAGATATGTTATCTTTTTGCTGCTACCTTTTTTTGGAGATTGTCTACTTGCTCCGGGAATGATTTTATGTCAGGTTTCTAGTTACTTTTAAACCTAAAAACACTATTTTTCAAACAACATAAAAAGATCGTTTTCTTATATATAGTATAAATTAAATGTAGGGTCTTGCATAGTATAAGTTGTCCTTTAAGGGCTCTTATGCACTCTTTTAGGATGTCAAACCTGAATAAAGTATTTTCTGCAGCGTATAAGTATAACTTTTAAATTGTGGACTAGGTGATCCACCGCGCCGAGGGATACGGCTATTAAAAATATAACTGATTTTCTAATCATTGAACTCATGGATTTTCATAAAGTGTAGTTGTTAGTAGTTTGCCTGAGCGTCGGCAGTTATCCCCTGCTCGACGTGGCATGCAGACGCGTGTTTTCTCCTACTTTGATAATTCGTTTTCCTCGAAGAAAATATGGGTTGTGACAAGGAATGTACATCACATACCAAAAAGTTTGGCATTAAGGCCTTACAGTTAAACTTCATAGGCGTGGATTACAAATATCGGTGCACAGGCCGACCACACATGAAAATAACAATGTTCTTTGCTCAGCCTTCTAGGGCCAGCAGCAGCAGCAGGGGCTTCAGCCCGCTATTTCTCGTTCGGCTCTCCAGCACCTGCACAAGGACATCCCACACGAATGGTAGAACATAAGGCAACTGTCAGCATTCAACTGACCAATTTATAACGACCCTACCCCTTACCTGGGGCAGTGGTTTTCCTCCCTGCAGGCATAACATTTCACAAGCAGATATATTGTAAGATTTGCACTCACGCACAGTTAATACATCACAAACGTCGGTCGAAACCCAGGGTCCCACCACTATTCAAGGTCTGAAACCCAACGGAAATTTGAGCATTTAGTCTTAATAGTGCGCTGGCCTAAGAATCTCATTATGCACCGACAAATGCCCAATTGCTTGACGCTTTCTTATCAAGTCGACATAATGAAGGTACTGCTCCACCATTACCTGTTGCTTAAGTCGTCATACCATCGCCGAATACCGCAGTACTCATGGCCAATCTGCAGGCGCGGGTCTGCTTCACCTTTCCTGTTCAGCATTAAGCCTTTTAAGAGCTCGAAGCTCACAATAGCCACACTGTCCACCAAGGACTGACTTCAAAATCCAAAAGGGGAGCAAGTGCCATAATTCCTTGCGGTCGCTTAGCATGTCAGCAAAAACCCTCTTTCTTCTCCCAAACTCAACCCAAACCCTGCATCATCCTTCAGTGCAAGAAAACATGTCTTTTATTGCATACAGCACAAGAATTTCCTCCCTTTAAGCAATTCATAGGGAGTATTATTCTAAAGTTTATGTATTAAACTTCTATTCAGTACATTATTTGTTGCGCTCACAGCCTCTACCCAAAAGGAGAGGGGCAAGTAAGCATCTGCAAGTAATTTGACTGCTACTTTAATTAGGGTTCTATTATTCCTTTCAACTACCCCATTTTGTTGAGGAGTTCTAGGAGATGAGAAGCTATAATACCACCCCTCCCGGAACACAGAACATGGCACGAGACGGGTCTTATGCCCAGAACAGCCGTCTCGCGGTAGCACTAACACTCTGGCTAGTCTGTACAACAAGACGCCTATTCTGCCGGCTACAACCAATATCATGCATTGCTAACCTAACCAAAATATAGAAAAGAAGTCAAATTCATATAGTCCATAATATAACAACAGTAGAGAAGCTACAATAAGCTTCTAATATCAGAGTACGTAAATAGTTTTCCCAAAAAGGGTACAACAAAAGGCTCTCACACTCACATCAGTAACTGACAGTAGCAATGGTACCATCCCCTCAGGCCCTCTCGTCCTAGCCTGGCTGTCTGGCTGTATAACCTACTGCTCCACCTGCGGGGTTTCCTCCAAAATAGGAAGACGTAGCAACCGTTAGTCATAAAGACTAAGTGGCTTCACATCCGCTCCCCCGATGACTCCTCGGCACTGGGCGGAGAAAGGAACAGGTTAGAACATATATAAATCATAGGTACAAGCAGGTGGTATATCACTATGAATATAAAGCAGTATATAAACAAGTAACATGTAGTTCTAGCATTTCTACCATCTACAACAGCATATGAGTAATGATATAACAGAAGGTAACTCAACATATAGTTGAGGATCGTTCAGCAGTAACTCATCGTATAGGAGTGCCCATACAAACTTATACGATGAGGATCTTGTGTATGTAATGAGGTGTAATGTTATGTATGCAATGCAATGACTCACCCATGTTCACGCACATGCAAACGCTATGTTGACACAGCCTTAGAGTTCCCACTTTTCGAGCAGGTAGCTAACCTCTCAGGCGTTATCCGTTGTGGCCAGACGGTGATATTAGAGTGGGCATCTCCACTACTAGGCTAGTCTCCACACTACCTGGCCTAGGCCTTTGTACGACTCAATGCTAATAACACAACAACGGAGCTCACAAGCGTACTACTGCTCAGCGGGTGTCTCGGGTAGATGTGCACCGAGATATTAGCCCCGAACTGGCCTAAGGTGTGATACGGAAGGAGCCTCGGAAATGAGCACGAAGACCAAGCCCAACCGTTCACTTGGAACATAAGGAGCCTCGGGACATGAACACCGATGACCAAGCCCAACTGCCCAAGGTCTAGCTATGAACTCCCATCGGTGTGACGATTGCCGAGCCCGTAGACCTTCCACACTATACTTAACCCGGAATTACGACACCGCGTGTAGACTCACACCACATGTATTATATCCACATCGTGATACAGAAGGAGCCTCAGAAACGAGCACGAGTACCAAGCCCAACCAACCACTTGGCATGGAAGGAGCCTCGGGACATGAACACCGAGGACCATGCCCAACCGTCCAATTTAGGACTCTTCTCACGATACCAACAACATTTATTCTACCAACCTAATCACTCGTGAGCACATGAGTTACTCATCCGATAATCAACACACAAGTTCATATCAATTAACATTGAGCAATTACCCAAGCTCTAGAAATCATTGTTATTAAATGACAAAATAGCATTCGTTCACTAATCCCCACCAAGTTATTTCGCTCAACCGCATATCATTCACCCTTTGTTTACGTGGGGTCTATTCCAATACTATCATCATGCATTGAATTTTCACAGTGAACATATAATTATTTGCCTACAGCTTAATGTCGGATTATTACAAGACCTTCTCCGAGTCCCAATCCATTTATATAACAAACCCAGGAATTCAGGTGCAGAATCCTGCTGTACATCAACTTCAACCGAAGTTTCCTATGGCTACAGGAATCCGTTGAGTGTGTGCAACAACTTGATGGAAAGATATTTCCATGGGCTACAACTTTCATGTTTAGTCTGCAACCTAGATTGGACTGTATCCCACATGAAATTGGCTCCAAAGCCTACTGAGCACAAAACAAATTTCTGCACGCTTAGTCCGACAGCCCTCTACTTCGAATAGGCATTCCCGTGGCTACTGACTTTAACCGAAGGCAGGTAACAACTTGTCGGAAAGGTAATTCAATGGGCTACGACTCTCGTGTTTAGTCAAAAGCCCAGATCTGACCATATCTTGCATGAAGATAGACAAGAAAGTCATTGCGTGCAGAACACAGATTTCTGCATGCATCTTGAGGCGAAATGAACGGTATCGATTCATCTTACTCCTCAAGCCAATCCTCCTAAATCACAACCAGAAGTTCCTCCACCTATATTCACCCTCTTAAGGCCATTCCTCTTCAAGAATCCATCCCCATAATCACTTTGAAGAAGGGGAGGTTAAAGATGACTAAACATTAGAACACAAGTTCTAGAAAGGCCCTCCTAGAAACCTTCATCTCACACATCAAGACTCATTTGAGTCGATGTCTCGCCTAAGAATAACTATGGATCTAGCACCAAGGGAGAGGGGGGAAGCTCAACTCATTTCTAGTGGTTCCACCATTTCTGGCCATGGATCTTGTCATCCTTCTCGTTGGCATCGTTTTTCCCTTGACGGCGGTGGTGTTTCCTAACGGGGTTGGTTGGCTCCAGCAAGATCTATCTCCTTCAGAAGTTCCTCTCCAGATAATAGGGTTTGGAAGAGAATAAGAGGGCTAGGGTTTCGTTTTTCTCTTTTATATAGAAGTGACACGGGTAGGGATACGGCCGTGTCCTTACCTGTGTTCTTATCTGGCGAAACGTCATCAATGGTTTGACTTCCACTTCGTACTTATACACGGGTACTAACATGCCCGTGTCTATACCCGTATCCATATGATACGCCCGTGTCTGTACCGGTGTCGAAACCTGTGTCCTGCTCGGGGCACTTCTTGTTTTGCTTGCCAAAAAGCACATGGGTAGGGACACTCCCGTGTCTCTACCCGTGTCCTTCTCTGGTAAGCCATGTGTGCCACTCAAATCCATGCCACTCAAAGCCATGGCACTCAATGCCATGGCACACAGGTAGGGACACGCCCATGTCTCTACCCGTGTCCTCCTCAGGACAGTCCACTCAACATCATGCCACTCAAAGCCATGGCACTCAACGCCATGGAACACGGGAAGGGACATGCCCGTGTCCCTACCCGTGTCATTCTCAACACAAGTACTCAATTTATTTCCTTTTTCCCACGAGTGCGCGCCTGATCGCCTGCACTCTCTGAGCCTAAATCAGCTCTCCTGACTCAAAAGCATACACAAGGGGCCTAGCGCGAATCGGGTCGTTACAAATCCTATAAAAAAAAAATATTTTGTCCCCGAAATCAGGTTAAGGCTACGGGGAGAGAAAAGCATAAAATAAACATAAATTAAAACATGATTTTAAAGGTTACTTTGATGAAATAGCTCCGGGTAGGGCTTTTGCATCAAGTCAACCGGCTCCCACGTAAACTCCTCTTTCCCATGATAGGACCACAACACTTTCACTACAGGAACACTTTTGCAGTGTAAGGTCCTCGTTTCACTGTCCACTATCCGCACAGGCTCCAATCGCACCGACCGATCAGTCGCAACTATTCCGTCAGTGGTTGAGACATATTGTTCGGGCTGCAACAATGCCTTTCAGAGTGACGATACATGGAACACGTTATGCAGATTCTCTAGATTCGGCGATAACTCCACCTGATATGCCAACGGGCCAATCCTTTCCAATATGACGTAGGGCCCAACGTACCTTTGGCTGAGCTTCTTTGCACCACGTACCCGAGATACTCCATGCATCGGCCTTATCTTTAAAAATACCTTGTCGCCCACTTTAAATTCCACCATCCGGTTCTTTGCATCATAGTATTTTGCTTAGCGACTTTGAGCCTCGAGCATGATGTGCCGTATTAGTCTCACAACCGCATTAGTATCATCTATGTATTCAATTCCCAAAGCCTTTGGATCTTCATCCTGCACCCAATACAAGGGTATTCTACACCTTCTTTCGTAAAGGGCTTCATTGGGCTTCATCCCGATGCTAGCTTGATGGTTGTTGTTGTATGAGAATTCTACCAAGGGATGGAGCCTTTCCCACGGCTCTCCTCTATCCAACACACATAACCTCAATAAGTCTTCAAATGTCCAGATTTTCCTTTCAGATTGCCCATCGGTCTGAGGGTGAAATGATGTGCTAAAGGTGAGGCGCGAACCCAAATATGCCTGCATAGCCTTCCATTCTCTAGAGGTAAACCGACCATCCAGGTCAGAAAAGATCTCCTTAGGCACTCCATGATACCGTACGAATTGTTCCACAAAAAGGCATACCAAAACGTGCACGTGTGCTTCCTTCTTCATAGGTATGAAACGAGCTACTTTTGTCAAGCGATCAACAATTACCCATATCAAATCATTCCCTGAGCGGGAGCGAGGAAAACCGTGGACAAAATCCATGGAGACATCCTCGAACTTAAACTCGGGGATGGGCAATGACTGCTACAATCCACCGGGGCTCCGGCATTCTGCCTTCACCCTTTGATAGGCCTCGCAATGCGTAACAAAATACATGATGTCTTTCTTCATCCCCGGCCAACACATGGTCTTCCGCAAGTCGGCATACAACTTAGCAATCCCAGGGTGCAAAAAATACTGAGAGCAGTGTGCCTCTCTCAAGATATCTTCCCGAATTTTACCGCCATTGGGAATATAAAGTCGGCCACGGAAATGAACAAGGAAGTCCTTTAGAGAGTACTCGTTGGTTGTCCCATCTTCAATTGACTTTATTGTCAGGGCCATAGCCTCATCATTTCCCTGCTCCGCCCAGATCCGGTTCGAACATCGCACACCATGCTCATCGTGGTCAAGTACTCTGTATACCCGTCTGGTTGATCCTTATAGACCAAAGTGATCTCCATCTCCTCAAGCATCCGAGTTAACTCCATATGCATCAACCGGGACTCGGGGCTTATTTCTGGTGCCTTCCTGCTCAAAGCATCGGCTACGGAATTTACTATTCCGGGGTGGTAGTTGAGGGTGTAGTCATAATCGCACAAAAACTCCAACCACCGCCGCTGTCTTAGATTCAATTCCTTCTGGGTATGGACGTACTTTAAGTTCTTATGATCCGAGAAGATTTCGCAGTGTACGCCGTATAGGTAGTTCCTCCAAATCATCAAGTTGAACACTACTGCCTCCAACTCTAAATGATGTACTGGATAATTGATTTCATGCTTCTTTAGTTGTCTTGAAGCATATGCGATCACATGGCCATGCTGCATTAATACTACTCCCATTCCTTGATATGATGCGTCCATGTAAACTTGAAATCCTTCCTTCCCGGATGGAAGGGCTAGGATGGGTGCGGATGTAAATCTGTCCTTTATTTCTTGGAACGCAGCTTCACATCAGGGTGTCCACTCATACGACACACTTTTCTTTATTAGGGAAGTAAGAGGAAGAGCAATCTTTGAGAATTCCTTTACGAACTTGTCGTAGTACCCGGCAAGTCTAAGGAAGCTCAGCATGTTGGCCGCTGACTTCAAAGGCAACCACTCCTTCACGGCACACACTTTGGCCAGATCCATAGCTAACCCAGCCCCACTGATCACATAACCCAAGTAGGAACCCTCCTTAAGCCAGAATTTGCACTTACTTAACTTGGCGAACAGGGCGTGCTCTTTTAACTTCTTCAGTACTAAGGTCAGATGCCCGGTATGTTCTTCCTCTGTCTTGGAGTAGACCAAGATGTCGTCGATGAAAACAATGACGAAGTCATCTAGATAGGGCTCAAACACTTTCTTCGTCAAGCTCATGAAAGCTTATGGGGCATTTGTGAGCCCAAACGACATCACTGTTAACTCATACAAGCCGTACCTTGAGCTGAAAGCCATTTTCTGAATATCATCCTCTTGTATTCTCAATTGATAATACCCCAAGCGCAAATCTATCTTGGAAAACCAATGCGCTCCCACCAGTTTATCTAACAACTCATCGATTCGAGGTAACAGATAGGTGTTCCGTACCGTCAGTCGGTTGAGCTCTCGATAGTCTATGCATAATCGCAGGGTTCCATTTTTCTTCTTAATGAATAGAACAGGGGCTCCCCGAGGTGATGACCTGGGGCGAACCAACCCTGATTCTACCAACTCTTGCAGCTAAACTCTAAACTCGGCGAGTTCCTTCGGTGCCATTCGGTAAGGAGTCCTGGAGACAGGCTTGCCACCTAGTACTAACTTGATTTGAAAATCTACTTCTCTGTGTGAGGTAATCCTGGCAATTTCTCTAGAAATTCTTCGGGGAAATCGCGCACCACCCGCACATCCTTGATATCCAACACCAACTCCTTCAGCTCAAAGTAAATCATGAAAACTTCATCGCCCTTCAAGTGGGCTTTTAAAGCCTGGACTGAAGATAACATCATACGGGGCGCGAAGTTAATACCTTGAAATATGACCTCCGAATCTCCATGCCTCAACGAGATCCTCTTCTGCGCACAGTCAATCTTCGCATAGTGCTGATCCAGCCATACCATGCCTAAAATGAGGTCAAACTCTGGCATTCCCAAGACTGTGGCAGGGGTGTCGAAGAGCTTTCCTTCAAGAAGAACCTCAAACTCATACTTCACGGTTTCCGTCATCTCCGATCCATCTGGAAGGAGCACCCTTCGAGCAATACCAGTAAAGTATTGCACTCCATATATATCTTTGATGATGTCTTAAGACACAAAAGAGTGCGAGGCACCGGTGTCGAATAACGTATAGGCCGGTTTCCCGCCGACAATTACAGTGCCTAAGTGTCAATAATAATTCTAAAGCTAGGCGTTTAGTATATCTTAAGCAACTTGAGGGTATTAATGAAAATAAAATGACTAACTGTAATCATACCTGCAATCACCTCTTGAGGTTTTCGCTATTGAGTCATGTCCAACGCATACATCTGATCCCGAGCAGGCCCTGGGGTTTCCTCTCCATGGTCCTCATCCTCGACCATGCATGTGCCCCCGCCCTCGAGAAGCTGCTGTAGGGAAAATAAGAGGGGCATTTTCTAATAGTTGTGGGCAGTAGCATCGAACGTGGACCGGTTGGTTGTATTCGAAGCACACATGCTCCTGTCGCCCACCAGGTTGTGGAAATTATTGAGGTGGAGGCAATGCTGGCGGTTGCGAAACCGGGCGCTCCATTCTAAAATTCTGGGGGAAACGTCTGCCACCTCTTCGATATCCTCTTCCTCCTCTATTATCAAATCTCCTTTTATTACTGGGGCCCGCTTCCATCATGCCTTCAGCTCGCCTCTTACCACTTTCCAACTGGTCCGCTTCTAACCTCTTCGTCATGTCAAAAATCTCGGATTGACTAGAGTCCGCTATAAACAAAACGGCTTGCCTCAGGGGGTCTCGCAACCCTTTGTAGAATCGTTTTGCGTATCCTCTATCATCCAACTCATAAGACTCAGCAAATCTAGCCAAGTGCTGAAAATCCCGTTGGTATTCTGTCACCGACTTGGACCCTTGCCTCAGTTACAAAAATCTTTCTTCAAGATTATCCCGAGCGGCCGAGGGAATGAAATGCTCTAAAAAGGCTTCAGAGAATTCACTCCAAATGATATCTGTGTACACCCGTCCTTGAAAAGTGGAGCCCATGATGTAACGCCCCGTTTTTTCAGCGATTATTTTTATTCTCGTTTGGCGTTACGATGACGCGTTTCCGTGGCTTGTGCCATTTGTGGAGTGTGGTTTAGCTCCTTAGAACTGAGTGCCCTATTTTGTAGCCTGTTGGCAAGATCTCCCTAGCAAGCCGAGTCGTTTTGGGTGACCCGGTGTGGCCTCTCGGGGGGATGTTGGTGTTTGTCTTTATTTGGGTATAACTCGAGTTCTGTTCGTCGAAAATTAATTTCGACTTCGCCGTTGTGTTCATAGCGTGGATATTTAGCTACGGTGCGAATTTCGTCGAATTCCGAGGTAGATCGGTTTTCGCGTCGATTTGGTGCTTTATGTAA
This sequence comes from Platanthera zijinensis, assembly GCA_039513925.1. Classification (NCBI taxonomy): domain Eukaryota; kingdom Viridiplantae; phylum Streptophyta; class Magnoliopsida; order Asparagales; family Orchidaceae; genus Platanthera; species Platanthera zijinensis. The sequence goes on from CM077084.1 coordinate 189,989,165, forward strand.
TTTTGTAATTAATTATATTATTATATAATTATATATATATATATAGTTTATGAAAAGGCACGCATCATCTTCTTCCCCGCTTGAAACCGCGGGCCCTGTACGAGAGAACGGAGAAACCGCCTACCCTTCCCTTCGGACGCCGATTCCCGGAGCGTTTGTGGACGGAATTCGATCCCAAGAGTGGATTCGGATTGCTCTCGTCTAGACCTTCATTCCTACGGTAAGAAATTCGATTTTCGTGGAGTTTTGGGAGGATTGGAATTTTCGGTTTTGGAGCTTTCCGCCATTAATGGCCGAGTGTTTTTCTAGGTGTTGCGGCCGTTTTGATCCGTGCGAAGAGGAGGAAAGCAGTCCAAAGCTTCGCTGTGATTTGAGGCAAGTGGTATTCTTGCCCTTGCCAAGTTTTTTTTTATTTTACTTGCTGAAATTGAAATCCCGGTTAGCCCAGGTTAGAGGCCTTGTTGTTCTCATTTTCTTGCTAACTATAGGGCTTAGTTCTTCCTACTGAAACCCCTCTATTTTTGTGATGATTGGAATCCAAATTGTCGGCGTGGAGCTGTTGTTTTCCTTTACTCTGATTGATGCTCTGGTTCGGGTGTAGCCGAAAGGGAGAGTTAGGAGGGGGGTGTGGTTGCCGATTTTCGTTAAGGTATTACTCGAATGATTAGGCATAGTTTGTATAGTAGTGGTGCGCGACGTTGGTAGTTTCCTGCTGCTACTGCAGTTGCGTGGGTCGTGTGCGCGTTCCGGTGTCGTTCGGGAAATTCCAAACGGTACAGGTTAGCCGCGCACGGTCGTTAACCGTTAGGGCGCACGACCACTGGTCGTGTGCCTCTGGTCGTGCGCGTATAACTTTCAGTTTCCAAAGTTCTGTCTCGTAGATCGCACGAGCGCTAGGCAAGCAGTGCGCACGACCACTGATCGTGCGTCACTGATCATGCGCTGACGCTAAGTTTTCTCAGGTTTTCCAGGTTCACTTCGCACGATCATCAGCCGATGAGTGCGCACGACCACTGATCGTGTGTCACTGATCGTGCGCTCTGTATACTTTCTTTTGCTAGGCGAATTTAGCTGGTTTCAAGTGCGGGAGTTTAGATACTCAAGTGACAGGCAACTACTCGAGTTCTGGATCTTCTGCCTTGGTCGTTCGACTATCGTCGAGCTCCGTATTCTTTAGCGGGTTTGTGGGTAGTGACTTTATTTTGGCGGCGAGTGAGGCTAGCTCGCTCAACGCCAAAGTTTAGGTAGGCACTGAGTGGGTTTCACTCAACGCCTAGTCGTGTTGGTTTATTTCAACACACTTCCTTTACCTTGTCTTTCGTTTCTGAGTGGATTTCAAATTGTATTTCTGGGTTTTCCTTGTCGGCCGTTTTTCTTTATTTTCCTAGAGGCCGAATCGTGGGTCGTGGTTAGTAGTGGTGGTTGTAGCTCTTTATGAGGGTGGAGTTGTGTGATATAGCCAAGGCCACCCATGTTTTTTTTCTTGCTCCAGGTACGGGCTGGGCATGTCGGGTGGAAGGTCCCTTGTGTTTTCACGTGTTGACCCTCGAGCTTTTGACTTGGACATGGTGGATTGGGGGACTGCATTTGCCTTCGATCCGGTTCCTCGTTGTTGTTTTTGCTACTATCACTTCCCATAGTTTAGGGTGTTAGAAGTTTCTTCGTTGGTAGTTTGCAGCATTTAGGCTCTTGGCAGCCTAGTAGGCCCTGCAGGATGTGGTTCCTGGGCTGGGTCGTTGCTGTTTCTTTGCACGTTGTGCATTTATTGTGGTCCTATTTTGGACAGTTGTGACTCTTTCTACTGCATGTTTTTCTGGTACTTTTCCCCTTTTGGTTGACTCTTTCATGCAGTTTTACTTTGTTTAGCTTGCTGAGGTATTCTGTTTTCTTTTGGAATACCCCAGGTTCTGAGCCGTAGCCAGTTGGGTGGCTAGTTTGCAGTGGTGGTGTTGGTGGTCTCTTGGACTTTGGAGTTCTGTTTACCTTGTTAGTGAGGTTGTTTTCAGTACTTTCTTACAGACATATATTTGTGCTAGTGGGTTCGTGTCAGGTTGTTGGCGCCCACTGGTAGTTTTTACCTTGTACTAGATATATACTATTGCTGCTACCATTTTCTGGAGATAGTCTACTTGCTCTGAGAAGGTTTTATGCTAGGTTGCTAGTTATTTTTAAACTATAATTATTATTATAAATAAAGCTCATGATCAGCATGTTTTATAAGACGTATTCACTATTTTCCAAATCACGTATAAAGACCGCGTTCTTATATATTATATAAATTAAATGTAGGGTCTTGCATAGCATGAGTGGTTCTCTTGGAACCCTTATGCGCCCCTTAGGATGTTAAACCTAAATAAAGTATTTTTCCGCAGCGTATAAATATAGTTTTTCTTTTGTGGACTAGGTGATCCACTGAGCCGAGGGATACGGTCTCTAAAATACAACTGATTTTCTAATCATTAATCACATGATTTTCTTTCATTAAGTTGGTAGTTGGTTTTGCCTGAGCGTCAGCAGTTATCCCCTGCTTGACGTGGCATCACGACGCGTGTTTTCTCTTACTCTGATAATTCTTAATTCGGAGAAAATGCGGGTTGTGACAGTTGGTATCAGAGGGAGGTTGCTTGACAAGTTAGTTGAGCAACCTTCCTTTGTTCGCTTATTAGTAGTTCAGCATCATGTCATTCACACACCGATATGTCATCAACACGTCTTGGCAAAAGCACGAACACTACACTCATAGAATAACATGAAGTATACGGGGCATATTATGTAGTATGGGATGCATAATATGTGTTCGTATATGGATCCACCATAGGGGCAATATGTGAGGGTTATGTAGTATGGGATGCATAACCTCACCACATAGCTGCGACTAGCACGTTTTCTTTTTCGTTGCATGGAAATGTTATGTAGTATGGGATGCATAACATGTTCATGCGTACGCCGCTCATAACATGCATTAGGGCCTTTTTTTTAGAATGCATAGCACAATCATGCATATCATATCATTGCATAAGCACAACGCGCCGAGCTGAAGATTTGCAGGATGACATATGTACACACATGAGTTTTCAAATTAACATAAATTCATGCATCCGATCTAGGCACAAGAGTTAGTAAGGTGGTGGTTAACCATCCTAGGTTAGGGCATATCATCTAATTTTTGTGAATAAGATTAACTCTCAGAGCAAGTTTAGCAGCTTTAAGTCTATATCTACATATGTATTGTCTGTACTGGTAATCGTTTCTAGTCGTTGGATTTGGATCTGATTTGCGTTGTAATGATTTTTAGGATGGCTAGGCGTCCTGCGACTCGATCGACTCCCCTGTCTGAGGGTGAATCTTCTGGAGCTCAGAATGATGTGGTGATCGAGAGTCTGCGTCAGAGTAGCGAAGCTATGGGCAGGCAGTTGGAGGAGGTGCAAGCCCAGATTCAGTCTTTGGTGGCTGTTGTGGCAGGTCAGGCTCAGGGTGCGCAAGTTCCTGCTGGGGGGTTAGCTGTTCCTCCTCCTCCTGCACCCTTGAGACCTCTAGTGGTGGTGCCAGCAGAGATGGCCTTCATCTCGCAGTTTCAGAGGCTGAGCCCTCCCACTTATGATGGGAAGGCAGATTTCATGGTGATAGACGACTGGCTGATCTTCATGGAGGAGATGTTCTCATACTCAGGGATTGCAGATGATCAGAGGGTGATGTTAGCCACCTATCAGCTTAAAGGGTTGGCTAAGAGTTGGTGGATGAGAGAGAAGGAGAGCTTGGTAGCCGGATGCTCTTGGGAAGTGTTCAAGGAGATGCTGTTGAGGAAGTTCTTACCCTCGGTCGAGCGTGACCGCCTCATGAATGATTTCCTCTATCTGAAGCAAAGGCAGCTCACGGTGGGTGAGTATGAGATAGATTTTAGTAAGTTGAGCCGTTTTGCCCCTGGATTGGTCAGCGTTGAGGCTGATCGAGTTAAGCGATTTCTCGGTGGTTTGAGGAGTGAGGTGCAGCAGTTGGCCAGTGCTTATGGGACAGTGACTTATGCTGGAGTTGTAGAGGCTGCTCTTAAGGTTGAGTCCATTGAGACGGCGAAGAGTAGAGGCCAGCAGTTGAAGAAGGATAAGAGGAAGTTGGTAGAGGAGAAGAAACCCCTGGTACCCGATGCTGTTCCGGGAAAGAGGAGCAGGGTGGTGTGCAGTTTTTGTGGCCGGTCTGGCCATCCTGTCGAGAGCTGTTTCAAGAAGGCGGCAGCTCAGAAGAAGGAGCAGGTTCATGCGATTCAGGGTGCTCCTAAGAGAGATGCCTCCTGTTCTGTTTGTAAGCGATCCGGCCATGATGCGGCCCAGTGTTGGACCAAGGATAAAGTCTGCTTTCAGTGTGGGCAGAAGGGACACATCAAGTCGAGGTGTCCTCTGTTTCAGCCAGCTCTTCCTGCAGTTCCGTTACAGGCTTTACCTCCACCTCAGCGTGTGGACAAGGGAAAAGGGAAGCTGAACGTGATTTCTTCCAAGGAGGCTCAGACTTCGACCCAGGTGATCTCAAGTTAGTTGTTTGTTATTTTTCTTTCTAGCCTGGTAGTTTAGTTGCTAGATTATTTACGGTACTGTTGTGCTAGTTCCTTAGCTTTGTGCGCTCCTATAGGGAAATTTAAGGTGAAGAACCGCTGGGCGCGTGTTCTGTTTGACTCCGGCGCTACCCACTCGTTCGTGGCTAGAGCCTTTGTGGAGCGTCATCGGTTGTCTCTAGATCGTGTTCGGGATTCCTTCCGTGTCAAGTTTCCCTCTGGTCAATCTGTGTTGTCAGATTTGGGTATTTTGGATTGCCCGGTTTTGTTGGGGGATTTTCTTGCGAAGGCGGACCTGAAGATGATTGATCTAGAGGACTTCGATGTCATTTTGGGCATGGACTGGCTCTCTCGGTATGATGCGGTCATTCAGTGCAAAGGAAAGCGCTTGGACTTCATCAGGGACCACGGTCAGCCCGGCAGCGTGTATGCTGATCCGTGTCAGGATTCTCCTGTTCTCTCTGCGGTATGTGTTCAGAGATTGTTTCTTTCTGATTGTTGTGTTTGTTTAGTCTCGGCGGTTGGAACCGTTGTTAGCGTGCCACGCTTGGAAGAGATTCCTATTGTTCGTGGTTTCGCCGATGTTTTTCCTGATGATCTTCCTGGTATCCCTCCTGAGCGGGATGTGGAGTTTGTTATTGATTTGGAGCCGGGTACGCGTCCTATTGCTAAGGCGCCGTACCGGATGGCCCCTCGTGAGTTAGAGGAGTTGCGAATTCAGTTAGATGAGTTGTTGGCTAAAGGTTTTGTCAAGCAGAGTTCGTCGCCTTGGGGTGCTCCTGTTTTGTTCGTAAAGAAGAAAGATGGGTCGATGCGGCTTTGCATCGACTATAGAGACTTGAACAAGGTCACTATTAAGAACAGATACCCTCTGCCGAGGATCGATGATTTATTTGACCAGTTGCGTGGTAGCACGGTGTTCTCCAAGATCGATCTTCGTTCGGGCTATCATCAGCTCAGGATCCGTGAGGCAGATATTCCACGGACTGCGTTTAGGTTGAGGCAAGGACACTTTGAGTTTTTGGTGATGTCGTTTGGTTTGACCAACGCACCATCAGCTTTCATGGACATGATGAATCGGGTACTCAAGGATTTCCTAGACAAGTTCGTGGTGGTCTTCATTGATGACGTGTTGGTTTATTCTCGCAGTGCTGAGGAGCATGAGCAGCATTTGCATTTGTTCCTATCAGAGTTGAGGAACCACAAGTTATTCGCCAAGTTGAGCAAGTGCGAATTTTGGTTGTCTCAGGTTTCTTTTCTAGGCCACGTGGTGAACAAGGATGGGATCTCGGTTGACCCAGAAAAGATTGCAGCAGTGATGGATTGGAGTAGGCCGAATACTCCTAAGGAGATCAGAAGTTTCTTAGGGTTGGTTGGCTATTACAGGAGATTCGTGGAGGGTTTCTCTTCTCTAGCCGCACCTTTGACCAAGCTGACTCAGAAGAATGTGGCTTTTGTTTGGAGCGAGAAGTGCGAAGAAGCTTTCCTGGAGCTAAAGAAGAGATTGTGCACTGCTCCCGTTCTGACCCTTCCTACTGAGGGCGTGGATTATGATGTGTATGTGGATGCTTCGCATATAGGACTGGGATGCGTATTAATGCAGGATGGAAAAGTAATTGCTTATGGGTCAAGTCAGTTGAAGACTCATGAGAAGATTTATCCTACGCATGACCTTGAGTTCGCAGCGGTTATCTATGCGTTGAAGTTATGGAGGCACTTACTTTATGGGGCTCAGTGCAAGATTTTTACTGACCATAAGAGCCTGAAGTACGTGTTCACGCAGAAAGAGTTGAATCTGCGTCAGCGGCGGTGGCTTGAGTATGTGGCGGATTATGATGTAGAAATCCAGTATCATCCGGGCAAGGCCAATGTGGTGGCCGACGCCCTGAGCCGAAAGACGGGAAAGATCTTTAACCTCTCCGCCGATCGGTTAGTTGAGGAGTTCCTCCTTTTGGATATTTCAGTGGGATGCTGTAGTTTGCAGAGTAGCTTGTCAGTGGCAGAGCCGTCCTGGATTTCTTTGACCAGACTGCACCAGAAGGACGACCCGGATCTGTTGCACTTATCCATTAGGACAGAGAAGGGAGAGTTGCCAGATTTTGCAATCGATGATGCGGGTACTTTGAAGTACCGCGGCAGGTTTGCATCCCCGCCGTTGGGGATATTAGAGGTATGATTTGAAGTGAGGCTCATGGTTCCAGCGTTGCCTACCATCCAGGATCTACGAAGATGTACCGTGACTTAAGGCAAATTGTCTGGTGGTATGGTATGAAAGGAGATATAGCCCGATTTGTTGCTGAGTGTCACACTTGCAAGCGTGTGAAGGCCGATCATGGAAGGCCTAGTGGTAAGTTGACTCTGTTAGAGATCCCGACTTGGAAGTGGGAGAGTATATCTATGGACTTCATTACGGGTTTGCCAAAATCCCGGAGAGGATTTGATTCTGTTTGGGTTATAGTGGATAGATTGACGAAGTGTGCTCACTTCGTGCCATATAAGATTGATTACCCGATGAAGAAGATAGCGGAGTTGTACTTGAATGAAGTCATCCGACTCCACGGTGTGCCGGTTAGCATCATTTCTGATCGAGACTCCCGGTTTACTTCTCATTTTTGGCAGAGTCTGCTGGAGGGTTTGGGTACGGATCTGAGGTATTCTACTGCGTACCACCCTCAGACCAATGGGCAGACGGAGCGGGTCAATCAGATTGTAGAGGATATGATCCGGTGCTATATTTTAGACCACGGTGGAGCGTGGGATGAGCGTCTGCGACTCATGGAATTTGCTTATAATAACAGTTATTAGGAAAGTTTGCAAATGGCTCCGTTCGAAGCTTTGTATGGGAGGCGCTGTAGGACTCCGTTGTTTTGGGCCGAGGCTGGTGAGAGGCCGTTGTTGGGTCCTGATGCGCTGGAGGATATGGAAGTCGCCGTGAAGCTTATTCGGGAGAAGCTTCGTTTAGCTCAGGAGAGGTATGAAAAGAACGCCAATCGGCGTAGGTCTGCTTTGGAGTTTTTAGTAGGGGATCATGTATACCTCAAGGTTTCTCCAATGGTTGGTGTGAAGAGATTTGGTAAAAATCGGAAATTGGACCCAAGGTATGTGGGCCCGTTCGAGATTTTGGAGCGGATTGGTGTGTCTGCATATAGATTGGATTTTCCAGCGAACTTCCCTGGTGTTCATAATGTTTTTCATGTTAGCCAATTGCGGAAGTGTGTGCGCAGTAGTGGGCAACTCTTGGATGTTGTGCCCCAGTTGGAGCCCAACCTCTCCTTTGTTGAGGTGCCAGTTCGTATTTTGGATACTCAGGAGCGTGTGGTGCGAAAGAAGTCCATACCGATGGTGAAAGTTCTATGGAAAAATCAGGATTTGGAGAGCGCGACTTGGGAGCTAGAGTCGGCCATGAGGAGGGCGTACCCTCACCTGTTTCGCTGATTTGATCGGTATGTTTCCCTTTGTAACTTCTGTTTGTTACTTTTCCTTCTTTAGTAGGAGGGTTGTGCGTAAAGTTTCGGGACGAAACTTTCTTTTAGGGGGAGTGACTGTAATGCCCCGTTTTTTCAGCGATTATTTTTATTCTCGTTTGGCGTTACGATGACGCGTTTCCGTGGCTTGTGCCATTTGTGGAGTGTGGTTTAGCTCCTTAGAACTGAGTGCCCTATTTTGTAGCCTGTTGGCAAGATCTCCCTAGCAAGCCGAGTCGTTTTGGGTGACCCGGTGTGGCCTCTCGGGGGGATGTTTGTGTTTGGCTTTATTTGGGTATAACTCGAGTTCTGTTCGTCGAAAATTAATTTCGACTTCGCCGTTGTGTTCGTAGCGTGGGTATTTAGCTACGGTGCGAATTTTGTCGAATTCCGAGGTAGATCGGTTTTCGCGTGGATTTGGTGCTTTATGTAATTTTGTAATTAATTATATTATTATATAATTATATATATATATATAGTTTATGAAAAGGCACGCATCATCTTCTTCCCCGCTTGAAACCGCCGGCCCTGTACGAGAGAACGGAGAAAACGCCTACCCTTCCCTTCGGACGCCGATTCCCGGAGCGTTTGTGGACGGAATTCGATCCCGAGAGTGGATTCAGATTGCTCTCGTCTAGACCTTCATTCCTACGGTAAGAAATTCGATTTTCGTGGAGTTTTGGGAGGATTGGAATTTTCGGTTTTGGAGCTTTCCGCCATTAATGGCCGAGTGTTTGTTCTAGGTGTTGCGGCCGTTTTGATCCGTGCGAAGAGGAGGAAAGCAGTCCAAAGCTTCGCTGTGATTTGAGGCAAGTGGTATTCTTGCCCTTGCCAAGTTTTTTTTTTGATTTTACTTGCTGAAATTGAAATCCCGGTTAACCCAGGTTAGAGGCCTTGTTGTTCTCATTTTCTTGCTAACTATAGGGCTTAGTTCTTCCTACTGAAACCCCCCCTATTTTTGTGATGATTGGAATCCAAATTGTCGGCGTGGAGCCGTTGTTTTCCTTTACTCTGATTGATGTTCTGGTTCGGGTGTAGCCGAGAGGGAGAGTTAGGAGGGGGGGTGTGGTTGCCGATTTTCGTTAAGGTATTACTCGAATGATTAGGCATAGTTTGTATAGTAGTGGTGCGCGACGTTGGTAGTTTCCTGCTGCTACTGCAGTTGCGTGGGTCGTGTGCGCGTTCCGGTGTCGTTCGGGAAATTCCAAACGGTACAGGTTAGCCGCGCACGGTCGTTAACCATTAGGGCACACGACCACTGGTCGTGTGCCTCTGGTCGTGCGCGTATAACTTTCAGTTTCCAAAGTTCTGTCTCGTAGATCGCACGAGCGCTGGCAAGCAGTGCGCACGACCACTGATCGTGCGTCACTGATCGTACGCTGACGCTAAGTTTTCTCAGGTTTTCCAGGTTCGCTTCGCACGATCATCAGCCGATGAGTGCGCACAACCACTGATCGTGCGTCACTGATCGTGCGCTCTGTATACTTTCTTTTGCTAGGCGAATTTAGCTGGTTTCGAGTGCGGGAGTTTAGATACTCAAGTGACAGGCAACTGCTCGAGTTCTGGATCTTCTGCCTTGGTCGTTCGACTATCGTCGAGCTCCGTATTCTTTAGCGGGTTTGTGGGTAGTGACTTTATTTTGGCGGCGAGTGATGCTAGCTCGCTCAACGCCAAAGTTTAGGTAGGCACTGAGTTGGTTTCACTCAACGCCTAGTCGTGTTGGTTTATTTCAACACTCTTCCTTTACCTTGTCTTTTGTTTCCGAGTGGATTTCCAGTTGTATTTCTGGGTTTTCCTTGTCGGCCGTTTTTCTTTATTTTCCTAGAGGCCGAATCGTGGGTCGTGGTTAGTAGTGGTGGTTGTAGCTCTTTATGGGGGTGGAGTTGTGTGATATAGCCAAGGCCACCCATGTTTTTTTTTCTTGCTCCAGGTACGGGTTGGGCATGTCGGGTGGAAGGTCCCTTGTGTTTTCACGTGTTGACCCTCGAGCTTTTGACTTGGACATGGTGGATTGGGGGACTGCGTTTGCCTTCGATCCGGTTCCTCGTTGTTGTTTTTGCTACTATCACTTCCCACAGTTTAGGGTGTTAGAAGTTTCTTCGTTGGTAGTTTGCAGCATTCAGGCTCTTGGCAGCCTAGTAGGCCCTACAGGATGTGGTTCCTGGGCTGGGTCATTGCTGTTTCTTTGCACGTTGTGCATTTATTGTGGTCCTGTTTTGGACAGTTGTGACTCTTTCTACTGCATGTTTTTCTGGTACTTTTCCCCTTTTGGTTGACTCTTTCATGCAGTTTTACTTTGTTTAGCTTGCTGAGGTATTCTGTTTTATTTTGGAATACCCCAGGTTCTGAGCCGTAGCCAGTTGGGTGGCTAGTTTGCAGTGGTGGTGTTGGTGGTCTCTTGGACTTTGGAGTTCTGTTTACCTTGTTAGTGAGGTTGTTTTCAGTACTTTCTTACAGACATATATTTGTGCTAGTGGGTTCGTGTCAGGTTGTTGGCGCCCACTGGTAGTTTTTACCTTGTACTAGATATATACTATTGCTGCTACCATTTTCTGGAGATAGTCTACTTGCTCTGAGAAGGTTTTATGCTAGGTTGCTAGTTATTTTTAAACTATAATTATTATTATAAATAAAGCTCATGATCAGCATGTTTTATAAGACGTATTCACTATTTTCCAAATCACGTATAAAGACCGCGTTCTTATATATTATATAAATTAAATGTAGGGTCTTGCATAGCATGAGTGGTTCTCTTGGAACCCTTATGCGCCCCTTAGGATGTTAAACCTAAATAAAGTATTTTTCCGCAGCATATAAATATAGTTTTTCTATTGTGGACTAGGTGATCCACTGAGCCGAGGGATACGGTCTCTAAAATACAACTGATTTTCTAATCATTAATCGCATGATTTTCTTTCATTAAGTTGGTAGTTGGTTTTGCCTGAGCGTCAGCAGTTATCCCCTGCTTGACGTGGCATCACGACGCGTGTTTTCTCTTACTCTGATAATTCTTAATTCGGAGAAAATGCGGGTTGTGACACATGAGGGACTTCCACCACCTTTTGGCGTGCAACTCTAAGAGTTTAACTACAAGGGTCACCGCCATGTTGTTTGGGCACCTTATTTCTGCCAATAATTCTTGTACAGTGTCGAGCCATTCTTCCGTACGCATTGCCGACTCCGTCCCAAGGTAAGCAGGAGGGGAGAGAGCTCGGAAAGTGCTTAACCAAGTGGATCCCGGACCCTGCTGTTGTACAGGAGCTTGCTAGGATTGGGACCTGAAGGCATCCATGATAGCTGTGAGCATCTGCCCCATCTCAGATTGTTGGAATTGTGTAGGAACGGACGGGGTGGGGGTGCCCCTAATCGGCTCAACATGTATTGGGATCTACACGTAAGGTGAAAACTTAAGGTTAGGTCGGATAATCTAAGGTCAAAGATGGACAAACTTAGTGTGAATTATATATGGGCACACCACTGCTTCCGCTAAGTCAATTTGTCCCCAAACAGACTAATTGAACGGGGGTGGCACCATTGTTAAATGACTTCTTCAGTTCAGGATCGGAGCAAGCTGAAACCATTTGTAAGACCCCACTCCCAAAACATAGAACACGGCATGAGAGGGGTCTTATTCCCAGAACAGCCGTCTCGCGGTAGCACTAACACTCGGGCTAGTCAGTACCACAAGACACCTATTCTGTCGGCTACAACCAATATCATTCATTGCTAACCTAACAAGAAAATAGAATAAAAGTCAAATCCACACCAAGCATATAGTCCATAATATAACAACAGTAGAGAAGCTACAACAAGCTTCTAATATCAGAGTACATAAATAGATTTCCCAAAAAGGGTACAACAAAAGGCTCTCACACTCACATTAATAACTGACGGTAGCGACGGTTCCGTCCCCTCAGGCCCTGTCGTCCTGGCCTGGCTGTCTGGCTACATAACCTGCTGCTCCACCTGCGGGGTTTCCTCCTAAAAAGGAAGACTTAGCAACCGTTAGTCATAAAGACTAAGTGGCTTCACATCCGCTCCCCCGGCAACTCCTCAGCACCGGGCGAAGAAAGGAACAGGGTACAATATATCTAAATCATAGGTACAAGCAGGTGGTATATCACTATGTATATAAAGCAGTATATAAACAAGTAACATGTAGTTCTAGCATTTCTACCATCTACAACAGCATATGAGAAATGATATAACAAAAGGTAACTAACCTTATATGAATGCCCACACAAACATATAAGTTGAGGATCGTTCAGCAGTAAGTAACTCATCGTATAGGAGTGCCCATACAAACTTATACGATGAGGATCTTGTGTATGTAATGAGGTGTAATGGTATGTATGCAATGCAATGACTCACCCATGTTCACGCACATGCAAACGCTATGTCGACACAGACTTGCAGTTGCCACTTTTCGAACAGGTAGCTAGCCTCTCAGGCGTCATCCGTCGTGGCCAACGGTGACAGTAGAGTGGGCATCTCCACTACTAGGCTGGTCTCCACACTACCTAGCCTAGGACTTTGTATGCCTCAACACTAAGAACACAATAGCGGAACTCACATGCGTACTACGGTTCAGCGAGTGTCTCGGGTAGACGTGCACCGAGATCCTAGCCCCGAATTGGCCTAAGGTGTGATACGGAAGAAGCATCAGAAATTAGCACAAGGACAAGGCCCAACCGTTCACTTGGCATGGAAGGAGCCTCGGGACATGAACACCGAGGACCAAGCCCAACCGCCCAAGGTATAGATGTCAACTCCCATCGGTGTGACGATTGGCGTGCCCGTAGACATGCCACACTATCCTTAACCCGGGATTAAGACACCGCGTGTCAACTCACACCACATGCATTATATCCACATTGTGATACGGAAAGAGCCTCGGAAATGAGCACGATGACCAAGCCCAACCGACCACTTGGCACGGAAGGAGCCTCGGGACATGAACACCGAGGACCAAGCCCAACCGTCCAATTTATGACTCTTCTCATGACACAACCAACATTTATTCTACCAACCTAATCACTCGTGAGCACATGAGTTACTCATCTGATAATCAGCACACAAGTTCATATCAATCAACACTGGGCAATTAACCAAGCTCTAGTAATCATTGTTGTTAAATGACTAAATAGCATTCGTTCACTAATCCCCACCAAGTTGTTTCGCTCAACCACATATCATTCACCCTTTGTTTATGTGGGGTCTATTCCAATACTATCATCATGCATTGAATTATCATAGTGAACATATAATGATTCGCCTACAGCTTAATGTCGGATTATTACAAGACCTTCTCCGAGTCCCAATCCATTTATATAACTAACCCAGGAATTCAGGTGCAGAATCCTATTGGATAGCAACCTCAACCGAAGGTTCCCATGGCTACAGGAATCAGTGAGTGCGTGTAACACCTCGATGGAAAGGTATTTCCATGGGCTACAACTTTCATGTTAAGTCCGTAACCCAGATCGGACTGTATCCGACATGAAATTGGCTCCAAAGCCTACTGCGTACAGAATACAATTTCTGCACGCTTAGTCTGATAGCTCTCTACTTCGATCAGACATTCCCGTGGCTACAGATTTCACCCGAAGGCGTGTAACCACTCGTTGGAAAGGCAATTCTAAGGGATATGACTCTCGTGCTTAGTCTAAATCCCATATTTGACCATATCTTGCCTGAAGATAGCCAAGAAGGTCGCTGCGTATAGAACACAGATTTCTGTATGCATCTTGAGGAGAAATGAACGGCATCGGTTCATCTTCCTCCTCAAGCTAATCCTCAACAAATCACAACCTGAAGTTCCTCCACCCTTATTCACCCTATTAAGGCCATTCATCTTCACGAATCAACCCCCATCATCACTTTGAAGAAGGGGAGGTTGAAGATGACTTAACATTAGAACACAAGTTCTAGAAAAGCCCTCATAGAAACCTTCATCTCACACCTCAAGAATCATTTGAGTTGATGTCTTGCCTAAGAATAACTATGGATCTAGCACCAAGGGGAGGGGGGAAGCTCACCTCATTTCCAGCGGTTCCGCCATTTCCGACCATGGATCTTGTCATCTTTCTCGTTGGCATCGTTTTTCCCTTGACTGTGGTGGCGTTTCCTCACGAGGTTGGTTGGCTCCAGCAAGATCTATCTCCTTCAGAAGTTCCTCTCAAGAAAATAGGGTTTGGAAGAGAATAAGATGGCTAGAGTTTCATTTTTCTCTTTTATATAGAAGTGACACAGGTAGGGACACGGTCATGTCCTTACCCGTGTTCTGCTCTAGAGAAACATCATCAATGGTTTGACTGCCATTTCGTGCTCATACACGGGTACTGACACGCCTGTGTCTGTACTCGTGTCCAGGTGACACGCCCGTGTTTTTACCCGAGTCGATACTCGTGTCCTACTCAGGGCACTTCTTGTTTTTCTTGTCTTGGAGCACAGTGGTAGGGACACGCCTGTGTCTTTACCCCTGTCCTTCTCTGGTCAGCCATGTCTGCCACTCAAAGCCATTCCACTCAAATGCATGACACTCAATTCCACGACACACGGGTAGGGACATGCCCGTGTCTCTACCTGTGTCCTCCTCAGGACAGTCCATTCAATGTCATGCCACTCAAAGCTATTGTACTCAACGCCACGGAACACGGGTAGGGAAAAGCCCGTGTCCCTACCCGTGTCATACTTAACACAGGTACTCAACTTATTTCCTTTTTCCCATGAGTGCACGCCTGATCGCCTGCACTCTCTGAGCCTAAATCAGCTCTCCTGACTAAAAAGCGTGCACAAGGGGCCTAGCGCGAATCAGTTCGTTACAGAAGCAGTGTCTGATACCTTCCTTCTCACAGAACTCTTGTATAAGAAGAGACTCAAACTCAGTACCATGATCACTTCTGATCAATGCAACTGGAGTAGAGTACTCAATCTGTATGGTCTTGAGAAAATCTGTAAGAACCTTGATGTTATCTAACTTAGATCTAAGAAAGAACACCAAAGTGAATCTTGAGAAGTCATCTACAATAATTAAAGTATAGGATTTCCCTCCTAGGCTTTGTACAACAATAGGGCCAAAACGTTTGATATGTAGTAAGTACAAGATCCTAGGTGAATCACATTTATTTACAGATTTAAACCTACATTTAGTTTTCTTTCCTAATTGACAAGCCCTGTAGAGGCCTTTCTTTTTGTAGGGACCAGAAGGCAATCCTCTAACAAGGTTGTACTTAGTTAACTTAGTAATGTTTTTCAGATGTACATGTCCTAGTCTTTTATACCACAAATCATTTTGATTGATAACCTGATTAAAAAGACAAATATCTGAAATAGCTGATTGAAAATCTACTATGTATATGTTGCCTTGTCTATTTCCAATTAAAATAGTTTTGTTTTCTTTAGAAGAAATAATACAAGAGCTTGAGTTAAAAGATACCTTATAACCTTCATCACATAATTGACTTCTGGAGATGAGGCTATGTTTTAGTCCACTTACATATGCAATCTTTTTGAAGGTTACTGCCCCAACCATGACTTCTCCAAATCCTTTAGTCTGGCCACAATTGGAGTCACCAAAGATCACCTTTGGTCCCAGCTTGGAATTGTAATTTTTTAAGTTTTCCTTACTGCCAGTCATATGCTTAGAGCATCCACTATCCCGATACCATTGTTGTTTAAAAGCTGGATAGCTCTTCACCTGTAATAATAGGAATTAGTTGTTCTTGACCCAGGTTACCTTGGGTCCTTATTGATCAACATAACTAAAGCTGGAAATATAAGAATATTCAGGTTGATTTTTGTAACCTAAGGGATGATATCTTCTAGGTGGAATTATCCATTAGTTAAAAGAATAAATGTTTTGTCTTTGTTGATTAAAAGTCCTGTTAGAATTAAAGTTTCTGTTATTACAAATTGGGGTCGACGAATTCTGGTATGTTCTTCGATCTGACGTTGACGAATGGGGATGAGTTCGTCGAAATCCACTCAGAGAATGAAAGTATTCATTTTCTGGGCCCCAATTTCGTCGATCTCTGGTCGACGAACCATACTGATTTCGTCGATCGCAGTTCAGAGAATAGTTATAATAGAAGTTTGCGTTCATAGTTCGTCGACTTGAGCTCAATAAACTGTACACATTTCGTTGATCTGAGATTGTTGAAATCTACTGAACGTAGTTCTAGTTAAAATTTTTCTTACTCTTTCTCTTTTTCTTATTCTTGTGTTTAAGTTCTATTTGATTAACATTGTTATCTTCTATTTTCTCTTTACCCTTTTCAGAGACAAATTTTATAGGGGTTGTTAATATGTTCTTCTGAATAAGTTGGGGTTGGCTTAATGAAGCACCTAATCCCAGATTGCCATTGAGTCTGGCATTCACTGTGCTTGTGATGTTCATCTGCTTGATACTTCTCCCATTCAGGGATTTTTCAAGTTGTCTAGCCTCAGATAATTCAGTCTTTAATTTAATGATTTGATCATTTGCTAGAGTGTTTTCATCTTTTAACTTATTATTTTCGGAAAGTAGGTTTTCTTATTCATTTAATTTCTCTCTAAGTTGCTTAATCTCTTTTTCAGAATTTATTAAATCAAAATATAAGGACTTGAATTAAGTTTGAAATTCTTCTGAACCAAAATCAAAAGAAGATAATACCTGATCCTCTTCAGATAGAGGTTCGTCAGTATCTGATTGGTCAGCTCCAGAATGGGTGCTTGATGCATCAATGGCCATCAAGAATATCTCCTTGGCCTTTACTTCCTCTCCATCTTCACTGGAGCTGGAAGATGAAGATTCTTCTTCTGTTTCACTGCAGGTTTCAGCAATAAAACCATTCTCCTTCCTTTTATGCTTGCTGGAGGGGGGCTTATTGTAATGTTGTTTCCATGTTTCATTTTCTCTTGTCCTCTCCTTCTTTTGGTTCTCTGGACACTCTGAGATGAAGTGTCCAGGCTTCTTGCAGCCAAAACAAACAACTTCTTTAGTTGGTGTTTTGTCATACCTGGGCTTGTCATCTTGCCTTGATGACTTTCTTCTGAAATCTTTCTTGACCATTTTGTAGAATCTCTTGGCTAAGAGACTCGGGAACTCTTCATTAAATGTTGGGCCTATTGATTCTTCAGTTGCCTTGAATGAAATATTTTTCTCCTTTCTGCCTGATGAAGGAGTCTTCTATTCTGCAGCATCTCTGGACTATATCAGTTGCTCATAAGACTTGAGCTTTCCCAGTAGAGATTCGGTGGAAAACTCATTTAGACTCTAGCTTCCTTAATAGGCCAGATTCTTGAATCCCATGAGCTGGGGAAGCACATGAGGATTTTATCATTCACTTCTATAAGGGTGATTTCTTTGTCCAAAGTCTTTAGCTCATTAATTATTATGCTCAGTCTATTATACATGTCACCAATAAACTCTGATTCATCCTTCTTAAAATTCTCATATTAAGAGATGAGGTTGGATCTCCTATCCTTTCTCTCATTAGTAGAACTAGAAACCATCTGGTTAAGTGAGTCCCATATTACCTTGGTTGATGTGCATTCAGCCACCTTCTGGAAAATGTCATCAGACATTGCCTGAGCCAGAATATTCATGGCCTTTGCATCAGCTATCTTAGCTTTTTCTGTGCATCTATCCACTCAAATGGTGGAACAGCATGTGTGTTGGAGCTAGTAGTAGTTGTTGTCACTTGAACAGGTGGTCCTGTAAAGATAGAATTAAAGATGTCCTCATCAATATTGTTTATATACAATTTGATTCTTGCCTTCCAGATAGCAAACTTATTTAAGTTGCAAACTAGAGGTATGGTGCTTGCATAGTCTTTGTTTTGTGCCATTATATGATAATAGAAAAACTAAGAAAGGAGGAAATCTGATCTAACAAGGATCTAGGTTCAAGTGTTAGCTTGTACAACCAAAGAAACGCCCCTCTGATACCAATTGAAAGATGGGGGTTAGACCTGATTTACTCTAGAGGGGGGGGGGGTGAATAGAGTATTAAAACTTTTGGCGGTTTTTAATATGTATGTCAGAGTTGAAAATAGGTGATACCAATAGTATAGAAAGAAATAGAAAATAGGTTAAACTATTCTATCTATCACAACACATAAAGAACATAAAGAGAATGAACCTAGGCTCAACTAGGCTGGGAAATAGCTTGAAGAGGGAGGGTGTAGCATCAATGGCCATTAATGTTCATGAAGGTGACTTTTCAGCCATGGCTTGGGGGGGTGAACCTAGGCTCAACTAGGCTGGGAAATGGCTGGAAACTCCTCCTCTCCCCTAGGGGAGTTGAATCTAGACATTAATGGGGGACTTGAGGGGCTTCATCTTCCCCACCATTGATGACATCTCTCTCTCTCTCTTTCCCTCTCCTCCATTTAAGGGAAAAATGAAGCTTTATCTCTCCTAGTCATCACCTCAAGGAATTGAGTGGAATTTTTAGTAAATTCCTGCCTCCTAAAGCTAATGGGCCACACTAGTTAAGCATAGCCTAAGTGAGTTAGGCTTGGTTTGGTCCACTTAGCCTAATTTGACCTAATCTTAAGGTTAAGTTGATCTTGGTCAAATTGACCTTTTAGGTTGACCCCAATGGGCCCTTGGTGACCCATTGGCCTCCCCTAATGTCTAGGTGGGGTTGGGTAGGGTTGGCTTGGCACCTTGGAGGCCACTTGACCCTTAATTATGGCACTTTGACCATTTTAGTGCTAGGGTTGACTTCGGTCAACTTGTTCGTTTTGTTGACCTCAATGGGTCCTTGGTGACCCATTTGCCTCCCCTAGGGTTAGGGTTGACATTGTGGGGTCATGGAGTTAAGGTGAAACCCTATAGTCAAACCCTAGGACTAGTGACTGGGTTGAGCTATTTGCAAACAAAGTTGATATCCACCTCCATGCCTTAGCTCACTTGGGTCTAGTTGTTTGAGGGATGTTATAATTATACTAATAGGGGAAAGCTGTATAGCTCCCTAGAATGGGCTAAGCAAGAAAGAAATGAAGAAACCAGGAGAAAATTCAAAAGAGACAAGAAGATAGGTGCAGTGCCACCAAATGCTCTAGAGCTAAGCAAATACTTCTCAAAGCCCTATAGCTACTTTGAAAGACAGAAGAATGAGAAGACTGATGCTGATGAAAAGGCTGTTAAGAAACCCTATAGGGGCATAGTCATTAAGGAACCTAAAACTTGAAATGTTTTTGTATTACTTAAGGGATTTAGGATTGTGAACATTATTATAAGCATACTATTTGTTTAAACCTATTACTTTAAATGATAATCAAATTTTTGATTATGTGTCAATTATTGCTCTTGTCTGCTGTGAATGTTTATCTTCTTTATATGGTAGTGTATATCATTGACTAGTGTTCTGACTTCTTTAAATAGGGGGGGATTGTTGGGTACATTGATTACAAAGTCCTAGATTTTAAGAAGGCCCATAGATCAATGGTATACACATAATAGTTCTGATATATTATTCAAAGTTCATTGTTTGCAGTTTGTATATTGTTGCATTGATTATAGAGGTTGTTTGGGTCACAATGATAGTGGGACTCAAGATAGGATGTTGGATAAGCAGAAAATTGGCTAAGTCTAGAAGCATTGATGGAACTCTGTTCACTTAATGTCAGAAGGTTAAAAGTGTTGACAGAACACCATGCAATCAAAGCCTCGGTGTTTCTGTGTTGAAATCTGTCTAAGGACAGAAGCGTTGAGTTAAGGTAATTCACTCATCGTCCAATCAAAAGGATTTTTTGTTAAGTAGAGAAGCGTTGAGTGAAGAAGGATCACTCAATGCCTCATCAAGAAGTCAACAAAGACCAGAAGCGTTGAGTGTAGAAGCTTCACTCAACGCTTTTATACAAGAAAATTCTATTAAGTCCAACAGCATTGAGTGATGAAGGCTCACGCAACGCCTTATCAGTTAGGCTGTAAAAGTCAAATGTGTTGAGTGATTAAGGTTCACTCAACACCTCAGGTAACAAAATTTCTGCCAAGTTCTTTTGCGCGAAGTCCCTTGACTGCACTCAATGTCTATGCAGATTGACTAAAAATTATTATTTCCACAAGCACGTCATGCTGTTGTCATCCAAAATTCAAATGTTGCGGGACTTGCGGTCTAGATGACAAAAGGCATCGTATGACTTTAGTACATCAATAAATGCAAAATATATTTTATAGTTAACTATTTTGGCTGGTCCATACAACTCATAGAACCGTTGGTCGGTAAGTCATAAACAGATCTTTTCGAGAAATCAAAAAGAAGCTTTTTGGTCATCATCTTCATCTCCATCAAGCAAGAAAATCCTTTACACTGGGATTAATAAGAAGGTCTATGAGATTCAGACCAAGGCTAGCTGTTTGAAGAAATCAATAACTGAAAAATAATCCATTAATCTTCAATAGCAAGAACAGAGAACTTGTTCTTTATACAAGAAGGAGAAGCAGAGTAAACTCAAGGGGCTGTTCATTTTCAAGGCCTCTTCACTTAACACTTGCACATCAAAAGGCTTAGAGAAACAGAGCTCTGTAGTTGGCTTATTAGTACAAGCAGATTAAACTCAAAGATTTATAATCTTACGTCTGTGAAGAAGTTAGGACTGAGCATTCTCAGTTCAGGAAGAAGAAGACTCAGAAAACATTCCCTCTGAAGTCAATTATCATCAAATGTTTACTCTTTCAATAAGATAATTATTGATCTGAGTTGTAAGCCTAAAATATAAAGGATGAATTGTAGGATCCTGGTGTGGATCTGAGGTAGGGAATGGGTGCCTGAGGTAGGATCTTGTCGAGATTTGAGATAGGAGATTGATTATCTCTGAGAGTAGGGATATCCTCCTAACCTGAGTTGTAGGGCTTCCTCATAAGCTTGAGGTAGGTGATCTGGAGGGTCACTGAGTTGTAGGAGTGGAGATTACTCTAAGTGAGTAGGGTTGTTTCATGAGGTAGGGCTTGGAGGAAGCCTGAGAGATCCCGAGGGATCTGTGTTGTAAGCTCTTTGAGGCAAGTTTGGAGAAGATTGTCTTGTGTAATATACTGTTGGAAAGGTGGGAGGGAAAGTGGATGTACCCATACCTTGCGAAACCACTATAAAATTAGGTGAGTTGTTCTTATTCTTGAAAGCTAACATAATAGTCATACACACAACTCACCAAAGTCAAAGGTTGTTCAAAAAGACTAGAAGACCTATTCACCCCTCCCCCTCTAGGTGTATAGCTACTCTTGAAACAAAGACTTTCACTCCCATCCTCTTTCTTCAACTACTGGGTATCATTAGTTTCATCCCATGAATTTGGTGTTCGTCATCTCTCATAGAGTGCTATGAATTGAGCCATAAGAATGATCTCCTAAAAGCTATTGTTGTACGTGAACTATATAATAAAGAGGTGTAAAAACATATCTCACGACCCGACAAAAGAGATTCTTATTATGGCTTCGTTTGGCGTGGCATTTTTGCTCTTGTGAGTTTAGAGAAAAAACTCCATCGAGATAGAATGCATATTTTGTTTAACCACGATTATGATCGTCACTAAGAAAAGATTACTAGTTTTGAACATAAAAGCTCTTGAAATTTCTTAGGTGAGATCGGGCGTTCACAAACAATGGTTCACAACAACCGTGTTCATGACCGCCACAGCCATGCGAAACAAAGCCTAAAATCATCCTTTATCTCACCTCTTTTGCTATAAGTTAATTCTTACTCCATATTACTCTTTTGAAGGAAATTTAGCCTATGACAGCTAAAAATTTGGTTGGAAATGGAAATTAAGATCAAATTCATTTAGAGTTTGCTCGGATCATTGGTTTTGGTTTTGAAGAATTGGAATTTGGTAAAAATCAAAACAATAGGTTTTGATTTTCCTGAATTCTAATTTTGTTGTTCGCTTGCAGAAAGATTTAGAGATACAGGAATTGGAATTAGGAAATTTTATTGTTCGGATACAGGTTGGAGTTTATTTACAAGAATTGCGATCTCCTCATTTCAGCAAGAACAGCATCCCTAGTAAGAAACTATAATAGCAAGAAGAGAGTGTATAACTATTGACTAACACAAATCAAAAGGCTGAAATTTACAAATTCATCCATCAACATAAGTAATAAGAAAACATGGAGGAAAACGACCAAAGAAGAAGTTACAAATAGCGATCTCCTAATTTTTTTTACTACTTATTTTTCCCAGAACTTCCACTTAATCCTGTCACTTGATCTTCTCGATTCGCTGGCTGAGCTGCTCCATGTGAACGACAAGCCTCGTGATTGCAAATAGGAGACAATTGAGGAGAAGTGTAGTCAAAATTTCTAGAGAGGAAGGAATGGCTTTGAAGACTCGTCATTTAATGCCCTAAAATTCCTGAAAACAACAGGAAGTTTGTCACTGGAGGTTACTGCCAAGCAGTAGAGCTAGTGTTGGAGGTAGCCAGCTAATTTAAGCCACCAGAATCTCTAGTTGGTACCACTCGGCGGTATTGTGATACTGTATGGCAATAGCTAATGAAATAATTCGACATTTTCCCCTGGACGGTACCGCCCGGTCATAGATTTAACGTTGGCAGTAGTGTGCAACGTGTTGGATAAGGTTGAGGCGGTCTTTGGGTGGCAAAACGATACCAATTGGGCAGCCACAGCCTAAGTTACCGTGTGGAGGTAGCTTTTGATAAAAGCTTGAGATGAGAAATATTTTTCATTTCTCTCTCTCTCTCTCTCTCTCTCTCTCTTTCTTTTGGATCTTGAGATAGAAGAAGGAAAGAGAAGGATAGAAGAGCAAGGGCATGGCCAATCCACTCCTGACAGGAAGTTGTGAAGGCATTCTTATGGTTGGATTTGCGAGCTGAAGCCAGATCCATGGAGAGGAAGGCGTTGTGACCGTTTACATCTGGATCAACTATGATTTCATGGCTCCTACACGATCGAGAAGGGTAACGATCTTCCTCCTTGGACAAGTGAAGTCCTTATTTGTCATGTAAATGGAAATCCTCACCAATTGTTGACGAACGAGAGATTTCCAACGGTTTGATCATTGTTATCCCCAGTATGAAACTTACATATAAAATCTGAAATCAAAGTATGGAATAGGCATGTTGTGTGAATCCCATCCGAACAAGTTGGTCTGTATTGGTGATGATTCATTTGCATGCCGGAGAACACTCAGTGGTTAAACGTATAGTTTACGAAGTCATGGGGTATGCATGATGCTACAGTAAGAGTACTGGAGTTTGTCTCTAGGAAAACACCCAAATTGGCGAAAGAAGTGATATTATGTTCCCTATCGCAACGGTAGTGCTATCGCTGGTGGTAGCTCCCAGAGAGCTAATGATTGTAGTTGTGAAGTCTGTGCCCACGAGATAAGGTAGGTAGCATGTTAATCTAAGAGCATGGAGTGCCCAGCTGTGGTGTCGTAAGAGCCAGCATTGGACATAACTCAGTTTTATATATTTTATACGGGAAAGGAGAAGACACCCTCGACTTGTAGACCATTGTGTGGTATGGAGATTTGGGCAACGAGAAAGGGCTGATCTGTACCTGTTCTATGTCGCTTGACTAGACGTCCTAAAGTAACTGGTGCGGTCAGTGGAATAGGAGAGGGTCATTGGCATTAAGCATGACCAAAAATGCTCAAAGTTGGACCACTATGTCTAGGACTGTGTATGGTGGTGGGCCAGGGAAAGTCCAGAATACCGGAAATGTGCCATGAATGCACGGGACGTGTGGCCGTGCGAGCCAATGTTTGTGGTGAATGTTTCTTAAATCACATGTTCTGATGCCAAAATAGATATATACTGCTGTTTGTAGGGAAGAAGCATTGCCACCCCGAGTGACAGGTGGGGTTGTTATAACTTGGTCTGCTAATGCTGACCATTGCCTTATTTTGCCACATCTTTATGGGTTGTGCTTGTGCAGGTGCGGGAGAGGAAGTAAAAAATAACGGGTTGAAGTCCCTGATGATATAAGGGTTGGCCCTCGAAGGCCAAAAGGCAAATTTTTTACTATTTTCATGTGTGGTCGGCTTGTGTGCTAATGTATATGATATGCATTTGTGAAGATAACAGTTAAAAGGCCTTAATGCCAAAACATTTGGTATTTTTAATATCATTCCTTTGTGTTGTTTGTGGACATTCCTTTGGTTGGGTTCCAAGAGCATTTAAATACTACTACTATAATACACTCTGAGTTAGGATGCGTGAATGTTATGGTTTCAATGAGTAACTCCACTGACTGTTTGTGGAAGATGGCGTGGGGCCCGGGCCGGACATTCTATTATATTCTTCATGACAGATGGGGGTATTACAATGTAGTATCAGCTTCTAGTGTCAGTCTTTCTTATTCTAATTCGTGATCGAATTCTTTTAAGGGGTGGTTAGCATATGTATGTTTGCTACCGTTTCAACATGAAAGAATTCATTAATGTCCACTTAGGAATGATAATAAACATGTTTGAGGAACCTGCGTGTTCCTATAATTTCTTTTTGCAATATTTTATGTTGCTTAGTAGTTTGTTTCACGATTATAGGCGGCTAGAAGTGGTGTGGGGCAGTCTGAACCCAGCGTTTTGTGGAGAGTAATACACCTACTGAGGTGCCTACACCTCCTCCTTCTTCTTAAATTATATGGTTGGTTGTTGAAGCTGTGTTCCCATTGATCAATGCGCGACTAGAGGGCAAGTATAACCTTCTATCCCTGGGGTGGCCCAAGAGTTGGTGTGCGTAGTTGAGTATGTGGTAGTGAGATAAGTTGTCGTTGATCAAGTGGCCGCAAAGTGATTGATGGAAAAGCAATTAAAACTTGTTATGAGTTTCAACCCTTCTGTGTTTCCGGGTACTTGAACCCCAACACAAGACGAATATTGTCTCTTGAGAGTAAAGAGAACCTTGACAGCAACAAAAATGGAGGAGTGGCAGAAAGTCACAATAGATACCTTCCTATTAGATGGAGGTACGAGGCTATGGTAGGATGAGTTGGAGCTACACAAATTTGCTGGTAGGCCATAAATTGAGATGTCGATGGAGGAGTTCTCGAGGCTTTTTCAAGCGAGGTATCTTCAATCTACACAACAAATTGTAATGGAAAAATTGTTATAGAGGTTAACTCAGGGCGAGAGTTCTGCGGATGAATACTTGCATGAGTTTACAAGGTTGGGGCAGTATGCATGCTTTACATTTGCAGATGAGGAACAGAAGACCAACTAGTTATATGAGGACAGTGATAAGATCTGAGGTTGCTTCTCTTAGGTCCGATGACATAGGGTTTTCTGACATTGGTCAATACAGCCCGATCCCAGGAGCAAGATATGTGGCTCGCATAGTGTAAGAATGACTTGGCGGTAAAGAAGACATAGTTTAAAGTGTCGAGTTCAGCGAGGTCTGGACAAGGAAGGTGGAGTAAGAAGGCTAAGTCTGTGGGACCAGCTTCTTCTACTATTTCTAAAGTGAAGACAAGGCAAAGTCTGCTCGCTTGTTACACGTGTGGAAGGTGGGACATTTGGCTCGTAATTGTTGGAGTGGTCGTCCAAAGTTTGAAAGAAAGACTGGGTGTGTCGTATGCTGAAAAAGGAAAGGTGGTGGAGTCAACTATATCCCAAGCTCAGTACCGAGTATACAATCTTGGCCAACAAGATTCCATTAAATAAAGTGATGTGGTGATAGGTATGAGTTAAGATATAGTTTTTATTACTTTTTATACTTGTTATCTTGGGCATTACATAACTTGTTTGAATTAAGCTTTGTACTGGTTTAGGATTATCTAGCGAGGGAACTGTTCGAATACAAGAGTCTCTCATTCCTTTTTATCTAAGTACTTTATGGTGTGTATCAGAGTGCCTTCATTTGTATAGACAGATAGAGTGAATGTGTTGCTGCCTAACGGGTGCTTGATGCGCTCAGATAGAGCCTACTGTATTAAGGTGCTGATAGGAAATCATGATTTTTATTTTGAAACATATGTTCTTCCAATATCTAAGTTTGATGTGATCTTTGGTATGGACTGGCTCTTAGAGCAGCGTGCCTGTATTGATTGTAGCTCAAACAAAGTCATACAAGGGCAAAACACCGAACGGAAGACTACGTTTGAAGGTATGTAAGAATCGAGCAATATATTGATGCCTGTTCTCCAAGTAAACAAGGCAGTTCGGAAGGGCGCGGAATTATTCTTCACGATGTTTGAGTCAATAGAGCCGAAGCCAGTTTGAGTGACGTTCCTATTGTATCGAAGTTTACATATGTGTTTCCTAAGGATCTCCCTAGACTTCTTCCCCAATGAGAGATTGACTTTACGATTGAGTTGTTATCCGGTGCAAAACATGTGTCATGCTCACCATATCGTGTGGCCCCAATGGAGTTGGCGGAACTGAAGGTTCAGTTGCAGGAATTGCTAGATCAAGGATTTAAACATCCAAGCATGTCTCCCATAATTGCACCAGTCCCATTTGTGAAGAAGAAGGGTGTAAGCTTGTGTCTATGCATTAGCTATCGTGAAATGAACAAGCTGACAGAGAAGAACAAGTATCTGATTCCACTAATCGATGATTTGTTTGATCAGCTGGTTGGATCGATTGTCTATTTGAAGTTGGATTTGAAGTCCGGCTATTGGTAGTTGAGTATTCGGGAAAGTGATATTCCCAAGACAGTGTTTGGTACACGCTATGGGCATTATGAATTTACTGTGATGTCTTTTAGGCTCACTAATGCGTTATTGGTGTTTATGGACTTGATGCACAAGACCTTAAAAGAGTATTTGGACTTGTTTGTGATCGTCTTTATTCATGACATATTGGTATAATTTTAGTCAAAAGAGGATCATGTGAATCATTTGAGATTGGGTCTGCATACCCAGAGGAGAAATTGACTATATGTCATGTTCTCTATGTGTGTGTTTTGGTAATCTTAAGTGGCATTACTTGGTCATGTAGTTAGTGGAGAGGGTATTATTGTGGATCCGACAAGGATAGTTGTGATACGAGTGTGGTCTTTATTTGCTTCTGTAGCGGAAGTAAGGAGTTTCCTTGGACTTGTCGACTATTATAGGCGCTTTGTAAAGATTTTTTTGAGGATTGTTTTACCTCTCACTACATTGACAAGGAAGAATCAGAAGTTTGTTTGGACGCCAGAGTGTGCGCAAGCTTTTAAGGAGTTAAAAATTCGTCTGACCATGGCGCCTGTGTTATGCTCTACATGTGGAATAGAAGGCTTTGAAATCTATAGTGATGCATTAGGGAGAGGCTTAAGCCACATTCTTGGGCAATTGGGTCATGTGATTGCTTATGGCTCTCCCCAACCGAAAGTGTATCAGAGGAATTATCTAGTTCACGACTTGGAATTGGAGGTCGTGATATTCGCTCTTAAGCTATGACGACATTATTTGCATGGCATGAAGGTTTATATCTTTACAAACCATAAGAGCCTGAAGTACTTGTTACATCAAAAAGATCTGAATATGTGACAGTAGAGGTGGATGGAGTTCCTTTGGGACTACACCTTTGAGATTCAATGCACTCCCAGGAAGGGAAATATAGTTGCGGATGCGCTGAGTTGCAAAGCTCCAACATGATGAAATTAGTTACAGATATATGATGAGCATCAGATTTGTGAGTTGGAGGCTTTTGACATCTGTTGTGTTGATGGGAGGATGAGCGCGGATACATGCTTAACTTCACGGAGGTGAAATATGACCATGCAAACAGAATTTGACAGGCATTGGAACTTGACGAGAACATGAAGCGCTATATGGTAGAAATAGTGGATGGGTAAAATTCCTAATACTCGTTGAACGATGCTCTTTTGTGTAAGGACGGTCGGTTGTGTGTCCCAAATATTGGCAAATTACAGGAGGAGTTGATGTACAAGGCACATTTTACCAAGTACTCAATCCACCAAGGGAGCACAAAATTTTTCAAAGGCATGAAAAAGTTGAACTAGTGGCCCAGGTTGTAAAAGGACATAGCACTCTATGTGGCAAAGTGCTAAATTTGCGCCCTAGTGGAGGCTGAATATCCAAAACTCGGTGGTTTCTTGAAGTCAATACCAATACTGGAATTGAAATTTGATGATAAATCTATGGATATCGTGCACAGTTTGTCGAGATTGCAATGCGGAAATAATTCCATTTGGATGATCATGGACCGGTTGAAAAGTAGCACACTTCATTCTAAATCAAAGGGACGATTCAGTGGAAATGTTAGCCAAACTTTATGTTGAACAAATCGTACGATTGCACTATGTGCCCCGTGGCATTGTTAGTGACCGAGATGGGTGTTTCACGTAAAATTATTGGAAGTTTATTCATCAACTATTGGGTACCAAGCTGAAATTTAGAATGGCGTTTCATCTAAAGACGGCTGGTCAGACCAAGAGGGTAAATAGAATGATGGAAGATATGCTTCATATGTGCACCCTGTATTTCGGGAAAAGGTGGGAGGACCATCTCTTTATGATCGAATTCGCCTACAATAATAGCTACCAAGTGTAAAAATTTATGAATCATGGAAAATGGAAAACTAGGTCCAGGAACACTCCAACCATAACCAAGTCAAGAAAACCAGATAAAACTAGAAGAGAAAGAATCTTGTACTATCAAAAATATTTAAAAGATTAGGCATACATGGCGAGACATGATTCGCCGATATACCCGAAGAAAGCAAAACAAAAAAGATATAAAGCTAGCTGTGCGGACTAAATGTGTAACCGTCGACTCTGCCGAGCAGCACTACGGAGTCCACTAAAGCTGCCAAGTCACTAGAACGCAACCAAGCCGCGCAGACAACCTGTTATTCCAATGCTGAACTCTGTCCGTTGATCTGCAAGTTGCCTAACCGCGTGGTCGCCTAGCCGCTAGATCACCACGAACAGCTACTGCCTAAATGAACTAGCCACCAAAAGCGGATAGCTTATTGAATTGGGAGAGTTGCAAAAGAGAGAAGACCGCTTAGCCGCATTGAAAGTGTGGAAGAGAGATCTACCTTCACTCTAGAGGGGGGGTGAATAGAGTATTTTAAAAAAAATTCAGTTTAAAAGAAATAAGGCAGATTAAGATTTAATTTATATTTAAGTGTATATGTGCTTGCTATGAAACAAAAATAAAATAAAAACTAAAGAAACACACAGCACAAAGCAAAGATAAACACACAGCAAACCAGACGACACAAGGAGCTATAGTGGTTCCCCAACAACTTGGGTACGTCCACTCTTCTACCACCCTTGGTAGGAATCCACTCAGGAAGAGTTGATCAGGTGTCCTGACACCAAAGAGCTTTTGATAAGGTGCTCAAAAACCAAAACTAGATTTTTTGATCAGGTGTCTTGCCACCACTGAGTTTTGACAAGGCTCTCAGAACCACACTCAAAACTTTTGAAGGGAGTCTTGATAACCCTTTTACAACAAGAAAGTAAAAAGTAAAGAGGTTGATGTTGTCTTCTCTTTTCTCAAATCAAATGAGAGAAGCACTAGTGGATATGATGAAGATGTCAAAGCTCCCCCCTGAGATTAGCAGTAGGTTCATGAGTAGAGGCTTTGCACAGGGTGATAGGCCTTCAATGAGACTTCTCCAGCAAATGATGATTTCAGCAAGGCTGAAATGTGAGTTGTCTGGAGACTTGAATGATGAAGCCTTTTAGCACTTGAAGCAGATCTTTTAGTCACAGAAGATGAAAACTTGATTAGAGAATTTTTGGTTGTTCTTCTTCTGTAATGCAATTCTTGTGTCTCTTGGTGTTGGTGTTTAATGATCTGTCTTCTTCTATCTCTCTTTTCTTTTGCTCAAAAATCTCCAAGAGAACTGAGAGAATAATAATGAATTCTTGACTTGAATGGCCGAATAAACAGTCTTGAATGATTTCCAAAAACATCATTTGTCTCTAGGGAAAGTCCATTAGCAATATTCCATTTTTACCTTCCTTGACATTTGCATCAGATAGCTTGAAACGGCTAGGAAATCTTTTGCCATTAATGCAGCAATTAACTCTAAAAGAATTTGAAATAATTCCATAACTAATATTGACTTGATAGCAGAAAACGTCGACTTCATCAAGAAATAGTCGATCTGAGATCGACTATCGTCGACCAGAGCTCAGAGTTAATGAAATAGAACTAGAACAGAAATAGTCGATCTGAGCTCGGAGAAAATGGAGATAAGCAACAAACAGAAAGCGTCGACCTGATTTGGACATAAATCGTCGACCTTAGCTTCAACAGAAAACGTCAATCGGAACTCAGGGAAAAAGCGTCGACCTGAGCTCACCAGAAAACGTCGACCTAGCTAAGGCAGAAATCGTCGACCTTGCTAAATCAGAAATAGTCGATCTTGAGCTTGGCAGAATTCGTCGACCTTCTCTTAGACAGAAATAGTCGACCTATGCTTGACGACAAAGCGTCGATCTAAGCTCAACAATAGAGCGTCGACCTAAGCTTGAAGACAAAGCGTCGATCTAAGCTTGATGACAAAGCGTCGATCTAAGCTCAGCAACAGAGCGTCGACCTAAGCTTGAAGACAAAGCGTCGATCTAAGCTTGATGACAAAGAAATAGCTGAAGGCCGGGCGCTGATCCAAGCTCGACGATCGTCGGACTGAAGCTCGATGATAGTCGACCTGAGCTCGACTATTTTTAACATTTGTCTCAGCTTTGATTCCTGATCTTGAATGGTCCTAGGGGCAGCTTCAAACCTAAGTTCTAAGCCCTAGACACATTCTAACTTGACCTTTTCAACTATACAACTAGGTCAAACAGATATCCTAAATACATAGTGATCCTTGCCCAAATTAGTAATAGGGTGTTCCAACAATCTCCCCCTATTTGGGTTAGGATTACTATTTACAGGACTTAGAATAAAATACAATCATCAAATGCAATCAAGCAATAAAAATTAAAGCAACAAACAGCATAGCAGCAATCTGATAGAACCTCAGCAAGAGATTTAAGAAATGAATGAGCCACCTGCATACAAAAGTCATTCCTTTTTACTTCCTTTCTTGAACAGAATTTCCCTATTGGGATTGAGGGATTCCTTCTTTGATCTCCTGTCATCTTCCTCACCTAAGGAGGTTTGAGCTTTTGCTCTGGGAACCACAGCCTCAGGATGCATCTTCATATAATCTACAGGATCAAAGAATTTCCCTGAAGAATACCTTTCCAACTATGCTTTTCTTTGCTCGGACAGAGTGGAGATGTTTGAGGTGTCCTTGCCTTGCTCTCTTGCCTTCTTCAGCTGGTCCAAGGCAGCAAGTTCTTTCATCCTGGTAGTCCAGGAATTAGGATTATTTTCAGGATCCTCAAAAGGAATAGGAGCTTCATATTTGTTAATGGTTTCAGGAGCAGCAGCAGTTCTTGATTCAATAATTTCTCTGAACTTATATGGGTAAGGACCTTGAGATGTGTCAAGTTGCCTTTGTCCTTCCCTTTGAGTTCTGTAGTCTCATTGATTACCCCTATACTGTCCTCTTCTGGACTGATTGCCTCTTTGATAATGCACTCTGGGAGGATATCTTTGAGATGGTTGAGAAGGGCTTTGCTTTGGAGCCGAAGGTAGAGAAGTTGAACCTCCACCTGATCCAGAATCTGGAGGAGGAGGAGGAGGCTAAAACTTAGAGGAGCCTTTCTCATACCTGTCAAATTTTCTCTTTTTCTTCATTGCCTTCAATTGATTTTTGGAGTATTGCATCCACGGCTCAGTAATTTGGCAATCATACATTATATAGTAGGGTACATCATTTGAATCCTTGGCTTTTTTGAGAGGAACTCTTTTCAGAGCTTTGCTTCTTGCTTTTCTTTTCCTTACAATAGTACCATTAGAGTCATCAGATTCTGTTTGGAACTTATCACTTTCAAAACTTTGAGGTTGATCATACAGATCATCCATCCTTCTAATATAATCTTCTTGATCTTTGAGCTTTTCAGAGACAGCAGGAGCAGGAGGAGAAGGTACAGCAGCAGAACAAACAGTATCAGTAGGAGCAGAAACATCAACAATCATATCATCAGCAGCAGAGATCTCAGTAGACAAAACAACAGTCATAACTTCATCATCAGCAGCAGCAGCAGCAGCAGCACAAACAGAACCAACATCCACGGCTTTAAGAGAATTGACATAAGATTCAATTATACTGGGATCACATATTGAAAGAGGCACAATGGCCTTAGTAAAATCTTCAGCTTTTTGAACAGGAACTGGTGTAATTTGATGGTAGATAGAATCAAAACTACTCAGCAGTGACTTGAGGTCCACTGTAAATAAAAGCACTGGAGCAGCAGTATCAGCAACAGGCAATATAGCTGGAGGAGCAGCAGCAGCTTCAATAGCTTCATAAGGCATCTCCCCCTGGCTTGATGCAGACGGAGCTAGATCAAGGAACCTAAATGAAGGATTGGCCTACGGAGAAGAGAGAGTGGAGAGTTTGGAGGATAGCTCCTGAATGGACTTCTGGAGTGGAGCCAAGGAGGTCTCCAGCAAAGGCACTAGCTTGGGAGCCAGTAGCTCATATAGCATATCGGCCAGACTCAGGAGATCCACTTGCTCAAGAGAGACTTGAGTAGAGTTGAATGAAGATGTGGCTGGGACTGAAGAAGTGCTGCACGACTTGAAGGTGAGAAAGGAGGGATGGTTGGCTGGAATATAGGGATGGTGGATATGGATGGTATAGGAATGGAGGTGGATGGTAAGAAAGAGGGTTGATCCAAAATGTCATACAACAATTGTTGGTAAGAGGAGGAGGATGGAGGATCAAGAGAGGAGGAGGGAGAATCATCCATGAAGGAATCATCCAGAATGGAAGAGTCAATTGATGGATAATAGAAAAGAGGGTGGAATGATTCTGAAATGATGGCTAGAGGAGATGAAGAAGGTAATGAAGTGGTGATGGGGGAGGAGATGATAGGCTGAATGGGAGAAGAGGAAAGCAATGAAGAGACAAGGGGTGGAGGAGAAATAGGAGCAGAGGAGGAGGCAGGAAATCCCTCAAGAGATGCTGCAGGGGAAGAGACTGATAAAGTCCTTGTGCCTGAAGCAATTGTTACAGCAGCAGCCCTACTGGGTCTGAGGATCTGCCGGTCCCACTTGCTGAATAGGGCACAGGATAGCCTCTTTGAAGCATTTATGTGCATCCCAGTTGAAATCAGCAATTCTGGGCACCTAGAGTGCAGAAATACTCCTAAAATCCTTCCAAAATTCACAGAAGACTTGATAATCTTCTTCTTGATTGAGTTAAAAATGATTGTTCCCCAATCCACTTTCTTCCTGTCAACAATTGCACCCATCAAGTTCAACTGATACTGCGTGATTGTATCATGCGCCGAGTGCTTTGCCAAAAGCACTTTTCTCGTAATGTCAGCGAGAATTTGAAACTCAATAGCCAAATCCTTCTTCAATAACTTGTTAGGGTTCGCGGCAGAATAACCCATTCATTCTAACAACGAATTAACTTTCTCTCCAGACAAAGCGAAGGAATCATTTCCAGAACTGAGAGCGAACACTTCCATCAGGAGATTTGGGGATAGCGATACCTTCGTTCCGCTGATTGTTCTGACAACAGTAGTCTCGTTCTCAACTGTTGCTGAAAACACCCATTCTTTAATCTCATTTGCTGCAATCTTAATTCTGGTTGACATCAACCGCACTAGCTGCTGGTCGCGGCAAAGATTCAGAATGTCCTTGAAGCGCTGATCGCTGTCGTCGAAAGAGTCCATGTCGATGTCAAATCCTGTATCGAACTTCATTTTGGAGAGAATAACGACTGTCGCTGCCATCTATACCTGCAAAAGTTCAACAAACAAGACTAAGTGTAGAGAGTTTTGGAGGGAAGAAGAAAATTTGTAGAGAGAATGAAGGCGAAAGCGACGAACGGCGGCCGAAAAATGATTTTATATTAGGGTTTGACACGGAAAAGGAAAAACCGTCAAACTCCGTTCGAAATTTTCGGCTGATGGGGAAACTGAAGAGTCTTTAATGACGTTGAACTCCGTTCAACACTATTAAATAGCATCGAGTCAGCTCGACGGCGATTAATCAGAAGATAGATAGACGCGCTATCTGAAAGCGATGAACTCCGGTCAACGTTTTTGGACAACGTTGAACTCCGGTCAACGCTTTAGGGAAAAGCGTCGATCTCCGTTCGACGTCCGAGGCTAATAGGGAAAACTGAAGAGTCTTTAACTGCGTCAAACTCCGTTCAACGCTATTAAATAGCGTCGAGCTCAGCTCGACGATGACTACTCAGAAAGAAGAAACTAGCGCTAACTAAGGAAGCTGAACATCGATCAACGTGTTTGTAGAACGTCGATCTTCGATCGACGCTTTTGGGAAAAACATCGATCTTTGTTCGACGTTTTCTGAGAAAACGTCAATCTCAGTTCAGAGACAAAATATATATTATAGACACTAGAAAATATAATATTTTTTAGCCTAGTCTTGGTCTGTTTTTAGCTTTTGAAATCTTGGGATTTAATTTAAACTTCCTCCATCTAGCATTCCTAACTGATTCAGGAAGATGGTATGCTTCTTTTCATCCAATGGTTTGGTGAAAATGTCTCCCCTTTGCAAATCAGTTGGGATATATTGAAGTTCAATTTTATTCTTCTCAACATTATCCCTTAAAAAGTGATGCCTAATCTCTATATGTTTTGTCCTACTATGGAGGACTTGATTTTGTGTTATAGAAATAGCACTAGTATTATCACAAAAAAATTTTGACTTCTCTAAGTTGTAGCCATAGTCTATGAGCTGATTTTGTATCCACAATATTTGTGAACAGCAACTGCCTACAGCCATAAATTCAGCTTCGGCAGTTGAAGTTGACACAGATGTTTGCTTCTTATAAAATCAGGAGACAAGTCTGTCACCAAGGGACTAACAAGTTCCACTAGTGCTTTTCCTGTCTACTCTGCATCCAACATAATCAGCATCTGAAAATCCAGTTAATTCAAATCCTGAGTCTTTTGGATACCAGAGTCCTAGATTTGGACAACTTTTTACATATCTAAGAATCCTTTTAACTAGAGTTAGGTGTGACTCTCTAGGGCTTACTTGGAATCTAGCACATATGCATGTAGCAAACATTATATCTGGTCTACTAGCTGTAAGGTACAATAGAGAGTCAATCATTGCTCTATATGTTGTCTGATCAACATGTTTGCCAAGCTCATCAGCATCCAATACAGCATTGGTAGGCATGGGTGTTTTCATACAGGATGCCTCAGACATACCAAATTTCTTAACCAATTCTTTAGCATACTTGTTTTGGGAAATAAATATGCCTTCAGCATGTTGTTTTACTTGCAATCCTAAGAAGAAGGAGAGCTCACCCATGCTACTCATTTCAAATTTGGAATGCATCAGGTTGGAAAACCTTCTACACAAATTTGAATCAGTAGATCCAAATATGATATCATCTGCATAAATTTGTACTAGTAGGGTATGGGACTTATGGGTTCTAATAAAAAGAGTTTGGTCTACTCTACCCCTTATAAAATCATTTTCCAGAAGAAAGCATGCTAGGGTCTCATACCATGCTCTTGGAGCTTGCTTGAGACCATATAATGCTTTATGCAATTTGAAAACATGATCAGGATGAGTTAGAGAGATAAAACCTGGAGGTTGTCTAACATAGACTTCCTCTTTGATGTCTCCATTGAGAAATGCACTCTTCACATCCATCTGGTAGACCTTGAATCCCTTGTGAGCAGCATAATCTAGGAATATTCTAATGGCCTCTAACCTTGCAACTGGTACAAAGGTCTGGTCATAGTCTATTCCTTCTTGTTGAGAGTAGCCTTGAGCAACTAGCCTTGCCTTATTTCTGACAATAACTCCTTGATCATCCAGCTTGTTTCTGAACACCCACTTTGTTCCAACAATGGAGTGATCCTTTGGCTTAGGCACTAGTTCCCAAACTTTATTTCTTTCAAATTGATGCAACTCCTCTTGCATTATAATGATCCAGTGTGGATCTTGCTCTGCATCTTGAATGGATTGAGGCTCAACTTGAGATAGAAAACAAGTGTGCATCAGGTTCTGGTTGACCTGATTTCGGGTTTGCACACCAGTTGAGATGTCTCCAATCACTTGGAAGATTGGATGATCTCTTGTTGTTACTAGATCAACAGGGGATGTTGATTGTTCACCAACCTGTGTTGTTGTTTCCTCTTGTAGAATAACAATTAGCTCTTCAGGATGATTTTCTTCAAGAGGTTGAACTTCTTCACCATCATCACTGCTCTCATTCTTTTGCTGAATAGGTTGAGTGGTTGTATCCTCTTCTTTAACCTATAATCTGTCCATACTTTCTGAAATAGAGTGTACCTGCAAAGGTTATATGGTAGAAGTAGACTTCTCCTTATAACACATGTTAGTCTCATCAAAAGTAACATGAACAGATTCTTCAATTTTACAAGAAGATTTATTATATACCCTATAAGCCTTGCTGATCATGGAGTATCCCAGAAACACTCCTTCATCAGCTTTAGCTTGGAATTTTGCTAAATACTTCTTGTCATTATTATGAATATAACAAGTACAGCCAAAAATTTTAAAATAATCTACTTTAGGTTTCTTCCCTTTGGGCAATTCATAGGGAGTCTTACCCTTCAGTTTATGTATTAAACTTTATTCAACACATAGTTGGAGGTGTTCACTGCCTCAGCCCAAAAGGATAGAGGTAGGTGAGCATCTGTCAATAATGTAGTAGCAGATTCAATTAGGGTTCTATTTTTCCTTTCAGCTACCCCATTTTGTTGAGGAGTTCTAGGAGCTGAGAAAGTGTGTCTGATCCCTTCACTTTGACAGAACTCTTGCATAAGAAGAGAATCAAACTCTGTCCCATGATCACTTCTGATCAGGGCAATGTGAGTGTTGAACTCAATCTGTATGCATTTGAGAAACTCTGTCAAACACTTAAAGTTATCAGACTTCTTCCTCAGAAAGAATACCCAAGTGAATCTAGAGAAGTCATCTACAATCACTAAAGCATAAAATTTCCCTCCTAAGCTTTGTACTGTAATGGGTCCAAAAAGGTCCATGTGTAACAGATACAAAATCCTCGGTGAATCACTCTTAGTAAGTGACTTAAAGCTATTTTTGGTTTGTTTGCCTAATTGACAAGCCCTGTAGATTCCTTCCTTCTTATAGGGGCCAGAAGGTAGTCCTCAACAAGGTTGTCCTTGGAGAGCCTAGCAATGGTTCTAAGGTTTAAATTTCCTAATCTTTTATGTCATAAATCATTTGGCTTGCATACTGAATTGAATAAACAAATGTCTGTATGGGCTGAAAGAAAA
Source organism: Platanthera zijinensis (assembly GCA_039513925.1). Taxonomy (NCBI): domain Eukaryota; kingdom Viridiplantae; phylum Streptophyta; class Magnoliopsida; order Asparagales; family Orchidaceae; genus Platanthera; species Platanthera zijinensis. The sequence continues at coordinate 190,026,406 of CM077084.1, forward strand.
TTTACTAGATAGATGTTACCTTTCCTTTTACCTGTTAACACAGTTGTGTTATTTTCTGACTTGATCTTGCATAGGGATTTGTTGAAGGTCACTTTATATCCTTCATCACAAAGCTGACTGATGCTTATCAGGTTGTACTTCAGTCCTTCAACATATGCCACTTTCTTGAAAGTGACTGAGCCTATCTGAACAGCACCATATCCTTTGGTTTGGCCAAAATTTGAATCACCAAAAATCACTTTGGGTCCAAGTTTGGTTATGAAGGATGATAAGTTCTCCCTGTTCCCTATCATGTGCTTTGAGCACCCACTATCCAGATACCATTGTTGGTTAGATACTGGATAGGTCTTCACCTGCACATAAACATTTTATTTGTTTTTGACCCAATTTACCTTGGGCCTAAGTTGATAGCCTTTAAAATCTGAAATGAAAGACATCCCAGGTTGACTCTTATAACCCTCAGGATGATATCTCCTAGGAGGTACTATCCATTCAGTATAAGGGTTGAAACATTGGGATGCAGGACTTCTAGGATTTAATTTAGATTTGCTTCTGAAAGCATGTTCACGGCTCTGAGCTCCATTCAGAGATCGTCAAGCTGAGGTCGACGTTCCTGGGTAGGATCGTCGAGCTCCGTTTGAAGATCGCCAGTGCTGAGCTTCAGAGTCCAGAAAGCGTTGAGCTGAGTTCGACGTTTCAGCCTTATGTCGTCGAGCTCTGTTCGAAGCTCGTCGACCTCTACTCGATGCTTTCTGTTGAACCATGATTTTCTTTGGCAGATCAGCATTCTTCCTAGCTACCTCTACTACTCCCTTCCCTTTGTCAGAGACAAATTTGATTGGAGTTGTTAATATTGTAGGTTGGCTGGATGAAGCACCTAAGCCCAGTGTACTATTAAGTCTAGAGTTCACTGTGCTTGTGATGTACATCAGTCTGATACTTCTCCCATTGAGGGATTCTTCAAACTTTTTGGCTTTTGACAGTTCACTTTTTAGTGAAGCTATCTCCTCCCTACAGCATTCCAACTCCTCAGAGAGTTTCAGGTTATTTCAATTTAGGACACTGTATTCAGATAATTGATTTCTGAGAGAGATTATCTCTTTCTCGGATTTTAGTAAATCTAAACACAATGTCTTCAATTCAATTTTAAAGTCCTCAGAATTGAAATCAAAAGAATTAATTACCTGGTCCTCTTTGGCTCCAGCTTCAGCTTCTAAATTAGATTCTGGTTCTGCATCTGAGTTTTGCTGAGAGGCATTGATAGCCATCATGCAGAATTCCTTTTCATCAGCATCATCCTCATCATCACTGGAGCTGGATGAAGTTTCAGAATCATCTTCAGTTTCACTCCATGTCTAAGCAACAAATCCTTTCCTTGTGTTCTTGTTCTTGCTGGAGGAGGCTTTGTCTGAGCTGTTCTTCTTGTAATGTTTCTCTTTTCTTCTTTCTCTTCTATCCTTTTTGTCCTTGTTCTTGTTTTCTGGACAATCAGGCACAATGTGGCCTGGTTTCCTGCAGCGAAAGCAAATAATTTCTTTGTTGTTATTTGTCTTATCATACCTTGGCTTATCATGTCCTTTGTATGGCCTTTTTCTGAAGTCTTTCCTGGCCAGTTTGTAGAATCTTTTGGCCAATAGACTGACCCATTCCTCATTGCCTGTGAGCTTTTCTTCAGGCAGGTCCACAATAGCTTTGAAAGCTATTGACTTCTCTTTCTTTATGGCTGGTGAGGCAGCCTTCTGTTCTTCTTCTCTGTTTCTGATGAGCAGCTCATAAGATTTGAGCTTGCCTAGGAGAGCTTCAGTAGTAATTTCACTTAGACTTCTGGCATCTTTAATTGGCCAGATTCTTGAATCCCATGTGCTGGGGAAGCACATTAGGATCTTGTCATTAAGCTCAGTTAATGAGATGTCTTTATCCAAGGTCTTTAACTCATTGACAATCAGACTCAATCTGTTGTACATATCTGCTACTGACTCAGTCTCTCCTTTCTTAAAATTCTCATATTGGGTTATGAGATGGGATCTTCTATCTTTTCTTTCGTCAGCAGATCCTGAGACAATTTCAGAGAGTTTGTCCCAAATTCCTTTAGCTTAGTTGCATTCAGCTACCTTCTGAAATATTTCATCAGACATTGTTTGGGCTAAGATGTTCATAGCCTTGGCATCTGCAGTCTTCCACTTCTTTATGTCAGCATCTGTTCCAGAAGGAGGTGGAACAACATCTGTACTTGATCTTGCTGGTGGCGTTGGGCACACTGTCAAAACAGAATTAAATATATCTTCGTCAATAGAGTTCATGTATAATTTAATCCTTGCCTTCCAGAGTGCAAACTTTGAAAGATTGCACACTGGAGGTCTGGTGCTAGCATAATCTTTATTCTGTTCCATGGTTTTGAATAAAAATAAATATAATACAACTAATAACAAGCCTCTATAGAAGGTTGATCTTTTTCAGAGATCTTTTGGTTCAGGTGTTAGCCTGTACAACCAATCTAGTGAAGATTTAGTTGTTGTATAACCAACCTCCCTCTGATACCAATTGAAAGTGCGGAAGAGAGATCTACCTTCACATTAGAGGGCGGGTGAATATAGTATTTTAAAATAATTTTCAGTTTAAAAGAAATAAGGCAGATTAAGATTTAATTTATATTTAAGTGTATATGTGCTTGCTATGAAACAAAAATAAAATAAAAAACTAAAGAAACACACAGCACAAAGCAAAGATAAACACACAGCAAACCAGACGACACAAGGAGCTATAGTGGTTCCCCAATAACTTGGGTACGTCCACTCTTCTACCACCCTTGGTAGGAATCCACTCAGGAAGAGTTGATCCGGTGTCCTGACACCAAAGAGCTTTTGATAAGGTGCTCAAAAACCAAAACTAGATTTTTTGATCAGGTGTCTTGCCACCACTGAGTTTTGACAAGGCTCTCAGAACCACACTCAAAACTTTTGAAGGGAGTCTTGATAACCTTTTTACAGCAGGAAAGTAAAGTAAAGAGGTTGATGTTGTCTTCTCTGTTCTCAAATCAAATGAGAGAAGCACTAGTGGATATGATGAAGATGTCAAAGCTCCCCCTGAGATTAGCAGTAGGTTCCGGAGTAGAGGCTTTGCACAGGGTGATAGGCCTTCAATGAGACTTCTCCAGCAAATGATGATTTCAGCAAGGCTGAAATGTGAGTTGTCTGGAGACTTGAATGATGAAGCCTTTTAGCACTTGAAGCAGATCTTTTAGTCACAGAAGATGAAAACTTGATTAGAGAATTTTTTGTTGTTCTTCTTCTGTAATGCAATTCTTGTGTCTCTTGGTGTTGGTGTTTAATGATCTGTCTTCTTGTGTCTCTCTTTTCTTTTGCTCAAAAATCTCCAAGAGAACTGAGAGAATAATAATGAATTCTTGACTTGAATGGCCGAATAAACAGTCTTGAATGATTTCCAAAAACATCATTTGTCTCTAGGGAAAGTCCATTAGCAATATTCCATTTTTACCTTCCTTGACATTTGCATCAGATAGCTTGAAATGGCTAGGAAATCTTTTGCCATTAATGCAGCAATTAACTCTGAAAGAATTTGAAATAATTTCATAACTGATATTGACTTGATAGCAGAAAATGTCGACCTCATCAAGAAATAGTCGATCTGAGATCGACTATCGTCGACCAGAGCTCAGAGTTAATGAAATTGAACTGGAACAGAAATAGTCGATCTGAGCTCGGAGAAAATGGAGATAAGCAACAGACAGAAAGCGTCGACCTGATTTGGACATAAATCGTCGACCTTAGCTTCAACAGAAAACGTTGATCGGAACTCAAGGAAAAAGCGTCGACCTGAGCTCACCAGAAAACGTCGACCTGGCTAAGACAGAAATCGTCGACCTTGCTAAATCAGAAATAGTCGATCTTGAGCTTGGCAGAAATCGTCGACCTTCTCTTAGACAGAAATAGTTGACCTAAGCTTGACGACAAAGCGTCGATCTAAGCTCATCAACAGAGCGTCGACCTAAGCTTGAAGACAAAGCGTCGATCTAAGCTTGACGACAAAGTATCAATCTAAGCTCAGCAACAGAGCGTCGACCTAAGCTTGAAGACAAAGCGTCGATCTAAGCTTGACGACAAAGAAATAGCTGAAGGCCGGGCGCTGATCTTGAATGGTCCTGGGGGTAGCTTCAAACCTAAGTTCTAAGCCCTAGACACATTCTAACTTGACCTTTTCAACTATACAACTAGGTCAAACAGATATCCTAAATACATAGTGATCCTTGCCCAAATTAGTAATAGGGTGTTCCAACACGCATGCCTTACCTGCTGCTAACCGCTGATGGTAAATGCAGAGTCTGCACTTATCCTTGACCAATATCATAACCAATTCACTGTATTCTCATCACTGTACGCACAATCTGCACAGCAAATATCCAATCAACTAATCAAACCACACAAACAAAACACCTATCTGTAGCAACCACCCGAGCTCACTTATTGTTCAATTGGTTGTACTGTTGATGTGATAGGGGGTCCTAATTTTAGGTGTTGAGAGTAGTGTGATCACCACCCTATCGATAGGATCACCACCCTATCCATGGTGAGCACTAAGTGTATCCGCACAACCGCGAGCATAGACAATCCTCCTAAGTCAAATCACCAAGGCTGGATAGAAATCAAATCTGCCTTGTCGCCACAAGGCCAAGCCAAGACTTGTCTGACACACCAGCAAGCCTTGCAGAAACTCCACTAGTCCGCACATAAGCGTACACAGCACCAGTCCACACACCCCGAGCCTGCAACTAGTGTAACGACCCCATCCGTTAAATGACGTATAGTAGAAGGTCCGGCCGGGGCCCCACACTATATGCCACAAACAGACGGTGAGGTCACAGGATAATACCAAATCATACGAATCCTAACTCAGAGCATTCTAGCGGAAGCTTTAAGTTACAACTTTGAACTCTAAACCGGAATGTCCAAATATATAAAACCACCTTTATATATAAAACCATGGAATGTACAACAAAGGGTTTGGCCTTAAGGCCTTACAGTTCCTCTTTACATACAACATGTTTTACAAACCTCGGCGCGCAGGCCGGCCATACATGAGTAAAAGAGAACAACCAAAACATTCGCTTAGCCTTCAAGGGCTAGCCGCAGCAGCAGCAGCAACAGCAGTAGGGCTTCAGCCCATCACTTACCACTTGGCTCTCCAGCACCTGCACGGGAACAATCCACCCAACCGGTGGCAAACAATGCAACGGTCAGCATTCAGCTGACCCAATTATAAAAATCCTACCCCTTTCTCGGGGCATGAGCATCTTTCCCTGCAAAGCATGGCATCATCAAATAGCAACTATGTGCGCGCAGGCACATTCAAGCCATCACAACTATCGGCCACACGGCCCGACACTCCGTGCACTCAGGGCACATTCTTGGTGTACCGGAATACCAGGGTCAACACCACCGTTTACACGGTATTTGAGCATTCTAGTCTTTCTGGCGTGCGGGCCTAAGACTCTCATTAGGCGCTCCAACAAAACCTATAACCAGGCTTCCAAGTCGGACGGACCTAACGCAGGTACGGATCAGCCACCCCTCGTTGCTCAAGTCGCCGTGCCACCTCGAATACGGAAGTATCCATGGCTATTTATAGGCGCGGTTCGGTTTCACCTTTCCTGTTCGGCAATCTGCCTTTTCATCGAGTTGCAGCCCAACGGCTCAACCGCTCATAAAGTGGCAACGCACGGCCACAAGAGTTGCATCCAACCTTCTTCATTTCCTGGACATCATCCAGTACTTCCTGCTGCACCAAGCAACAGGTAGGCACAAGGCAACACAAGCCATAATCACGGAGCCTTCTGCGATATGCAAACAAGCATCACCAATCCAGACCATGTCCAGATGGGCTTCACACAGCATGCCTAGAGCCGTACTCCAATTCCGGCCTCTAACAAGGGGGACTTCACATATCTACCCCAAGGGACACCACAACCCACCGCACACTCGCGGGGAAGGGTTTTCCCTATGCAATGCAGAAAAGAAGGACTTCACATGTCCAAGGAGGGAGATCGTTACCCTTGTCGATCTCTTCGGAGCCATCGAAAACTAGCCGGTGAGAAAGAACCGCAGCAGCCTTGCCTTCACAACGCCGGCTTCGGATCACGAATCGGACCACAGGAACTCCGCCGGTGGCTTGCTCTCCTCCTCCTTCTTCTTCCTCCTCTCTCTTTCTCTCTTACTTAAGCAAAATGAAGAATGCCTTCCTCTTCATTCCTTGACGAATTTAATCTAGCCAGGATTCACCTGAGCCCTTGGATCCAAAGAGAGAATCTGAACGGCCACGATTTGCCCAAAAAACCCAATTTTTGGCTGACACGGCCTGTGACACGCCCGTGTCACAGGCCGTGTACCCTGAAGCGGCACACGCGGTTTTGAACCGACTGAACAACACGGGTATCGACACGCCCGTGTCGAACCTGACACGCCGGTGTCATCCTGAGACACGCCCGTGTCAAACCTGCTTCATCGAGCTGCAACTAGTACATGGGTCGGAACACGGCGTCTGACACGCCCGTGTCCAATATGACACGCCCGTGTTCACGGCCGTGTTCAAGGCCGTGTTCAAGGCCGTGTACTTTTCTTACTCGAATAGGCTATTCTCGAAATTTAATTCGGACACGCCCTGGGACACGCCCGTGTCGAAGGCCGTGTCCTAGGCTCGACGATCGTCGACTAGCAATCGTCGACTAACCTGAACACGCCCTGGGACACGCTCGTGTCCCAGGCCGTGTACCCCCGACACGCCCTGGGACACGCCCGTGTCCCAGGCCGTGTCAAACAGCCTGCACCTCAAACTTCATGTTGAGTCTTTTTGGGGTCTTTTTGGGGTGTTACAACCCTCCCCCCCTTAACAAAATTTCGTCCCGAAATTTGCACGGTAAGGAAACAAGAACCAGCAATGCTATAACTATGTTATAACAAAAAGTATACGGTCTACAGTTTATACAAATAACTCGGGAAACTCAGCTCGCATGGTCTGCTCTCGCTCCCATGTTTGCTCTTCACGGCCACAATTGTCCCATCGGACCTTGACCATCCCGATCACTTTGTTCCGCAACTGTTTCTCGGCTCGATCCTCGATCCGAATGGGTCTAACCCTCGTCGTTAGCCCATACTCGACCGGTACCCGATCATTTTCCACCACATGAGCTGGATCCTTTACCGCCTTCCGAAGGACTGAGATGTGAAATACATCATGTAATCCACCCAAGTCTGCTGAAAGTGCTAGTCGATAAGCAGCTTCCCCAACTCGCTCCACCACCTCAAATGGACCAAGATACCTCGGACTTAGCTTTTTCAAACGCCGAATCCTGGACACGCCTTTGAAGGGTTTGATCTTCAAATATACCCAATCACCCACCGCGAACTCCACGTTCCGATGTTTGGCATTGTAGTACTTTGCTTGACAATCTTGGGCTATCAATAGCCTCTCCCGAATAGAGCGTATGAGCGAGGTAGCTTCTTCGACTTCCTTTTTCCCACTCAGCTTAGATTCGCCTGCTTCTGCCCAAGCTAACGGTGTACGGCATTTACGACCATACAACGCCTCAAATGGTGCCATACCAATACTCGCTTGGTAGCTATTATTATAGGCAAATTCGACAAGAAATATATAATCTTCCCATCTCTTACCAAAGTCTAGGGCGCACATGCGGAGCATTGTACCCAACATTTGATGAACGAGCCGCCAATCATTCGATGTGAACCGCCCATCACGGTCACTAACGATGCTCCGAGGAACACCGTGCAGTCGAACAACCTGCTCCACATAAAGCTTGGCCAAGGTTTCCACTGAATCGTCTCTTCTGTTTGGAAGGAAGTGCGCCACTTTTGTCAACCGGTCCACAATCACCCAGATTGAATCATGACCGCGTTGAGATCTCGGCAACCCGTGCACGAAATCCATCGAAATATCATCGAACTTCCACTCCGGAATAGGTAACGACTTCAGGAAACCGCCAGGCTTCTGGCATTCTGCTTTCACTAACGCACAGGTATTGCATTCAGCCACATAACGTGCGACATCTTTCTTTAGTCCGGGCCACCAGAACAGCTTTTTCAAATCTCTGTACATCTTTGTGCTCCCTGGGTGAACTGAGTACTTTGCAAAGTGAGCTTCGTACATCAACTCTTCCCTCAATTTACCCACACTTGGGACGCACACTCGACCATTTCTTCGTAACAACCCGTTATCCCAAGAGAATTGGTCATCCGGCCCATCTTTTGCATAGCGCTGGAGACTTTCATCAAGCTCCGTTGCTCGCCGAACTCTGTCCGTAAGGTCATATTGCACCTCCGTCCAGTTCAAGCATGCATCGGTTGACGAACCCTTGTCAACGCAAGATATCTCCAATGCTTCCAATTCCTGGATTAAACGCTGATCATGCCTCTGCAACCAGCTTGCCCGTACCGGAGTCTTCCGACTCAAAGCATCAGCGACCACATTTCCCTTCCCGGGAGTATAGTGAATCTCGAAGGTGTAGTCCCCGAGGAACTCCATCCATCTTCGTTGTCGCATATTCAGATCCTTCTGATCCAACAAATACTTTAGGCTTTTGTGATCCGTATAGATATCCACTTTAACGCCATATAGATAGTGCCGCCACAACTTGAGCGCAAAGATTACCGCCGCCAACTCCAAATCATGGACGGGGTAATTCCGCTCATGCACTTTCAACTGACGCGAGCCATAAGCAATCACTTTACCAAACTGCAGAAGAACGCAGCCTAAGCCGCTCCCTGATGCATCACTATAGATCTCATACCCATCGGTACCACATGGCGTTGTCAACACAGGCGCCATGGTCAAACGACTCTTCAAGTCTTCAAAAGCTCGCGCGCACTCCGGCATCCAAATGAACTTTTGATCTTTTCTCGTCAGCGTGGTCAGAGGTAAAGCAATCCATGAGAAGTTTTCCACAAACCGTCTATAGTAGCCCGCAAGTCCAAGGAAGCTCCTGACCTCGGCCACTGAAGACATCACTGGCCAATCTCGAATGGCACTTATCTTCAACGGATCCACCGCGATACCTTCTCCACTTACCACATGGCCTAAAAAGGCTACTGAAGAGAGCCAGAACTCACACTTTGAGAACTTGGCATAAAGCTTATTCCTCCGCAGGGTATGCAAAACCAACCGCAAATGGTTTGCGTGATCCTCTTCCGACTGAGAGTATACTAAGATGTCATCGATAAACACAATAACAAACAAATCCAAGTACTCTCGGAACATTCGATGCATTAGGTCCATAAATATCGAAGGCACATTACATAGGCCAAACGGCATTACCGTGAACTCATAATGACCATAGCGTGTTCCAAACGCCGTCTTGGGAATGTCACCTTCCCTAATCCTTAGCTGATAATATCTCGATTTCAAATCCAACTTGGAATAGACTGTTGATCCTGCCAGCTGATCAAAGAGGTCATCAATCCGTGGGATCGGATATTTATTTTTCTCCGTCAGCTTATTCAATTCGCGGTAGTCAATACACAACCGTAAGCTACCGTCTTTCTTTTTCACAAAGAGAACAGGCGCGCTCCAAGGTGACATACTTGGGCGTATATATCCCTGCTCCAACAACTCTTGCAATTGGACTTTCAACTCAGCCATCTCTTTTGGCGCGACGCAATATGGAGAGCGGGCCACAGGTTTCGCACCTGGCACCAACTCAATAGAGAAGTCAATCTCCCGCTGGGGTGGTAACCCAGGAAGATCTTTAGGAAACACATCGGCAAACTCTGACACAACTAGTACTTCACCGACACTGGCCTTTGGCTCAACAGCCTGAATTAGCGTGAAGAATAACTCCGCGCCCTTCCGAACAGCATTGACGACTTGGAGTGCAGACAACAGAGTCCCGCTAACTCCTCACATACAAGCGAACTTCGTCACAAGCCCGGTATTCTGGCCCAGTGTAATCTCCTTGGAGTTGCAATCAATAAAGGCACGCTGCTCCGAGAGCCAGTCCATACCAAAGATCACATCAAACTCCGATAACGGTAGCACAGCTGCACTCAAACCGAAATCCCGACTTCCTATTTGCACATCCACATCGCAAGCCCTATCCGCAAGCATCACACAGCCATTCGGCAACAGCACCCTTGTACTATCCACCGTCACATGACTTGGTACCCCAATGCGAGATACGAAATCCTCAGACAGAAAAGAATGCGAAGCACCCGTATCAAACAGAGCTCTCGCCAAATTATTCCAAATCAGGACAAAGCCTGCAGCACACACATCATGCACAAGCTATACATAACCAAAAACAAAAGCACCTAAGCAAGTAAACTAAATCAACTCGTACCTGTGACGACGTCACTTTGCTTAATCGCTTCCTATTGGCCAAGTTGATAAATTCGGGGCTGCGCCTGAGACGCAGAGGAATCAACCACTGCTTTGCCCTTCTCAGCATAAGACGCACCCGTCTTCTTGTCCCCTTTAGGCTGAACAACCCGACAGTCACGAGCGATATGCCCCCACCCGGCCACAGTTATAGCATGTACGAGAATCCGGCCTTGATGTCGCTCCAGACACAACGGTCGTAGTCACTTGCCCAGATGGCTTGGACCTCTTGCCCCCTTTCTTCTGGTAGAACGACTTATTCGGGCGAGGTGCTTGAAACTCTGGCTTTGACACAACCAAGCCCTTGTTCCCTTGCACTCGCCTCATGTCCTTCTCCAACGCGCACGCAGTATCAACCAACGCCTGAAACCCTTGGTTTACTGAACTCGAAAGCAGGAACCTCAACTCATCCCGCAATCCTTCATAGAACCGATTTGTTTTCCTTTGGTCATCCGCGAAGATTGTACCCGCATATCGTCCCAACCTGGTAAACTCATGCAAGTAGATATCCACGCTATCTTCCCCTTGCTTTAACCGTTGGAACTCATTTTCCATAGCAATGCGTTGCGCTGCTGGGACATGTTTCGCCAGAAATATTCGAGAGAACTCCTCAATCGACACTTGTGTTAATTGCCTGCCCGCCAAATGGTGTACCTTTACCTCGTCCCACCACAACTGCGCCTCTCCTTCAAGCATGAAGGTGGCCAAGGTGACCTTGAGAGTTTCCTCCGCCCTGATCGCTGTCATGATCCGCTTGACACGCGATAACCAATCCTCTGCCTGCGTTGGGGATCCCATGCCCGTAAACGTAGGAGGACTGAAGCTCATGAATTGCTTCAACTATCGGTCAGCTGCTCGTGGATCTACAGCCTCAACCGGCTCGGGTCTTACATCAACACGAACTGGCACTACTGCCGGCTGCGCTTGCCCGGTCGGCTGAATCATGGCAAATAGCGCCTCAGCAACTAAGTGAACAGTTTCCGCAGATGGAGGAGGTGTTGGCACCTCAGCTGGTGCCGCACTCTCATCAGAGCGCTGGGGCTCAGACTACCCAGCACCACTACGCGTCACCTATAGGTGGACAAGACACACATTATCGAACGTATGCAAGCAAAACAACACAAAAAGGAACGCGCAGATTCCTCAAACAAGATTTTGTACATTCCTTAATGGACATTCCAGAGTTCATTAGCGTTACAGTAGGTCGCACAAACACGTGCTCGCCACCCCACAAAAGAAGTCGACCACGAATTCGAAAGAGGAAGACCGACGAAAGCTGATACCAAAAATGTAACGACCCCATCCGTTAAATGACGTATAGTAGAAGGTCCGGCCGGGGCCCCACACTATATGCCACAAACAGACGGTGAGGTCACAGGATAATACCAAATCATACGAATCCTAACTCAGAGCATTCTAGCGGAAGCTTTAAGTTACAACTTTGAACTCTAAACCGGAATGTCCAAATATATAAAACCACCTTTATATATAAAACTATGGAATGTACAACAAAGGGTTTGGCCTTAAGGCCTTACAGTTCCTCTTTACATACAACATGTTTTACAAACCTCGGCGCGCAGGCCGGCCATACATGAGTAAAAGAGAACAACCAAAACATTCGCTTAGCCTTCAAGGGCTAGCCGCAGCAGCAACAGCAACAGCAGTAGGGCTTCAGCCCATCACTTACCACTTGGCTCTCCAGCACCTGCACGGGAACAATCCACCCAACCGGTGGCAAACAATGCAACGGTCAGCATTCAGCTGACCCAATTATAACAATCCTACCCCTTTCTCGGGGCATGAGCATCTTTCCCTGCAAAGCATGGCATCATCAAATAGCAACTATGTGCGCGCAGGCACATTCAAGCCATCACAACTATCGGCCACACGGCCCAACAGTCCGTGCACTCAGGGCACATTCTTGGTGTACCGGAATACCAGGGTCAACACCACCGTTTACACGGTATTTGAGCATTCTAGTCTTTCCGGCGCGCGGGCCTAAGACTCTCATTAGGCGCTCCAACAAAACCTATAACCAGGCTTCCAAGTCGGACGGACCTAACGCAGGTACGGATCAGCCACCCCCCGTTGCTCAAGTTGCCGTGCTACCTCGAATACGGAAGTATCCATGGCTATTTATAGGCGCGGGTCGGTTTCACCTTTCCTGTTCGGCAATCTGCCTTTTCATCGAGTTGCAGCCCAACGGCTCAACTGCTCATAAAGTGGCAACGCACGGCCACAAGAGTTGCATCCAACCCTCTTCATTTCCTGGACATCATCCAGTACTTCCTGCTTTACCAAGCAACAGGTAGGCACAAGGCAACACAAGCCATAATCACGGAGCCTTCTCCGATATGCAAACAAGCATCACCAATCCAGACCATGTCCAGATGGTCTTCACACAGCATGCCTAGAGCCGTACTCCAATTCCGGCCTCTAACAAGGGGGACTTCACATATCTACCCCAAGGGACACCACAACCCACCGCACACTCGCGGGGAAGGGTTTTCCCTATGCAATGCAGAAAAGAAGGACTTCACATGTCCAAGGAGGGAGATCGTTACCCTTGTCGATCTCTTCGGAGCCATCGATAACTAGCCGGTGAGAAAGAACCGCAGCAGCCTTGCCTTCACAACACCGGCTTCGGATCACGAATCGGACCACGGGAACTCCGTCGGTGGCTTGCTCTCCTCCTCCTTCTTCTTCCTCCTCTCTCTTTCTCTCTTCCTTAAGCAAAATGAAGAATGCCTTCCTCTTCATTCCTTGACGAATTTAATCCAGCCAGGATTCACCTGAGCCCTTGGATCCAAAGAGAGAATCTGAACGGCAATGATTTGCCCAAAAAACCCAATTTTTGGCTGACACGGCCTGTGACACGCCCGTGTCACAGGCCGTGTACCCTGAAGCGGCACACGCGGTTTTGAACCGACTGAACAACACGGGTATCGACACGCCCTTGTCGAACCTGACACGCCCGTGTCATCCTGAGACACGCCCGTGTCAAACCTGCTTCATCGAGCTGCAACCAGTATACGGGTCGGAACACGGCGTCTGACACGCCCGTGTCCAATATGACACGCCCGTGTTCACGGCCGTGTTCAAGGCCATGTACTTTTCTGACTCGAATAGGCTATTCTCGAAATTTAATTCGGACACGCCCTGGGACACGCCGGTGTCGAAGGCCGTGTCCCAGGCTCGACGATCGTCGACTAGCAATCGTCGACTAACCTGAACACGCCCTGGGACACGCCCGTGTCCCAGGCCGTGTACCCCCGACACGCCCTGGGACACGCCCGTGTCCCAGGCCGTGTCAAACAGCCTGCACCTCAAACTTCATGTTGAGTCTTTTTGGGGTCTTTTTGGGGTGTTACAACTAGAGCACAAGGCTGAGAGCTTCTGAAATCGACAGATAAAGAAAACAGCCTGCGCTAACCGCGTGACCTCACAAACTGAGCACACCTTGACTTAATACAGATAAAGACAAATTCCATACCACCAGCCATCCCTGGTGTGAACACAGCACCAGCGAATAGGAGGGCCAATCTGCATAAACCGGTGAACTAAACGGTTACCACAAACCGATCCAAAGCAAGATCATGGCATAGGACCATGCCGATCTCCCAAACTCCAAACCAGTCTACAACCTGGACCCAACGAACACCGTGGATACACATCCTATCTTCCCGGCTACCTCTAGGGAACAAGCCAACTGCAGAACCACTGGCCGACCTAGCTAGTCACCAGTCTTATCTGTGTAGACCGCGCAGTCCAAATGCATAGACCGCCACAATTGTCCACTCAGACCGTGCGGACAGTCTGCCCAGACTGCCACTTTCACTTCAAAAAATTCAACACTCCCCCTTGAAGTGAAAAGTGGAAACCATCCCTAGCAGTCCTCATAACCGTGTTAATGGCCCCTTCGACAGCGGCTTTGTGAATAAGTATATGATGTTGTCCTCGCTCTGCACAAGTCGAACCATAAGAGACCCCTCTAAACCCTTCTCCCGAATAAAATGGTGCTCAATCTCAATGTGCTTGGTCCGCGCATAACAAACTTGATTATTAAGAAGTATAAGGGTACTTTCGTTGTCACCGCATAATAGAGTGCGACCACACACTTCTTTATAGAAGACCTCTACTAGCCTCTTAAGCAAGATGGCTTCCAGAGATGCCAAGGCTGAAGCCTTGTACTCTGCTTCCGTAGTAGAGATGGACACAGAATCCTGCTTCTTGCTGCACTAAGAGATACTCGTTGATCCACATGTGAAAATGATATATAAATTCCCAGAGGTGTTTTATGAAAGAGAGAAGATGAAGATGATGATATTCTCTGATTCTATACCCGATAAAGGCAAGTATACCTTATCATTTATTGTATAGGATATTAAAATTTAATATCTAGGTCATATTTCCCAGGGAGGATTGACTACTTTTACTTTGAGGTTTGCTATTATTTTATCAAATGATTGTTTGGGTTTATTTTCTTAAATAAAAAATGCTAAATTACACATTATAAAAAAGGTGGATTAAAACTTATAGAGGAACAATTAGTTCTCGATTTTGAATCACTTCGGCATGAGTTAATCAAAATGAAATATCAAACGAAATCTTAATAAAGTGAAATGCAACTTGACTGTGGGGGTTCCCAAAGTTTGTTCACGCTCCTCTCAGAGAAGTGCCCAACTAAGTTTAGGAAGATCCAACTGAACTCTCATCCCTTATTCGGATGCCTAAAACTTGCCTTAAGTGATGAACGCTGCAATTGGATTTGACTCCAATCGAGGAGATTTGCATCATTCTTTCTCGAGAGGTGCATTCATCTCTTTACTCTTGGGAGATCAATTCAAACTACGAGCCCCCTGGCTAGCTAAGAATGAAAACCTAAGCGAAGGCTATATATCAATAATATTGTCCCACTATATTTAAATCAAAAGTAAATCGAAGGTCGATACTTTAAAAAGAGAAAGAATATTAAAACATCATAGCTTGATCAACTCATCCTCAGATCATCGCAATCGAGTACTAATGAAGATTTAGTTACTCATAGTGTACGAAATGAAAATCATATTAAGAATATGCAAAATAAGAAAGATAGAGAGAGAAAGGGAATACCAAACTATTTTATTTCTTATTGAAAAGAAGATACAAAAAGGGCATAGAGATTGTTGGAACCCCTAGGTGATTTGGGCTAGGTTCTCTTCTTAGGTTGTGACCCATGTTGTATAGAAGGGTCAAATGTTAAGTGTTGTTAGAGTCTAGGCCATGTACTTAAAGTCAACAATAGAAAGGACCAGTCTCCAACACTGCCAGAGACTCAAGACTTAGAAGATTCAAGACTTAGTAAAAAGGAGATCTGCGTTCGTCGAACTCCGGTCGACGATCATCATGCTCAGCTCGAATAATCAAGAGACAATTCTTTGAGCTGAGCTCGACGAACTTAGATCTCAGCTCGACGATCTCTAAACAAAGTGATAACTCCTCTATCAAACTTCAGTCAACGAACTAAGAACATAAGGTCGACGAAAACTATTCTCAGGTCGACGAAAACTGTAAGGCATATTGTCATTTATTCTTTCCTTTTCTGTCTCCTTATTTTATACTATTATAAGCCGTTAATTCCATGGATAATCAATGCTCTTATATCTTTTGAATTGATTCATTACTGGCAGCATTGATTATGAATATCCTTCATGGAATTAACTACTTATATCTCGGGACAGACATAGAATAGAATATATGACAGCATACTTGTCGTCTTCATTTCCGAGATTCTGGCTAAGCATTTATTATAAGTTTTTGAATTCGACCGAGTTGCAGTTATCATTAGAGGATCTCTTAGAAAAGAGATAAAGAGAGCTAAGAAAAATAAATAAGAAGAGAGATACATAGAAACTCGTGTTCTATCAATAAACAAGACACTGAAAAAAGCATATAGACAAGAAAAGTGCAGTGAAAATAGCTCTAAGAAAATCTACTGCTCTCAAGAGAAGAAGAAGGAACAACCATCACCATCAAGAGTCCTTCTTCCTTTCTCTCTTTGTTTTCAGGGATCTCAAGTGACAAGTTATTCAAATCAGTCAAGGATCTCTGAAGAACTGAAAGGCCAACTCACCCTTTTATAAAGCTTCCACTCTTGAACCAGCCAAGATCTCAGGGGGAGCTTTTACAACAACACAAATCTACTTAGTCTTCTCATTTTGATTTGTGAAAAGAAGAGTTCCATCAACCTCTCTTACCACCTCTGTACAAGGTTTTAATTCCCTTCAAAAATATTCCTGGTTGCAAGTATCCTAACCAAAAGAATTGAGGTTTGGTTTTTGAGCACCTGATCAAAATCTCATTGGTGGAAGCCACCTGATCAAAACCAGTAGTGGATTCCTACCTAGGGTGGCAGAAGAGTGGATGTACCCAAGTTTGTAGAATCACTATAAAATTCTTGTGTTGTCTGTGTGGCTGTGTTGTTTTTCCTTTGTGCTTGTGCTGTGATATATTTTTATTGTGAAGCTTAGTTATCTCTCTCTAGTTTATCTGCTGCACTTGTGCACCTATACACTTATACTATAGTAACATATTTTATAAAAGATCTATTATTTCATTAAAACTTAAAAGATTTCAATAACCCTATTCACCCCCCCCCCCTCTAGAGTTTTTCAGAGCTTACCCTATCTTTCAATTGGTATCAGAGGGTGGTTAATCACATCATACAGGCTCACACCTAGATTAATCAAGATCCTCAGGATAAACTCTGAATAAGCTTTAGTAGTCTCTCTGTTTATATTTTATTTTTTTATATCATGGCACAAAACAAGGATTATGCCAGCACTAGATCTCTAGTTTGCAACTTGCAAAAGTTTGGAATCTGGAAGGCAAGAATCAAGTTGTACATAAACTCTATTGATGAGGAAATTTTTAATTCCATCTTGACAGGACCACTAGCTCCAATGGCCTCTACTTTAACTCCAGCAGATCTCAGTGTAGTGCCTCCTCCAGATCAAACTGACGCACATAAGAAGGCAAAAATTTATGATGCCAGATCTATGAATATACTGGCCCAAACTATGTCAGATGACATATTTCAGAAGGTTGCTCAATGTACATCTGCCAAATCCATTTTGGATTCCCTCAACCAAATGGTAGCAGGCTCTGGTGATGAGAGGAAGGACAGAAGATCAAACCTCATATCCCAATATGAGAACTTTAGGAAAGATAAAGCAGAATTAGTAGAAGTAATGTACAACAAGCTGAGCTCCATCATCAGTGAGCTCAGAACATTGGATAAATAAATTACTATGACTGAGGTCAATGACAAGATCCTCATGTGCTTCCCTAGCACATGGGACTCCAGAATCTGGCCCACCAGAGAAGCGAGAAGCATGATTGAAATCTCAACCAAATCTTTACTTGGAAAGCTCAAATCCTATGAGCAACTGATCAAGTCAAGATAAGCTGCAATTGAATCAAAATCTTCAACACCTACCAGGAAGGAACAAAACTTAGCACTCAAAGCTGTAGAAGAATCTCCCAGCTTATTAGCCAATGAAGAACTCATGAGTCTCTTTGCTAAGAGATTCTATAAAATGTCAAGGAAGGACTTCAGGAGAAAGCCTTCAAGGAATGAAGATAAACCCAGGTATGACAAGACCCCTTCTACAGAAGTTATCTGTTTTGGATGCAGGAAACCTGGACATTTCATCTCAGAATGTCCAGAAGTTCAAAAGAAAGACAAAAGGCAAGAAAAGGAGTCAAGAAGACATCAGCACAACAAGGCCTCCTCCAACAAGTACAAAAAGAAGGAGAAGGGCTTTGTGGCTGAAACCTGGAGTGATACTGAAGATGAATCATCCTCATCCAGCTCCAGTGAAGATGATGAAGAAGAAAAGAATGCAATAGAAATGTGCCTTATGGCAATTGATGCTGGAAGCAGCAGATCAGATTCAGAAGAATCAAGTGATGAAGAATTCCTCTCTAAAGAGGATCAGGTAATTGCTTCATATGATTTTCAGTCTAAAGAATTATGATCTGAGTTTAAACTCTTATATTTAGACCTAATAGGATCTGAGAAGGAAATCAAACTTCTCAGGGAAAAACTATTAGAACAAGAAAAATTCATTGCTGAAAATGGAAAGTTAACTGAAGAATTAAATCTGGCTAATCAACAAATAGTATTTCTAAAATATGAATTAAGTAAGGCTAAGGAATTAGAAGATACCTTAAATGGTAGAAGTTTATAACTTATAGATATAACTAGCACAGTTAACACAAGATCTAATAATAACAAACTAGGATTAGGAGACTCATCTAGTGAACCAATCCTAATTCAGAAAAATCAACTATCAAAACCTATTAACTTCATTTCTGAAAGTGGAAAGAAAAACACTGAACAAGTAGAGAAAGTTAATGATGTTCTTAAACAATTAGAACTTAAGAAAACCAATCAGAAGAAGAAAAACAAACAACATGACTATGTTCAGTAAATTTCGTCGAACTCAAAACGACAAAATGGGTATGGTTCATCGAACTCAGAACGATGAACTCCGAAAGCATATAATAATGTAATTTATTCTTCGAACTGGGATCGGCGAAACCAGTATGGTTCGTCGACCAGAGATCGATGTTTTTGGGGCTCAGAGATTGGATATCTCCATTCTTCGAGTAGAGATCGACGAACTCAATCCCGATCGTCGAGCTCAGGTCGACGAACATACTCGAATTTGTCCAATTCAGTTCATAACCAAAGTAATAAAAAACTGATAAACCTTTTAATCCCTTTAGTTAGTGGGTGATACCTCCTAGAAGGTACCATCCTTTAGGTTATAAGGATCAACCTGAATGTTCATTCATTTCAAGCTTTAGTTATGTCAAACAACAAGGACCCAAGGTAACTTGGGTCAAAAACTGCTAATCTCTTTTGCAGGTAGAAGAGAACCCTGTCACTCAAAATAAATGGTACCTGGACAGTGGTTGCTCTAAACAAATGAAAGGTTGAAAAGAATGTCTAATCAACTATAAAGCCAAGATTGGACCAAAAGTAATCTTTGGGGACTCAGGCATTGGACTGACAGAAGGCTATGGTGACTTAAACTGTGGAGCTGTCACATTCAAGAAAGTGACCTATGTGAATGATCTCAAGCATAACCTGATATCAGTTAGCCAACTATGTGATACAGGTTATCAAGTAAGCTTTACTAACTCCTTATGTATTATCTCTTTAATCAACACAACTGTTTTAACAGGAATTAGATAAGGCAACATCTACTTAGTAAATTTTGAATAAGCTAAATCTTAAATTTGCTTATTCAATTCTGTTAGCATTCAAACAAACTTATGGCACAAAAGACTAGGACATGTAAACCATAAAAATATAGCTAGGTTATCTAAAGACAATCTTGTTAGAGGTTTACCTTCTGGTCCCTACAAGAAGGAAGGCCTCTGCAGGGCATGTCAGATACTTTTAAAGTTCTCACAGATTTTCTCATGAATATATAGATTGAGTACTATACTCAAGTTGCATTGATCAGAAGTGATCATGGCACTGAGTTTGACTCTCTTCTTATGCTAGAGTTTTGTGAGAAGGAAGGTATCAGACATTGTTTCTCAGCTCCCAGAACTCCTCAACAAAATGGGGTAGTTGAAAGGAAGAATAGAACACTCATTGAAGCTGCAGGTACATTGCTTGTTGATGCTTACATTCCTCTTTCCTACTGGGCAGAAGTAGTAATCACAGCAAACTATGTCCTGAATAGAAGTTTAATACATAAACTAAAGCTTAAGACTCCCTATAAACTACTCAAAGGGAAGAAACCTATAATAACCTATTTTAAAGTATTTGGATGTATATGTTATATTCACAATAATGACAAGAAAAATCTTAGAAAATTTGAAATTAAGGCTGCAATGGGAATTTTTCTAGGATATTCCCAAGTCAGCAAGGCATATATGGTGTTTAATAAATCAACACTAAAAATTGAAGAATCTATGCATGTTACATTTGATGAATCTAACATGTTTTATAAGGAGAGAGACATCTCTACCAACAATCATCTGCAGGTACAAAATTTGTGTGAGAGCTTGAATGATCTAAACCTTACCTCAAAGGTTAGGTCACATCCCTCTCCACAAGCTATATCAGAAGATTAAAGTGAAGAAGAGACTGTGGAAGAAGTTCAACTTCCTCCAACACTTGAAATAATTCCACAAGAGGAATTAAATCAAATAACTGTTTATGAACCAACTTCTCCTAATAATCTTGTCACACTTAGGGATCACCCTAGATCTCAAGTAATTGGAGACATATCATCAGGAGTGCAGACAAGACATCAACTCAACCCTGATGTGATGCTTGCATGCTTTCTCTCTCAAATTGAGACTCAATCCATATCTGATGCAGAGCAAGATCAAAACTAGATCACTACAAGGCAAGAGGAACTCAACCAGTTTGAGAGGTGTAAAGTTTGGGACTTAGTTCCAAGGCCTAAAGGCTATCCAGTAATTGGGACAAAGTGGGTATTCAGAAACAAACTTGATGCCCAAGGTGTGATAGTGGGGAACAAGGCGAGGCTTGTTGCTCAAGGATACATGCAAGAGGAAGGAATTGATTATGATCAAACCTTTGCTCCAGTTGCCAGACTTGAAGCTATAAGGATCTTCTTAGCTTATGCAGCATTCAAGAAGTTTAAAGTCTACCAGATGGATGTAAAAAGTGCATTCTTAAATGGAGAACTCAAAGAAGAGGTGTATGTTGAACAACCACCAGGTTTTATCTCTCCAACTCATCCCTCTTAAATCTTTAAATTACATAAGGCTCTCTATGGTTTAATCAAGCTCCAATAGCTTAGTATGAGACCTTAGCTAGCTTTCTTTTAGAGCATGGTTTTTCAAGAGGCATGGTTGATAGAACCATTTTTACAAAATTGCATCATGATACAATTCTATTAGTACAAATATATATAAATGACATAATCTTTGGTTCTACTGATCCAAATCTGTGCAAAAGATTTTCTGATCTAATGCACTCAAGGTTTGAGATGAGTAGCATGGGTGAGTTATCATATTTCCTTGGTCCCAAGTGAAACAAACCCCTGAAGGAATCTTCATCTCTCAGTCTAAATATGCTAAAGAGCTTATTAAGAAGTTTGGGATGAATGATGCCTCTATCATGAAAACTCCCATGGCTGCCAATGATGCCTCTGTCATGAAAACTCCCATGGCTGCCAATGCTGTTATAGATGCTGATGAATCTGGAAAACCAGTTGATCAGACAAGTATAGGGCCATTGTTGGATCCCTACTGTACTTAACTGTAAGCAGACCAGACATTATGTTTGTCACATGTCTTTGTGCTAGGTTCCAGGTGAACCCTAAAGAATCTCACCTTATTTTATTAAAAAGGATTTTGAGATATATAAAAGCTTGTCCAGATCTTGGCCTCTGGTATCCAACAGAATCAGCATTTGTGTTAACTGGATTCTCTGATGCTGATTATGCTTGATGCAGAGTAGATAGGAAAAGCACCTCTAGAACTTGTCAGTTTCTTGGTGACAGACTTGTATCTTGGTTCTGTAGAAAGCAAACATCTATTTCAATATCCACTGTTAAAGCTTAGTATATGGTTGTAGGCAATTATTGTTCACAGATTTTGTGGATACAAAACCAACTACTGGATTATGGTGTCAACTTAAATAATTCAACTATACTGTGTGATAATACAAGTGTTATTTCCATTGCACAAAATCCAGTATTGCATTCTAGAACTAAGCATATAGACATTATACATCATTTCATTAGAGATTGTGTTGACAAACAAAAGATTAAACTTGAATTTATCTCTATTGATTTGCAAAGAGCAGATATATTCACTAAGCCATTGGACTCATCCAAGCATCTGTTCTTTGTCAATCAGCTTGGTATGATAAATGGTCAGGATTTAATCTAATGCTCTGTCAATAGTCAAAGAACTGTCTCTGTTCGTCGACCTGAGATCGACGAACTGATAACTATTCTTGAGAATTTTCGTCGACCTAAGATCGACAAAAATCTCCTAGTATAGCTCATTTGTCGACCAAAGATCGACGAATTCTGTCTCAGAAAGTTTTTCTGCGAATGACGAAAACTTTCCCTCTCTTCGTCCTGAAATCGACGAATTTTTTCCCTTTATAAAGTTTTCGTCAACCTGAGATCGAAGAATCTTATGTTTCCTTCGGATTGAGATTGGCGATTCATATTCCGAAAACCTTTATTAAGGATTTCTTCTTCGACCTCAATCCCACGCTCTCAGAATTTCCCCTCCTGCACTTGATCTTGTGGTTTCTCTTGCAGGTGCTCACTCTCTCTTATTAGATCTTAACTTCGCAAATGGCCGCTACTGGATCAACCGGCATGAAGTTCGATCATGGTTTTGATATCGACTTCGACTCATTTCAACAGTCCGACCAAGTTTTCCTAGACATTCTACAGCTATTCGAGGAACAAAAACTCAAGCAGTTTATGACTGAAAGGATAAGGATACCTATAACTTAAATCAAGGAATGGGTTAGTTCTTCCTCCTCAACTGATATTGAAATAACTGGGACTATCAGCGGAAATCAGGTGATTCTTACTCCCACCATTCTCTCTAAATTTTTAATCTGAATACTGGAGAAGATGATCTAGAAATAGATGATAAAGAATATGAGGACATGCTGACTGTTATGGGTCACTTCGGCGAAAACCCTAACAAATTGCTTAAGAAAAATTTCTCCCCGATATATAAATTTCTTGCAGATGTCGTTGGGAAGGTGCTGTTTGCTAAGCATACAACACATGACTACATATCTAGGTAACAATTCCTGGTTATGGATTTTTTGGTCAGTAAGAAAGATGTGAACTGGGCACATATCCTGTTTGACTTAATCAGGAAAAAGAATAAGAAAAAGGAGGTTTGCTATGGAAGAATCTTGGGCTTGTTCCAGAAAGCCAAGGCTAATGAACTGTTGGTATCTCAGACCACATTCATTAATTCCTCTAAGAGGCTCTCATCTGCCCTCTTTGGCAGATGGGAGAGGACTATCACAAAGCCACCTAAGGGGAAGTCCTCCTCTAAAACTTCTGAAAATACAAGGGCTGCACCAGCCTCTCCCCACCCCACTGAAGGGCTTATCTCCACCCCTCCACCTCCTCCTGCCCCTCAAATTCCATCCCAACCTCAAGTCCAACCAACTACACCCTCCACTACAATTCTAATACATACCCCAACACCTCTAGCATCTCCAATTCATTCTACACATATACCATCAAATCCTTCTTCCCCTCAGCATGACATATCAATACCAACACCTCCACAATCTCCACTTCCATCTCATCTTGCTGATCTCCTATCTTTCAATCTGTCATCATACCCCCTAAACACTCCTTCTCCTCAACATAACTCCCCTCCATACACTTCAATTCCACTTACTCCACCAGCACCTACCATCAACACAACTATCCTCCTTCCATCATCTTCTGCCAACACCACAGCCTCAACAACTTTTGATCCCTCAATCATCCAACCACTATTTGAACTCCTTAAAACACTCCTCTAAACCATCATAGTAGAGGCAATTTCCCCTCTTGGTGCCTCCATCTCATCTCTTTCTGCTCAAATCTCTGTCTTTCCCTCTACCCTCTCTTCATCTGGGGGCCTGGCTTCAGTATCTATGGAAACCATGAAGGGGGAGATATTTGATGATGAAGCAGCAGCAGCAGTAGAACCAACAATTGTATCAGAAGCAACAGAACCAGCAGCAGCAGCAGGAACAAACATTGACGTGGAAACAAACCTCTTGAATTTTCTTGAACATGATATGGAAACAGATGATGCAGAAATACCTGACTCAGTAGTAGATGTATATAATCAATGTAGAGATATTATAGTATCCAATGCTCAAGAGACCATCTTGCCAAAATTTCTGCTTGGAAGGGTCTACTTTATCAAATCTAAAGTGAATCTAGCTACTTTGCTGAAAATCTTTATTTCTTACATTCATTTCTGCCTCTCCTTCCCCACTCCATCATCAAGAGAAATTGTATGCTACACTTTCCCTGTAAGCTCAGAAGTATTTGATACTCCAAAGAAAAGTTTGATAGTTCCTCCAGAAGTATTATATGAACAGAGATCTAGCCCTCCTGGGCCATCCTATATGAAGGTGAGACAAAGATCTATCTCATCTCTAGAGGGGGGGTGAATAGAGTATTTTTTAAAATAACTTTACAATTTACACAAGCAAAATAATTAAGATTTAATTTATGTATAAGTGTAAGGTGCCTTGCTATATAATTTAAAACTAAGACAGCAAAAAGAAAATCACAGCACACAGCAAAGAAAATACTCAAGCAACCAGAAGACACAAGGAACTATAGTGGTTCCCCAAAAACCTGGGTACATCCACTCTTCTACCACCCTTGGTAGGAATCCACTGCAGGATGAGTTGATCAGGTGTCCTAAGCACCAATGAGATTTTGATAAGGTGCTCAAAAATCAAACTAGATTTTTTGATCAGGTGTCTTGCCACCACTATGTTTTGACAAGGTTCTCAGAACCAGAATCAAGACTTTTCAAGGGAGTTTTGGTAACCCTTTTACAGCAGGAAAGAAAGAGGAAAAGAGTGAAGTTGTCTTCTCTGTCTCAATCAAAGAGAGAAGCACAAGTGGATTGATTGTGTTTTCAAAGCTCCCCCTGAGATGTAGACTAGTTCAGGAGTGGAAGCTTTGCTTCAGGGTGATAGTTCTTCAGAAGCTTCAGATCTCCAGCAGAAGATGGTTTCAGCAGAGGTTGAGAAAATTTAATTGTCTGGAGTCCTTGTGATGAAGCTATGATCTCATTTTCAGTATGCAAAAATGTTCAACTGATTCTTCAGAATTGATCACTTTAATTTTTGAATTGATCTCTCTATCTTGTGAATCTATACTGAGAATTTCTTATTGTAGTCTCTTGTTATGTATCTCTGTCAGACTAAAAAAAGATAATTTATTCTCTGAAGATCCTCTATCCAAGATAGCCGTGAGCAGACATTAAATGTCCTCCATAAAAGTCTTGTCTTCTAGAGGAAAGTCCAATAAACATTCTCAAAAAGAATTCCTTGAAACTTGCTCCAGAATAAAGGAAAACGGCTGGCAGATCTTTAGAAATAAATGCTGAGATATTTGAAAAACATTCCAAAAGTTGTCTGAATTTGAATCATCAAAGTCGTCGATCTCTCAGGAAAAATGTCGATCTGAGCTCTACGATCGTCGACCTGAGCTCAGAGATTGGAATGAACATCAGACAGAAAACGTCGACCTGAGCTCGAAGATCGTCGACCGGAGCTCAGCGACCTGAAGGACAAGCTGAAGACAGATCGTCGATCTGAGCTCGAAGATCGTCGACCGGAGCTCGACGATTTAGCAGAGTTGAGCTCAGAGAGCGTCGAACGGAGTTCAACATTTCGTCGACCTAAGCTCGATGATAATTGTCTTTGCCTCAGCTTTAAGTCTGATTCCTTGAATGGTCTTGGGGGCAGCTAGGGGTGCAAGCGGTTCGGTTTGGGTCGGTTTGGACCCAAACCAAAACCGAACCATTGTTTATTGGTTCGGTTCGGTTTTTTGGTCGGTTTACTCGGTTCGGTTTTTGGTTTTTCAATTATACTATTTAAAATAATTGTGTACTTAAATATCTCAAGAAAATTTTAAAATATAAATGATAATTAAAAATAAATATCATCAAACTTTATTTACATATGATATATTACAACTAATAGCTTATATTCATAAAAAAATTATGATTGAATATTTTTATTGCTAAATCGAGTTATAAATATAAAAAGATATAAATAAAATAAGTTAAACAAAATATTTAATTTTTCTTGTTGCATAAAATATGCATTAAAAAATTTTATTTTGCCTCAAATGATATAAAAATTATTAAGTTGATATAATTTGTATACATTATTTAGTCAATAAAAATAGTTAAAAGATCATTATTAATAATATTTTTATATATATTATTAGTCGGTGCGGTTCGGTTTTTCAGAGAGGAAAACCAAAATCGAACCGAGTCGTTCGGGTCAGTGTAAAATCGGTTCGGTTTGGGCGATTCGGGGCGGTTTGGGCGGTTTTCGGTTTTTCATGCACACTACTAGGGGCAGCTTCAAACCTAAATTCTAAGCCCTAAACACATTCTAATGTTGACCTTTTTAACTATACACCTAGGTCAAACTGGTTTCCTAAGACAAACATAGTGATCCTTGCCCAAATTAGTAATAGGGTGTTCCAACAATCTCCCCCTATTTGGGTTAGGATTACTATTTACAAATCTCAGAAATAAAGACAACAACAACATACAGAAGAGCAATAAACTAAAACAAAAGAACAGAGCAAGCAATAAAGCAGCAGTCATATGGAATATCAGCAAATGTTCTGAATGATTGTACTGTCTGCTTACAGATATTACTTCTTTTCACTTCCTTTCTTAAATAGAATTTCCCTGTTGGGATTAAGAGCTTCCTTCTTTGACCTTCTATCATCCTCTGGACCTAAGGAGGTTTGAGATCTAGCCCTGGGAACCACAGCCTCAGGATGCAATTTCATGTAGTCTACTGGGTCAAAGAATTTTCTTGATGCATACCTTTCCAGTTCTGCTTTTCTCTGATCTGATAAAGTAGTAATATTGGAGAAGTCTTTTCCTTATTCTCTGGCTTTCTTCAACTGATCTAAAGCAGCAATTTCTTTCATCCTGGCAGTCCATGATAATGGATTGTTCTCTGGATCTTCAAAAGGAACTGCAGGCTCATATCTGTTTACAGTTTCTGAAGCAGTAGGAGTTCTAGTATCAACATTTTCTCTGAGTTTATAAGGAAAAGGACCTAGTGTTGAGTCAATGTGCCATTGTCCTTCCCTTGCTTGAAATCTATGTTCTCTTTGATTTCCTCTATACTATCCCCTTCTGGACTGATAACCCCTTTGGTATTGTCCCCTGGGATGATATCTTTGTGAGGACTGGGAGGAACTTTTCTTTGAAGCTGGGGTTTGAGAAGATGAGCCTCCACCGTATCCTGATCTGGAGGAGGAGGAGGAGAAGGCTGAAACTGAGAAGATCCTTTCTCATATCTATCCAATTTTCTTCTTTTCTTCATAGCTTTTAATTGATTTTTGGAGAACTGCATCCAGGGCTCAGAGATTGGACAGTCATGCAGAATATAGTATGGAATGTCATTGGCATCTTTGGCTTGAGCAGGAGGAACCTTCATCATGGCCTTGCTTCTAGCCTTCCTTTTCTTGGCAATAGTAACAGAAGAGTCATCAGATTCAGTGTGAAACTGATCACTTTTTGAACTTTGGGGTCTATCATACAAATCATCAATGCTCTTTATATATTTCTCTTGTTATTTCAATTGATCAGGAGTCAGAGCAGGAACAGCAGCAGCAGCAAAAATTAGAGCAGAAGCAGGAGCAGGAGTTGGAGCAGGAGTTGGAGCAACAGCAGAAGCAGATTCTTCCAGATATATAGCAAGTTCTTTAGCAGCAGTATCATCAATAATAGACAACATTTCAATATCAGAAGATTCAATGAAAGCAGTAGCAGCAGCAATAGAGATGGAAGCAATAACATCCACATCCTTGAAAGAATTGACATATGAGGCAATCAGGCTGGGATCACATACTGAGATAGGCACAATGGCCTTAGTGAGATCTTCAACTTGTTGCACTGGCAGACAACTGAAATACACAGAATCAAATACTGATAGCAGACTCTGAAGATCCACTGCAAAGACAGGAGCAGGAACTGAACCTTCAGCAGCCTCAGGAACACCCAGAGCTTCATAAGGCATCTCCCCCTGCTTGGATTCAGTGGCAACTGGATCAAGGCACCCAGAAGAAGGGATTGCCTGAGAGGAGAGGAAGGGATTTAGCCTGGTAGACAGCTCCTGAACATTTTTCAGAAGTGGAGCCAAGGTGGTCTCCAACAATGAGGTTAGCCTGGGGGCTAGCAGCTCATACAGCCTGTCTGCCAAAACTGAAAGATCTACATGCTCAAGAGGGGCTTGAGTAGAGGTAAGAGATGAAGTGGCCGGAATGATGGTGGCTGGAGCTGATGGAATGGAGAATGTGGAGGTAAGAGGTGTAGGTATGGATGGACTAGGAGTAGGAGGTGTTGAGATTGATGTAACTGGGTTGGAGATGGATGAGATGGTAGTTGAAAAGGATGGGGTGAAGGATGGTTGAGAGAGTATGTCTTGAAGAAGTTGTTGGTAGGAGGATGTAGAGGGAAGCTCAGGAGGAGTGGGAGAAGAATCATCCATGAAGGAGTCATCCAAGAGAGAAAGTGATGGAGTGGTGACAGGTTGATAGTAGTGCAAGGGATGGAATGATTCTGAGGTAGATGCTGGAGGAGGTGAAAGGGGTGATTAGATTGTAATGGGGGAGGATCTGGCTATGGTGGAGATTGGTGGTGAGGTATAGATGACTGGGGCAGAGACAGCTGGAGGAGGAGGTGAAGCAGGCATATCTTCTGCTGGGGCAGAGACCTGAGGAGGAGTGATTGAGGCAGTCCTTGTGCCTGAAGCAGGTGTTGCTGTAGCAGCCCTGTTGGGGTTTATGATCTGCCTGTCCCACCTGCTGAAGAGGGCACAGGTAAGTCTTTTAGATGCATTAATGTACATCCCACTAGAAGTCAGCAGTTCAGGGCACCTAGAGTGCAGGTAAACCCCTAAGATCCTCCCAAAGCTTACATAGCTGTTGCTAAGTTTCTTCTTGATCAAATTAAAGAAGATGGAGCCCCAGTCCAGATGTTTTTTGTCAACCAATGCTCCCATTAGATAGAACTGGTATCTTGAAATTGTGTCATGAGCTGAGTGCTTTGCCAGAAGCACTTTCCCAACCACATCAGCAAAAAATTGAAACTCAATAGATAAATTCTTTTTCAGTAATTTATTAGGGTTCACAGCAGAGTGACCCATTCTATCTAGCATTGAATCAAACTCTTCTCCAAACAAATCAATAGAATCATTTCCAGTACTGAGGTTGAAAACTTTTGTTTGTAGAGCGGGGCACAATGGTACCTGAGTCCCTTTGATCGAGCCGACTATAGAATTCTCATTCTCATTTGTGGCAGAAAAACACCATTCTTTTATTTCGTCTGCTGCAAGCTTCACTCTGGTGGACATAATCTGAACTAACCGTTGTTCTTGGAAAATATTTAAGATGTCTTTAAATCTCTGGTCGCTTCCATCGAAAGAATTCATGTCAATGTCGAAGCCTGTATCAAATTTCATTTTTGAAAGAGCAGCAACTGACGCAGCCATCTATACCTGCAAAGATTGAGCAAACATGACCAAGTGTAGAAAGTTTGGAGGGAAAGAGTTGCAGAGATTATGAAAGCGTAAACGACGAGCGGCGGCCGAAAAATGATTTTATATTAGGGTTCGACGCGAAAAAGGAAGGATCGTCGATCTCCGTTTGACGATCAGGACTCCTGATGGAAGCTGAAGGGTCTTCAATATCGTAGATCTCAGTTCGACGATCTAGGGAGAACGTCGAGCTCAGTTCGATGATCGAAGGCCTGAAAGAGATAGTATACAACTATCTGTCATGCTCTGAACTCAGGTCGATGTTTTGGGAAAACGTCGATCTCCGTTCGACGTTTCTCTGGTAATCGTCGATCTCCGTTCGACGCTTTCTGGGGAAACTGTCGAGCGCAGTTAAGAGACAGAAACTATCCTACAAACACAAAAAGAGATGAGTTTTTAGCCTAATCTTGGTCTGTTTTTAGCTTTTCAAAATCTTGCAATTTACTTTAGGCTTCCTCCATCTAACATGCCTAACTGATTGAGGAAGAAGTTGTGTTTCTTTTCATCCAAGGGCTTGGTGAAAATATCTCCCCTTTGCAAATCAGTTGGGATATATTAAAGTTCAATTTTATTTTTCTCAACATTATCCCTTAGAAAATGATGCCTAATTTCTATGTGTTTTGTCCAACTATGGAGGACTGGATTTTGTGCAATGGAAATAGCACTGGTGTTGTCACAAAATATTTTAGACTTCTCTAAGTTGTAACCATAGTCTAGGAGTTGGTTTTGTATCCATAATATTTGTGAACAACAACTGCCTGCAGCCATATATTCAGCTTCAGCAGTTGAGGTTGACATAGATATTTGTTTCTTACAATACCATGAGACAAGTCTATCACCAAGAAACTGACAAGTTCCACTGGTGCTTTTCCTGTCTATTCTGCATCCATCTTAATCAACATCTGAAAATCTAGTTAAGTCAAATGCTGAATCTTTTGGATACCAGAGACCTAGATTTGGACAGCTTTTAACATACCTAAGAAATCTCTTTACTAAAGTTAAGTGTGACTCTCTAGGGCTAACTTGGAATCTAGCACATATATATGTAGCAAACATTATGTCAGGCCTACTGGCTATAAGGTACAATAGAGAGCCAATCATTGCTCTATATGTTGTCTGATCAACTAGTTTCCCATGTTCATCAGCATCCAATACAGCATTGGTAGGCATGGGTGTTTTCATACTTGATGCATCAGACATCCCAAATTTCTTAACCAATTCTTTTGCATATTTGGTTTGAGAAATAAATATGCCTTCAGCATGTTGTTTGACTTGCAATCCTAAGAAGAAGGATAGCTCACCCATGCTACTCATTTCAAATTTAGAGTGCATAAGCTTGGAAAACTTTTTGCACAAATTTGAATCAGTAGACCCAAATATAATATCATATACATAAATTTGTACTAGTAGGGTATGGGACTTCTGGGTTCTAATAAAAATAGTTTGGTCTACTCTCCCCCTAACAAAATCATTCTTCAGCAGAAAGCATGCTAGAGTCTCATACCATGCTCTAGGAGCTTACTTGAGACCATATAATGCTTTGTATAGTTTAAAAACATAATCTGGATGAGTTAGAGAGATAAAACCTGGAGGTTGTCTGACATAGACTTCTTCTTTGATCTCCCCATTGAGAAAATCACTCTTCACATCCATTTGATAGACTTTGAATCCCTTGTGAGAAGCATAAGCCAGGAAGATTCTTATGGCCTCTAACCTTGCAACAGGTGCAAAGGTCTGGTCATAGTCTATCCCCTCTTCTTGAGAATATCCTTGAGCAACTAGCCTTGCCTTGTTCCTTACAATAATTCCTTGATCATCCAGCTTATTTCTGAACACCCATTTTGTTCCAACAATGGAATGATCCTTTGGCTTAGGAACTAGTTCCCAAACTTTGTTTCTTTCAAATTGATGCAACTCCTCTTGCATTGCAATGATCCAGTGTTGATCTTGCTCTGCATCTTGAATGGTTTGAGGTTCAATTTGAGAGAGAAAGCAAGTGTGCATCAGGTTTTGATTGACCTGATTTCTTGTTTGCACACCAGCTGAGATGTCTCCAATCACTTGGGAGATTGGATGATCTCTTGTTGTTACTAGATCAACATGGGGTGTTGATTATTCACCAACCTGTGTTATTGTTTCCTCTTATGGGACAACAACTGGCTCTTCAAGAAGATTTTCTTCCAGATATGGAGCAACTTCTTCATCTTTACTACTTTCATCCTTTTGAGTAACTTGTAATCTGTCCAAGTCTTCAGCTAGAGAATGCACCTGCAAATGTTCTATGGTAGAAGTATTCTTCTCCTTGAAAGACATATTAGTTTCATCAAAGGAAATGTGGACAGATTCTTCTATTTTTAGAGTAGTTTTATTATAAACCCTATAAGCTTTACTGATCATGGAGTATCCCAGAAACACTCCTTCATCAGCTTTTGCTTGAAATTTTGCTAAATATTTCTTGTCATTATTGTGAATGTAACAAGTGCAACCAAAAACTTTAAAATAGTCTACTTTAGGTTTCTTCCCTTTGAGCAATTCATAGGGAGTCTTGCCCTTCAATTTATGTATTAAACTTCTATTCAACACATAATTGGATGTGTTCACTGCCTCAGCCCAAAAGGATAGAGGTAGGTGAGCATCTGTCAATAATGTAGTTGCAGATTCAATGAAGGTTCTATTTTTCCTTTCAGCTACCCCATTTTGTTGAGGAGTTCTAGGAGTAGAGAAAGTATGCCTGATCCCTTCACTTTGACAGAACTCTTGCATGAGAAGAGAATCAAACTCTGTCCCATGATCACTTCTGATCAGAGCAATGTGAGTGTTGAACTCAATCTGAATGCATTTGAGAAACTCTGTCAAATACTTACAGTTATCAGACTTCTTCCTCAGAAATAATACCCATGTGAATCTTGAGAAGTCATCTACAATCACTAAAGTATAGGATTTCCCTCCTAAGCTTTGTATTGTAATGGGTCCAAAAAGATCCATGTGTAACAGATACAAAATCCTAGGTGAATCACTCTTGTTAATTGATTTAAAGCTATTTTTAGTTTGCTTGCATAATTGACAAGCCTTGCAGAGTCCTTCCTTCTTATATGGGCCAGAAGGCAGTCCTCTGACAAGGTTGTCCTTGGATAGCCTAGCAATGGTTCTAAGGTTAACATGTCCTAGTCTCTTATGCCATAGAATATTAGGTCTAGATATGGAATTAAACAGGCAAATATCTACCTTAGATGAATGAAAGTCTACTAAGTAAATATTACCTTTCCTGTTACCTGTCAACACAGTTGTGTTGTCTTCTGAATTGATTTTGTATATTTCTTTGTTGAAAGTCACTTGATATCCTTCATCACACAGCTGACTAATGCTTATCAGGTTGTGCTTGAGTCCTTCAACATAGGCTACTTTCTTGAAGGTGACTGTCCCAATTTGGACTGCACCATATCCTTTTGTAGTTCCAAAGTTTGAATCACCAAAAAATACATTGGGTCCAAGCTTGGCTTTAAAGGATGTGAAGTTGTCCTTATTCCCTGTCATGTGCTTTGAGCACCCACTATCCAGATACACTGGCTGGTTTGTTGGATAGGTCTTCATCTGCACATAAACAGCTTATATGTTTTTGACCCAGTTTACCTTGGGCCTAGGTTGATAACCTTTAAATTTAGAAATAAAAGATATCCCAGGTTGACTCTTATAACCTTCAGGATGGTATCTCCTAGGAGGTATTATCCATTCAGTATAAGGATTAAAGCATTGGGATGAAGCACTTCTAGGATTGAATTGAGATTTGCCTCTGAAAGAAGGTTCAAAGCTCTGAACTTCGTTCGACGATCGTCGAGCTGAGTTCAACGATCTTGGGTAAAATCGTCGAGCTCCTTTCGAAGATCGACTGTGAGGGAGTTCAGAGTTTAGGAATCGTTGAGCTGAGTTTGATGTTTCAGCCTGAGATCGTCGATCTCTGTTCGACGATCGTCGACCTCTGCTCGACGTTTTCTGTTGAACTTTGCTTTTCTTAGGTAGATCTGAATTCTTCCTAGCTACCTCTACAACACCCTTCCCTTTATTAGAAATAAATTTGATTGGGGTTGTTAATACTATGGGTTGGCTAGATGAAGAACCCAAGCCCAGTGTACTATTTAATCTTGAGTTCACTGTGCTTGTGATGTCCATTAATTTGATACTTCTCCCATTAAGGGATTCTTCAAATTGCTTGGCCTTGGATAGTTCACTCTTCAGTGAAGCTATCACTTCTCTATAGCATTCTAACTCTTCAGAGAGTTTGAGGTTCTCTGATTTTAAAGTGCTATACTCAGACAGTTGTTTTCTGAGGGAAGTGATTTCCTTCTCAGACTCAAACAGATCTAGGCATAGTACTTTAAACTCATGTTTAAAGTCCTCAGAGCTGAAATCAAATGAATTAATTACCTTATCTTCCTCTAGGTTAATCTCTGAGTCTCACTCTGACTCTTCTGCTTCTGAATCTGTTTGAGAGGCATTGATAGCCATCATGCAAAATTCCTTTTCATCAGCATCATCCTCATCATCATTGGAGCTGGATGAGGCTTCAGAGTCCTCTTCAGTTTCACTCCATGTCTCAGCAACAAATCCCTTCCTTGTATGTTTGTTCTTGCTAGAGGAGAGTTTGTCTGAGCTGTTCTTTCTGAAGTCTTTCTCCTTTCTTCTTTCTCTTCTATCTTTCTTGTCCTTGTTCTTGTTTTCTGGACAGTCAGGCACAATATGGCCTAGTTTCCTGCAACCAAAACATATAATTTCTTTATTATTATTTGACTTATCATACCTTGGCTCATCATGTCCCTTGTATGATCTCTTTCTGAAGTCTTTTCTGGCCATTTTGTGGAATCTTTTAGCCAGTAGACTTAGGAGCTCATCATTTCCTATAGCTTTATCTTCAGTCTCCTCTTCTGTAGCTTTGAAGGCTATGGTCTTCTCTTTCCTTGTGACTGGAGAAGTAGCCTTTTGTTCTTCTTCTCTATTTTTAATGAGCAGCTCATAAGATTTGAGCTTGCCCAGGAGAGCTTCAGTGGTAATCTCATTTAGACTTCTGGCATCTTTGATTGGCCAGATTCTTGAATCCCAAGTGCTGGGGAAGCACATTAGGAGTTTTTCATTCAGCTCAGTCAATGAGATTTCTTTATCAAGAGTCTTTAACTCATTGACAATCAGACTTAGTCTATTGTACATGTCAGCCACTGATTCAGCTTCTCCCTTTTTGAAATTCTCATATTGGCTTATAAGATAGGATCTCCTGTCTTTCCTTTCATCAGCAGATCCTGAGACAATTTCAGAGAGCTTGTCCCAAATTCCTTTGGCTGAGTTGTATTCAGCTACCTTCTGAAATATCTCATCAGACATTGTCTGAGCTAAGATGTTCATGGCCTTGGCATCTGCAGTCTTCCACTTCTTTATTTCAGCATCTGTTCCTGAAGGAGGTGGAACATCATTTGTACTTGAGCTTGTTGGTGTACTTGGGCACACTGTCAAAAAGAAATTAAATATGTCTTTATCAAGAGAGTTCATGTAAAGTCTAATCCGTGCTTTCCAAAGCGCAAACTTGGATAGATTACACACTAGAGGCCTGGTGCATGCATAATCTTTGTTCTGTGCCATGTGTTTATATAAAATTAAACATAATGAAAATAACCCTCTTAAAATACTGATCTTGTCAAGGATCTTTTGGTTCAGGTGTTAGCCTGTATGAACAACCAACCTCCCTCTGATACCAATTGAAAGTGAGATAAAGATCTATCTCAACTCTAGAGGGGGGGGGGGGTGAATAGAGTATTTTTTAAAATAACTTTACAATTTACACAAGCAAAACAATTAAGATTTAATTTATATATAAGTGTAAGGTGTCTTGCTATATAATTTAAAACTAAGATAGCAAAAAGAAAATCACAGCACACAGCAAAGAAAATACTCAAGCAATGAGCTTTTGATAAGGTGCTCAAAAACCAAACTAGATTTTTTGATCAGGTGTCTTGCCACCACTGAGTTTTGACAAGGTTCTCAGAACCAGAATCAAGACTTTTGAAGGGAGTTTTGGTAACCCTTTTACAGCAGGAAAGAAAGAGGAAAAGAGTGAAGTTGTCTTCTCTGTCTCAATCAAAGAGAGAAGCATAAGTGGATTGATTGTGTTGTCAAAGCTCCCCCTGAGATGTAGACTAGTTCAGGAGTAGAAGCTTTGCTTCAGGGTGATAGGTCTTCAGAAGCTTCAGATCTCCAGCAAAAGATGGTTTCAGCAGAGGCTGAGAAAATTGAATTGTCTGGAGTCCTTGTAATGAAGCTATGATCACTTTTTCAGTACGCTAAAATGTTCAACTGATTCTTCAGAATTGATCACTTTAATTTTTGAATTGATCTCTCTATCTTGTGAATCTGTACTGAGAATTTCTTGTTGTAGTCTCTTGTTATGTATCTCTGTCAGACTAAAAAAAGATGATTTATTCTCTGAAGATCCTCTATCCAAGATAGCCGTTAGCAGACATTAAATGTCCTCCATAAAAGTCTTGTCTTCTAGAGGAAAGTCCAATAAACATTCTCAAAAAGAATTCCTTGAAACTTGCTCCAGAATAAAGGAAAACGGCTGGAAGATCTCTAGAAATAAATGCTGAGATATTTGAAAAACATTCCAAAAGCTGTCTGAATTTGAATCCTCAATGTCGTCGATCTCTCAGGAAAAACGTCGATCTGAGCTCTACAATCGTCGACCTGAGCTAGAAGATTGGAATGAACATCAGACAGAAAACGTCGACCTGAGCTCGAAGATCGTCGACCGGAGCTCAGCGACCTGAAGGACAAGCTGAAGACAGATCGTCGATCTGAGCTCGAAGATTGTCGACCGGAGCTTGACGATTTAGCAGAGTTGAGCTCAGAGAGAGTCGAACGAATTTCGATGTTTCGTCGACCTAAGCTCGACGATAATTGTCTTTGCCTCAGCTTTAAGTCTGATTCCTTGAAATGTCCTGGGGGCAGCTTCAAACCAAAATTCTAAGCCCTAAACTCATTCTAATGTTGACCTTTTTAACTATACACCTAGGTCAAACTGGTTTCCTAAGACAAACATAGTGATCCTTGCCCAAATTATTAATTGGGTATTCCAACACTATATCATGGATAATAGCCCCCTCCTTAATCTGGATGATCTAATAAATCAGAACATTGCTATGGAAGCGTAAGCAGCTCATACTAAAGTTGTTCCCACTCCAATAAGTAAGGAAATCCCCAAGGATATACTAAAAGAGATAGATGACTTGTATAACAATCCTCAAGGACAGTCTGATGATAACTCGTATGAAGATCCTAAGAGGAAGAAAATCTCAAAGAAAAGAAAAGCTCCATTGAAATGATAACTCGTATTTTAAGAAAAGTTTCTTAAAATAAACTTAAGCAAATCAACAAAATGAAAAAAGCATTGAAATGTTACTAGATTCTAAGATCCATTTTATACCCAAATTAAACAAAGAACAAAAATCTAAATTTTAATCTAAGACATAACTAGTCTACTATTTTCTTTACTTAGCTTAAAAGAAAATCTAGGAGCATGAATCAACAGGACTTAATTTGACTGAAACGTTTGGTTTATGTATATAATTAGGAATGGAATTCAAAGATAAACATGAAGGCATAAAATCACGCTAAACCAAAATAAAGAGCTTCAAAATTTTCATAAATAACATAAATATTTTCTTCTTTTTTTTCTTTTTTTTTCTTTTTCATTTTTTTTCTTTAAACAAAAGACCATAAAATATTTGTCTTTTCATGTTGAAATTGGCCACAAAATTAAACATTTCTTTTGAGCATACTTTTTCAAAAATATTTCCAAAAAAATCACAAAACTATCCTATCACAACATGAAATTTATGAAGCCCAAAAAGTGAAAAAAACAGAAAAAAGATAACTTGGGTTGCCTCCCAAGAGCTCCCTTTGTTTAAAAATGTCGTTGAGCTCGACGCAACAAAAAAAATATTGTTCAAAACGTTGTCCAAAAATAATATTCAAAGTTTTAATAATATGACAAAGTTTTAAATTATTCGAAAGTAAAATCATGCAAGATAGAGTTTATACAGTTAGGACTGACATCACCACAGAAATACAGTTTCAGACGCTGACCATTCACTTTTAAATTTACCTTATTAAGGTGTGAAATTAAAATAGTTCCATATGGGAAAACTTATAAAACAGTAATTGGCCAAGACCAACGTGATTTTAGTTTGCCCGAAAATAAATGTAAACGAGAGTTGTATAAAAGAACTTGGTCTCCTAGCTTAAAGGTTTTTGGGTGCCTAAGGTGTTTATCATGCAAATGTTTCGTCCGCTCTTTATAGAGTTTGTTCTTTTCGTACACGTAAGAAGGCCACTCATCGAGCTCGTTTAGTTGAAATTTTCTAAAATCGCTGACAGAGTGGGTATCGAAATTTAAGAACCTTAAGGCCCAAAAAGCGCAGTGTTCTAGTTCTACGGGTAAATGACACGATTTTCCATAGACCAACCGATACGCCGTACATCCGATGGCGGTTTTGTACGGTGTTCGGTAGGCCCATAGAGCATCATCTAATTTGGTTAACCAGTCTTTTCTAGAGGTGGAAAAAGTCTTTTCTAAAATTCTTTTTATCTCTCTGTTCACTACTTTTGTAAGACCCCCTTTTTTTTTCTTTTTCAACCACCGGGGTCTTAGGCCCAGAACCGCCGCTTTGCGGTGACTCCTTCACGTCCTGAAGGATCATCACCACAAGGCGCCGATTCTGCCGGCCAATTCGATCACAGAAAAGTAGCACAATATAACAGTAAGAGTAATGCAGTCCACAATAGTAATATCACATATATATAATAAAGCTCCACGAAGGGAGTGTCCACAGAAATCATCAGAGTACTAAAAATACGGGCTTATGCCCGGTACAAAATGTCCTCACTACAAGTCTCTCATGCGGAAGCGAAAACAGAAGCTACTCAAGGTCGAGACTCACGGTCCCGGCTGTGTGAACTCCGGAGCTAGACTGCCCCATCTCTAGGCGCACCGATCTCTGGGGCTGCTCCTCCATGCTGGGCTCCACGATCCCCTAAATGATGCGGTTCGAAAACCGTTAGTCATAAAGACTAAGCCCTATCATCCCCTACCCCTTCCCCCATGGCTCCTAGGTACCGAGCGGAGAGGAAGAAAGGGAAGGACATGAAGGTAGAGATTAAACATGAAACAGATGGCAGCGGAAACTAATCTAGCAAGTTGTGTTAGGTGAGCAGTTAATAAATTGTTATAATAGGTCTAGCAGTAAGAAAAGCAATTATAAGAATTTAAACCTTCACTTATGCGAGAACACATAAGCAAAAGGGATCTTTTGCAAGGCTCCCATCGTATAGAGTGTCCCATACCACTTATACGTTGGGGTGTCGGTTATCAAACAGTAATGGTTGTTATATATTGAAATTAACCTTTGATTTATAAACTTGCCCACACAAGCTTATAGACCAAGGGGTCGTTTTGCAGGTCCTAATGTATAAGCGTCCCATACCACTTATACTTTAGGTGTCAGGGTTAAATGAATCGATTATGCTATGACATGCTAGTGGGTATGATGAAATATGCAGTGCAACTCACACACCCGACTCTGTGCACACAGACCTTTAGTTCCCCCTTTCGGAGCCGTTACCTCCCAGGATACCTCCGTAGTGGCAGACGGAAGCGGTGGGTTGGGCCTCGCCCACCTCAAAACCAGTAAAAGCACCACTGGTCTGACCTATCGTACGCCTCAACGCTTGGTGCACTAAGCGGACGCCTGCGTACTCTTGCCGGCTGGCGCACCGGACTTCTGTTGGCGAAGTGCTAACCACCTCGCCGAGTCAACGATATCGATGTCGGTGCAATCGAACTCCCCGATATCGAAAGACCCACCACCTTAACTTTTCCTATCTTATGCACATGCAAGTTTAATCGCAAACACACAAAAACCGAGCCGAAGCTCCCCGGACCAAACGTCCGTCTCCAACCAACCGAGCCGAAGCTCCCCGGACCAACCCGTCCGTCTCTAGAACAACCGAGCCGAAGCTCTCATCAATCTTCCTGTGCCAACAGTGTTTGTGAAAAGTGCAATCCTAGTTACTAAGTTACTCTTGCCAGTTTATTATTACAGTTTACGTTAGCCTAGGACTGCCCCCGGTATACCCCGTGAAGGGCTCTCAAGGGGCACTAGGAACCAAGACGGCGGCATTACGGCCCGAAGTTCCCTTTCGCAAGGCACTTAATATTATTGGTTTATTTCCCTTAACCCATTCTTTTCTCACATTACGATAGACTATCCTAGGGTGATTTTTAAACCTTCCACTCTTCGGGGAAGACGATCTTTCGCCAAACCCGAGCACCTCTTAACTCTAGCTATCACTACTAATCTCTGCTCTTCATATTTTCCTATTGTAATTTCCTCCACAAATGTCCACCCAGACAAATGTTTAACTCTAAAAACTTCCTCAGATCAAGTCCTATTGCATTTCTCAAATTGCTATATGCAGACCGACCTAGGCTACATGTCGAACCGGTTATGCAATGATCCATTACTCATCCAAATGCCCTAAATTATTTACTGGAGACTTACCATGATATGAATGTCCTAAATCAAGAAAATGGAAATTTTCCTAATTTACTTGGCATTTAATTAAATTCCTCGAAAATCCCAAGGGCTATCGGTTTGAACATGAACTACCCTAATTATTCATGCAAGATGTCCAGCAAATTTATGATAAATAGTAGGTTATCTCAGAAGGTTAAATCCTAAGTATCATAATTTTTCAATCATCAATATGGCATGAAAGCTATTTTAGAAATAATCTCTAACTTCTATTGTTTATGAAGCAAGTACAGAAAATATTCTTCCAAAAATTATATATAATTCATGACATGCAGATAAAGGCCTAAAATTAGCACTGGCCAAGTTTCATAATTTTCCAGCAAGTATTTTATCCATAATTAATTTTTAAACATAGAAGCCCTTTCTATCATCTGTGAATAAGGTACTAGATTTACTCAACATAAAATTCTCTAAAAATCCAGGGATCATTGTGCTACTAATCAAGATATAAATCCAGAATTTCAACTGATTATAATTAATTTAAAACCTCCAAATAATTGAAACAATAAATCGGGCAATTATTCCTTTAACACATGAAGTATAATATTTATCAATCATAAAATTCCAGGAAAATTATCATAAGTCTAAAACATCCTAAAACTCCCTCCTCCCGAGTTTCACAATTTTTGGATTAGATTTAGTGCTTAAAATAACTAAATTACATTTTTATCCTAATCCGACATCTCAACTTTCGAGGTACCTAATTACCTCCAATTCCTTCACTATTCCAACCAGAGGGTTTTCATCATATCATCCCCCTCTCCTCCAAATTTCAAGGGCATACAAGAGCTTTTGCTCCTATGTCCTTCACAAACCTCAAACTCCCACCCGTTGGATTTGAGCCAATCTCTTAGGGTAAAATCCACCCTAAGCCACACCATGTTACCCAAGAGGGTAGACATAGACTCCACAATTCAGTGGCCAACAACTTCAGCCTCTTTTGAGGAGATTTGTCCACTCCAACTCCAATCGTACTTTTCTCCAAAGTACCCCTCACCAAGACCTATCTAGGACTTGATATTTCCCTATTCAAAACTCGACCAATCGAGTTGAAATTTTGTACAGATCTTAATATTGGTGCCAGAGACCACCACCCAAAATTTGGGGGAGTTTGGACTTAATTTCATCTCCTAATTAATTTTATATTGATTATTAAATTTTTACAAAAACTTTAGGCAAAAGTTCTCCAAAAATTCACATTTTTGGACAGCCTCTCGATATACATATTATAGACCTCCAGTCCAAATTTCAAATCATTTGGACATGTTATGAACCGTGGGCAACCATTTCAATTTCTGGTTAGCCTAGGTCTTGATCCCACCAAAATGAGTGCTGTGGTCAAACCACTCACCCAACTTGAATAAAATCAATTTTAAACTAAAGTAGACCCAGAGGGCTACAACTTTTGTGACTGGTCATTTTTCCTAAATCGGCCTCTAAGTGCTTCGTTTTGCAGCCTCAAAAATACATTCAAATAACCTATTTTTCCATTATGTACTATATAATAATCTATGTATTATATATTAAATCTACTGTTCATCTTCTTCATGAACCCGAACAGACACAGGAAAACATTTTTCCTGTAAGCATTCCGTGGTCTGTCGCCGGCCGTTCGGTCACTTCCCTGGCCAGCCACCACCACCACCACCTCCGTTGAGGCGATGGCTATCGGTCGGCGGTGGTTTGGCCGCCAGAGGTGGCGGTTTCCGGCGAACTCAAAATACCCTTTTTCATGGTTTTTCCATGAAAACGAGAGACGGGTCCGACTCCGTTGAGCGCGAACCTCCTTTCTAAGAATCCTAAGATCTACCCATGAAAGAGAAGGAGCAGAGGAGGACCTTGTTCGCGGTTGAAGGCGAGAAGAACGTCGGGGTGCCATGGCGCGGTGGTGGCGTTTGCTGAACTTCTCCTACAGCAAGAACAAAGGTCTGTTCTGATTACTTGAGCGTGTAACCTTCTCCTCTTTCCCCAAGTGGGCTTTTATAAATCAGATAGTGGGAAGATGAATGGGTAAAGCCATTATGTCCATGAAGTTTCCCCCCCCCTTGACGTTTCGGTTACAGTGAAGGGATAAGAAACGGTGGAAACTGAACAGGTGTGTCCGGCTGGCGGTTTTCTATTGGACCACCTTTTCCTTATTTATTATATAATTATAGAAGGAAAACGGCCGGAAGTTACTCCTGGTGTAACTTCCCACACCAGCATTTATTACCACGCGTGTTGGAATAATTTCGGGCCTGAACCGTCATTTCGGCCAATGTTACGGGCGTGACACATAGGTCACGGGCGTGACAGGTCCGGATAGCCAATTCTGGGTTCGACGATCGTCGAACTGAGATCGACGATCGTCGATGGAAGGTCACAGGCGTGATACCTCGGGTCACGGGCGTGACAGGCCCAAACGGCAGATTGTGGGTCGATGATCGTTGAATTGAGATCGACGATCGTCGAAGGCTGGTCACGCCCTAGGTCACGGGCGTGACCTCTAGGTCACGGGCGTGACATGCCCGAACGGCAAATTTCGAGGTCGACGATCGTCGAATTGAGGTCGACGATCGTCGAAGGCTGGTCACGCCCTAGGTCACGGGCGTGACACTCATGTCACGGGCGTGACATGCCCGGGCCGCAAGCTCGACGATCGTCTCACGGCAATCGATGATCGTCGATGGGGTCACGCCCATAGTCACGAGCGTGACACCTTGGTCACGGGCGTGACATGCCCAGACAGCACATTCGACGATCGTCTCGTGGAGATCGACGATCGTCGAAGTAGTCACGCCTAAGTCACGGGCGTGACGGGTCGGTCACGGGCGTGACCAACCCTTGACCCGAAAACTCGATCGATTTATTTTCACTTTTTGTGCTCCCTGGGGTTCTGACTCGACCAACCGACTCCTAGGGGTCTAGCCGGAAATGGGATGTTACAACTTTGACTTGTCCGTTAGTTTGGGGGTGGTAGGTGGTTGAAAGTTTATGCGTAACGCCGTATTTAGTAGGATTTTGAAAAACTGTGTGTTACAGAAATGGGAACCCCTGTCACTAACGATGGCTCGTGGCGTACCGAATCAAGAAAATAATTTTTTTTAAAACGTAACTACGACTCAGGCGTCGTTCGTAGGAAGAGCTTGGGCTTCTACCCATCGCGAAACATAATCAACAGCGACTAAGATGTACTTGTTCTCGAAGCTAGAAGTAATAGGGCTAACAAAATCAATTCCCAGAGGTCGAAAACTTTGCACTCAAGGAAATAATTTTGCGGCATTTCATTTTTATTGTAAATATTACCTGACCATTGGCAACTTTCACACCTACTCACAAAGGCCTCCGTGTCTTTAAACAGGCTAGGCCAGTAAAACCAGCGCTTAGCACTTTGTGAGCGGTGTGAGTAGCTTGATAGTGCCCAACTGTCGGTCCTTCATGCAAATGCTTTAAAATATCTGATCATTCTTCAAATGAGACACATATCCTTATCCCCTGGTCCGCACAGACTCGGAAAAGATGCGGGTCCTCCCAAAAATAGTTTAACTCAAAAAAGAATTTCTTCTTTTGCTAAGAGGAGAAATCTTTTGGGAGCTCCCAGGCGACTAAATAGTTTGTTATTTGT
The DNA here is from genome assembly GCA_039513925.1 of Platanthera zijinensis. Lineage (NCBI taxonomy): Eukaryota > Viridiplantae > Streptophyta > Magnoliopsida > Asparagales > Orchidaceae > Platanthera > Platanthera zijinensis. The sequence continues at coordinate 190,070,381 of CM077084.1, forward strand.
GCAAACCAAGGAGAAGGCGATGTGTTAATTAACAACAGCTTCTCATCGGGAAAATAATCATTAAAAGATCTTTCGTCCAAATTTTCTATATGCGGGTTATCTAATCGTGAGAGATGGTCGGCGGCCAAATTCTCGGCTCCTCACTAATCACAGATTTATAAATCAAACTCCTAGAGGAGTAAGACCTAGCGAATCAGTCGTGGTTTGGCATCCATTTTAGCAAGAAGATATTTGAGGGTCGAGTGGTCCATAAAAACGATGATTTTTGAAAGCGTAATATATGAACGGAATTTATCAAAGGCGAAAACAACAGCAAGAAGCTCTTTCTCGGTTGTGGTATAGTTTTCTTATGCATATATGAGTGTGTTACTTGCGTAATAGATGGGGTGGAAATTCTTAGAAATTTGTTGACCTAATATGGCTCCCACCGCATAACTACTCGCGTCGCACATGATTTTAAAGGGAAGGTCCGACACCAGAGCTATCATAATTGGGGAATTAATTAATTTTTCTTTTATTAAATTAAAAGCAGCTAGGCAAAGGTCTTCAAAAGCAAAAGGGGCGCCTTTTTCTAGCTGATGAGTAAGGGGTTTGGTGATTTTGGAGAACTCTTTTATGAAGCGGCAGTAGAAGCCCGCGTGTCCTAGGAAACTTCTTATAGCTTTGATGTTTGATGCGTAAAAATCGTCTCACGGACTACAATCCGAATAGGCAAGTGTACCTATCATTTTATAGTATAATGATATAAATAAATCAAGGTCGTATATAAATTCGGGCAGGCAAGTACTATTACTCACAATGATTCTATAATCCTACCAAACAAATGATGGGTTTTAAAATTTAAATGAACTAAGCTTGATTAAAAAAGAAAAAAAATATTACGAAATAGTGCTCGATCGACGATTCACTTTGAAATAAAATAATAGAATAAATTAGTTTAACCTTTGCAATTATATTAAGACCGTGACGGATCCGATATTATGAAGTAATCTCGCTAGAGCATTAAATCCCCAAACTTATAGACGTTTTGACCGAAATCTCTTTACAAGTCAAAATGGCCTAAAGTCGCATTATCGAAGTGACCCGCACTATTGGATTTGACACCAATCCGGAGGACTTACATCATCCTATCTCTAGGGTTGCGTTCAACTCCTTCCTTCTTTGAGTGATCTTTCAAATCAATGAGTCTCTCGACTTCTATGAAATGAGATCAATTGCCTACTACCGTATACCGGAATACGGAGTCGACACGATAAAAATCAAAGAAGGATCAAAAATAGGAAAAATACAAATGCAAACATAAAATGAACGATGCGTTATTTTATCGCAAAGCTCATCGCGATTGGGCACAAAATAAAATTTGCTAAGCATATTTGATAAAGAAACCATGAAAATAAAAGAAAGAGATTTCATTTTCATTGTAAGAAATAAGAAAGGTACACAATAATAATAATTATAATAATAATAATAAGACAAGTTTATACTACTAAACAAAAGGAAATTACAACAAAGAAAAGAACTAAAACAAGAAAGTAACACTCTTGAAGTAGCACTCTACTTCTACATACTTAAACTTCACTACAAAAACTTTCTAACACAAAGACTTCTTTCTTTCAACATGAGGCATGGGCTTCCTTTTATAAGAGTGGGAGAAGGATCTAAAATGAAATGAAGAGGAAGAGACAAGGGGGTGGTCGGCCATGTAAAGAGGAGAGGGTTCATGCATGATATTAAATGAATGAGAGAGAGAAAGAGAAGGGGTCGGCCCATACAAAGGTGGCAAGTGGAAAGTTGTGAGCTTAAAGAGGGCTCAGGTAGGGCTGTAGGGGCTGCTCCAAATGGAAGGCTCGGGTTGGTATTGAAGAAGGGGCTCGGGTAGGTCCATTGTGTGCTATATGTGGAGCTTGGGTTGCATCAAACGGAGGATGGACTTGAGCTTGGTCTTTAACCTACAAATAAATACAAACAAACATTAGTCAATTTTTATAACATTATATAAATAAACAGAAGACATAGAAAATAAAATAATAAAAGTGAAAATACATCAAACATATAAATAATACTATGAAGTTTAATTATTATAACATAACAAAACATTAAAATAAAATAACAACATAACAAGCATAATAAAACGTAAACTATAATAAAACTAGGAATTAATATATTATAAAAAAGAAAGTAAAACATGAAATAAAAACATAACAAGCAGAAAATATTAATAAACTTAGGCATTTTGCATACTAAACTACCCCCAAAAACCGATGACTAAAAGTAGTCATAAAATTCCCCCATGCTTGAGCTTTTGCTATTCCAGAGCAAAAGTATGAGAAATATTTATAAGACATTTATAAAATTTTCAATTAAACTTAAAAATTTATTTACACCAAAATCAAGCCAAAAATAAATTATATGGATTTACGAATTAAGTCCTCAATTATGAAATTAATGTGAAAAGAGAGAAATATTTAGCCAAAAGTTCTCTAATAAATTAACTAGCCCTCAAAATTGAGTAAAGTGCAAACAAGGTAAGATTGAAAATATTAAAACCATAACTTGAAAGAAACTTAAGGAAAAAATGCAACCTACTACTTATGTAACATCCCATTTCCGGTTAGACCCCTAGGAGTCGGTCTTCCATGACAGAACCCTAGGAAACCCAAGAATCAAAGTCCATCGGCCAAGATTTAGGGTCACGGGTTGGTCACGCCCGTGACCGATTCGTCACGCCCGTGACCTAGGCATGACCCCCTTCGACGATCGTCAATCTCAGGAAGACGATCGTCGAATACAGAATTTGCAACCAGGGCCTGTCATGCCCATGACCGACATGTCACGCCCGTGACCTAGGGCGTGACCCCCTTCGATGATCGTCGATCTCAAGAAGACGATCAGCAAGCGCAGAATTTGCAACCTGGGCCCGTCACGCCCGTGACCGATATGGCATGCCCGTGACCTAGGGCGTGACCCCCTTCGACGATCGTCGATCTAAAGAAGATGATCGGCAAGCGAAGAATTTGCAACCCGGGCCCGTCACGCCCGTGACCGATATGTTATGCCCGTGACCTAGAGCGTGACCCCCCTTTGACGATCGTCGATCTCAGGAAGACGATCGGCAAACTCAGAATTTGCCACCCAGCCCTGTCATGCCCGTGACCTACGTGTCACGCCCGTGACAAAGGCCTAAACGTCAGTTCAGGCCCGAAATTATTCTAACACGCATTATAATAAATTCTGGTATGGAAAGTTACACCAGGAGTATTTATGGGCCGTTTACTTCTCTAATTACTTAATGAGAAAGGGAAAGTGTTGGTCCAATAGGAAATCGCCACCTAACAAATACCTCTTCTTATTCCAGTGTTTCCTTCCCACCACCATAACCGAAATATTATTAATAGAGAGCATTCACGGCCATGAATGCTTCACCCTTTCCCCTCCCCACATGGAGATCTATAAAAGCCCCCTTAGAGTAAGATAAGAAGGTTACACTCTTGACCAAATGGATTCAGATTATTGTTCTTGCTATAGGAGAAGTTTGGGAATGCCACCACCGCGCCATGACATTCCGACGTTCATCTTGCCTCCTAACAGCGAACAAGGTCCTCCTCTATTTCTTCTTTTATGGGTAGATCTTAGAATCTTAGAAAGGAAGTTCGCGCTCAACGTAGCCTATCTCAAGTTTTCATGGAGAAACCATGAAAAATATATTTTCGAGTACACCGGAAACTGCCACCTCCGGCGGCCGAACCACCGCCGACTGATAGTCATCGCCTCAATGGAGGTGGTGGTGGTGGTGGCGGCTGGCCAAGGAAGTGACTGGATGGCCGGCGACGGATCACGGAAGAGCTACAGGAAAAATATGTTTCTGAGTTCAGTTTTCTGGTTCTGTAGAAGATGAATAGTAAAAGCATTTTTATTATTTAAAAATTATGTAAATAATTTATATAGAAAAGATACATTAAACGGGCATATTTTGATGCGGCAAAAAGAGGCACTTAGAGGCCGATTTAGGAAAAATAGATAGTCACGAAAGTTGTAGCCCTTCGAGTCTAGATTAATTTAAAATTTATTTCAACTCGTTTAAATAAGCGGTTTGACCGCAGCACCCATTTTAGTAGAGGTTGTACCAAGAATTGGGCAGGAACTAAAATGAATGCCCACGCTTTGTCCCTTGTCCAAATGACTTTAAATTTGGGCAGGAGGTTATCCTTTGCCATACCTAGTGGTTTTCGAAAAATGGGAATTTTTGGAGATACTTTGCCTAAGGTTTTTATTTTAATTTAATAAAGTTAGAGTAATTTATCTAAGTAGTCAAATGACGTCCAAACAATCCCAAATTTTGGTGAGTGGTCCCTGACTATAAAACCTAGCTCTGTACAAATTTTCAACTCATTTGGATGAGTTTTGGATAGGAAGACATTTATTCTTTACTAGGCATTAATGAGGCATTTTTGAGTAAAAAGGGTCACTAAGAGGTTGGAACGGTCAAATCACCTCAATAGAGGCTGATATTTTGACCACTGACTTAGAGGGGTTATTGCAACCCACTTGGAAAAAATTGTATTATATAGGGTTGGTTTACCCTAGGATCCAAACTCAAACCCTAAATGGAGGGTTTTGAGGGTTGTGAAGGACATGGGGGCAATTGCTCTTGTATTGCCTTTAAATTCTATAGAGTTAACAATAACATGATAAGAATCATTTGGATGGAATCTTAGAGGATTTGGAGACAGGTAGATACCTCAAAATCCTAACCTTAGCTTTAGGGTAAAATACTAATTAAGTACAATCTTTCACTAAACATTATCTAAAGGCTGTGAAACTCGGGTAGAGTAAGTTTTGGGGCGAGTAGAACCTATATCAATTTTATTTGAATTTTATGATGTCTATTTCCAGCACTTCATTTGTAACGATTGTTATAGCCCTAATTGATGTTTTAATTATTTGAATCTTTCTGTTCATTGAAACCCCATGAAATCTTGGAAGTAAATGTTTTAGGACAGAATGGTTGCTCCTGAATTTTTATATAATTTTTAGTTGGGTAAATTAAGTACTTCCTTCACAAATGTTAAAAAGGGGTTTTATGCTTTGAAAATTAATTATGGATGATATTGTCGCTGAAAAATTATGAAACTTGGTCAATGCTATTTTTAAGGTTGTACTTGAATAATATAATTAATTTATAATTTTTGGATGGATATACTTTGTATATGGTCATAAATAACGGAAGATAGAAAATATTGCTAAAATAGTTTTAGTGCCCTTTTGATGATAAAAAAATTGTTATACCTTGAATTTACCATATTGAGATAGCAAAATATTTATAATAACTTTTGTTGGACATCTTGAATGAGTACTTAGGGTAGTTCATGTTCAAACCGGTAGCCCGTGGGATTTTTGAGGTAGTTAATTAAATGCCAGATAAATTAGGAAAATTATAAATTTCTGATTATAGGCTAATCATATCATAATATATCTCCAGTAAATAAGTTAGGGCATTTGGATGAGTATTGGATCATTTCCTAATCGGTTCGACATATAGTCTAGGTCGGTCTGCATATAACAAATTATTAAATTACAATCGGACATGATCTGGGATAGTTGTTGGAGTTAGTCATTTTTTCTGGTTAGATAGGTGTGGATGATTTTGTAATAGAATGATATGAAGAGTAGTGAGAAGTGGTGATGGCTAGAGTTAAGACGTGCTCGGGTTCGACAAAAGATCGTCTTTCCAGAAGAGAGGAAGGTTAAAAATCACCCTAGGATAGTCTATCGTAATATGAGATAGGAATGGGTAAAGGGAATCAACCAATAACAATAAGTGTCTTGCGAATGAGAACGATGGGCTCCAGCTACAATCATAGTTCCTAGTGCCCTTTGAGAGCCCTTCACAGGGAATACCGGGGGCAGTCCTGGGTTAACATAAACTGTATTAACAAACTGATAAGAGTAACTTAGTAATTAGGGTTGCATGTTTCACAAACACTATTAGCACAAGAAGATAGTTGGGAGCTTGGGCTCGGTTGGTTATGAGACGGATAGAATAGTACGGGGAGCTTCGGCTCGGTTGGTTAAGAGACGGACAGAATGGTCCGAGGAGCTTTGGTTCGATTGGTTTGATACATTAAACTTGAATGTGCATAAAACGAAAGAAAATTAAGGTGGTGGGTCTTCGGTATTGGAGGGTCGATGCACCGATGCCAATATGCTGACTCGGCAAGTGTGGTTAGCACTTCGCCAACAGAAGTCCGGTGTGCCAGCCGACAAGAGTATGCAGGAGTCCACTTAGTGCACCAAGCATCGAGGCGTACGATAGGTCTTACTGATAGTGCTTTACTTGCTTAGAGGTGGGCGAGGCCCAACCCACCGCTTCCGTCTACCACTACGGAGGTATCCTGGGAGGTAACGGCTCTGAAAGGGGGAACTAAAGGTCTGTGTGCACAGAGTCGGGTGTATGAGTTGCACTTGCTTGTTCCATCATACCCACTTGCATGTCATAGCATAATCGATTCATTTAACTCTGACACCTAAAGTATAAGTGGAATGGGACGCTTATACATTAGGACTTGCAAAACGACCCCTTGGTCTATAAGCTTGTGTGGGCAAGTTTATAAATTAAGGTTAAATTCAATATATATATATGCTAATGTTTGATAACCGACACCCCAACGTATAAGTGATATGGGACACTTTATATGATGTGATCCTTGCAGAAGATCCCTTGTCTTATGCGCTTCTGCACATAAGTTAAGGTTACTTTTCCTACTTTCTTTTTCTGTCATATTTATTAGAGAATTGCTAGATTAGTTCCGCTTCCACCTGTTCTTTTTAATTAATCTCCACCTTTATGTCCTTCCCTTTCTTCCTCTCCGCTCGGTACCTAGGAGCCATGGGGGAAGGGGTAGGGGATGATAGGGCTTAGTCTTTATGACTAACGGTTTTCGAACCGCATCATTTTAGGGGATCATGGAGCCCAGTACGGGGGAGCAGTCCCACAGACCGATGCGCTTGGAGATGGGGCAGTCTAGCCCTGGAGTTCATACAGCCATGACCGTAAGTCTAGACCTTGAGTAGATGTTTTGTTTTTGCTTCCGCATTAGTGACCTGTAGTGAGGATTATGATGTACCAGGCATAAGCCCGTATTTTAGTCCTCTGATATATTATTTTTTGAACACTCCCTTCGTGGAGACTTCTTTTTCTATATATGTGATTTTCTTGTGGACTTGCTTTTACTTCATTGTGCTACCTTTCTGTGATGGAATTGGCCGGCATAATCGGCGCTTTGTGGTGATTACCCTTCAGGGTGTGAAGGTATCACCGCAAAGGGGCGGTTCTGGTCCTAAGACCCCCGGTGTTTAAAAGGAAAAAAAGGTGGATCTTACAACTTATGCTCTCCCAATATTTTAATTGAAAAACTAAGACAATAATATTGGCTAAGGGGTTTAGGGAGGAAATAATCATGAAGAGGTCTTTGATTGGAGGTGATCATCATTTTTTTCTTCACACCCCAAACAATTTTTTTTAAATAAACTATATATGTAATACCAAAAAATGATAGACTAACATCCTATCACTTCCCACGATATATATGAACTTTTAATTCCTCTCTTCATCAGGGTTGCATATGTGTACCAGAGAATAAGGAACTAACAATAAAAGAAAGAAAAAGAGAATTGGGTAAGGATAAGGGGTTAAACAAGATTTTAGAAAATAAACTAAAATACTAGAGAGAACCTACAAGTAGAATGAGATTTCTTAAGAATCAAAAAGCATGTGGTAAAAATAATAAGAATCCAAAATTGTTAAGCAAAATTACTACAAAAATGAAACTATTTAAAATAAAAGAGAAAAAGTGCTAAATAAATTACTCTAAACAAATTAAAATCAAAAGATTATCCTCAAAACTAAATCACTAAATATTAGATTTAACAAAATATGATGAAATAAAAGATTAGCAAATAAAAAAATAATGCTTATAAACAAACTCAAACTAAATTTCTGAAAATAACAAAAAGCTAAGCATGAGGTTTATTATATTTCTTTGATTTTTGTAAGATTTTTCATTTTTTTGGGGTTTTGAAATATGATCTTTTTTTGTAATTTTTGATTTTTCTAATTTTTTGGGGGTTTTGATAAGGCTAAATAAAATCAGTACTAAAGAAACTTAATAAAACTATACTAATCTTTTATGTTTTTTTTGTAGAAATTTATAACATTTTTAGAAAAGAAAGAAGAAAGAAAACAACTAAACCCTCCCCCATGCTTGAATTTTGCATTGTCCTCAATGAAAAATAAAAACAATAAAGAAAAAGGAAGAAGAAAGGGGAGGGGGGATGCAATAAAGTAAATAAAAAAGAAAACGACTTCCCTGGATTCATAAGGCCGAATGCAGATGTCGCTCCCCCATGCTTGAGCTGGACACCGACTCAGGCCTAAGGAAGAGAGGAAAGGATGGAGCCAAACGAACTGCCGGAGGTTTTATTCCTACAAAACAAAACAAAAGGAAAAAGAAAGAACAAAAAGGATAAGCAAGGGGTGCCTCCCAAAAGCGCTCTTTGTTTAACGTCGTCTGAGCCCGACGTTATTGGTTAGCTAAATGGAAAATAAAAACTGAAATGAAGAGGTAACTCCCTAAGTATGCGCTTAGGAGAGTAAATCAAAAAAAAGAAATGAAGAATCACACCAACATACGATGGAATCTTCAAGGGAATGACGCCCGCAAAAGAACGGACGGAGTTATAGAAGAACTCCGCCGTATGTAAAATGGGAAAGAAAGGGTCGTCAAAAGAAGAAGAAAAAGAAGAAGAAGAAATTAAAAGAGGAATAAAAGAAGTAGAAGAAGAAATTTCGTCAACGGAAATTTCACAAGTAGAAGGAGAGACTTGTGAAATTTCAAGAGAAGAAATGGCAGAAAGAACCAAAGGAGAGTCATCTAAAATAAAAAAAGAAGAAGAAAAAGATTCGCTAAAAATAGAAAAATTTGGAACAGTCTAATTTGAGATTGAAATGGAATCACAAAAGTCTTCAGAAAGAGAAATAGGAGACGTCTCGTCATCCTCAATGTGTAAGAAGCACGCTGGAATATCCATAGAGGTGTCTTCCAAAAGAGGAAGGAAATAATCCGGAATATCCGAATAGTTATCCTCCTCGAGAGAAAAAAGACAAGCCGGGATATACGGTGACTCATTGCATAATGAAATTGGAGGAGACAGGGAAGAAGACTTAGAAAAAGATGCGGCATCATGAGAAAAATAATCCATAATGGTTTTGAAATGCGAATTAATATTATCAATAGAAGTTTGCAATTCAAGATACACATTATCGATAGAATTAAAATTTGGAGGTGCGGCGCTTTGCAGGGCAAAATCATAAGAAAAATAAGACGGGTTCCCCATCTCCCAAGTAGGATAAAAATTAGAGTAAGGGTCAAATTGGCCACTTTGACCTGCTCTAGAAAAATTGAAATCAAAAGAGGGAGGGGTTCACGAAAGACATTCAGAATAAAAGTGGTCGGGCGACCCACAAAAAGTGCAAAAAGATGATGATTCCATAATAAAAAAAAATAAATTGTTACGAAAAAGCAAAAGAAAATTTTTTTTTTGATATTTTTTTAGAAAGTAGAAAAATTAAAATAAATATTTTTTTAAAAAAAAAATAGTAGAAGTAATAAACTCGGTGCTTTCATAATATTGCCAAAAATATCCCCAACAACGGCGCCAAAAACATGATGCATAAAAATCATCTCACGGACTACAATCCGAATAGGCAAGTGTACCTATCATTTTATAGTATAGTGATATAAATAAATCAAGGTCGTATAAAAATTTGGGCAGGCAAGTACTATTACTCACAACGATTCTATTATCCTACCAAACGAATGATGGGTTTGAAAATTAAAATGAACTAAGCTTGATTAAAAAAGAAAAAAATATTACGAAAGAGTGCTCGATCGACGATTCACTTTAAAATAAAATAATAGAATAAATTAGTTTAACATTTGCAATTATATTTAGACCGTGACGGATCCGATATTATGAAGTAATCTCGCTAGAGCATTAAATCCCTAAACTTATAGACGTTTTGACCGAAATCTCTTTACAAGTCAAAATGGCCTAAAGTCGCATTACCGAAGTGACCTGCACAATTGGATTTGACTCCAATCCGGAGGACTTACATCATCCTATCTCTAGGGTTGCGTTCAACTCCTTCCTTCTTTGAGTGATCTTTCAAATCAATGAGTCTCTCGACTTCTATGAAATGAGATCAATTACCTACTACCGTATACCGGAATACGGAGTCGACACGATAAAAATCAAAGAAGGATCAAAAATAGGAAAAATACAAATGCAAACATAAAATTAACGATGCGTTATTTTGTCGCAAAGCTCATCGCGATCGGGCACAAAATAAAATTCGCTAAGCATATTTGAGAAAGAAACCATGAAAATAAAAGAAAGAGATTTCATTTTCATTGCAAGAAATAAGAAAGGTACACAATAATAATAATAATAACAAGACAAGTTTATACTACTAAACAAAAGGAAATTACAACAAAGAAAAGAACTAAAACAAGAAAGTAACACTCTTGAACTAGCACTCTACTTCTACATACTTAAACTTCACTACAAAAACTTTCTAACACAAAGACTTCTTTCTTTCAACATGAGGCATGGGCTTCCTTTTATAAGAGTGGGAGAAGGATCTAAATGAAATGAAGAGGAAGAGACAAGGGGGTGGCCGGCCATGTAAAGAGGAGAGGGTTCATGCATGATATTTAATGAATGTGAGAGAGAAAGAGAAGGGGTCGGCCCATACAAAGGTGGCAAGTGGAATGTTGTGAGCTTGAAGAGGGCTCGGGTAGGGCTGTAGGGGCTGCTCCAAATGGAAGGATCGGGTTGGTATTGAAGAAGGGGCTCGGGTAGGTCCATTGTGTGTTATATGTGGAGCTTGGGTTGCATCAAACGGAGGATGGACTTGAGCTTGGGCTTGAACCTACAAATAAATACAAACAAACATTAGTCACTTTTTATAACATGATATAAATAAACATAAGACATAGAACATAAAATAATAAAAGTGAAAATACATCAAACATATAAATAAAACTATGAAGTTTAATTATTATAACATAACAAAACATTAAAATAAAATAACTACATAACAAGCATAATAATACGTAAAACTATAATAAAACTAGGAATTAATATATTATAAAAAAGAAAGTAAAACATGAAATAAAAACATAACAAGCATAAAATATAAATAAACTTAGGAATTTTGCATACTAAACTACCCCCAAAAACCGATGACTAAAAGTAGTCATCAAATTCCCCCATGCTTGAGCTTTTGTTATTGTAGAGCAAAAGTATGAGAAATATTTATAAGACCTTTATAAAATTTTCAATTAAACTTAAAATTTTATTTACACCAAAATCAAGCTAAAAATAAAATATAGGGATTTACGAATTAAGTCCTCAATTATGAAATTAATGTGAAAAGAGAGAAATATTTAGCCAAAAGTTCTCTAATATTTAGCAAAAAGATGATGATTCCATAATAAAAAAAATAAATTGTTACAAAAAAGAAAAAGAAAAATTTTTTTTGATATTTTTTTAAAAAGTAGAAAAATTAAAATAAATATTTTTTTTTAAAAAAAATAGTAGAAGTAATAAACTCGGTGCTTTCATAATATTGCCAAAAATATCCCCGACAACGGCGCCAAAAACATGATGCATAAAAATCATCTCACGGACTACAATCCGAATAGGCAAGTGTACCTATCGTTTTATAGTATAGTGATATACATAAATCAAGGTTGTATAAAAACTCGGGGCAGGCAAGTACTAATACTCACAACGATTCTATTATCCTACCGTAAGAATGATGGGTTTGAAAATTAAAATTAACTAAGCTTGATTAAAAGAGAAATAAAATATTGCGAAAGAGTGCTCGATCGACGATTCACTTTGAAATAAAATAACGGAATAAATTAGTTTAACATTTGAAATTCTATTAACACTGTGACGGATCTGATATTACAAAGTAATAACGCTAGAGCATTAAATCCCCTAACTTATAGACGTTTTGACCGAAATCTCTTTACAAGTCAAAATGGCCTAAAGTCACATTACCGAAGTGACCCGCACTATTGGATTTGACTCCAATCCGGAGGATTTCGTCATCCTATCTCTAGGGTTACGTTCAACTCCTTCCTTCTTTGAGTGATCTTTCAAATCAATGAGTCTCTCGACTTCTATGAAATGAGATCAATATACCGGAATACGGAGTTGACACGATAAAAATAAAAGAAGGATCAAAAATAGGAAAATTACAAATGCAAACATAAAATTAACGATGCGTTATTTTATCGCAAAGCTCATCGCGATCGGGCACAAAATAAAATTAGCTAAGCATATTTGAGAAAGAAACCATGAAAATAAAAGAAAGAGATTTCATTTTCATTGCAAGAAATTAGAAAGGTACACAATAATAATAATAATAATAATAAGACAAGTTTATACTACTAAACAAAAGGAAATTACAACAAAGAAAAGAACTAAATCAAGAAAGTAACACTCTTGAACTAGCACTCTACTTCTACATACTTAAACTTCACTAGAAAAACTTTCTAACACAAACACTTCTTTCTTTCAACATGAGGCATGGGCTTCCTTTTATAGGAGAGGGAGAAGGATCTAGAATGAAATGAAGAGGAGGAGACAAGGGGGTAGCCGGCCTTGTAAAGAGGAGAGGGTTCATGCATAATATTAAATGAATGAGAGAGAGAAAGAGAAGGGGCCTGCCCATGCAAAGGTGGCAAGTGGAATGTTGTGAGCTTGAAGAGGGCTCATGTAGGGCTGTAGGGGCTGCTCTAAATGGAAGGCTCGAGTTGGTCTTGAAGAGGGGGCTCGGGTAGGTCCATTGTGGGATGCATGTGGAGCTTGGGTTGCATCAAATGGAGGATGGACTTGAGCATGGGCTTGAACCTACAAATAAATCAAAACAAACATTAGTCAATTTTTATAACATGATATAAATAAATATAAGACATAGAACAAAAAATAATAAAAGTGAAAATACATCAAACATATAAATAAAACTATAAAGTTTAATTATTATAACATAACAAAACATTAAAATAAAATAATAACATAACAAGCATAATAATACGTAAAACTATAATAACACTAGGAATAAATATATTATAAAAAAGAAATTAAAACATGAAATTAAAACATAACAAGCAAAAAATATAAATAAACTTAGGCATTTTGCATACTAAACTACCATAAAAACTGATGATTAAAAGTAGTCATCAACGTTCGTAGGCGGCGGCAGCTTCTCAATAACTTCTATCTTGGCTATGGCTATTTCAATTCCTCTCGTAGAAATTTTATGACCCAAAACTAACCCTTCCCTTACCATAAAATGGCATTTTTCCTAGTTTAGGGCAAGGTTAATTTCTTTGCATTTTTCTAAGATTTTTTGTGAGGTTTTCTAAACAACTATCAAAAGCATCGCCGAACACGGAGAAATCATCCATAAATACCCCCATATTGCTTCCTATGTACTTGTCAATGATAACGAGCATACATCATTGGAATGTAATTGGCGCATTACACAATCCAAACGACATTCTTCGGTAAGCAAAGGTGTCGAAGGGACAAGTAAACGTAGTTTTCTCCTGGTCCTCGGGAGAGATGGGGATTTGACTGAGAGGCCATCTAGAAAATATTAAAAGCTATGGTCGGATAATCATTCAAAAATTTTATCGATGAACGACAAGGGAAAGTGATCCTTGAGAGTGGCGTCATTTAATTTATGATAATCGATAAACATTCGCCACCCGATCACCGTCCGTGTCGGGATTAATTAATTATTCTCATTACTAACTATCGTTATCCCTCCCTTCTTCGGCACTACCTGTACTGGGCTAACCAACTTACTATCAGATATATGATAGATAATACTTGCGTCTAACAATTTCATAACTTCTCACTTAACTACTTCTTTCATTTGTGGATTTATGCGACGCTGAGGTTGGATTGAACTACGTGAATTATCTTCCATTAGGATTTTGTGAGTCAAGAAAGATGGGCTTATGCCCTTAATATCAGAAATTTGTCAGGTAATAGCTCGGCGATGTTTACGTAAAACTAAAAGAAGTTTATCATTTTGTGCATCCGTGAGGTTTGCCGAAACTATTACTGATAACTTGGAGTCCTTTTCTAAGAAAGCATATCTAAGATGTTCGGGTAGTTCTTTTAATTCAAGGGTAGGGGATTCTTCATATGATGCTTTAGAAATTCTTTCTTTTTCAAAAACAATGTTTTCGTACACTTTTCTTTATACGGAAAATTAAAAGGGCGGGAGCTGATGGACATGGCGGCTTCTTGTAGCGATTCAGTTGGAAGAGTAGAGGACGAACAAAAATCAGAAAATTCTTTTTCAAATTCAGAGAGGCGATAGGAGGATTCTTAACTTAGGTGCAGCGATTTAGTTAGAAGAGTAGAAGAGGAACAAAAATCAGAAAATTCTTTTTCAAATTTAGAGAGGCAATAGGAGGATTCTTCACTTAGGGCATCTACAAAAAAACATGAGTCGTCATTTGTTAGGGTGTTCTTCATCGAGGGGGTTATAGAAAAAGTCACTTCGTCGTCTCCTACTCAAAGGAAGAGCTTACCATTACTTATGTCAATGATAGCTCGGGAAGTGGCATGGAAGGGTCGGCCAAGGATCAAGGGAACCTCGACGTATTCTTCGATGTCCAATATGACGAAATCCACCGGGAAGATGAACTTGTCTACTTTAACTAAGATATACTCCACGATTCCTAACGGGTATTTGACTGATCTGTCGGCGAGCTGGATACTTATGCGTATGGGGTTGAGGCTTCCAATTCCTAACTTCTTAAACAATAAGAAGGGAATCAGGTTTATACTCGCACCTAAGTCGGCTAATGTGTGCTTGACAAAAAGATAACCGAAGACATACAGAATAGAATAACTACCCTGATCACTGATCTTCTTCGGCAAATTATTTGTCAAGACCGCAGAGCACTCGACATTTAACATGACACGTGAAAGGTTTTCTAACTTCCTTTTATTGGTCAGGAGGTCCTTAAGGTACTTAGCATTTTTTGGCATTTGGGAGATTGCTTTATGGAAGGGGAGATTAATGTGGATTTGCTTGAACATTTCTAAGAAGCGGGAGTATTGATCTTCCTGACGTTGATTATAAAGTTTGAAAGGGTATGGCAGGGTTGGATTATTTTTAAAGATGGGTGGTTGAGTGAGATCTTTTTCTAAAATAGGGAGAGGGGTGTTAACTTCTTTTCAATAGAGGGTGGAGTTTTTAAAATGGTGGCAGAGCTTGCCTCGGGCTCTTCGCTAACCCTACTGGAAACTTTTTCCCACTCCGAATAGTTATAGCTTTCGCCTGCTCTCTCGGGTTGGGCTCGGTGTTCGCCGAAAGAGACCCGACGGGTCGCTCAAAAATAAGTTTTGCGAGTTTTCCTACTTGTTTCATCTTAACTTTTAACTATCCCGACTAGGGTTCTTATAGAAGCGTCATTAACATTCATATATTTTGAAAACATTTCCTCCAAACTTGGAGGTTTTGGAAAATTTTGAGGAGGTGGTGGTGGTGCAGAAAAATCATTTTGTGGTGGCAGGCGCATTGCGTTCGATGGATTACTCCACAAAAAATTCCGGTGATTTCTTAAATAAGGATTATAACTATTTGGAACAGCAAAACCAGGCGCAGGAAAATTCGCAATAGAAAAATTATGAAAAACATTTCTAGGAAAATTATTAACATAATCTAATTGTTTGGGAGCAGGAGTTGCAGATTCCCATACCTAAGGGGTGGAGGCAGCAGTTATCTCCGTAATTTTTTTACTTAATACTTCCACTTGCAGAGCTAGCTAGGTGATATTATCTACTTCAAAGATACCTGCAAGTTTGTTTGGGCGGGACCTAGGCACATTCCACTGATAGGTGTTCATGTACAAGTCCTTGAAAGGCTCAAGAGCTGATTCCGGGGTTTGTGGTTTAAAGTACCACAAGAAGCTGCGTCTATCATTTGCTTTGTGTTTTGATATAGCCCGTTATAAAACGTCTGCACTTGTAATCATACAGGAAGCGTGTGATGGGGGCATCATCTTAAGAGTTCTTTAAATCTTTTCCAGGTCTCATAGAAAGTTTCAGAATCAATTTGCAAAAAGGCAGAAATATCGTTCCTATGTTTTGCGGTTTTGGCTGGCGGAAAATACTTCGGCAAAAAATTTTCAGTTAATTGATTCCAGGTTATGATGCTATTTTTCGGTAGAGTGTTCAGCCACTACTTAGCCTTAGTTATAAGAGAAAAAGGAAAGAGTCTTAGCCTAATAGCATCATTTGTAACACCATTTATCTTGAAGGTGTCGCAAATCTCAAGAAAGCATGCTATATGTGCGTTCAGATCTTCATCTTGAAGTCCATCATATTGCACATACTGTTGCACCATTTGAATTATGCTAGGCTTAAGTTCAAAATTATTATTAGCTATCGCAGGATGAACTGTGCTTGATTCTGTACCCTCGAGATTCCGCCTTGCATAATATGGCATAGTTCTTTGCAAGACTCCATCTACTTGGGGCTGGATTCCCTCCGCATTGAGTTCATCCATTCTTAAGGTAGAAAATGACCCGAAATCCTGAACCGGTATTTGGAGAGTAGGGCCTTGAAATCGCGATCTTCTATGAAGAATACGCTCAATTTCGTGGTCCAAGTCCAAAATAACCGACAGATTTTTGCGGGTAATGCACTCGAAGAAAAAAGTAAGATAGAGAAGAAGAAACAAAAGAAGAACTAGAAAGAAAAAAGAGAAAGAGAAAGAGCAAACCTTCTTTTTTTTGAAATAAATTTTTTTAATAGCTCAACTCCCAAACTTCCCAAGGGATACCCCGTAAAGGATTCACAAGGTACTAGACAAGATAGCAGCACTTAAAGCCGCCTTGCCCTTTTCAAGAGAGTTAGGTGGCGTAGAAAAATTGTGATGTGGGTTTCTATTAAGAGCGTTAATTTTTTTTTGATTTTTAAGTTTTAAGAAAGAGGGTGAGAAAGAGAAGTGATAAAATTTATAGGTTCGTGATTTCAAATTATAAATAAAAGGTTCTCCCCGGCAACGGCCCCAAAAACTTGGTGGCCTGCTATTCGTTAAAAAAAGAAAAGCAACAGAACTAGAAATCCATCTAGGCAAGTATACCTATCAAATTGTAGCTAAGGGACACAAGTGTCGTATTTAAATTCGGGAACCGTTGAGTAATCTTATTCACACGAACGCTATTATCTTATCGAAGGAAAACTAGGGTTGTTTACTAACTAAAAAGGAAAGACTACTAGCATAAAGGAAAACACTTGCATAAAATGAAAGCACTACTGACACTAAACTAGAAAGACCACAACTATAGATTAAAACAAGCGGTTGAACAATGAGAAAAAGAAGTACTCGATCGAGAATCACCTTGGTAAAAATTGAATAAAAAAATGCGAAAAAAACACACTAGCTTAATAAGGTAAAGTACCTTGAACCTCGGATCATCCAGATCGACTATGGCCTAAAGCTCGTCTTACGCAGTGAACCCCGCTATTGGATTTCACTCAAATTTGGGAGATTTAACGTCTGCCTCTCTCGAGGGGTGCGTGTAACTCTCTTTACTCTTTAGCGCTCCCTTCAAACTATCGGCCTCTCGGCTAGAAAAGAATGAAAGCAAAGATGGAAAATATATATCGATGATATATCTCCAATCAATATTTAATCAAGAGTAATCCAAGGTCTAAACCCTAAAAATAAGAAGTAAAATTAAAGCATCATAACTTAATCAACTCGAACCTCGGATCATCCAGATCGAGTACAAGGAGGATTAGTTACTCATGGCGAAGTGGAGGAAAGGAGATGAGAAGAAGAACATAATGAAAACAAGGTAGAAAGAGGAGAGAAAACACCACTTTTTTTTATTAATGATAAAGAAAGCTTACAACTTGGAAATGAAAATTACAAGTGCAAGGAAAATAAATCTAGGCTAGCATTAACATTGAACTACTAAATCAAATTACAAGAACTAGTTTAGAAGGAGAGTACTAAGCTAGAGTTAAGTAAAGCTTAAGAGAGAAAGAAAGTACACTTAAGAAAATGCATGAATAACTTCAGAAAACAAAAGAGCAGCACCTCCTTACACCATCCAAAAACTCCCCTAGAAACAAGGGGGAAGGGCTGAATTTATAGAAAATCTTGAGGGGCTAACACGGTCGTGTTGGTGGTCGTGTCCTGTGCTGATTGACCTTGGGCTCTGATTCTGGAGGGAATTATCATTGTAGCACCGAGTCAGCGGGCATACCCAAGCAAATACGGCCAATGACACGGCCGTGTTTGTGGTCGTTTCCTGGCAATTGATGGGCTTTGACGGAGGCGCATTAATGGTGGGATGCATGTTATGACGAGGTGGCGACACGCCCAGCGACACGGTCGTGTTGGTGGTCGTGTCCTTCTCTGGAAAGTCATCAGCTTCTAGTGACACGCACGGCGGTATGATCGTGTTTGCGGTCGTGTCCTTCTCTAGAAAGTCATCGGCTTCTGGTGATATGCCTGATGTTGATATGGCCAGCTTGACATGACCAGCGACAAAGCTGTGTTTGAGGTCGTGTCCTACTCGGGATGAACTCTGGACTTTCCTCTAGTGGTTGACTTCCTTGGGAACAAGTGACACGCCCCATGACACGGCCGTGTTGGTGGCTGTGTCAGGTCATTTTGGCTGAAAATTGAGAAAACCTACAAAAGAGCAAAAAACATTAGTGGCATAAATAAATACAAGAGGGGGCATATAAAAGCTAATAAGACAAGACTTGCACAATAAAAACCTAAAAATAACCTAATAGCTTAAATGCAAAACATACTATCACATATATAAAAGATTGCTGCTTCACTAGATAAAAAGCAGTGAGAGACATAGAGATACAAACATATTATTTTATTTTGCTTCAAACTCTCCTTGAGACATCTAAATACACATCTGTCTCAATCATCTGCTGGAAAGGAACAACATACAAGAAGGCCTACACCCTGAAGAAAAGTCTCCTCCCTTGATCACAAATTCTATTCAAATCAGGGGGAGCGTTTTGCAACATCATCCACTAAGAGATTCTTGACAGAGAAGACAACATCAAATTCTTTTAGTTTATTCCAAAACAGTGTACAGGGTTTTAACTCCCTTCAAAAGTTTACTCTTGGTTCCTAAGTCACCTGATCAAAAGACATAAAGTTGGTTTTTGGGTACCTGGTCAAAAGCTCAAAGGGTTGCTAGATCTCCCTTAGAAAATAGATCTTCTAGTGATAGGGCTCCTGATCAAAAACCTATAGTGGATACCTACAAAGATGGTAGATGAGTAGATGTACCCAGATTTATTGGGGAACTACTATAAAATACTTGTATAATCTATGATTGTTGCTTTCTATTTTGTGTGCAGTATTTATCATATATATATATATATATATATATATATATATATAATTTTAAATTCGCTATAAAAATAAATCAAACTTTTTAAAATACTTTATTCACCCCCCCCCCCTCTAGAGTCAAGTTAGATCTATCTCTCACTTTCAATTAGTATTAGAGGCAGGTTTTTGGTTTTACAGGCTAACACCTGAACCAATAGATCTGATAGATCTTATTTTATCTAGAAATTTGTCATGGCATAAAATAAGGAGTACTCAAACACTAGACCTCCTGTTTGCAATCTTAATAAGTTTGCACTATGGAAAGCAAGGATTAGATTATATATGAATTCTATTGATGAGGATATCTCCAATTTTATTTTGACAGGTGAACCTCTACCTCAAGCAACAACAAGAAACAGTGATGTACCTCCACCAGAATGAAAAGAGGCTCAGATTAAAGCAAAAACTACTGATGCAAATGATATGAATATACTAGCCCAAACAATGTCTGATGTTATTTTTCAGAAGGTTATTGAATGCACCTCAGCAAAAGATATCTGGGACTCCCTCACAGCAATGGTAGCTGGATCAGCAGATGAAAGAAAAGATAGAAGATCTCACCTGATTTCTCAAAATGAGAATTTCAAAAAGGGTGAAATTGAATCTGTTGCTGAAATGTGCACAAGACTATGTCTCATAATTAATGAACTGAAAAGCTTGGAGAAGGATATTACTTTAATTGAAGTGAATGACAAAATTCTAAAGTGTTTCCCTAGCACATGGGATTCAAGAATTTGGCCAATTTGAGAAACTAGAAGTGTAAATGAAATCTCAACAGAAAATTTGTTGGGAAATCTCAAATCATATAAGCAGCTCATCAAAACAAGATAAGCTGAACAAATTACTTCATCCTCAGTAAAGAAGGAAAAGACTATTTCCTTCCAAGCAACTGATGAGGAGGAACTTGTTGGATCTAGTGGCCTACCTTAGAGGTGGGGGGTGAATAAGGTTTGAGGTGTTATGTGAAATTTTAATATAATTCGTTCCAAGAAGTCGAGTTCTGGAAGCTACCGCGGGGCGTTAGAAATCTAACGCGCGGCGGTAAGTCTATGAACTAGTTTCCTGTACAAATTTGCTTGTACACCACACACCAGAAATTAAACTAATATTCACAGCAGAATCGTAGAAGGAATAATACAGAAAATAATTTTCATTCCAAGAATTAACAGAAAATGGTTTCACAATTACAAACTTGTGATCCCTGTGACGCCGGGAATCGAAGGCGGTGAAAATGAGAACTCTTTGGTTTTCTATACCAACCCGCTCCACGGACCGGTTGGATGTCTCCTTTTCCCTCCAAGAAAAGTCTTCGAGCCGACTCTTCACCTCCTCACAAGGAAGGGTAATAGAGCCCCACTAGATCCTCCGATCTATACGTCCCTATCCCCAGGACGATTTACGGCGAAATCCTACCCAGATTCCGACGACCCTTACCGGTCGATTTTCCTTTTTAGAAGATTTAGAAAAAAACGAAAAAGTACAAGAGTAAAAGATGTAAATAATCTAAAGGATGAAGTTCTCCCTCTTGATGACTTCTCCATTGAGCGATCTGCGATCGGTGCTTGAGATCTTCATTTGCTCGGAACCAGTCGATTCTTCATAGTAGATATAGATCTTGGATCTCCGGAGTTCTTAATTCACTAATGGGAGGGAGACGACTCTCTTCTTCTTCTACAATGGAGACTTTTGGAACGGTACGCAAGAAGGCAGCCGAACCCTAGAATTCACGTAGTCCAGTCCTTAAATCAGAATCGCTCCACTAGCACAGAAACCAATGTGGCCTTTTATACGTCTTCATGAAAATAGGCTATCGCCAGTGGTAAGGCTAGCGTCCAGCGGTAGGTTTGCGAGCTTGTTGTGTCAGCTGTACTCTAAATATGGAAAGAAATATTCAAAAAGAAAATTTTCCGTTTCAAATGTGCTAGTGTCGCTATTGCGGAGCGGTAGGGCTAGAGCTTATTTCTTCCAGAGCGCTAAGTCCAAATAATTCATTTCGGTAGCGCCTGCGGATGTACTAGCGCTAGGCGGTAGGTCAGTAGCTCGATGAACCCTGTTCGACGCTCGTCGAGCGGATAGCGCGGGGCGGTAAGTGGTAGTGCCTGGCGTTAGGCTAGTAGATCGATGAACCCGGTTCGACGCTCGTCGAGTGGATAGAGCGGTGCGGTAAGTGGTAGCTCTTGGAGGTAGTATTCAGTCAACCCCACTATCTTGACACACTCAACGCTTTTCTTCTTAACGCTCTCAGTGTAGCGTTGAGTGAGCTAGCGCGGCGCGGTAATAGCTAGCGCTGTCTGCTAGCTTCCCGTGCGCCATGTCGAATTAATCCATTGGGCTATCATGAGCTGTAGTACTAGCGCTTTCTGATAGCTTCCCAAGCGCCATGTCCATTTAATTCCAGCTACCGCCTAGCGGTAACTTCTAATGCCCGGCGGTATCTCTAGAAGAGATTTTCTTTCCTTTCACCCATCAACCTGCACACTCTATCAACATAAGACGTGATCAAATACAACCTGGGAGTTCATATTCTAAAACACAAGGAATGTGAAACATCGGTTCCCACAAACTCCCCCTTATAATAATATCAACTTCCGTTCATGAGAAATAATAAAGATAGAGTGCATATAAATAATACGAGTTATAGACTATCATCAGGTTGCAGTCGGTTCTCTATATGGTTTCCCTACAGGCGCTCCCCATATCTACATGTTCAACATGCTCCCCCTATCTATGTGAACTCCCCCTACATGTGACCTCTCCTAATCCCATACTCAAGAGTGTATAGCGCACTCATGAACATTTTATTATCCCCCTTTAATAATATCAAAAGGGTGGGCGAGGCCGACAAGACATACAGGATTAAAAATAGTAGAAATGATGAGCGTTGAGATAAATATCAAGTAGTGCACAGACAAAGGTAAAGATAAACATGACACGTATAGAGGTGACTCAACAAAAATGCATATCAGAGAATTTCAAGCACATGAGTCACACAATGGATCAAAGTACACAAACATAGAATGGTTCGGTTTTGCAGAGTTAATATGTATTGGATAATACAAACAATACTAGGCACACAACGAGTACGACAACAATGTTATGATAGTTATGAATTAAATCAAGTTAAAAAACATTTTAAGCGTCGTGAGTGTAAATCATGTGCTAGTACGTATTGTGCTAAAAGGAGATAGTATAGTTTCAGTCCAATTCTTATGTGCGGAAGTCTTAGATAAGGCAATGACGTGTAAGTGTAGCATCAACAGAAAGAAAACACCAAGTCGAAATAACATATGTTACATATTTTATCTCGATCTTTGAAATGCAAACACAAGAGAAATAGAGTGAATGATCACGTCACATATCTATCTATGTCATACTAAGATTTGATCTAGGGGCACTAGGCTTAAGTTTGGTTCTATGCACAAGATTGAAATGAATCTTTGAACCAAGGTGCTCAGCAACACAATGCTCATAAAGACTTATCAGGAGGGATGAGTAGTGCTTGGGGGTCCTTGACCGCACATTTGATAGCTTGCATAATTTTTTTTTAAGTTTGCTTTGAGCCATCACTTTTTACATATTTTTGAGTTCAAGGATGTAATACCCCAAATCTCATTCTTGAGTGCAGGCTGAGCAACACGGGCATGTCCCAAGCAGTGTCCTGCTATGTGTTGTCAAGTTAACACACAGCCTGTTGAGTCCTCAATGAAATTCACTCGACGATTCTCGAGAGGGTACACGGCCTACGACACGGGCGTGTCCTAGTCCGTGTCCTGCTGATGTCGATAAAATGCACTCGATGATTCTCGAGAGGCAAGTCGAGTTAGGCACACGGCCTATGACACAGGTGTGTCAGAGGCCGTGTCCTTCTCTGGATTTGTCTAGGGATGTGAGGCTTGGTGAACACGGGCTAGATACGGGCGTGTTCGAAGCCGTGTCAGGGCACACGGCCTATGACACGGGCATGTCACATGGTCGTGTCCTGTTCGGGTCAAGTCGGCTTGTTTGCCGCTTAAGGTACACATCTTGTGACACAGGCATGTCACAAGCCGTGTTAAGCCCAGAAAAGTTATTTCAGGGCGATTTGTGGCCATTCATTTCCTTCACCTAGGGTCAACTGGTCCAGGACTTTCCCTGCTGTATTAAGTCCTTGAAGTGAGAGTTATCTCTCATTCATCTTGGACATTCTCTTTCTAAAAAAGATATAGAGAAGGGAGAGCAAGGAAGAAGGAAGAGAAAGAATCCGGCCGCTGGTGGAGCTTCAGAGCCCCAAATCGCAAACCGAGTCCAGATTCATGGAGGCAAGCCCGTTGCGGTGCTTTCTATCCGACTAGATTTCCATGGCTCCAAAGAGATCGTCAAAGGTAACGATCTTCCTTCTTGGACATGTGAAGTCCTTATTTTGGCATATACATGGATTCCCCCACCAAAAAGTAGTTTTTGAGGGATTTCCTTAGGTTTATTCTTGAAATCCCCAGTCTTGCATATGGGAGTGAGAGCAGACCATGTGTACAGAATTTCCCGAACTATTTATTTAAACTATTACACATTGCATATCATATTGTAAACATAGTTTTGTTGAAGTTATAACATCTTGATTGTTGTTTCCTTACTGTATACAAATTTTGGGACAAAATTTCTTGTAAGGAGGGGAAGGTTGTAACACCCCAAATCTCATTCTAGAGTGCAGGCTGAGCAACATGGTATAGGATTCGGGCATGTCCCAAGCTGTGTCCAGCTCTGTATTGTCTAGTTGACACACAGCATGTCGAGTGCTCAACGAAATGCACTCGACGATTCTCGAGAGAGTACACGGCCTGTGATATGGTCGTGTCTTGCTGTGGTAGACAAAATGCACTCGACGAAATGCACTCGACGATCATCGAGAGGCAAGTTTATTTGGGCACACGGCATGTGACATGGGAATGTTAGAGACCATATCTTTCTCTTGATTTGGCCAAGGATGTGAGGCCTGGTGAACACGGGCTAGACACGGGCATGTCTGAAGGCGTGTCAGGGCACACGGCCTATGACACGGGCATGTCACATGGTCATGTCCTGTTCGGGTAAAGTCAGTTTGTTTGCCACTTAAGGTACACGGCCTGTGACACGGGCGTGTCACAGGTCGTGTTCAGCCAAGAAAAGTTATTTTAGGGTGATTTATGGTCGTTCATTTCCTTCACCTAGGATCCACTGGTCCAGGACTTTCCCTTCTGTATTAAGTCCAGGAAGTGAAAGTTATCTCTCATTCATCTTGGCCATTCTATTTCTAAAAGAGATAGAGAGAAGGGAGAGCGAGGAAAGAAGAGAAGGAATCCGGCCGCCGGTGGAGCTTCAGGGCCCCGAATCGTGAACCGAGCCTAGATTCGTGGAGGCAAGGCCGTTGCGATGCATTCTATCCGACTAGATTCCCATGGCTCCAAAGAGATTGTCAAGGGTAATGATCTTCCATCTTGGACATGTGAAGCCCTTCTTTTGGCATGTACATGGATTACCCCACCAAAAGGTGGCTTTTGAGAGATTTCCTTGGGTTGATTCTTGAAATCCCCAGTCTTGCATATATCAGGAAATGTGTAGTACGAAATAGGCATGTTGTGTGAAGCCCATCTAGATAGGTTGGTCTAGATTGGTGATGTTTCATTTTGCGCATCGGAGAAGACTCTGTGAATAAACGTGTAGTTTGTGGAGTCGATGGGTTGTACCTATGAAGGGCAGTAATAGGAAGTACTGGAATGGAATTCCAGGAAAATACCCTCGTGATTCTTGTGTTATATGCTATGAAAGACCATTTTTCTATCACTGCCGAATGTTGCAAGGTTTGGGTTGAATTTGGGTGCAGAAAGAGAGTTTTGCTGAACCCACCAAGCGACCATGAGGAACGCTGACACTAACTCCCTTTTTGGATTGTGAAGCCAGTCCTTGGTGGATAGTGTGGCTATTATGAGCTGTGAGCTCTTGAAGGCTTCGTGCCAAAAGGATAAGGGGAAAGCTGACCCTCGTCATTTTCGATTATTTGAGCAACGGGATTAGCTGAACCAGACCGCGTTATGTATGACCCACTGGTAGACTTAGTTATTGGTCTCGTTTGAGCGTATAATGAGAGTCTTAGGCCTGCGCGCCATTAAGACTAATTTTTTTGTACCGTTGGGTTTCGAACCTTGAACGGTGGTGGGACCCTAGTTCGCCGATACACCAAGAATGTGACCTGAGTGCACGCATCGTCGGGTCGCGTGACCGACGGCTGTGATATATTGATTGTGCATGAGTGCATATTATATGATATATCTACTTGTGAAATGCTCTGCCTGTAGGGAAGGAATACCACTGCCCCGGGAAAGTGTAGGGTCGTTATAAATTGGTCAGCTGAATGCTGACCGTTACTTTGTTTACCACCATTATTGTGGGTTGTCCCTGTGTAGGTGCTGGAGAGCCGAGCGGGAAATAGAGGGTTGAAGCCCTTGCTGCAGCTACTGGCCCTTGAAGGCTGAGCAAAGACTTTTTTTATGTTCATGTCTGGCCGGCCTACGCGCCGATGTTTGTAATCCACACTTGTAAAGCTTAAATGTAATGCCTTAAGGCCAAACTTTTGAGTATTTGATGTACATTCCTTCGAGAGTTTATATAAATGTGGTTTGTTTATATAAGTGGACATTCGAGATTTGACTTCAATATTAACGTTAAAATCTTCCGCTAGTGTGCTCTGTGTTAGGACCCAAGTATGTTTTTTGTATTAACCTGTAACCTCGCCGCCTATTTTATGGCATATGGTGTGGGGCCCCGGCCGGACCTTCTATTATATGTTATTTAACGGACTGGGTCGTTACAAAGGATCCCCAAGTCAGTCGAAATCGATCCACCTAGATAGATACACTTTAACTTGTATACATAAGACCTTAGCACTAGAGATTTGTCCCACAGTTTTAATCTTTATACAAGCACATATGTATCGTGATATTGATTATTCAAAGTATTTCTAACGTGTTAAGGTACAACGTCATGAGTTATACCATGTAAATCTAACATTTGTCTTGAATGTAAGTGATGCCGTTATAACACATAAATTGAACTCAAGAATATCCACTTAGGAATGAAAATTCACTTATTTGTCGTTTGATTGGTCGCTAAATTGTGTATCTACACATATAGGTGACTAGAAGTGTTGCGGGTTAGTCGGAACCTCAACAATTTGTTGAAAGTGCGGCACCAGCTGAGGCGCCCACAACTCCTCCATCTGCTAAAACTGTACGTTTGATTACGGAGATAATACTTGCTGTTATGAATGCTCAGCAGGCAAGGCAAGCTCGGCCTGCAGTGGTTCCAATGCATGCTGAGATAAGACAAGACTCGGTGGAAGTTGTGGTTGATCCGCGGGCAGCAGATCAATAATTGAAGTTGTTCATGAGCTTCAATCCTCCTCAATTTTCTGAAGTCATTGTCTATCCCTGTGTGGAAATTTGATGATATTTCCATGGATTTTGTGCATGGGTTTTCGAGATCACAGTGTGGAAATGATGCGGTTTGGGTGATTGTGGACCGGTTAACCAAGGTGTCGCACTTCATCCCGAACTGGAAGGGCGATTCAGTTGAAAAGTTGGCAAAGATGTGTGTGGATACTATTATCCGATTGCACGGTATGTCCCGTAGCATCGTTAGTGATCGAGATGGGCGTTTCACTTTGGGAGATTAGAGATTAGTCCACAAACTGTTGGGTATGAAATTACATTTCAGCACGGCCTTTCATCCTCTAACGGATGGTCAGACCAAAAGGACCAACAAGACGTTGGAGGATATGCTCCGAATATGTGTGCTAGATTTCGGGAAGAGTTGGGAAGATCATCTTGTTATGATTGAATTCACCTACAATAACAACTACCAAGCTAGTATCCAAATGGCGCCCTTTTAGGCTTTATACGGTAGGAAATGTTGTACACCTTTGGCTTGGGCAAAGACTGGCGAAACAAAGTTGTATAGGAGAAAGGAGTTGGATGATGCCAACTCAACTATACGGTCGATTCGCGAAAGGTTATTGGTGGCTCAAGATAGGCAGGCTAAGTATTACAATGCCAAGCACCAAAATGTGGAGTTTGCGGTGGGTGATTTGGTATACTTGAAGATTAAACCCTTTAAAGGTGTGTACAGGATACAACATCTGAGAAAGCTGAGCCCGAGGTATCTTGGACCGCTTGAAGTGATAGACCGTATTGGTGAAGCTGCCTATCAGTTAGCACTTTCTCAAGATCTGAGTGGCTTACATGTTGTGTTTCGTGTCTCGGTGTTGCGGAAAGCGGTGAAAGAGCCATCGCAGGTGATTGTTGCAGATCAAGTATCAGTCAGCGGTAGGCTAACGACAAAAGTTAGGCCTATTCGGATCGAGTATACAATGGTTATACAGCTACGAAACAAAGCTATCAGGATGGTCAAGGTCCGGTTGGACAATTGTGTTCGTGAGGAGTTGTCATGGGAGCAAGATTAAACCATGCGTACTGAGTTTCCCGAGCTGTTTGTGTAAATCTGTTGTAACCTTATGATTTGAACAAATGTTTTGTTTGCTACAAACTATATACTTTAGCAATTTCGGGACGAAATTCTCTTAAGGGGGAGAGGTGTAATGCCCCAAAACTATATACTTTATCAGTTTCCCGAGCAGGCCCAAGCGGGAAATATCGGGCTGAAGCCCGGGTTGCGTTGTTGCCCTCGAAGGCTTGTTTTGTTTACTCTTGTTCATGTGTGGCCGGCTTGCGCGCCGATGTTTGTAAACCACACTTTTTGTTAAGGAAACGTGTAAAACCATTAGGCTATGTACCTTATGTATTTGGTTGTATACATTCCTAATTGGTAGTAGTGGACATTTTTGTTCTTATTGAGTTCAAGTTTTCAACCCTGAAGCTTCTGCTAAAATGCTCTGTGTTAGGTTCGATGTTTTGATATTATTTAGTAACTTCTTTTCCTGTTTGTGGAATATGATGTGGGGCCCCGGCCGGACCCTCTATTATGATACATTTGATGGGTAGAGGTGTTACAACTTCGTCTAGCGATGTGTGGAACGTGTGAAGTCATTCCCCTATCTAAATTCTCACACATACTTAGAGGCATAGTCAATGAGCACTAACTCGTCTTGTCGCACTCAATAGCTACGCACTTATAGATTAAACCCACAATGACCGGAGGACAATGTTTTAATAGATTAAAAATCTCAACTCAAACCATTATACGTACACGTTATGGTCTAAGTCGCAGTTATGTGAGCCCCATGCATTAGTTCTACAACATTATTTTTGTTTTTTTGTTGTATAAAATGAAAGTGAAAACATAATTGCAAGGCTGTTTTTTTTAAATACTAAAACGCACAACTCAAAACAGAATGCAAACACCCCAACATAAAAAAGGTAAACACAACGAATAGAGAAAGAAAAATCTAGGGTTAGAGATCCAGAACTCCTAGCTCGAGTCGAGCATCTTTGAGAGGTTAAGTGAAGATGTCTGCTAGTTAGTCATCGGTGCTAATGAAGCTTACACTCAAGTTCTCCTTTTTGATATGATCACGAATGAAGTGGTGACGCACGTCAATATGTTTTGATCTAGAGTGGTGTACTGGATTGTATGTCATGTCTATGGAAATCTTATTGTCGCACCTAAGTGTAACGTTCCTACACTTGAGGCCAAAGTATTCTAATGTTTGGGACATCCATAGTGCTTGAGCGCAACAGCTTCCTAAGGCAACATACTCGGCCTCAGTAGTGGAGAGAGCAACTAAGTTCTGTTTGCGGCTTGACCAGGAGACTAATGTCGGTCCTAGTAAATGGCACGTACCGCTTGTGCCCTTGCGATCAAGTGAACATCCAGCATAGTATGAGTCTGAGTACCCATGAAGGGTGAGATCGGTGCTTTGTGGGTACAAGAGTCCAAGGTTTTGTGTGCCTATAAGGTACCTAAATATATGTTTCACTGCTTTCAAGTGAGACACTTTCGAGTCAGCTTGGTACCTAGCACACATTAATACCGCAAACGACATATCTATCCTAGAGGCACTCAAATATAATAATGAACCTATCATACCTCTAAGCACAGTCTGATCGACAGAAATGCCACTTTCATCTTTTCCTAATTAAGAGAAGCACTCATAGTAGTTTTGATTTGCTTCAGATTCTCATATCCAAAATGCACGAGCATATCTTTAACATATTTTTTTTGATTTATTAAAATCCCATCTTGGCGTTGAGTGATGAGTGATTATTTATACATGTTTTTGTCTATGTTTTAATATCAATTCTAATTTAAGGTTGTAATACTTCATGTAAAAACTTAAATAAACGGTTTGTTTTTAGTTTTATTCTTCAATTAGTTTGTTTGTCAATTTTAACAATCACTTTAATATACTATATTATGTTTTGTGATAATGTTCACGGTCCGACCGGTTTGGACGGCCTGAACGGAGCTGAACCGTCATATTATTTGAAATATATATATATAGGATCTAATAATCTATAGATAATGACAATAATAATACATATAAATTATTACATATAATAATAATAATGTAAAGAAAAAGAGTTAATATAATGTATATAAATTAATTACAAAGTACTTATAAATTATAATATAATATGTTAAGTATAGTATTATTAATATTTAGTATTATTATATAAGTAATATTATGTATATTATCTTTTAAATAAAATTTTATTATGAATGTATAATATTATTTTATAAATGTTTTTAATTATATTGCAAATAATATAATTATATTTTAAAATAATATAAGATTGTAAGAATTATAGTATAATAAAATCTGTATTGTATACATTATAAATATATTATATGCAGGTTTCAAATATCAAAGATCAATTGGCCTAGTGGAGTGGTAGTTCTGTTGAGTTTCAATAGGTTCTGGGTTCAAGTCCAGGCGGTGGTCTTTTTGCGCCAATTAAAGCTGACCCGCCATCTGCCCAACC
Source organism: Platanthera zijinensis (assembly GCA_039513925.1). Lineage (NCBI taxonomy): Eukaryota > Viridiplantae > Streptophyta > Magnoliopsida > Asparagales > Orchidaceae > Platanthera > Platanthera zijinensis. The sequence goes on from CM077084.1 coordinate 190,100,867, forward strand.
CGCCAGCTGCCTGACCCGCCAGCTACCCAACCCGCCAGCTGCCCGACCCGCCAAAGCTGCTAGGACCTGCAACCCGCCAAGACCACTGCCCGACCCGCCAGCTGCCAGCCCGACCCGCCATCCTTATCCAGCCAGCCAACTCAGCTGCCAAGTCATCTCTATCCTTATCCAAACCGCCGCGTGTCAAGCTGTCCAATAGACAGCTGTCCCAAAAGCTGATTTTCAGCTTTTCCAAAAGCTGTTTGGCAGCTTTTCCATAAGCTGTTTGACAACTTTTCCAAAAGCACTTTTTTCCTATAAATAGAGGGGCAGAGCTGAGTAGAATTATTCGAACTCCAGCAGCTTCCTTAAGAACTATTAGGACTCCCCAGCTCTCTGACAAGGAACTGGTAGTAGCTTTCAAGTATTCTAAAGTTCTGTAAGTTGTAACTTTTCAGCTTTATTTTCAGCTTTTTAGAAAGTTGTAATAATTTTGGACTTTATAAAATAGACTCTTTCAAATTTAATTCTGAGTAATTTACTGTTTTATTTTTAGCTTTACTTTCCTTTATTTTTTTTCATACTATCCCGAATGAAAGGCGAAGCTCTGCTTATGTCCTGGATTAAGATAGCGTGAAACTGCTTTCAAAACTATTTTCAAAACCTTATTATTTCGTACTATCCCGAATGAAGGGCAAGGCGAAAGCCTATGACCTGGATTAAGATAGTGCGGAAGCTCTACAAAATTTTACTACCCTATCCCAAAAACAAAGGTGAAGCGAAAGCTTAAATCCTTGATTGAGATAGATAGGTAGATATTATTTTCTGTACTTTATACCGCCCCCATCCTGAGAAGAGTCTTAGAACCCTTAGCACTTGGTCAAGATGAGCTCTGGGCTGGATACTATTTTCAACTATTTCAACTCTACTTTCTAGTTATTCTAACTAGGGTTTTCTGTTAATTGATCATATACTAGGTGACGAGACACTACGTTTACGTTAACCCGTTTAAACGCAAGCCTTCCCGGTCGTACTTTCGAGTCAGTGATGCTACCAAAGGGAACCTCTTGTGAAGTTAGATAATTAAGAAATAAAGTTGTTTTTTAATAGCTGAATTAATATTCTCTCAAAGTAATTCTGAAATCGAGGACTACTTTCTAAGTCCCTATCTTAATAAAATCACGTATATATATTTTTCTATCTTTAGTTTTTAAATATAAACTTCACTCCGTTCGTTCAATAAAATAATAATCCGTTCTAAAAAGTAGAATAATTAACACCGATCCTAGAAAAAATACGACCTTGATATTTTATACAAAATACTATACTCCTATGCGATAGGTACTCTTGCCTTAATCCACAGGATATAAGTAAGTAAAAAAGAGATAGACTTATATACGTAAAAGATTATATAAAACTAAATCTATCTTCTTTAAAACAAACTTTACTTATCAAGCTTTTTGGCGCCGTTGCCGGGGACTAGTTTATATGTGTTAAGATTTGAAAATAAATGAATGCTATTAATTTTATCTTTTCTTGTTATTTAAAAACTTTAGTTTTTATAAAAATAAAACAAACATAAAATTCCCTGAATTAAAACTTTATTTTTATAAAACCTAACTTTTTATTAACAAGTTTATTAACTACTAACAAATAAAAAAAACAAAACAAAAAAACCTAACCTACTATTTTAACGTATTTTATATAAAACTTGAAAAAAATAAAAAGTAGTTTATAATAAAAAACCTGCTTTTATTATAAAACTTCTTTTATAGAAAACTTGTTTTATATAAAAAACCTGTTTTTAGTTATTTTCTGTTTTACGTCTTTTCGGGTGTTTGTAATTTTTTTAACTTAGTTTGTTTTACTTTATTTTTGTTTTTATACAAAAAGTCTTTTGTTTAGTGTATGACCCGCAGAACTCCATCTGATTTAACTCTTGAACTTGATCCTGAAATCGATCGCACCTTTCGCAGGCGCCTCCGATCTCTGAATCAAGAGCTTGTCTTAAACCTGGAAGAGTCCGTAGGCACCGCACACGTACAAGAAATGGCAGCAGAGCAACAACAAATGCTAGAGGTGGTCCCCCAAAGGACCATGTCTTATTATGCACGACCTAATTTAGATGACACCGGGTCTAGTATCGTTCGCCCACCAATTGCTAATAATATCTTCGAGATTAAATCGAGTATAATCCAAATGATTCAAAATTCCGTTCAATTCGATGGATTGCCCGACGAAGATCCAAACACACACTTATGCAATTTCTTAGAAATATGTGACACATTTAAGATAAATGGCGTCACTGATGATGCCATCCGTCTTCGCTTATTTCCTTTTTCGTTACGAATGAAAGCCAAACAGTGGCTAGGTTCTCTCCCCAGAGGATCTATTACCACTTGGGCTAAAATGACCGAAAAATTCCTTACAAAGTATTTTCCACCTGCAAAAACCGCACGTCTGCGTGCGGATATTTCTTCCTTTGTGCAAGGCGAGTCCGAGTCTCTTTATGAGACTTGGGAACGTTTTAAGGAATATCTACGTCGGTGTCCACATCACGCACTGCCAACTTGGCTCCAGGTACAAATATTTTATAATGGTTTGAATATTCAAACCAGGCAAGCCATTGATGCTGCCGTTGGGGGCATGCTCAATAATAAAACCCCCGAGGCCGCTCAAACCCATTTTGAGGAGATGGCCATGAATGCGTACCAGTGGAACGTGCCAAGGTCACGCTCTAAACAAGCTGGGATTTATGAGCTCGACACTTCTTCTACTTTAGCACTCCAAGTAGAAAATTTAACTAAACAATTGGCTGGAATATCTGCTTCCTTCGCCACAACTACTTGGAATCCGAATAATAATGTAATTGAAGAAATCGATTATATGGGGAACTCTTATAGACCTTCCTATAATCCTAATATGAACTTAAATAATAATTCTTATAATCCAGGATATAGGAACCATCCTAATTTTTCGTGGAGCAACCCCAATAATGCTCAACGCCCTCCGACTGCAATTCCAAGTGGATTTGCACCGCAACCCCCACAACCACAAACACCACCACCACAACCACACCAATTTAGGCCAACCCCGATAGAAGACATATTCACAAAATATGTCAGTATTAATGAGTCCAATATCCGGAACCTGACCGGATCAATTAAAAACTTAGAAACACAAATTGGACAAATATCAAAAATGCTATCAGAACGCCAACCTGGTAATTTGCCAGGAAATACGGAACCAAATCCGCGGGATACTAGTCATTCCAGTAACCCAAGTTGACAAGCCATCCAACTACGAAGTGGCAGGGAGCTACCACCACCCGTTAGGGTAGAAAAAGAAGCTAAGGTTAGCCCTCCTACACCACTTCCCGTTACGACTCTGCCTCCTCAACCCCCGCGAATTTCTTCCCCACATGTTGTTTTACCTTATCCATCTAAATTAAAAGATGAGTGAGAAGATGAACAATATAAAATTTTTCTAAAAATGCTAAAACAAATTCAAATCAATATACCTTTCTGCGAGGCAATTGCACAGATGCCTAAATACGTAAAATATTTAAAAGCGTTATTTTCAAATAAAAAGAAACTCGAAGATATTTTGAGAGTTTTTCTTAACGCCGAGTGTTCAACCATTTTATTACATAAATTACCCCCAAAATTAAACGATCCGGGACGATTTTCCATCCCGTGTCTTTTCGGTAATCGATTAATAAAAGATGCGTTAGCAGATTTAGGTGCTAGCATAAATTTAATGCCCTACTCGCTCTTTCTAAAACAAGGATTAGGTAACCCCAGCCCAACTAAAATGAGCATCCAGTTAGCAGATCGTTCTATTAAATATCCAGTAGGGATAGTAGAGGATGTTCTGGTCAAAATAGACAAGTTTATCTTCCCGGTAGACTTTGTTATACTTGACATAGAGGAAGACGCTGATGTTCCCATAATTCTCGGTCGTCCTTTTCTCGCAACCTCTCGCGCAATAATAGACGTAAGTAACGGTAGACTTCTCTTACGAGTAGGAGATGACGAAGTTACTATCGATATAGATCCCTCTATGAAAAATTCTTTAATAAATGATGATTCCTACTATCTTGCGGAAGCCTCTTTTGAGGAAAATGGTTTTCCCTATTTTGATTTGCTTTCAATAACTGTAGAAGAATCGAACTTGGCAGACTTACCACTTTCACAAGAAATGCCTACCGATGACCCTTTAGAACCTTTTATATCTTTAACTTCTACAACTCTAAAAACTCCAACTTCGTATGAAAAACCACCAACCATCGAGCTGAAAACACTTCCTGCACATTTAAAATACATTTTCCTTGAAGCCGAATCTAAACTCCCTGTTATCATTTCTGCCGAATTAAATGATAAGAAAACGTCTAAATTAATAGAAGTGTCAAAACAATATCGCCATGCATTAGCATGGCAAATTTCTGATATCCAAGGACTCAACCCATCTTTTTGTACGCATAAAATATTTTTGAAAGAGAACCCTCGTAAATCTATCCAACCCCAACGACGTTTAAATCCTAATATGAAGGATGTCATAAAAGCTAAAGTAATGAAATTATTAGACGCAGGAATTATCTATCCAATCTCAAATAGCACATGGGTTAGTCCCGTACAAGTCGTCCCAAAGAAGGGCGGTATAACGGTAGTGCCAAACGCTAATAATGAACTAATTCCAACACGTACTGTTACGGGTTGGAGGATGTGCATCGACTATCGAAAATTAAATGATGCCACCCGTAAAGATCACTTTCCACTACCGTTTATAGATCAAATATTAGAGCGACTCTCGGGTCATTCATATTATTGTTTTCTCGATGGTTATTTAGGGTATTTACAAATTCCTATAGCCCCTAAAGATCAAGAGAAAACTACGTTCACTTGCCCCTTTGGTACTTTCGGCTATAGGCGAATGCCGTTTGGACTTTGTAATGCGCCAGCTACATTTCAAAAATGTATGCTAGCTATTTTCGGCAAGTTAGTAGAGGATGTTATGGAAGTATTTATGGATGATTTCTCCGTATTTGGAGACTCATTCCATACATGTTTAGACAACCTCGCTCGTGTTCTTCAATGTTGTGAAGACACGAATTTAGTGTTGAACTGGGAGAAATGCCATTTTATGGTCCGCGAAGGTTTAGTTCTCGGTCATAAAATATCTTCACAGGGAATCGAGGTCGATAAGGCCAAAATAGAAATAATTGAAAAACTTCCTCCTCCAACAAATGTAAAATCTATTCGAAGTTTCTTAGGCCATGCAGGTTTCTATAGATGGTTCATTCAAAATTTCTCTAAAATAACAAAACCGTTAACTCATTTATTAGAAAAAGAAGCCCCATTTATATTCGATAATGAATGCTTAGTAGCATTCAATATTATTAAGGACAAACTTATCAACTCTCCTATTTTAGTAGCCCCAGACTGGTCCTTCCCTTTTGAGATCATGTGTGATGCGAGTGATTATGCGGTAGGAGCTGTCTTAGGACAATGAGTAGAAAAATATTTTCATCCTATTTATTATGCAAGTAAAACTCTCACATCCACACAAACCAATTACACGACCACGGAAAAGGAACTACTGGCGATTGTATTTGCATTTGATAAGTTTAGATCTTATATTACACTATCGAAAGTTATAGTTTTTACGGATCATTCTGCTTTAAAATATTTACTAACAAAGGCAGATGCAAAACCCCGTTTATTACGTTGGATTCTCTTATTACAAGAATTTGATTTAGAGATCCGAGATAAGAAAGGCGCAGAGAATTTGGCAACCGATCATCTTTCTCGACTAGAGAATGCTGCAACAGATACACTCGTGGAAGCCGACAACGAAGATAAATTCCCTGAAGAAAGTCTCCTCGCTCTCGAAAAGGTAACAAACTCTTCTACTCCTTGGTTTGCAGACTTGGCTAACTATTTAGTAGCCTGAGTCCTTCCAAAAGCTTTTACAATTCAAGAAAAGAAGAAATTCTTTTCTGACTTGAAAAACTACTTTTGGGAAGACCCGTATTTATTCCGAGTCTGTGCCGACCAAGTAATTAGAAGATGTATTTCGAACGAGGAAGGACTAAAAGTACTATGGCACTACCACGAAGGACCAACCGGCGGACATTATCAATCCAACCGGACTGCACGTAAAGCCCTTGAAGCAGGATTCTTTTGGCCTACTTTATTCAAGGATGCTCAAAAATTGGTAAGCGTTTGCAACCGCTGCCAACGGTCAGGTAACATTTCCCGTCGGGACGAAATGCCCCAACACTTTTACTTAGAATGTGAAATTTTTGATCTGTGGGGCATAGATTTTGTAGGCCCTTTACCTTCTTCTTTTAAAAATCGTTATATTTTAGTAGCGGTCGATTACGTTTCACGGTGGGCTGAAGCGCAAGCTTTACCCACCGCTGACTCGAGAGTCGTCGTTAAATTTCTAAAAACCTTATTTTCACGTTTTAGCACGCCTAGGGCTATAGTTAGCGATCGAGGTACTCATTTTTGTAACACCCAGATGGCTAAAGTGTTAGCCAAATATGGAGTTACTCATAAACTCGCTACCGCTTATCACCCCCAAACAAGCGGCCAAGTGGAGTTAGTCAATAGAGAACTAAAGCGCATATTAGAAAAGACTGTAGATACCAATCGAAAGGATTGGTCCCTCAAATTAGATGATGCACTTTGGGCCTACCGTACAGCATTCAAAACTGCGATCGGTTGTACACATTATCGTTTAGTATATGGAAAAGCATGTCACCTACCTGTAGAATTAGAACATCGCGCATACTGGGTGCTAAAATTTCTTAACTTAGATACAAACTTAGCCGCCGAACAACGTAAATTTCAACTCAATGAACTTGAGGAATGGCGTGCAAACGCCTATGAAAATAATAAATTTTATAAAGAGCGATCTAAGTTTTATCATGATAGGAAAATTAAATTTCCAAAATCTTTTTCACCAGGTGATCTTGTCCTACTATATAACTCACGCCTTAAATTATTTCCAGGAAAATTAAAATCCCGATGGACCGGACCCTATACTATTAAACAAACCTGGCCATATGGGACCGTTCTTATTTCTCACCCTGAATTAGGAACTTTCAAAGTAAACGGGCACCGTTTAAAACTATATTTTACTGGGGACCCTTTTCAAAAAGAACCGGAAACCCTAACACTACTCCATAACCTCGAAATATAAATTCCTTTGTATACTTCCATCTTTTATGCTTTTGTATATTCTGTAAATATTTTTCACTTCATACTTATGTCTAACATAAGTATGGAGGTGCTTTTAGCTGCAAATTTTTTTTATATCACTTATATGTTTTAAATAAAAGCATTGTTTATTTTAGTACTCATCCCAAAACAACTTTAAAAACCATACTATGTAAATATATTCCAATAAAATCTGAGTTGATCAAAAATGCAAATTATTCAATTTTCAAATTTACTACTCCTTCCCATAACTAGATAGATATAAATATCCGGAATAAACTTGTAAACCCTACCTTGTAAAATTTCATTATAATCGGAGTTATTTTTTTAGCAAGCCTGCTTTAATCTAAAAAACAAATACATATATATATAATAGAAGCAAAACATATTATGTTCACCAAACATTTTTAGACTGTAATTATCCTTACTCCATTCTTAACGAAATATAAGAAATACAAACTATTATAGTTGCTCTCAAAATTTTTTATCCAACTCCTGAATATTTATTTATTTCTACTTGGCATGTTTTCTTACGCAAGCAAGTATCTAGGAGTATGTGCTCCTAGTAAAAGAAAAGATCTTATGTCAATGGGAATAAGATTTCATTCCGTACACATAGGCATCCAATAAATATGAAAAGATTATATGGAAAGGAGTATGTGCTCCTCTAAATATACATTGGATTCAAATAAAAACTCAAGTATGCTTTGTATTTTTTTGCCACTTTGGAATTACATTCCTTAGTAGTTATAACAACGCATAACTTAGATAAAAAGATGATAGAATACAAAAATCTATCACTTCTACAAAAGCCTATTGTATAGGTAAATTCCACCCTTCCAAAGTTGATATTCTATTTTTGTTTAAAATTTTGAGAGAGCATAAAAAATAGAATGCACATTTTCCAATATATCTCGTATAAAGATATAGTAATCATAAAGCCAATCTATCCTTGTTATATCTGATTTTAATATATGCTTACTATTTGTTTTTCAAAAACTTTTATGGCTATAAATTTTAACTCTGGTAACAATGATATATATATACGATAGCATTTAACTCTTTATTCACCGGATGTTTATACCTGTTTTATCTTGAAGAATTAAATTGATAGTAAATAGAAAATTTCATAACTTGTAAATATACTCAACTCTATATTTGCTCTGGAATAGCAAAATCTAAGTATGGAGGTATTTGATGAGTGATTATTTATACATGTTTTTGTCTATGTTTTAATATCAATTCTAATTTAAGGTTGTAATACTTCATGTAAAAACTTAAATAAATGGTTTGTTTTTAGTTTTGTTCTTCAATTAGTTTGTTTGTCAATTTTAACAATCACTTTAATATACTATATTATGTTTTGTGATAATGTTCACGGTCCGACCGGTTTGGATGGCCTGAACGGAGCTGAACCATCATATTATTTGAAATATATATATATATAGGATCTAATAATCTATAGATAATGACAATAATAATACATATAAATTATTACATATAATAATAATAATGTAAAGAAAAAGAGTTAATATAATGTATATAAATTAATTACAAAGAACTTATAAATTATAATATAATATGTTAAGTATAGTATTATTAATATTTAGTATTATTATATAAGTAATATTATGTATATTATCTTTTAAATAAAATTTTATTATGAATGTATAATATTATTTTATAAATGTTTTTAATTATATTGTAAATAATATAATTATATTTTAAAATAATATAAGATTGTAAGAATTATAGTATAATAAAATCTGTATTGTATATATTATAAATATATTATATGCAGGTTTCAAACATCAAAGATCAATTGGCCTAGTGGAGTGGTAGTTCTGTTAAGTTTCAATAGGTTTTGGGTTCAAGTCCAGGCGGTGGTCTTTTTGCGCCAATTAAAGCCTGACCCGCCATCTGCCCAACCCGCCAGCTGCCTGACCAGCCAGCTGCCCAACCCGCCAGCTGCCCGACCCGCCAAAGCTGCCAGGACCTGCAACCCGCCAAGACCACTGCCCGACCCGCCAGCTGCCAGCCCGACCTACCATCCTTATCCAGCCAGCCAACTCAGCTGCCAAGTCATCTCTATCCTTATCCAAACCGCCGCGTGTCAAGCTGTCCAATAGACAGCTTTCCCAAAAGCTGATTTTTCAGCTTTTCCAAAAGCTGTATGGCAGCTTTTCCATAAGCTGTTTGGCAACTTTTCCAAAAGTGCTTTTCCAAAAGCACTTTTTTCTATAAATAGAGGGGCAGAGCTGAGTAGAATTATTCGAACTCCAGCAGCTTCCTTAAGAACTGTTAGGACTCCCCAGCTCTCTGATAAGGAACTGGTAGTAGCTTTCAAGTATTCTAAAGTTCTGTAAGTTGTAACTTTTCAGCTTTATTTTCAGCTTTTTAGAAAGTTGTAATAATTTTGGACTTTATAAAATAGACTCTTTCAAATTTAATTCTGAGTAATTTACTGTTTTATTTTTAGCTTTACTTTCCTTTATTTTTTTCATACTATCCCAAATGAAAGGCGAAGCTCTACTTATGTCCTGGATTAAGATAGCGTGAAACTGCTTTCAAAACTATTTTCAAAACCTTATTATTTCGTACTATCCCGAATGAAGGGCGAGGCGAAAGCCTATGACCTGGATTAAGATAGTGCGGAAGCTCTACAAAATTTTACTACCCTATCCCAAAAACAAAGGTGAAGCGAAAGCTTAAATCCTGGATTGAGATAGATAGGTAGATATTATTTTCTGTACTTTATACCGCCCCCATCCTGAGAAGAGGCTAAGAACCCTTAGCATTTGGTCAAGATGAGCTCTGGGCTGGATACTATTTTCAACTATTTCAACTCTACTTTCTAGTTATTCTAACTAGGGTTTTCTGTTAATTGATCATATACCAGGTGACGAGACACTACGTTTACGTTAACCCGTTTAAACGCAAGCCTTCCCGGTCGTACTTTCCAGTCAGTGATACTACCAAAGGGACCCTCTCGTGAAGTTAGATAATTAAGAAATAAAGTTGTTCTTTAATAGCTGAATTAATATTCTCTCAAAGTAATTCTGAAATCGAGGACTAGTTTCTAAGTCCCTATCTTAATAAAATCACGTATATATATTTTTCTATCTTTAGTTTTTAAATATAAACTTCACTCCGTTCGTTCGATAAAATAATAATCCGTTCTAAAAAGTAGAATAATTAACACCGATCCCAGGAAAAATACGACCTTGATATTTTCTACAAAATACTATACTCCTATGCGATAGGTACTCTTGCCTTAATCCACAGGATATAAGTAAGTAAAAAAGAGATAGACTTATATACGTAAAAGATTATATAAAACTAAATCTATCTTCTTTAAAACAAACTTTACTTATCATTGAGAAATCTGGAATCTTAGGAAATAGTTAAGTTCTCCTACTATGTTCATTTCGAATTCATATTTCATGAGGGTGACAATTTCTTCACATCTTTTCATTTGTTGCCCCAAAAATGATATCATCCACAAATATTTGTAGGATAATTAGACCAGGACTCTTGGTTTTTACAAATAGAAATGTGTCTGCACTACCCATCCTAAAGCCATGATCTAAGAAAAAGTAGTGAGCCTATCGTACCAAGCACGAGGTGCTTACTTCAATCCATACAGGGCCTTCACAAACTTAAATACATGGTTTGGGTAAGCGACATTCATGAAACCGGGTGATTGCTCGACATATACCTCTTCCTTAATATATCCGTTTAGGAAGGCACTCTTAATGTCCATTTGGTATAATCTAATTTTCTTATAACTAGTGAATGCTAAAAACAGATGGATGGACTCAAGACGAGCGACCGGGCCAAATGATGCGTCAAAATCCACACCCTCTTTTTGAAAATACCCTTGAGCCACCAACCTCGCTTTGTTCCTAATTATCCTAGACTCACCATCAAGTTTATTTTTGAACACCCATTTCAAGCCTATGACCGGATGGTTATCTGGACGTTCCACTAACACCCATATCTCGACGTCCCAAAATTTGTCCTTTGTTGTTGTCCCCAAAGGTCACCATGCCACCCTTCTTCTCCAGGCGAAGGATTTTTTCTTTATCTCCCGTCATATGCTTGGATCAACTAGAGTCCAAGTACCACATGTTCTTCGTATCCTTAGCCTGCCAATAGACCTAAGAATAAAATGAGGGTAAAGTTCTTGTTACCCAAGTTGTCCGACAAATAAGATAGGAAGAAGACTTTGGTAGCCAGACTTGCAAATTTTTTTTGGCACCTTTCCTCAAACACGAGCCAGATGTATGACCAAACTTATGACAGTTCACACACAATATGTAAGTAGTGGATGCTGCCTTTATCGGGTCGCTCAAGCTCTTGCTTGAGGTTGGAGATAGCCCTCCAGATCCCTAAACCTTATCTTTAGATTTCTTAAAAATTGACTTAGGCTCAGAGTGATGGTGATTTCCGCTCGGTAGTGATGTTGGACACTGATAATACGTTTTGTAGCCTAAACTATTATCATATTTTCTATTTTATATTGTACAAATTATGTCTATTATTAGTTTGTTTTTATCATTTTTTTTGTAAAAATTATTGCCACTGACTTTTTCTTGTCTTTTTGCAGGTTTCCAGAAAATTGGCCAAAATGACCTGTCACGCCCCCTGTCACGCCCTCCCTAGGCGTGACCTAGGGCGTGTCACCCGATCCCGAGGACTCCTGCTGGAAGGGATAGAAAAACGGACAAAACCGCTGTCATGCCCCCTGACACGCCCTCCCTGGGAGTGTCACCAGGCGTGACCATGGGCGTATCGCCCTCTACCGCAAAGCCTGCTGCCGCATTAAATGCCGTTCCGCCTCAGCACGCAAACAGTACTGTAACGCCCCATGTCACGCCCGTGACATGGGCGTGACACCCTCCTTTTTCGGTGACTGACGGATTTCCGACCAATGATTTGGACATGACGTGCCTGTCACGCCCCCCTGTCACGGGCGTGACCTAGGGCGTGACCACCGACGTACCGAAGCAATCATCCCTCCCGCCAGAATCCAGAGCCCGAGGTCAACATAGTACTGTCACGCCCCCTGACATGCCCCCCCAGGGCGTGACCAACCCGAGAAAAAATTCTATAAATTGAGCCCCCCCCCTCTCCATTTCAGCAAGCTTTGGTTGAGAGGGGGAGGTGCTGCCCCTTTGGTTCTTGAGTTTTTTCATGCTTTTTCTCTCTCTCTCTCTCTCCCTCTCTTTGTAATTCTTGTTTAACCCTAGCTTAATCTTAGTTTGTTCTAGCTTTTATTGTAATTTTGCTTTTGCTTAGTGCTACTTGTAGGGCTAGAATAGGATTTCAATTTCATGCACTTGTAATTTTAATTTCAATAGTGTAACTTGCCCCTTTTATTAATAAAAGTGTTCTTCCATTACTTGTGTTCCTTTATATGTTTTTCTACTCATCTCCCCTCCTCCACTCCATTATGATTAACTAATCCTCCTTGTACTCGATCTTAATGATCCGAGGTTAGAGCGATTATGTTATGATGTTTTATTTAATCTTTTCTTTTTAGGTTAGGGCCTTGAATTACTCTTGATTAATCATGGGTTGGAGGTATATTTTCGATATATACTCTCCGCCTTTGCTTTCATTCTGGGCTAGCCGAGAGGCCGAAAGAATGAAGTGATCATTCAAGAGTAAAGGGAGTTGTACGCACCCCTCGAGAGAGGCAGACGTCCAAATCTCCCGGATTGGAGTAAAATCCAATAGTGGGGTTCACCGCGTAAAGCGAGTTTTAGGCCTCTGATTTAGACGAGAGTCGGTTGGACCTTCCTAAACTCAGTTGGGCACGACTTCGAGAGAAGCGTGTTCAAGCTTTAGGAACCTCCACGGTCAAGGACCTTTATCCTATTAAGTTCAGATTTTTATCGCATTTTCTTAATCGTCTTTAGCCGAGGTGAATCTTGATTGAGTGCATTTCCATTTCAAATTTTCTACCTTTCGTAGTAATCACCTATCTCGTGCTCTTTAATTAACCGTAGTAGTTTCCTTTCTAGCATAGTTGTTTGCTTAATAGCTTTACTTAATTGCAGTAGTTCTCTTTCTAGTATAGCTTTACTTTCTCCCCTGCACTTAGATTTTCTAAAACCCTAGTTTTTCCGTCGATAAGATAATAGCGTTCGTGTGAGTAAGCATAGCCAACAGTTCCCGGATTTCAATACGACACTTATGTCCCCTTGCTACAATTCGATAGGTATACTTGCCTCATCGGGTTGCTAATTCGGTTGCGTTTATTTTCTTCGAACCCTAGCGCGCAACAAGTTTTTGGCGCCGTTGTCGGGGAAAACCAACTTCCGTTGATATTTTGAAAACATGAACCTATTAATTTTATCTCTTCTCTTTCTCATCCTCTTTCTTTAAAATTTTAAAAAATCAAAAAAATTTTATCACCGCTCTTAATAGAAACCAACCTCACAATTTTTCTACGCCACCTAATTCTCTCGAAAAGGGCAAAGGGCTTTAAGCGCCACTGTCTTGTCTAGTACCTTGCGAACCCTTCACGGGGTAGTCCTTGGGAAGTTCGGGAGTTAATCTATAAAAAAAATCTATTTCAAAAAGAAAAAAATTTCTAATCTTTTTTCTAGTTTATCCTTTTTCTCTTCCTCTTCTTCTTTTCTGTTCTTTTAGTGCATGACCCGCGGGAGTCCGTCGGTTATTTTGGACTTGGACCACGAAATTGAGCGTACTCTTCGGAGAAGATCGCGATTTCAAGGTCCTACTATCCAAGTGCCGGTTGAGGACTCCGAGTCATTTGCTACTTTAAGAATGGAAGAACCCAACGTAGATGAGGCCGTGCAACGGACTATGTCCTATTATGCACGACCGAACCTCGAGGGAACAGAATCAAGTATAGTCCGCCCTGCTATAGCAAATAATAACTTCGAACTAAAGCCTAGCATAATTCAAATGGTGCAGTAATATGTGCAATTTGACGGACTTCAAGATGAAGATCCGAACGCACATATAGCTAGCTTTCTTGAAATTTACGACACCTTCAAGATAAATGGTGTCACAAATGATGCGATCAGGCTGAGACTCTTCCCCTTCTCTCTAAGAACTAAAGCTAAGCAGTGGCTGAACACACTTCCGAAAAATAGCATAACCACTTGGAATGAATTAACTGAAAAATTTTTGGCGAAGTATTTTTCGCCAGGTAAAACTGCAAAACTTAGGAACGACATCTCTGCCTTCGGACAAATAGACTCTGAAACCCTATACGAAACCTGGGAGAGATTTAAAGAATTATTAAGACGATGCCCACATCACGCGCTGCCTGTATGGTTACAAGTGCAGACGTTTTATAACGGGCTAACTCAAAGCACGAAGCAAATGATAGATGCAGCTTCTGGCGTTACTTTAAATCATAAGACCCCAGAAGCCGCTCTTGAGCTTTTTGAGGACATGGCCATGAACACTTATCAGTGGAATGTGCTTAGGTCCCGCCCGAACAAGCCTGCAGGTATCTATGAAGTGGACAACGTCTCCCAGCTCGCTCTGCAAGTAGAAATCCTAAGCAAAAAAATCACGGAGATGACTGCTGCCTCCGCCCCTCAGGTATGGGAATCTGCAACCCCTACTCCAGAACATTTAGATTTTGTTAATAATATGCCTAAAACTGCTTTTAATAATTTTTCTGCTGCGAATTTTCATCTGCCTGGTTTTAATTTTCTGAATAGTTATAACCCTGCTTTAAGAAATCATCCGAACTTTTCATAGAGTAATCCATCGAATGCGATGCGCCCACCCCCGCAAAATGATTTTTCTGCACCACCACCACCACCACCACTTCTTCAAAATTACCCAAAACCTCCAAGCTTGGAGGAATTACTTTCTAAATATATCACCACAAATGACGCTATCATAAGAACTTTAACCGGAAGCGTAAAAAGTTTAGAAAATCAGGTAGGACAGCTCGCGAAAATAATTTCTGAGCGACCCGCAGGGTCTCTTCCTTCCAATACCGAACCCAACTCGAGAGAGCAAGCGAAAGCTATAACTCTTCGGAGTGGGAAGCAAGTCTCCGGTATGGTAAGTGAAGAGCCCGAGGCAAGCTCCGCTCCCGCCTCTAAAAATCAAAGATCCGCTCCCGTTTTTAAAAATCAAAGCTCCGCTCCCGTTTTAAAAATTCTGCCATCTGCTGAAGAAGTAATCACCCCTATTTTAGAAAATAATCTCACTCCACCACCCATCTTCAAAAATAATTCAACTCCTCCATACCCCTCTGAACTTAATAGACAACGTCAAGATGATCAGTACTCCCGCTTCTTAGAAATCTTCAAACAAATCCACATTAATCTTCCCTTACACGAAGCTATTTCACAGATGCCGAAATACGCCAAATATCTTAAAGACCTCCTCACAAACAAGAAGAAGTTAGAGAATCTTTCACACGTCACGCTAAACGCCGAGTGCTCCGCCGTTTTAACAAACGGTTTGCCGAAGAAAATCAGTGACCCGGGTAGTTTCTCTATCCCGTGTGTCTTCGGTGATCTTTTTGTTAAACACGCGTTAGCCGACTTAAGCGCGAGTATAAACCTGATGCCCTTTTCGTTGTTCAAAAAGTTAGGGATTGGTAGCCTTAACCCCACGCATATGAGTATCCAGCTAGCCGATAGATCCGTCAAGTACCTGTTAGGAATAGTGGAGGACGTTCTAGTGAAAGTCGACAAGTTCATCTTCCCGGTGGACTTTGTCATTTTGTACATCGAAGAAGACGTCGAGGTTCCCCTGATCCTTGGCCGACCCTTCCTTGCCACCTCCCGAGCCATCATTGACATAAGCAATGGTAAGCTCTTCTTCGAGTAGGCGACGATGAAGTCACATTTTCTATCACCCCTTCGATGAAGAATACCTTAGCGAACGATGACTCATGTTTTTTCGTAGACGCCGTGAGTGATGATTCATCCTACTGCCTCTCTGACTTTGAAAAAGAATTTTCTACTTTTTGCTCCTCTTCTCTTACAACGGAATCACTACAAGGAAGTGATGAATCTTCTTATTGTCTTTCTGAGTTTGAAAAAGAATTTTCTGATTTTTGTTCTTCCTCTATTCTTCCCACTGAATCGCTACAAGAAGCCGTCTTGGCTGCTAGCCCCACCCCTTATTACGTTCCTTATAAAAAAGTTTATGAAGATATTATTTTTGAAAAAGAAAGAATCTCAAAATCCTCTTATGAAGAACCCCCTACCCTAGAACTTAAAGAACTTCCCGAATACCTTAAGTATGCTTTCTTAGAAAAATACTCCAAGTTACCAGTTATCGTTTCGGGCTACCTCACGGATACGCAGAACGATAAACTTCTTCTAGTTCTACGTAAGCATCGCCGGGCTATTGCTTGGCAAATTTCTGATATCAAGAGCATAAGCCCATCTTTCTGTACCCATAAAATTTTAATGGAAGATAATTCGCGTAACTCTATCCAACCTCAGCGCCGTATAAACCCAAATATGAAAGAAGTAGTTAAGGGCGAGGTTATGAAACTATTAGATGCAGGAATTATCTACCCTATTTCGGATAGTAAGTGGGTTAGCCCCGTTCAGGTAGTTCCAAAGAAGGGAGGGATAACCGTAGTTAGTAATGAGAATAATGAATTAATCCCGACGCGGATGGTGACGGGTTGGCGTATGTGCATAGATTACCGTAAGTTAAATGATGCCACCCGCAAGGACCACTTTCCTTTACCGTTTATCGACCAGATTTTAGAACGTCTCTCCGGCCATAGCTTTTATTGTTTTCTCGATGGCCATTCGGGGTACTTTCAAATACCCATCTCTCCCGAGGACCAAGAGAAAACTACGTTTACTAGTCCCTTCGGCACCTTCCCGTACCGAAGAATGCCGTTTGGATTATGCAATGTGCCAGCTACATTCCAGCGATGTATGCTCGCAATATTTGACAAGTACGTAGAGAGCATTATGGAGGTATTCATGGACGATTTCTCCGTGTTCGGCGATTCCTTCGATAGATGTTTAGAAAACCTCGAAAAATTCTTAGAACGATGCGAAGAAACTAACCTTGCCCTAAATTGGGAAAAATGCCATTTTATGGTAAGGGAAGGGTTAGTTTTGGGTCATAAAATTTCTGCTAAAGGTATTGAGGTAGACGTTGCCAAGATAGAAGTTATTGAGAAGTTGTCGCCGCCTACAAACATAAAAGCTATAAGAAGTTTCCTAGGCCACGCTGGTTTTTATCGTCATTTTATAAAGGACTTCTCGAAGATCACAAAGCCCCTAACCCATCTCTTAGAAAAAGACGCTCCATTCATTTTTGATGACTCTTGTATTTCTGCCTTTGAATCAATTAAAGAAAAGTTAATTAACGCACCGATTATGATAGCTCCGGTGTGGGACCTTCCTTTCGAGATTATGTGCGATGCGAGTAGTTTTGCGGTGGGGACCGTATTAGGTCAACGCATATCTAAGAACTTCCACCCCATCTATTACGCTAGTAAAACCCTCACATTTGCACAAGAAAATTACACCACAACCGAGAAGGAGCTCTTAGCTGTAGTATTTACGTTTAGTAAATTCCGCCCTTACATTACTCTCTCAAAAATCATTGTTTTTACGGACCACTCGGCCCTCAAGTACCTTCTTGCCAAAACGGATGCCAAGCCTCGCTTGATTAGCTGGGTCTTACTCCTCCAGGAGTTTGACTTAGAGATCCGTGATAAGCGAGGAGCCGAGAACTTGCCCGCCGACCATCTATCCAGATTAGATAACCCCTTTATAGAAAAATTAAATGAAAAATCTTTTAACGACTATTTTCTTGACGAGAAGCTGCTTTTAGTTAATACATCTACTTCTCCTTGGTTCGCGCACATCGCCAACTATCTAGTGGCCCGGGTGCTCCCAAAGGAGTTCTCCTCTCAGCGAAAGAAGAAATTCTTTTCTGAGCTGAAGAACTACTTTTGGGAAGACCCACATCTTTTCAAAATTTGTGCGGATCAAGTGATAAGGAGATGTGTTTCTTTTGATGAAGGAATTGATATTCTAAAACATTTGCATGAAGGTCTGACAGGTGGGCACTATCAAGCTGCTCGCACCGCTCATAAGGTGCTTTGCGCGGGTTTTTACTGGCCTAGCCTGTTTAAGGACGCGCAAGCCTTTGTGAGCAGGTGTGATAGTTGCCAACGGTCGGGAAACATCTCTAATAAAAATGAAATGCCGAAAAATTATTTCTTAGAGTGCGAAATTTTCGACCTCTGGGGAATTGATTTTGTTGGCCCCCTTCCTTCTAGCTTCGGAAACAAATATATTTTAGTTGTTGTTGATTATGTTTCACGATAGGTTGAGGCCCAAGCTCTTCCTACAAACGACTCCCGAGTTGTAGTCACGTTTTTAAAAAAATTATTTTCTAGATTCGGTACGCCTCGCGCAATCGTTAGCGATAGGGGTTCCCATTTCTGTAACGCACAATTTTCAAAAATCCTTACTAAATATGGTGTTACGCATAAGCTGTCCACTGCCTACCACCCCCAAACTAACGGACAAGTCGAAGTAGTTAATAGAGAAATAAAAAGAATATTAGAAAAGACTGTTTCAACATCTAGAAAAGACTGGTCAGCCAAACTTGACGATGCTCTATGGGCCTACCGAACAGCGTACAAAACCGCCCTCGGATGTACGCTGTATCGGCTGGTCTATGGAAAATCGTGCCATCTGCCCGTAGAGTTAGAACACCGCGCCTTTTGGGCCTTAAAATTTTTAAACTTCGATCCCCACTCAATCGGTGACCTTCGAAAATTTCAACTAAATGAACTCGACGAGTGGCGCTCTTATGCTTATAAAAATAACAAACTTTATAAAGAGCGGACGAAGCGTTTACACGATAAACACTTAAGGCACCCTAAAAACTTTAAGCCGGGTGACCAAGTCCTTTTATATAATTCTCGTTTACGTTTATTTCCGGGCAAATTAAAATCTCGCTGGTCTGGCCCGTTTTCTGTTTTAGAAGTATTTCCTTATGGAACTGTTTTAATTTCTCACCCTGATAAGGGAAATTTCAAAGTGAATGGTCAGCGTCTTAAACTCTACTTTTCTGGTGATGATGATGTCAGTCCAAACATTATTAAGTTTCTGCTTCACGAACTGTAATCTGAAACTTTTAATTTTTTGCTAAAGACAATTTTATTTCGGGACAACAATATTTTTGGACAAAATTATTTTTTGATGCGTCGAGCTCAACGACGCTTTAACCAAAGGGCGCTCTTGGGAGGCAACCCAAGTTATCTTTTTCTGTTTTCTTTATTTTACAATTTTTGCCTCGGACGGCTCCGACAAGCTGAAGCTTCTGCGATCGCCTGCTCCAACATTGCTGAATCTGTCACGAAGTCTAAAGAAGACATTCGGGGGGCGGCATCACTCAGCTTTCGCAGCAAATAAATCCGGGGAAGTACCTGTATTTCAATTATTTCTTTCAATTCTGTACTTTATTTTTCTCTCCTTCTCCAATCCCCTTCTTTAGCCATTGAGGACAATGTCTGTTTTAAGCTTGGGGGAGGACTTCCTCCTTCATTTTTGCTTAGTGTAAATATTTTTCTTTTTGTATATATTTCAAATATTTCCAAAAAAAATGAATTTCTAAAATTCCAAAAAAAAAGAGAGAAAAATTTCTAAAATTCCAAAAAAAAGAGAATATTTCTCAAAATTAAAAAATATATATATGTGTGTTTGAATGGTTTAGACATTTTGATATTTCAATAGTACCCTTAGTTTTTGTTTTTGTTTTACTCAAAATCTCCTATAAATAACTTAGTTAATTATAATATTTCTAATCGTCCTTTTTAATTATGTTTCACAAGTAAAATGTTGGCCATGCTGTGTTTCTAATTCACGGTAGCATGTTAAGGTGAAATATTTTTCTAAAAACTCGCATTTCTATTATGGTTTTTTGTTATTTATTTCCTTTACTTTCTCAAAAATTCATCATCCACTATTTTCTTTTTCATTTTTGAATAATTTTTGTAAAGTCAACTTTTGAATAACGTAGTAGATGTGAACGATCCAAGTCACCTATTATTTCTATTTTCAAGTTAATTTCATCAATCTTCTTTTATTATCTAGGACTCGCTTTTTGAAAATTTTTCAAACCTTTGTTTTAAATAAATTCAAAAGCGTGAAAATGATTTAGGCCGTTTTTGTTTTCGTTTGAGCTTTCTTGCCAACCTAAAAACTTTTACCACTAGTTAGCCATTTTTGAGCCTTTTTCCGATTTCATTTGATAGCTCCTCCCTTCATTTCAGTTTCACCAAAGCCAAAATTTCCAACCTATCGAATCACACTAGCCTTTTTGAGTTTCATAAATTATTTTGACGATTTTGATAGGGTATTTTTTGATTTTTGTGCGAGAAAGGTTTTAGAAAAAAAGTATGTTCGAAAGTGATGTTTATTTTTGTTTGGCCAGCTCAAAAAGGAAAATAAAAATATTTATGGCCTTTGTTTTGAAAAAAAAAATGAAAAAAAAAAGAAAAAAAAATGTGTATATATTTTTATGAAAGTTTTTGAAACTCTTTGCTTTGGTTTAGTGTGATTTTAAAACCTTCACGTTTATCTTTGAATTCCACTCCTGATCATTTTCCTAAACCAAATGTTTCTGTCCTATTTAAGTCCTTTTGATTCACGCTTTTTGATTTTTATTTAATAACTAAGAAAAGAAAAATAGTAAATCAGTTTTAGTTTTGGATTTAAACCTAGATTTTTGTTAATTAAATTGATATAATTATAATGCGTTGCTTGGATCTAGTAACAACTCAACGCGTGTTTTTCATTTTCGTTACTTTGCTTAAGTCCATTTAAAAAATCTCGTTAAAATTTTGGATGATTTGTTTTTATTAAGTAAAGTTTATAAAAGTTTTACCATACCTAAATAATTGTTTTAGACTTACATTTCACCTTTTCCCTACTAAGAATTTCGCATAGTACTTGTGTTGGCATAATTAGAACTTTTTGATTAGTCCTTTTATAAATATCTAGTTTTTATATTTTTGCTTGGGGACAAGCAAAGCTTAAGCTTGGGGGACTTTGATAATACGTTTTGTAGCCTAAACTATTATCGTATTTTCTATTTTATATTGTACAAATTATGTCTATTATTAGTTTATTTTTATCATTTTTTTGTAAATATTATTGCCACTGAATTTTTCTTGTCTTTTTGCAGGTTTCCAGAAAATTGGCCAAAATGACCTGTCACGCCCCCCTGTCACGCCCTCCCTGGGCGTGACCTAGGGAGTGTCACCCGATCCCGAGGACTCCTGCTAGAAGGGACAGAAAAACGGACAAAACCGCTGTCACGCCCCCTGATACGCCCTCCCTGGGCGTGTCACCAGGCGTGACCATGGGCGTGTCGCCCTCTGCCGCAAAGCCTGCCGCCGTATTAAATGTCGTTCCGCCTCAGCACGCAAACAGTACTGTCACGCCCCATGTCATGCCCGTGACATGGGCATGACACCCTCCTTTTTCGGTGACTGACGGATTTTCGACCAATGATTTGGACATGACGTGCCTGTCACGCCCCCCTATCACGGGCGTGACCTAGGGCGTGACCACCGACGTACCGAAGCAATCATCCCTCCCACCAGAATCCAGAGCCCGAGGTCAACATAGTACTGTCACGCCCCGTGACATGCCCCCCCTGGGGCATGTCGGAGGGCGTGACCAACCCGAGAAAAAATTCTATAAATTGAGACCCCCCCTCTCCATTTCAGCAAGCTTTGGTTGAGAGGGGGAGGTGCTGCCCCTTTGGTTCTTGAGTTTTTTCATGCTTTCTCTCTCTCTCTCTCTCTCTCTCTCTTTGTAATTCTTGTTTAACCCTAGCTTAATCTTAGTTTGTTCTAGCTTTTATTGTAATTTTGCTTTTGCTTAGTGCTACTTGTAGGGCTAGAATAGGATTTCAATTTCATGCACTTGTAATTTTAATTTCAATAGTGTAACTTGCCCCTTTTTATTAATAAAAGTGTTCTTCCTTTACTTGTGTTCCTTTATATGCTTTTCTACTCATCTCCCCTCCTCCACTCCATTATGATTAACTAATCCTCCTTGTACTCGATCTTGATGATCCGAGGTTAGAGCGATTATGTTATGATGTTTTAATTAATCTTTTCTTTTTAGGTTAGGGCCTTGAATTACTCTTGATTAATCATGGGTTGGAGGTATATTTTCGATATATACTCTCCGCCTTTGCTTTCATTCTGGGCTAGCCGATAGGCCGAAAGAATGAAGTGAGCATTCAAGAGTAAAGGGAGTTGTACACACCCCTCGAGAGAGGCAGACGTCCAAATCTCCCGGATTGGATTAAAATCCAATAGTGGGGTTCACCGCATAAAGCGAGTTTTAGGCCTCCGATTTAGACGAGAGCCAGTCGGACCTTCCTAAACTCAGTTGGGCACGACTTCGAGAGAAGCGTGTTCAAGCTTTAGGAACCTCCACGGTCAAGGACCTTTATCCTATTAAGTTCAGATTTTTATCGCATTTTCTTAATCGTCTTTAGCCGAGGTGAATCTTGATTGAGTGCATTTCCATTTCAAATTTTCTACCTTTCGTAGTAATCACCTATCTTGTGCTCTTTAATTAACTGCAGTAGTTTCCTTTCTAGCATAGTTGTTTGCTTAATAGCTTTACTTAATTGCAGTAGTTCTCTTTCTAGTATAGCTTTATTTTCTCCCCTGCACTTAGATTTTCTAAAACCCTAGTTTTTCCATCGATAAGATAATAGCGTTCGTGTGAGTAAGCATAGCCAACATTTCCCGGATTTCAATACGACACTTGTGTCCCCTTGCTACAATTCGATAGGTATACTTGCCTCATCGGGTTGCTAGTTCGGTTGCATTTATTTTCTTCGAACCCGAGCTCGCAACAGACACACATATCCTGGATGGCACAGTTTAGATCATGGATTCTCGCCTTTAGGGCGGTTTTTTCTGTCACAAGCATCACATACCGATTGGCAATTTTTTTATATTCTTCCTCTACCTTGGCAAGAGACAAGTGAAGTCTCTTCTCCAGGACATTCTTTTCATTTGTGAGACTATTCATTCTCACTAATGACTTTGAGAGACTTGCCTTTTGTTCTTCGATCAATGTAATCAAGTGAGATGACTCAAGACATTCGATCTTCTCTTTGCCAGTTCTAATTACCTCACTTTTCAATTTTTCGAAGTCCTTTTTGATTTTCTTATTCTCGGCTCTCAAGAACTTTTTCTCAGAAATTACACTTTCTGATTTATCAAATAAATTTTCATAAATCTCGAGAAGTTCAGTATAAGTAGGTGGAGTTACCTCAGTGTGGTTTTGGACACTGGACTCATCGTCAGAATCTTCTTGACTCTTTCCCATTAGATATATATTAGCCTCGTCTTCACTGTCGGAGTCTGTGGTGCTTGATTCTTCAGATCCATTATCATCCCATGTGAGCTCCTTCAGCACCTTCTTCTTCCCTTTGTACTGACTTTCCTTTTCTTTTTCCTCCTTCTGGAGTCTTGGGCATTCTCTTTTAAGGTGCCCTGGCTTATGGCAGTGATAACATTCCATCTGAGACTTCACATCATTGCCTCCTGTCTCCTTTGATTGCTTGTTCCACCTTCTGCCTTCTCCAACTCCTCTCCTCAAGAATTTCTTGAATTGTCCCTGCTTCTTGGGATTTCTCATGAATTTCTTGAACTCCTTGACATAGAGGCTCTCCTCCAATTCCTCCTCAGAATCCTCAGCAGCTTTTCTCTCCTTTGTGGCTTTCAACACCAGTCCCTTCTTCTTTACTTCCCTAGGATACTCCTCAGCTTGAATCTTCAATTCAAGTTCATGTGTCTTCAGATTTCCGATGAGGCTCTCTATCTCTAGGGTGCTGATCTCATGAGACTTAGCAATAGCTGTCACCTTCGGGTTGAAGAAAGGAGGCAAAGATCGCAGGATCTTCCTCACTAAGTCACAATTTTGAAAGTTCTTTCCGAGAGATCATGACGTGTTTACGATATTGGTAAAGCACGTGTACATGCTATCCACATCCACATCGATCTCCATCTAGAACTGTTCATATTCTGATTCGATTCGAAACCACTTCGACTCCTTCACCTGTGAAGTACCTTCATGAGTAAGCTCAAGAAGATGCCATATATCATAAGTAGTCTCGCAGTTACATATACTGTTAAATTCAGTCTTGTCCAAGGCACAAAATAATGAGTTCATAGCCTTGGCATTATTCGTACTTCTAAGCTTATCTGCGTCATTCCACTTGTCACGCGGTTTTTTTACGGCAGTATCCCCAACTGTGACCATGGGTGTAGTGTACTTTGTCTCAATCATGGCCCATACATCCATGCTTTGAGTCATCAGAAATATTTTCATCTGAGTCTTCCAGTGACTATAGTCACTCCCCATGAACAGTGGAGGTCTACTCACACCTTGACCCTCATGAATGCGTGTACAGAGTTGGCCATCTTACTTCGGGATTTGTAAGCCTTTGTGAAGTAACCTCCCTCTGATACCACTTGTTGGATCTAGTGGCCAACCATAGAGGGGGGTGAATAAGGATTGAATAGTTATGTGAAATTTTAATATAATTCATTCCAGGAAGTCGAGTTCTAGAAGCTACCGTGGGGCGTTAGGAATCTAACGCGTGGCAATAAGTCTATGAACTTGTTTCCTGTGCGAATTTGCTTATACACCACACACCAGAAATTAAACTAACATTCAAAGCAGAATCGTAGAAGCAATAATACAGAAAATATATTCCATTCAAATAATTAACAGAAAATGGTTTTAAAATTACAAACTTGTGATCTCTGTGACGTCGGGGATCGAAGGCGGTGAAAATGAAAACTCTTTTGTTTTCTATACCGACCCTCTCCACAGACCGGTTGGCTCTCTACTTTTCCGTCCAAGTAAAGTCTTCGAGGCGGATATTAACCTCCTCACAAGGAAGGGTCTTGGAGCCCCGCTAGATCCTCCGATCTAGATGTCTCTATCCTCAGGATAATTTACTGCGGAATCCTACCAGGATTCCGACGACCCTTACCGGTCAATTTTCCTCTCCTGAAGATTTAGAAACAAACAAAAAAGTACAAAAGTAAAAGATGTAAATAATCTAAAGGATGAAGTTCTCCCTCTTGATGACTTCTCCATTGAGCGATCTGCGGCCAGTGCTTGATATCTTCATTTGCTCGCAATCGATCGATTCTTTGTAGTTGTTGTAGATCTTGGATCGCCGGAGTTCTTCGTTCACTAACGGGAGGGAGACAAATATCTTCTTCTTCTATAATGGATACTTTTGGAACTGTGCGCAATAAGACGGCCGAACCCTAGAATTCACGTACTCCAGTCCTTTAATCAGAATCGCTCCATTAGTACAGAAACCAAGGCGGCCTTTTATACATCTTAATGAAAATAGGCTACCGTCCACGGTAAGGCTAGCGCCCGGCGGTAGGTTCGCGCGCTTGTTGTGCCAGCTGTCCTCTAAATTTGGAAAGAAATATTCAAAAAGAATATTTGTCGTTTCAAATGTGCTAGCGCCGCTCGGTTACAGCTTCCGCCACACGGTAATGTTGGACGCAATGATTCGAGAACAGTCATTTCGAGTCGTCAAGAGGCTATCGCGAAGTGGTAGGGCTAGCGCCAATTTCTTCTGGAGCGCTAAGTACAAAAAATTCATTTCGGTAGCGCCTACAGTAGTATTAGCGTTAGGAGGTAGGTCAGTTGATCGATGAACCTGGTTTGACGCTCGTCGAGCAGATAGCATGGGGCGGTAAGTGGTAGTGCCTGGCGGTAGGCAAGCAGCTCGACGGACCCGGTTCGACGCTCGTAAGTGGATAGCACGGCGTGGTAAGTGGTAGTGCCTGGTTGTAGCATCTAGTCAACGCCACTGTCTCGACGCACTCAATGCTTTTCTTCTCAATGCGCTCAATGTGGCGTTGAGTTAGCTAGCGTGGCGCGGTAATAGCTAGCGCTGTCCGATAGCTTCCCAAGGGCCATGTTGAATTAATCCATTGGGCTAGCGCGGGCGGTAGTACTAGCACTTTCCGATAGCTTCCTGAGCGCCATGTCAATTTAATTTAATCTACTGCCCAACGGTAACTTCTAACGCCTTGCGGTATCTCTAGAAGAGATTTTCTTTCCTTGCACCTATCAACCTGCACACTCTATCAACAGAAGATATGATCAAATACAACCTGGGAGTTTATATTCTCAAACACAAGGAATGTGAAACATCGGTTCAAACAGAACTACTTCCAGAAAATGAAGAACTCATGAGTCTTTTTGCTAAAAGATTTTACAAAATGGCCAGGAAAGACTTCAGGAGAAGATTTTCCAGAAATAAGGATAAAACAAGGTATGACAAGACACCTTTTAAGGAAATTGTTTGCTATAGTTGCAGGAAACCAGGACACATTCTTCCAAAATGACATGAAAATCAGAAGAAAGATAAGAAGAAGGAGAAAGACTCTAAGAAGTATTCCAACAAACCCTCTTCTAGTAAACACAGACAGAAGGAGAGTGGCTTTGTAGCTGAAACATGGAGTGAGTCAAATATTGAATCTTCATCCAGTTCAAGTGAAGATAAAGAAGAATCAAAAGCTAAAGAAGTCTGTCTGATGGCAATCAAAGCATCAAACATCAGTTCTGATTCTTAATCTGAGTCTGAAGAAGATCAGGTAATTTCAACCTTTGATTTTACATCAGAACAATTCAGAATTGATTTTAAATTACTTTGTAAAGATTTGATATAATCTGAGAAGGAAATAAAACATCTCAGAGAAAAATTAAATGAACTGAACAATTTATCTTCAGAAAACATAAAACTTAAAGAAGATTTGAAAATTGCTAATGAACAAATAGTTTCTCTAGAAAACAAATTATATGAGGCTAAGATGTTTGAAGAATCTCTAATGGGAGAAATATCAAACTGATGAATATCACAAGTACAGTAATGCCAAATTGAATGGAAAACTAGGCTTGGGAGCTTCATCTAGTCAACCTCACATTCTTAGGAAAGATATTTTAAATACCCTATAAAATTCATATCTGCTAAAGAAAAAGAAATATCAGCAATTACAGATAAAGACACTAAAGCTTTATCATATAATGAACCATAGAATAAATCAAAATCCTTTCAGAAAAACTATGTTCAACAAAATTCATCGAACCAAGCTCGACGAAATCAATATTACTCATCGAATAGAGATCGACGAACTCTGAACACTGGAAATGGTGTTCAACAAAATCACTGTTATTCGTCGAACAGAGATCGACGAACGCTGAACACAGAAAATGAATATTATTATTCTGTGAATAGAACTCGACGAACTCACTACTATTCGTCGAACGAAGCTCGACGAAATCAGTATAATTCGTCGAACTCAAACTTTTCAAATAGAAAATTTAAATCTTTTCAAAAGAATAATCATACTCAAAAGTTGATAAACCATTTTACTGAGTGGATCATTCCTCCCAGGAGATATCATCCACTTGGATATAAAAATCAACCAAAATATTCTTATATTTCTAGTTATTATGATAAAAAATAGGACCCAAGGTAACCTGGGTCAAGAACACCTAACTTATTTTTATACAGGAAAAGAACTATCCTACCATAGAGGAACAGTGGTATTTGGATAGTGGGTGCTCAAAACACATGACAGGTAGAAAAGCTAACATGAGTGACTTCAAAGCAAAGCTTGGACCAAAAGTCATATATGGAGACTCCAATTGTGGCTAGACAGAGGGCTATGGCAATATAAAAATTGGAGTAGTTACCTTCAGAAAGGTAGCTTTTGTGAAAGGTCTTAAGCATAACCTTATCTCCATCCGTCAACAATGTGATGAAGGTTATCAGGTATCCATTAATAAATCTTTATCATCTATTATATCTAATGAAAACAAATTTTTTTTATCTGGGGTTAGACAAGGTAACAAATATTTAGTCAATTATAATTCTGCAAAAACTAAAATATGCTTGTTTAATCAGATAAGTAAATCTAATGAACTTTGACATAAAAGATTAGGGCATGTAAACCTTAGAACTATTGTTAAATTGTCTAAGAACAACCTTGTCAAAGGAATACCTTCTGGTTCTTATAAAAAAGGACTTTGTAGGGCATGTCAATTAGGTAAGATAACTAAAAATAGTTTTTAAACTATATCTAAAAGTGATTCACCCAGAATTTTGTATTTGTTACATATGGACCTTTTTGGATCTACTGCAATACAAAGTTTGGGAGGAAAGTCATACACTTTAGTGATTATTGATGATTTCTCTAGATTCACTTGAGTGTTCTTTCTTAGGAACAAGTCAGATAACTTCAAAGTTCTTACAGACTTTCTTAGGAACATCAAGATTGAGTACTCTACTCAGATTGCATTGATCAGAAGTGATCATGGCGCTGAGTTTGAATCTCTTCTGATGAAAGAATTCTGTAAGAAAGAAGGAATCAGGCAGTGTTTCTGTGCTCCGAGAACTCCTAAATAAAATGGAGTGGCAGAAAGGAAAAATAGAACTCAAATTGAATCTACTAGAACATTACGTGTAGATGCTCACTTACCCCTATCCTTTTGGGCAGAGGCAGTAAGCACAGAAAATTATGTCCTTAACAGAAGTCACATTCATAAACTGAAGGGTAAGACTCCCTATGAACTACTTAAAAATAAGAAATCTAAAGTTAATTATTTTAAAAAATTTGGGTGTAATTGTTATATTCATAATAATAATAAACATTTAAGAAAATCTGAAGCCAAAGCTGCAGAAGGAATGTTTCATGGATATTCCCTTGTCAGCAAAGCTTATATGGTTTATAATAAATCTACCCTTAAAATAGAAGAATCCATACATGTATCTTTTGATGAAACTAACATGTTTTACAAGGAGAAGAATACTTCTACCATAGTCTCTTTTCAGGTACCAATTTTGTATGAGAAGTTAGATGAATTTAACCTAAAACAAGAGGATACAATGCATCCTTCTCAACAGATTGTTGAAGACAGTGATGAAGATAATACTGAGATTTATGCTGCAAAAAATTATAGCTAATGAAATTCCACAAGTGGAATTAACAACTCAAAACATTGAAGAACCAACTCCACCTGTTTATTTTGTCACACTTAGAGATCATCCTAGATCTCAAGTGATTGGAGACATATCAGTTGGTGTGCAAACAAGGCATCAACTCAATCAAGATCTGATACATACTTGTTTTCTATCTCAGATTGAACCTCAATCCATAAAAGATGCAGAACAAGATCCACATTGGATCATTGCAATACAAGAGGAACTCAATAAATTTGAGAGATATAGACTTTGGGACTTAGTTCCAAGACCCAAAGTCTATCCAGTAATTGGAACAAAATGGGTCTTCAGGAAAAAATTGGATGCTCATGGAATTATAGTAAGAAATAAAGCTAGATTGGTAGCTCAAGGATATTCACAGGAGGAAGGAATAGATTATGATCAGACATTTTCTCCTATTGCAAGATCAGAAGCTATCTGAATATTTCTTGCTTTTGCTGCATTCAAGAAATTCAAGGTATATCAGATAGATGTGAAGAGTGCATTTCTGAATGGAGAACTCAAAGAAGAGGTTTATGTAGAACAACCACCAGGTTTTATCTCTTCAACTCACTCTTCTCAAGTCTTTAAACTTAATAAAGCTCTTTATGGTCTTAAACAAGCTCTAAGAGCTTGGTATGAGACTCTTGCTAGTTTTTTATTAGAAAATAAATTTTGTAGAGGCATGGTAGATAAAACTTTATTTTTTAGACATCATAAAACTAAAACTATACTAGTTCAAATATATGTTGATGATATAATTTTTGGTTCTACTAATTCCAAACGTTGCAAAAGGTTCTCTGACCTAATGCATTCTAAGTTTGAAATGAGTAGCATGGGTGAATTATCTCATTTCCTTTATTTGCAAGTGAAGCAAACATCAGATGACATCTTCATATCCAATCTAAATAGGCTAAAGAGCTAATTAAAAGATTTGGGATGTCAGATGCCTCCTCAATGAAAACACCCATGTCCACTAATGTTGTAGTTGATAATGATCAATATGGCAAACCTGTTGATAAAAAAACCTATAGGACAATCATTGGGTCTCAAATATTTTTAACAATATGTAGACCAGATATTATGTTTGCAACCTATATTTGTGCTAGGTTCCAAGTTAATCCTAAAGAATCTCACCTTATTTTAGTAAAAAGTATTTTGAGATATATAACGTGTTATCCTCATCTAGGACTATGGTATCCTACTAAGTCAGGATTTGAATTAACTAGATTCACAGATGCTGACTATGCTGGATGCAGAGTTGGTAGAAAAAGCACATCTAGAACTTGTTAGTTTCTTTGTGATAGACTGGTGTCATGGTTTTGCAAGAAGCAAACATCTATTTCTACTTCAAGTTCAGAAGCTGAATATATGGCAGCAGGTAGTTGTTTTTCACAGATTTTGTGGATTCAAAATCAATTACTAGATTATGCTTATAACTTAAATAAATCAATCATTTTCTGTGACAATACAAGTGCAATTTCAATTGCATAGAATTCATTCCTTCATAGTAGTACTAATGATGAGTATAAAAATATACAATTTTTTATACTATTAATCGTAAAAATGTAGAAATAAAACCTAAGTTTTTATATATATAACTAATTATTTTTGTTATATTTCATTTTTTATGTTTTTCTAAGTTTTTCTGAATTTTTGCAATTTTTTTAGGTCACGCCCGTGACCTAGGGCATGACAACTCTTTTTAATTCATTTTTGTTTGATGTTTTACTGTACAGGAAAACCCAAAAAAAATGATGGACACGCCCGTGACATCAACCAACATGCCCGTGACAATTCGACACGCCCGTATTAGCCAGTTTGGCAGCAAAATACCGCACTGTCGCCACGGCCCGTGTCGCTTGATGAATCAGCTGCCTGATACGCCCGTGACGTCATCGGTCACGCCCGTGACCTGCTCAAATTCTATCTGAAGTTCCAACCAACTCGACACATGTTCCAACACGCTGGCAATCATACCCGTAACCCTGTCACGCCCTACCCGACATGCCCGTATCAGGGGGCTTGTCACTTGAAATTTTTTTCTATAAATAGGGGGTTGGGCTGAGTAGAATTATTCGAACACCAGCAGCTTCCTTAAGAACTGTTAGGACTCCCCAGCTCTCTGATAAGGAACTTGCAGTAGCTTTCAAGTATTCAAAAGTTCTGTAAGTTGTAATATTTTAGCTTTCTTTTCAGCTTTTTAGAAAGTTGTAAAAATTTTTCGAACTTTATAAAATAGACTCTTTCAAATTCAATTCTGAGTACTACTTTATTTTTAGTTTTACTTTCCTTTATTTTTTCATACTACCCCGAATGAAAGGCGAAGCTCTACTTATATCCTGGATTAAGATAGTGTGAAACTGCTTTCAAAATTATTTTTAAAAACCTTATTATTTCATACTATGCCGAATGAAGGGCGAGGCGAAAGCCTATGACCTGGATTAAGATAGTGCGAAAGCTCTGCAAAATTTTATATTTTACTACCCTATCCCAATTGAAAGGCGAAGCGAAAGCTTAAGTCTTGGATTAAGATAGATAAGTAGATATTATTTTTTGTACTTTATACCGCCCCCATCCTGAGAAGAGGCTAAGAACCCTTAGCACTTGGTTAAGATGAGCTCTGGGCTGGATATTATTTTCAACTATTTAGACTCTACTTTCTAGTTATCCTAACTAGGGTTTTCTGTTAATTGATCATATACCAGGTGAAGAGAAACTACGTTTACGTTAACCCGTTTTAAATGCAAGCCTCCCCGATCGTACTTTCGAGTCAGTGATGCTACCAAAGGGACCCTCTCGTTAAGTTAGGTAATAAACAAATAAAGTTATTCTTTAATAGCTGAATTAATCTTCTCTCAAAGTAATTCTAAAATCGAGGACTTCCTTCTAAGTCCCTATCTTAATAAAATCACGTATATATATTTTTCTATCTTTTGTTTTTAAATATAAACTTCACTCCGTTCGTTCGATAAAATAATAGTCTGTTCTAAAATGTAGAATAATTAACACCGATCCCAGGAAAAATACAACCTTGATATTTTTTACAAAATACTATACTCCTATGCGATAGGTACTCTTGCATTAATCCACAGGATATAAGTAAGTAAAAGAAGAGATAGACATATATACGTAAAAGATTATATAAAACAAAATCTATCTTCTTTAAAACAAACTTTACTTATCAAGCTTTTTGGCGCCGTTGTCGGGGAACTCGTTTATATGTGTTAATATTTGAAAATAAAAGAACGCTATTAATTTTATCTTTTCTTTTTCTTGTTATTTAGGCCAACCCCGATAGAAGACATATTTATGAAATATGTCAGTATTAATGAGTCCAATATCCGAAACCTGATCAGATCAATTAAAAACTTAGAAACACAAATTGGACAAATATCAAAAATGTTATCGGAACGCCAACCTGGTAATTTGCCAGGAAATACGGAACCAAATCTGCGGGATACTGGCCATTCAGGTAACCCACCAAGTTGACAAGCCATCAAAGTACGAAGTGGTAGAGAGCTACCACCACCCGTTAGGGTAGAAAAAGAAGCTAAAGTTAGCCTCCCTACACAACTTCCCGTTACGTCTCTGCCTCCTTAACCCCCACAAATTTCTTCCCCACATGTTGTTTTACCTTATCCATCTAAATTAAAAGATGAGCGAGAAGATGAACAATATAATTTTTTTAAAAAAATGCTAAAACAAATTCAAATCAAAATATCTTTCTGCGAGGCAATTGCACAGATGCCAAAATACGCAAAATATTTAAAAGCGTTACTTTCAAATAAAAAGAAACTCGAAGATATTTCGAGAGTTTTCCTTAACGCCGAATGTTCAGCCATTTTATTACATAAATTACCCCCAAAATTAAACGATCCGGGACGATTTTCCATCCCGTGTCTCTTCGGTAATCTATTAATAAAAGATGCTTTAGTAGACTTAGGTGCTAGCATAAATTTAATGCCCTCGCTCTTTCAGAAACTAGGATTAGGTAACCCCAGCCCAACTAAAATGAGCATCCAGTTAGCAGACCGTTCTATTAAATATCCAATAGGGATAGTAGAGGATGTTCTGGTCAAAATAGACAAGTTTATCTTCCCGGTAGACTTTATTATACTTGGCATAGAGGAAGACGCTGATGTTCCCATAATTCTCGGTCGTCCTTTTCTCGCAACCTCTCGCGCGATAATAGACGTAGGTAATGGTAAACTTCTCTTACGAGTAGGAGATGACGAGGTTACTATCGATATAGATCCCTCTATGAAAAATTATTTAATAAATGACAATTCTTGCTATCTTGCAGAAGCCTCTTTTGAGGAAATTTTTTTCCCTATTCTGATTTACTTTCAATAACTGTAGAAGAATCGGACATTGCAGACTTACCCCTTTCACAAGAAATTCCTATCGATGAACCTTTAGAACCTTTTATATCCTTAACTTCTGCAACTCTAAAAACTCCAACTTCATATGAAAAACCACCAACCCTCGAGCTGAAAACACTTCCTGCACATTTAAAATACATTTTCCTTGAAGCCGAATCGAAACTCCCTGTTATCATTTCTACTGAATTAAATGATAAGAAAACGTCTGAATTAATAGAAGTGTTAAAACAACATCGCCATGCATTAGCATGGCAAATTTCAGATATCCAAGTACTCAACCCATCTTTTTGTATGCATAAAATATTTTTGGAAGATAACCCTCGTAAATCTATCCAGCCCCAACAACGTTAAAATCCTAATATGAAGGATGTCGTAAAAGCTGAAGTAATGAAATTATTAGACGCAGGAATTATCTATCAAATCTCAGATAGCACATGGGTTAGTCCCGTACAAGTTGTCCCTAAGAAGGGCGGTATAATGGTAGTGTCAAACGCTAAAATGAACTAATTCCAACACGTACTGTTACAGGTTGGAGGATGTGACTCGACTATCGAAAATTAAATGATACCACCCATAAAGATCACTTTCCACTACCGTTTATAGATCAAATATTAGAGCGACTCTCGGGTCACTCATATTATTGTTTTCTCGATGGTTATTCAGGGTATTTACAAATTCCTATAGCCCCTGAAGACCAAGAGAGAACTATGTTCACTTGCCCCTTTTGTACTTTCGCATATAGGCGAATGTCGTTTGGTTTTTGTAATGCGCCAGCTACATTTCAAAGATGTATGCTAGCTATTTTCGGCATTTTAGTAGAGGACGTTATGGAAGTATTTATGGTTGATTTCTCCGTATTTGGAAACTCATTCCATACGTGTTTAGATAACCTCACTCGTGTTCTTCAACGCTGTGAAGACACAAATTTAGTGTTGAACTGGGAGAAATGTCATTTTATGGTCCGTGAAGGTTTAGTTCTTGGTCATAAAATTTCTTCCCAGGGAATCGAGGTCGATAAGGCCAAAATAGAAATAATTGAAAAAATTCCTCCTCCAACAAATGTAAAATCTATTTAAAGTTTCTTAGGCCATGCAGGTTTTTATAGACGGTTCATTCAAAATTTCTCTAAAATAACGAAACCGTTAACTCATTTATTAGATAAGGATGCCCCATTTATATTCGATAGTGAATGCTTAGTAGCATTTATTATTATTAAAGACAAACTTATCAACTCTCCTATTTTGGTAGCCCCAGACTGGTCCTTTCCTTTTGAGATCATGTGTGATGCGAGTGATTATGCGGTAGGAGCTGTCTTAAGACAACGAGTAGACAAATATTTTCATCATATCTATTATGCAAGTAAAACTCTCACATCCATACAAACCAATTACACGACCACGGAAAAGGAACTACTGGCGATTGTATTTGCATTTGATAAGTTTAGATCTTATATCACGCTATCGAAAGTAATAGTTTTTACTGATCATTCTGCTTTAAAATATTTACTATCTAAGGACAGTGCAAAACCCCGTTTATTACGTTGGATTCTCTTATTACAAGAATTTGATTTAGAGATCCGAGATAAGAAAGGCGTAGAGAATTTGACAGCCGGTCATCTTTCTCGACTAGAGAATCCTGCAACAGATACACTCGTGGAATCCGACATCGAAGATAAATTCCCTGAAGAAAGTTTCCTCGCTCTTGAAAAGGTAACAAACTCTTCTACTCCTTGGTTCGCAAACTTGGCTAACTATTTAGTAGCCTGAGTCCTTCCAAAAGCTTTTTCAATTCAAGAAAAGAGGAAATTCTTTTCTGACTTGAAAAACTACTTTTGGGAAGACCCGTATGTATTCCGAGTCTGTGTCGACCAAGTAATTAGAAGATGTATTTCAAACGAGGAAGGACTAAAAGTACTACGGCACTGCCACGAAGGACCAACCGGCGGACATTATCAATCCAATCGGACTGCACATAAAGCCCTTGAAGCCTGATTCTTATGGCCTACTTTATTCAAGGACGCTCAAAAATTGGTAAGCGTTTGCAACCGCTGCCAACGGTCAGGTAACATTTCCGGTCGGGACGAAATACCCCAAAACTTTTACTTAGAATGTTAAATTTTTGATCTGTGGGGCATAGATTTTGTAGGACCTTTACCTCCTTCTTTTAAAAATCGTTATATCTTAGTAGCGGTCGATTACGTTTCACGGTGGGCTGAAGCGCAAGCTTTTCCCACCGCTGACTCGAGAGTCATCGTTAAATTTCTGAAAACCTTATTTTCACATTTTGGCACGCCTAGGGCTATAGTTAGCGATCGAGGTACTCATTTTTTTTAACACTTAAATGGCTAAAGTGTAAGCCAAATATGGAGTTACTCATAAACTTGCTACCGCTTATCACCCCCAAACAAGCAGCCAAGTGGAGCTAGTCAATAGAGAACTAAAGCGCATATTAGAAAAGACTGTAGATACCAATCAAAAAGATTGGTCCCTCAAATTAGATGATGCACTTTGGGCCTACCGTACAACATTCAAAACCGCGATCGGTTGTACACCTTATCGTTTATTATATGGAAAGGCATGTCACCGACCTGTAGAATTAGAACATCGCGCATACTGGGCGCTAAATTTTTTTAACTTAGATACAAACTTTGCCGCCGAACAACGAAAATTTCAACTCAATGAACTTGAGGAATGGCGTGCAAACGCCTATGAAAAAAATAAATTTTATAAAGAGCGATCTAAGTTTTATCATGATAGGAAAAATAAATTTCCAATATCTTTTTCACCAGGTGATCTTGTCCTACTATATAACTCACGCCTTTAACTATTTCCAGGAAAATTAAAATCCCGATGGACCGGACCCTTTACTGTTAAACAAATTTGGCCATATGGGACCGTTCTTATTTCGAACTCTGAACTAGGAACTTTCAAAGTAAACGGACACCGTTTAAAACTATATTTTACTGGGGACCCTTTTCATAAAAAACCTGAAACCCTAACACTACTCCGTAACCTCGAAATATAAATTCACTTGTATATTTCCATCTTTGATGCTTTTGTATATTCTGTACATATTTTTCACTTCATACCTATGCCTAACATAAGTATGGGGTGCTTTTAGCTGCAATTGTTTTTATCACTTATATGTTTTCGATAAAAGCATTGTTTATTTTAGTACTCATCCCAAAACAAGTCAAAATTTTCAAAACCTTACTATGTATATATATTCCAAAACTCTGAGTTGATCAAAAATGCAATTTATTCAATTTTCAAATTTACTACTCCTTCTCATAACTAGATAGATATAAATATCTGTAATAAACTTGTAAACCCTACCTTGTAAATTTCATTACAATCGGAGTTATTATTTTAGCAAGCCTGCTTTAACATATCAAAAATACATATATATACAATAGAAGCAAAACATATTATGTCCACCAAACAAATTTTAGACTGTAATTATCATTACTTCAATCTTGTTAAAATATAGAAAATATCAAGCTATTACCATTGCTCTCAAAATATTTTATCAAAATTATTTTTACAACCCCCTACCTACTATTTTGCTTGGCATGTTTCTTTACGCACGCAAGCATCTAGGAGTATGTGCTCCTAGAAAAGAAAAGATCTTATGTCCATGGGAATAAAAAAATTCCGTAAACATAGGCATCTAATAAATGTTAAAAGACCATATGAAATGGAGTATGTTCTCCTAAACATATGCATTTGATTAATTCAAAGTTCAATTCTGCAAAGTTTTTTTTCTATTTTGGAAAATATTTTCCTAAAATAGTTGTAACAATGCATGAATATGAAAAAAAGGTGAGAGGATAAAATTCATCACCTCCATTATTCAAAGCCTCTGTATGGGCAAAACCACCAAGTTGATATCCCCTAAAACCACTACAAAATTAAATTAATTTTGCTTAAAATTTTGAGAGAGCATAATTAATAGGTTTTAATTTTTCTACATATCTCATGCAAGATATAGTAGTCATAAAGTCATTCTATCTTTGTTATATCTGATTTTAATATTTGCTTACTATTTGTTTTCGATCAAAAACTTTTTATGGCTACAAATTCTAACTCTGGAATCAATGATATATATATATATATGATAGCATTTGACTCTTTATCCACCGGATGTTTATACCTATTTTATCTTGAAGAAATAAATTGATAGTAAATAGAAAATTTCATAACTTGTAAATATACTCAACTCTATATTTGCTCTGGAATAGAAAAATCTATGTATGGGGGTATTTGATTAGTATAAAAATATATAATTTTGTATACTATTAATCGTAAAAATTTATAAATAAAACCTAAGTTTTTATATATATAACAAATTATTTTTGTTATATTTCATTTTTTATGTTTTTCTAAGTTTTTCTGAATTTTTGCAATTTTTTCTTAGGTTACGCCCATGGTCACGCCCGTGACCTAGGGCGTGACAACCCTTTTTAATTCCTTTTTGTTTGCTATTTTGCAGTACAGGAAAACCCAAAAAGAAACGATGGACATGCCCGTGACGTTATCCAACACGCCCGTGAAAATTCGACACGTCCGTGTTAGCAAGTTTGCCAGCAAAATACTGTGCTGTCGCTACGGCCCGTGTCCCCTAATGAATCAACTGCCTTACATGCCCGTGACGTCATCAGTCAGGCTCGTGACCTGCTCAAATTCTATCTGAAGTTCCAACCAGCTCGACACCTGTCCCAACACGCTGGCAATCATGCCCGTGACCCTGTCACGCCCTACCCGACACGCCCGTGTCAGGGGGCGTGTCACTTGAATTTTTTTTCTATAAATAGGGGGGCAGGGCTGAGTAGAATTATTCGAACACCAGCAGCTTCCTTAAGAACTGTTAGGACTCCCCAGTTCTCTGACAAGGAACTGGTAGTAGCTTTCAAGTATTCAAAAGTTCTGTAAGTTATAATATTTTAGCTTTCTTTTCAGCTTTTTAGAAAGTTGTAATAATTTTTCGGACTTTATAAAATAGACTCTTTCAAATTCAATTCAGAGTACTTTACTGCTTTATTTTGAGTTTTACTTTCCTTTATTTTTTAATACTATCCCGAATGAAAGGTGAAGCGCTGCTTATGTCCTGGATTAAGATAGTGTGAAACTGCTTTCAAAATTATTTTCAAAAACCTTATTATTTCATACTATCCCAAATGAAGGGCGAGGCAAAAGCCTATTACCTGGATTAAGATAGTGCGAAAGCTCTGCAAAATTTTAGATTTTACTACCCTGTCCCAATTGAAAGGCGAAGCGAAAGTTTAAGTCCTGGATTAAGATAGATAGGTAGATATTATTTTCTATACTTTATACCGCCCCCATCCTGAGAAGAGGCTAAGAACCCTTAGCACTTGGTCAAGATGAGCTCTGGGCTGGATATTATTTTCAACTATTTCAACTCTACTTTCTAGTTATCCTAACTAGGGTTTTCTGTTAATTGATCATATACAAGGTGAAGATACATTACGTTTACGTTAACCTGTTTTAAATGCAAGCCTCCCCGGTCGTACTTTCGAGTCAGTGATGCTACCAAAGGGACCCTCTCGTTAAGTTAGGTAATAAAGAAATAAAGTTGTCCTTTAATAGCTTAATTAATCTTCTCTCAAAGTAATTCTTAAATCGAGGACTACATTCTAAGTCCCTATCTTAATAAAATCACGTATATATATTTTTCTATCTTTTTTTTTAAAATATAAACTCCACTCCGTTCGTTCGATAAAATAATAGTCCATTCTAAAAAGTAGAATAATTAACACCGATCCCAGGAAAAATACGACCTTTATATTTTTTACAAAATACTATACTTCTATGTGCTAGGTACTCTTGCCTTAATCCACAGGATATAAGTAAGTAAAAGAAGAGATAGACTTATATACGGAAAATATTATATAAAACCAAATCTATCTTCTTTAAAACAAAATTTACTTATCAACTAAACAAATAGAAATTAGGCATCACTTTATCAGAGACAATATTGATAAAAATAAAATTAACCTTGTATTTATACCTACTGATTTACAAAGATTAGACATTTTCACCAAACCCTTAGATGAAAAGAAACATATTTTCTTTCTAAACAAATTATGAATGATTGATGGTGAATCAATAAATTGATTTTAATTCGTAGATTCACGTATCGTGAACATTTCGTTGAACGGAGATCGACGACTCGTGAACCTTTCATGAAACTTTCGTCGAACGGAGATCGATGAATTAGTTTCGAAAAACTTTCGTCAAACGGAGCTCGATAAATTGTAATCCTTTTGTAAATTTTTCGTCGAACGGTGATTTACGGATTGTAATTCTTTTATGAAATTTTTCGTCAAACTGGGTTCGATGAATTATTCTTCTTCGGATGGAGTTCGTCTTTTCAACTTCCGAAAACTTATATTTAGGTTTTCATCGAACTCTATCCCGCGCATTCTTCATTTCTCTTGCACTTGATATTTTTGTTTTGCAAGACAATGGAGATTTCACAAGCAATTCTCTCTGCAATGAAGTTTGATGCAGGTTTTGACATCGACATGGAATCCTTTTGTCATTCAGATCAAATATTCCAGGAAATTTTGCAACTCTTTGAGGAACAGCATCTGCGAAATTTCATGACCACTCGAATGAAATTCCCATTCACAGAGATTAAATAATGCATTCATACAGCAAAGGTTCTAGATATCACAACCATAACCGGATCAATCTCAGGACATCAAGTTTCTCTTTTACCTGAATTTTTATCTGAAGACTTTGGTTTGGTTAATGGCAAAGAAGATATAGAATTGTCTAGTACAGAATTTGATATTATGCTAGATAGAATGGGTTACTCTCAATGAAACCCTAACCATTTTTTGAAAAAGAACTTTTCTATAGAATAAAAGTTCTTAGCCGATGTGGTAGGAAAGGTTCTTTTGGGCAAACATTCAGCCCACGATTATGTTACCAGGCACTAGTTCTTGTTGATAGGTGCTCTGGTGGATCAGAAAAATATTGATTGGGGGTCAGTATTGTTTGATTCTATTAAAAAGAAGGTTACCAGCAAGTCTGGAGGTTATGGCAGAATTTTGGGAATTTTCCTCCAGGATAAATGTCTAGAAATTTTTGTTTCTCAGACAGTGCACATAAATGCTTCAAAGAGGCTAACCTTTACCCTATTTGGAAAATGGGAGAGGGTAATTCCTAAGCCTTCCAAGGCTGCACCATCTAGGGTTTCTTCTGAAGCACAAGAGCTGTCTCAGCTGTTCTCCCTACTCCAAAAGAAGTTCCTCCTCTTGTTTATTCCACTCAACACTCTCCACAAAATTAACCTAGACCTTCCACACAACCTTCTCTACAGCCTACTGTATCTTTAGATGTTCCATCCACATCCTTCCATACAACTTCCCAAATTCATCAGTCACCACATAAATCTCCACTTCTTTCATTTACACCTCATTTCTCTCTACATCATTCATCTCCACCTTCCTCATCTTCTCCTCACCTCTGTTCATCTCACGAATCTCCACTTCACCAATCTCCACAACCATTATCTCCTCCTCACTCACCCATCCAAGAGATCATTCCTGATGACATTCCCCCTGTCATCAATCTTCCATATGTGCCACAGGATGTCTTTCATTGCATCAAATGTGCTAACAGATCAGCTCCTTCCTTTTCCAATCCACCCTCTATATCTACTCAGAATACACATGAGTTTATGTATCTTGATTTCTCTTCCATTGACACTAACCTTTTGGATTTCATCACTCCTACCCTCAAGAAACTCTTGGATGAAGCTTTGGCTCCTATTGTGGTTTCTATCTCAGAACTTTCTTCTAAATTAGCCTCTTCCCATTATGTCCCTTCTTTTGGGGGGATAGATTCAACTTCCCCTGGATCTAGGAAGGGGCAGATGCTTAATGAAGAATCTCTAAATGCAGAAATTTCAGTTATAACCATTGTAAAAGCCCTAGTTACATCAGCAGCT
Organism: Platanthera zijinensis; assembly: GCA_039513925.1. Classification (NCBI taxonomy): domain Eukaryota; kingdom Viridiplantae; phylum Streptophyta; class Magnoliopsida; order Asparagales; family Orchidaceae; genus Platanthera; species Platanthera zijinensis. Next base: position 190,142,493 of record CM077084.1, read on the forward strand.
ATTTTTGAGGAAATTTAGTATTTAGAAATGACCAGCGCAGTTGAGGATGAGTCAGATGTTATTATTGTTGGTGATATCATTATTCATCCCACAGTCAATTTATACTCTTTATTATCAGTTTTTTATTTACTGCATAGTTATCTTCCTAGTTTACCAGTTTTTGAAGAAGAACTTTCTAGAGCATTAGTGTGTTATACTTCTCTTATTGATCCCACTATTTTTGAATAACTTAAATCTAGTCTCAGAGCTATTTCTCCTTATTTTAATCCAGTCCTCAGACTATAATAATTGATAATATAATGGATAATATGGAGCAGGATTATTCCCCTCCTGTATGGGATGAAACCCCTATGCCACATTTTGATGATTTGCTTAATGAAGATATGGAAAAGGAAGACAATGTATATAATCAGCCAGAGGATCAGTTTAATGATCATACTAATATATATAAACAAATTGATGCTTTATATGATCAGCCAGAAAAACAGTCAGATGTTAATACAGATTCTGATGAGTCAGAAGACTCTAGCTCTAAGAAAAGGAAATTCAAGAAAAAGGCTCCAGCCAAGGTTGCTCCTCAACCCTCATCTACAACTAATATTCCCTATAAAATTCTGTATGGTATAACTCTTACACAAGACCATCCAACTTGGATGAGATATTCTAAAAATGAGAAGAAAAGGAGGAAGAAAATGAAGAGGTACCATTCACCTCCAAAGTCTTGGAGAGGTCCTCCTCCTCCAGTAGAAGGATCAGCAGGAAGTGTATCTTCTTCTCAGATTCCTACTTCACATTATTCTAGACCAACTCTAGGCAGGCAAGATAGACTTACGAGGTCTTAGTCTTATTGTAACACCCCAAAAGGAGTAGGAATTATATGGATGAACGTCGAACGGCTATATAGAGTTTGACGAATGTCGAATGGCTATCTAGAGTTCGACGAACGTCGAATGGCTATCTCGAGTTCGACGAACAGAGAACCTTTCGACGAACGTCAAACCGAGTTCGATGAACGGCTATCTGGAGTTCGACGAATGTCGAAAGGATATGCTTGAGTAACAACGGCGCTGGTTGGATGGTCAAAGAGGTTTCAACTCAAATCTAGGCCAATGCTTAGTTTTGATGGACGAATCGTGTGTCTGGGGCTAAACCCGAGGCCACTTATGCAGAGGGGTGTGGGATGAGGAGATCATTATTTCATTCTCACTCTCTCTTTATCTTTGTTTCATCCAAGTTCTTTAGAAGAGAACTAACAGCTCGAGCTAAGGGTTTGGGCTAACCTTTGTGAAGGTGCTGAAGGATATTCCCTCATCGAAAGAAGGATACGATGCTCGATCCGTGAAGGGGAAAGTGAGTCGCTCACCTACATCTGCGTAGAAAAGTGTTGGATCACTAGTTGGATTTGGGCTAGGTTCACTAAGTTAGGATCATATGACCTAACATGTATAGCAAGGGTCATGGTTGTGTCCTAGAGTCTAGGCCAAGTACTTAGAGTCAACAATGCATGGACCAGCCATCAACAGTCTGCCAAAGATTCAAGAATTAGGGAAATATCAATACTTAGAAAAAGAGTTCTACGTTCGTCGAACTCAGGTCGACGAAATTCGTGCTCAGCTCGATGAAATCAGAGAAAATTTCTCTGAGCAGAGCTCGATGAACTCAGTTCTTAGGTCGGCGATTTCTGGATCATCTGCTTCAACACTCAAGTCCAGAAAACATCTCAATATTTCTAAGTCCAGACCATTCGATGAACTTGGTTCTCAGCTCGACAATCTTGATGCACAGAATTGGAAATATTCATCAAGCAAAAGTCAGCAGTTCTCAGGTCGACGATCGTGAATCTCAGCTCGATGAACTGTGGACTCAGCACGACGAAGTCATACTTGGTTATTTTCATCCTTCTGTCCCTATTATAATGCAATAATTCCTGAGTAATTAATGTTAAAATATTCTCTGAATATTACCGTTAGACGGAGCATTAATTATGGTCTTCATCAGGATTATTGCCTGCCGTTTTTCAAAGGGATAGTTGGGGAAATCAATCAATGCAAATATTCTCAAGGCCATCAGCATTGAATGCAGGATGGAATTCAAAATTTAAAAGGAATTTCACATGGAAAATATAAGAAGTATTTGTCTTCTTCCTACAACATATGCATACAACAATCAGAGAATCTAAGCAAGAGAACAACACACACAGAAGAGAATAACATCAGAACCAGAAAAAGGATCTTCACCTCTTGCTCTCTCTCGACAACAAAGTGATATAAAGAAAGAAGTGCTAGACCAGAAGGAGAATAGCAAGCTGAAGAAGAAGAACAACTATTCAATATAAAGAGTCTTCTTCTGTCATCATCTCAGGAATCTTCAAAGGACAACAACTATTGCATCAGTCAAGAAGTTCCTGAAGATCTTCTGGTCAAATCTAAAGTCTGAAGGCCTATCACCCTGAAGAAAAGCTCCAACCCCCTGAACCAATTCATTATCTCAGGGGGAGCCTTTGCTAACATCAGATCAACAAGAGTCTTCTTAGCTGTATATTGAGAAAGAGAAGACATAATCAATCTCTCATCCCCCACTCTATAAAGTGTTCTCTACTCCCTTCAAAAGTGATTCCTGGTTGCAAGTCACCAAACCAAAAGACTTGAGGTTTGGTTTTTGAGCACCTGATCAAAAGCTCATTGGTGGCAGTCACCGGAACAAAAACCTGAGTGGATTCCTACCAGGGTGGTAGAAGAGTGGATGTACCCAGGTTTGGGAACCACTATAAAATTCTTGTATTGTCTGGTTCCCTTTTTCTTTTGTTCTTGTTGTGGTTGTGCTAGTTAGGTTGTTCTGATTCTGATTAGATAAATTTGGTGTGCTGTGAAAAAATATCTCAGTTTAGAAATAAGTTTTTCTTTTATAGCAAAAGTTTTTTAAAAACCCAAACATACTATATTCACCCCCCCCCCCCCTCTAGAGTATATCAGATCTAACACCTAACTTTAAATTGGTATCAGAGGAGGTTCTTTTTGTTGTACAAGCAAACCCTTGAAGCAAAGATCCTAAGTTAGATCTGTCTTTCTATTTCCATTAGATTTGTATACACAGCATGGAACAGAACAAAGATTATGCAAGCACCAGACCTCCAGTATTCAACCTAAACAAGTTTGCCATCTGGAAGGCAAGAATAAAATTATATATGATTTATATTGATGAAGATATCTATAGGTCTATCTTGATAGGTCCCCCTCAGGCATCAAGATCTACAGCATCAACAAGCACTAATGCAGTTCCACCACCTGAATGGACTGAGGCTCATAAGAATGCCAAAATTACTGATGCCAAAGCAATGAACATTCTAGACCAAATAATGTCAGATGTCATTTTTCAGAAAGTGCTTGAATGCACATCATCCGAGGCCATCTGGGATTCCCTAAATCAAATGGTGGCTGGATTTGCTGATCAAAGAAAAGATAGAAGATCAAATCTCATATCCCAATATGAGAACTTCAAGAAGGAGGAAGATGAATCTATAGCTGACATGTAAAAAAGGTTAAGCTCTATCATCAATGAGCTAAAAACCTTAGATAAGGACATCACCCTCACAGAGGTGAATGATAAAATCCTTATGTGCTTTCTAAGCTCATGGGATTCAAGGATCTGGCCCATCAAGGAGGCCAGGAGCCTAAATGAGATTTCCAGTGAATCTCTTTTGGGAAAGCTGAAGTCCTATGAGAAGCTTACCAAATCCAGAGAAGCATCTGAGAAAAGAACACCTCCACCAGCAAGGAAGGAGCACAGCATTGAATTCAAGGCTGCTGAAGAGACAGAGACTCCAACAATTAATGAAGAGTTGATGAGTCTATTTGACAAAAGATTCTACAAAATGGAAAAGAAGGATTTCATAAGAAAGTCATCCAGGCAGGATGAAAAGCCAAGGTATGATAAAACCCCCACTAAATAAGTAGTATTCATTGGCTGCAGGAAACTTGGACACTTCCTCTCAGAGTGTCCAGAGAATCAGAAGAAGGAGAAGAGAAGAGAGAAGGACTCCAAAAGACAGCAAAGCAGCAGGCCTTCCTCCAGCAAACATAAGAAGAAGGAGAAAGCCTTTATAATTGAAAGCTGAGTGAAACTGAAGATGAATCCTCATCTTCCAGCTCCAGTGAAGAAGAAGAGGAGGCAAGGGCCAAAGAAGTTTGCCTCATGGCCATTGATGCTTCCAGGAGTCTTTCAGAGGAGGAAGAACTAGATACTAAAGAAGCCTCAGCATCTGAAGCTGATCTGGTATTGTCTTCTTTTGATTATAGTTCTGAATCATTTCAATTTAAATTTAAAACCATGTGCATAGATCTAATAAATTCAGAAAAAGAAATTAAGACACTTAGGGAAAGACTAGGAAACCAAGAAAATGTTATTTCTGAAAACAATAGGTTAAAGGCTGAACTAAATTCTGCAAATGAACAAATTATCTTTCTTAAATCTGAACTTAGCAAAGCTAAGATATTAGAAGAATCATTGAATGACAGAAGTTTAAGATTGTTAGATATAACCAGCACATTAAATGCTAGAACTAATAACTGTAGACTAGGGTTAGGAGCTTCATCCAGTGAACCAATCCTAATCCAAAAGAATCATCTTTCTAAACCTGTAAATTTTGTTTTTGATAAAAGAAAGAAAAATACTGAACAGGTTAATAAGGTTAATGAAGTTCTTAAACAGATTGAAACTAAAAACAAACTTAAAAACCAGAAGAAGAATAAAAGTAACAGTGTTTAGCAGTTATCGTCGAACTCAGATCGACGATATATGAACAGATCTTCGACCACAGTACGACGATCTCTGAACGCAAATTTCAATAATAATCATTCGTCTTATTGTGACCGACAAATTGTGTATGGTTCGTCGAGCAGAGATCGACGAACTTGGGGCACAAAAAATGAACTTGTTCATCCTCTGAGCAGAGATCGACGATCTCATCCCAATTCATCGAAATCTGATCGACAAACTCACAACATTTTGTCAAACACAGAAAGACTTGCTAATAATAATAACTATAACAGCAACTCTAATAAATTTAGGAAACCATTTAATCCATTAGTTGATTGGATAATTCCACCTAGAAGATATCATCCATTAGAATACAAATCTCAACCAGAATTTTTTGTAATATCTAGATTCTCATATCAGCAATATAAAGGATCCAAGGTAACCTCGGTCAAGAACAACTAACTGATTTTCTTGCAGATAAAGAGCTGTCCAGTTATGAATCAACTATGGTACCTGGATAGTGGTTTCTCCAAACACATGACTGGCAACAATGAAAATCTACTCAACTACAAGACCAAGTTGGGACCAAAGGTAATCTTTGATGATTTAAAGTGTGGCCAATCTGAAGGCCATGGACAAGTAAGAATTGGAGCTATCTGTAAGATCCTGTCTCCTCATCCCGAGGCTAACCCGGATCTTATGCCCAGAACCGCTGCCTTACGGTAACACTAACATACGGGTTAGTCGTCACCGCAAGACGCCGATTCTGCCGGCTAGTACGATCATAACCTGTCGGCCAATATGAGAATAAATGCATAATAACAGAGTAAACGCAGAAGAAGTCCACGGCCACAGCACATATATATATCAAAAGAGAATGAAATATCAGTCCGCAATGAGTACAACAAATATAAGTAAATAGGGCTTATGCCCAGTACGTCATGATCACTCTCACTCTCACATACAGCAGCGGAATCTATCATCTCAAATCATCGCACCTGAACATGTGCTCCAGTAGTAGTAGTCGGTATCTGCCCCTCAAGTCCTGCCTCCTCGACGTGCTGGTCTACCTCCTCGAGCTCCTAAAATAGTAAGGTCACCGACCATTAGTCAAAAAGACTAAGTCGTATCCTCAACACCTCCTCCTGCAACTCCTAGGCACCGTGCGGGAGGACGAAGTGGAGGACAATCAAGGGGTGACAAAGGTGGAGCAGGTGACAGGAAACTAAGCAGAATGTGTAATCAAGTAAATAAAGAAAAGTAACCTTCACTTATGGGGGTACGCATAAGCAAGGGGTCTTCTACAGGGCTCCCATTGTATAAAATGTCCCATACCATTTTATACAATGGGGTGTCAAGTGTCACAAGCATATATATATAAAAGAAAGTAACCTCAACCTATAAACATGCCCACTCAAGCTTATAGGCTAAGGGATCGTATAGCAGGTCCTAATGTATAAGCGTCCCATACCACTTATACATTAGGTGTCTTATGTTGTTATGAAGGTTAATGTTATGCAACTATATGGTGGGTATGATATGAACATGCAATGCAACACACACACACGTCTCCATGATCACAGACCTTTAGTTCCCACTTTTCGAGAGCTAGCATCACTCTCAGGTACTACCGTTGTGGCTACGGTAGCAGCGGAGCGGGCGTCTCCGCCTTCTAGGCGGGTATACACACTACCAGGCCTAAACCTCTCTTGTACGCCTCTGTACACCGCTAGTGCACTCTAGAGTCTCTGCGTACCACTTTGCTAACGACCCGTCAGTCTTGTTGGGCCGGGTGTGCGTTATTAGGAAAAGTCCTCCAGACTCCAGTATAAACATCCTACTGGTCCTTCTAACCCTCGCACCCGCCTGGTCCACCGTACTGCCGTCGGTGTGACGACCGGCCAGTACTGCGTGGCCCGCCACTAGTATATGCACATGCAAGTATTATATATTGAGCCTCCAGCTCAAAGGACTATCCTGTCCCAAATCTCTCCAACCCGCCACGGGTGAGTGTATGCTATAAACCTCCAACCCTGGCTGGGTGAGTGTATAGAAGCCAATCTCTTCCTCCAACTCTGCACGGGTGAGCAAGTAGTCAAAAGACTCCAAGTCCCTCCAACCCGGCAGGAGTGAGCACATGTCCAGTTCACTCAACCTATTATACTACTCTTGTCTACATATTATCATACTTAGAGTCTTAAGGTTAATCCCAGGACTGCCCAAGGTATTCCCGGTGAAGGGCTCTCAGGGGCACTAGGAGCTACGATGGGCTGAATCCCAAAGCTCCCTTTCTCAAGGATATTTACTTTAGTTGATGTCTACCCAGAATCCCTTTTTCTCTCTCCTGTTACATAGAGTGACCTAGTGACTTAAGGTATGGGTTAAGGAGTGACAGTCTTCCGTCAACTCTTCCTAGGCAAGTCTAATGTTGCACTGTTACTCTCGTCTCTAGAATGCATCTGCCCCCCAGGGTTATACTTCCGATCTTAGACTCTAACTCAGTTGTTGATTCATCCCCTGGCGGCCTATAGTACAGCCTACTTTTACTATGCGCAGCCCATGACCTAACACCACCCTGAAATCAAACTTCTAAATCCTTGGTCCAACTGACCCCAAATATTAATCCTAGGGTGGTATGGACTAATGAAATGAATGTGTTGAATTTCATAATTTCCTAGGTCATTAAGGCCTTTAATTAAATCCTTTAAATTTTCCCCTAGGTCATTTTACACAAGAAGTAGTATCAATTAAAATCTACTGACCTAAGGGAATTTTCCTGAGTTGCATATGAGTAAAATATTACTGTCTACAAGATCTCATAATTTTCCTTTTTAAATTTCTATTTATCCCATAATTAATACAAATTCTACCTATTTATCATTTTCCAAATGAAGCACAAGAAATATATACACCAAATTCCAGGAAAATTACTAAGCATTTATATCACTACTTTATGACTAATGGCAGAGTTTCATTAACTTCTACAGTGTAATGGTCTATCAAAATCCATTCTTAATTATTTACCAAAATGCCATTATGCTAATTAATAATTAACAGTGTATCCAAAAAAAAATTCTGATATAATTCTACAAGACTAATGTAACAATTATGCAACTCTAGAATTATTTCCACAATTTTGCAACATGTAATTATACCAATTCATGAACAATTACAAAAAGGGTAAAATAGTCATTTCAATGAATTTTGCTCTAATAGTTGTCAAACAGAGATATAGAATTTTCTTAAGTCAAATAAAAGTTTCATTTTTGACTTGACTGATTTTGGGGATCTTTCCTTGATCAAAACCTATTCCTACAATTTATTTTCCCAAAAGGCCTTTATTTTGGAAATACCAAATAATAGGATTTTTGATCCCAAAAATTCCATAATAAATTCTAGGGGTGAACTTTACTCTAATTAATCCCTGGAATAAATTCCACAATTTTTGGATGCCTCAACTAGGCTAAATACAAAAAGTATCATTTCTTGCTAAATGCACCCCAAGGTTATAATTAGCCAACACATGCACATGGGTTAACCCATCTTACAGGGGTCCAATTGTTCTGAAATTTCTACCAGACACCAATAATGTCCCTAAGGACATGCCACCAAAATTTGGGGCCATTTGGGTGCATATAATTACATTTATACCCTTAATTTACTTTTTGATATAATGATAAAAACTATAGGAAAATGAAAATTCCAAATTTTTGGCAGGGGCTAGACGTGCCCTAAATATGCACATGACCAAAATTTCAGGTCATGAGGACACTTGGTTTGGCTTGGGCATCATTTTTAATTTCTGCCCTAGCCTAGGAGCAGTCCTAGCAAAACAGCCCTACAGGACAAACTACTAGACCAAAACCTATAATTTTTGTGGCATTTGAAAGTTAACACCTTGGGCTACAATATTTATATTGGGCAAAAGTTCGTCAGGTGGCTGTAAGAGCCTTAATTTCATCATGCAAGGTGACTGTTAAAACGTTACAAAATTTGATCTTTAAACATACTTTTAATTAATATCAGAAGTAATAATAACTAAAAGGAATGGATCCAGCCTGCACGAATCTCAAAGGCAATCGGACGACCCCTGGATTTCTTCTCCATGCATGCATGCATGGCCACCCAACGTAGGGTGGTTTTTGCGTGGTGGTTCCCGGCCATCGCCGGCGGCGGAACCTCCGGCCAAGCCCTTCCCCGGCCTCACAGTGGTCGGGGCTTGAGCTGGCCGGCGGCTGGGCGGTGGAGAGCGGCGGATGGCGGCGGCGCAACCGAGCCGAGCGGCTCCAGAACACCATTTTTTTTTTTACAGAAAAACAGAGATTTTGATTCCTATTGTCGAGCTCGTTTGAGCTCGACCTCTAGCCTAGTGGATCTAAGATACTAGTACAGTTGGAGGGGAAGGGATACGGACCATCGGCGGCGGTTGTGGCTGAGGGTGGCTGCGGGTTCCCATGGCATGAAAATTCCGGCGAGCTCCTCCTCGGTTAGCCATGGCTGTAGGTGGTCTCTCTTTCTCTCTCTCTCTGGGTTGGGTTGAAGTGGAAAAGAGGGAGTGTAGTCGGTTTGGGCTGAGTTAAGAGGAGGAAAGGCGATTTCACCAAGGAGTGGCGATTTCACCAAGGTAAGGGCTCGGGTTGGCTGGGTTGAGCCGGCTGGTGTTTGGGAGTGGGCCCTACTGCTCCAAATGGGTTAAATAACCCCTAATGGGTCGGGTTCCAGGGTAGAGCTGAGTTGGTGAGTGGAGAGGAGGGGGGATTGGCTCACATAAATGGAATAGGCTAGATAGGGCTTGGGTTGGGCTTGGGCTTGACCCAAGGCTGCATGGTGGGTCCCCACACCTCCTAATACACCTATATGGTCAGCCAACCCATTATGAGTTGGTGGGATGAGCCCAAGTGGCCCAAACCAATTCCTTAACACTTTCTCTCTCCTATTCCTCATCTTTTCTCTCTCCTAGGTAATTCCCAAAGTTACTATCGCATGCCCCTATTTTTCTCTTCCATAGGGGGTATAGGGTCACTTTAGACCCACCTAGTGATTTTGGGTTGCTTTGGGTGGACCCAACCCAAAGAATTGGGCTAGGGCACTGTTTTCACTAATTAGGTCAAAATGTTGTCTTGACTCAACATGGGTCAACTAGTTGACCTCATGGCCTACCTTAGGGTCCACTTAGATTGTATTTAGGGTTAGGGCATCGTGGTGGGGTCATGGTGTGGCTAGGGTTCCTGTTTAGGCTAGTTTGACCTAGTTTGACTTTGGTCCCATGGTGGGCCCCACATGGCTACAACCCACTACCTAGGGTCAAACCTAGCTTATTACCCTAACGCCCACCCCATGCCTAACGCAATCTAAGTTAAGGGGTCTAGAAGTAACATTGGGATGTTACACTGTCACATTCAAGAAGGTGACCTATGTAAGTGGACTCAAGCATAACCTCATCTCCATAAGTCAATTATGTGATGAAGGTTACCAGGTACACTTTAACTCAACATCTTGTTCTATTTCAAATAAAGAAAAACAAAATGTTTTAATTGGGAATAGACAAGGAAATATATATTTAGTTGATTTTAATGCTGTCAATTCAGATATCTGCTTACTTAACATAATTAGTAATCAGAATGAATTATGGCATAAAAGGCTAGGACATGTAAACATGAAAAATATTGCTAGGCTATCGAAAGACAACCTTGTGAGAGGTTTACCTTTTGGTCCCTACAAGAAGGAAGGCCTCTGCAGGGCCTGTCAACTAGGCAAGCAAACTAAATCTAGCTTTAAATCAGTAAATAAAAGTTATTCACCTAGGATCTTGTACTTGCTACACATGGATCTCTTTGGACCCATTACTATAACGAGCCTAGGAGGGAAATCATACACTTTAGTTATTGTAGATGACTTCCAAGGTTCACATGGGTGTTCTTTCTGAGATCTAAGTCAGATACCTTTAAAGTTCTTATAGATTTTCTCAGGACCATATAGATTGAGTACTCTACTCATGTTGCATTGATCAGATGTGATCATGTTACAGAGCTTGAGTCTCTTCTTATGCATGAGTTCTGTGAGAAGGAAGGTATCAGGCACTGCTCCTCAGCACCTAAAACTCCCCAACAAAATAGGGTAGTTGAAAGGAAAAATAGGACCCTTATTGAAGCTGCAGGCACATTACTTGCAGATGCTTACATGCCCCTATCCTTTTGGGCAGAGGTTGTAAGCACAGCAAATTATGTACTGAATAGAAGCTTGATACATAAACTAAAGAATAGGACTCCCTATGAATTACTTAAAGGGAAGAAACGTAAACTCACCTATTTTAAAGTATTTGGATGTGTATGTTATATACATAATAATAACAAGAAATATATTAGAAAGTTTGAAGCTAAGGCTGAAGAGGGATTTTTTCTAGGATATTCCCAAGTAAGCAAAGCTTATAGGGTATTCAATAAATCATCTCTAAAAATTGAAGAATAAGTCCATGTTACATTTGATGAGCCTAACATGTCTTGCAAGGAGAAAGAGATTTCTACCAATAATCCTTTGCAGGTACCTCACTTGTGTGAGAATTTGGATGGACTAAGCCTCACCCAAGAGGCTCAAACACATCCTTCTCCACAAGATGAAGTAGAAAGTGAAGAAGAAGACACTGAAGAGACTGAACTTCATCAAACAGCAAACATAATTCCACAAGAGGAATTAAATCAAAATGCTCTTGCTGAACCAACTCCACCCACTGATCTTATCACACTAAGAGATCACCCCAGATCTCAAGTGATTGGAGATATGACAGCAGGTGTACAGATAAGACATCAACTCAACCAAGACTTGATGCATGCATGTTTCCTCTCTCAAGTTGAACCTCAATCCATAAAAGATGCTGAGCAAGATCCCCACTGGATCATTGCTATGCAAGAGTAACTCAACCAATTTGAGAGATGTAGAGTTTGGGATTTGGTTCCAAGACCCCAAGACTACCCAGTCATTGGAACCAAATGGGTATATAGAAACAAACTAGATGCCCAAGGTGTAATTGTGAGAAACAAGGCTAGGCTTGTTGCTCAAGGTTATAAGCAAGAAGAAGCGATAGAATATGACCAAGCATTTGCACCAGTTGAAGGATTAGAGGCAATCAGAATCTTTCTTGCCTATGCTGCATACAAGAAGTTCAAAGTATATCAGAGGGATGTAAAGAGTGATTTTCTGAATGGAGTACTAAAGGAAGAGGTTTATGTTGAACATATTGGAGTTACCATGGTGATATAGAAGTGGTCAAACATGTAATCTCACTGCCAACGCGATATGAGCCTGCAGGGTCGCACATAAGAGATGTGGAGAAGTTGAATGATTGACTGTGTTGGTAAAGGTTACCAATCACCGACCTTGAATGGGGTTATGGGCAAAGTGTTGCCTTAGACGATCATCAGGTTGGGCAAAATGTTGCTTTGAAAGGTTTGGTCACGATAGTCGACCGAAGGTCACGATAGTCGACCGAAGGTCGACGATCATCGAACGCGGGTCGACGAGTGTCGTCGCCCGCGGGTCGACGAGTGTCGTCGCCCGCGGGTCGACGAGTGTCGTCGCCCGCGGGTCGACGAGTGTCGTCGCCCGCGGGTCGACGAGTGTCGTCGCCCGCGGGTCGACGAGTGTCGTCGCCCGCGGGTCGACGAGTGTCGTCGCCCGCGGGTCGACGAGTGTCGTCGACCGCGGGTCGACGAGTGTCGTCGAACGCGGGTCGACGAGTGTCGTCGAACGCGGGTCGACGAGTGTCGTCGACCGCGGGTCGACGAGTGTCGTCGACCGCGGGTCGACGAGTGTCGTCGACCGCGGGTCGACGAGTGTCGTCGACCGCGGGTCGACGAGTGTCGTCGACCGCGGGTCGACGAGTGTCGTCGACCGCGGGTCGACTGTCGTCGAACGAAAGGTCGACGATCGTCGACCGCAGGTCAATGATTATTGTCAACCCACGTTCGACGTGAATCGTCGAGTATTGTACTCTGACTCTCGCCGACTGATACTCGCCTACTGATTCTCGCCGATCCTATATGATTCTCGCCGATTAATTCTCACTGAATCTGCTAGGTGATTCTCGTCGATTCTGGAACCCTAATTTTCTGGGTGGTCTGCGGATAGCGATATTCCTAAGTCTGTTTATGCCTTTGGTATAAATAGATACTTAGGGTTTTCGGGAATGAGTTCTAATCGAATCCAGTCGAACATCGGCTTTTTCCTTTTGACCGAAACGAAACCGACGGAAGGGTTCCGCCGTTCTTCGTTCGCTCCGCCGATTCCCGGATCCCGCCGACGGAAGTGTTCCGCCGCCGTGCTCGCTCCGTCGCCCTCTTCCTCTCCGGCGATTGTCGCTGGTACTACTATTCGTGGCGCGGACCTAGCAGTTCGTGGAAGAGCAAGGTGCGGTTGATCTCCTTCCCGATTATCCGTGTGACGGAAAGGTCGGTGTTCTCCCGCTCGTGTGGATTTCTACAGAGACGTGGACATCATTCCATGTAGAACTCACCACCGACAGGGATACGAAGCTTGGAGCATCTCCGTTGAGTCGTGACTCAACGGCATTGAGGTAATTATTGCCTAGTTGTTTGTTAATTTCTTGATTCAACATGCATGGCCCGATCCAATCTCTTTGGGTTGTTCTAGATTTTATTACTTCCGCTGCGTGCACAAGCGTTGTGCCATCCTCATAGAGAAACCCAACAGTGGTATCAGAGGGAGGTTTCGGCCATGTTTGTTGTTTTGGAAGTTGGGATATTCCAGTACGAGTAAACCTAGGGATTTAGAAGTGTTCTAAATGTCTAGATTTAATCTTGGGGCCCGCCAGGATCGTCTGGAATCTTATGGTAATTTCTAATTGTTAGGAATTACTGTCTCCTTAGCAGTAACCATCCCTCGATTTTGAATTTTGAATCCAACAAGGAGAGATGAGCTTGTCTACTGCTTGAAGTTGAGTTGCCTTTGTCCCTTGTCCAATGCATGTAAACCTGAAGATTTGGAAGTGTCCAGATGTTCAGATTTATCCCTTTTCCTCTATCAAATGTTGATAGTGTTCTGTTGTGCACATAAGGGATGCATGAGGATTTTAGTGAAGTGTTTTTCTTTGGATGTGCACATTGATCAAATGTTGATCTTGGTTAATCGTTAACCTATTACAATAAATTCCCTTCATCAAATATTAAGTGTTCGGATGCCTTCCGATGGATGACACTTTTCCTGCCTCGATCGATGAAGTGTGGGCTTGCCAAAGCAAGGTGCATTAATCTATCTTGGTAAGGGTGCGAGCGGATAATTGTGATATCCCACTGTCGACATCGGGTCAAGCTTAACTAGGTGACCTCAAAGGTTGAGTTCCTAGAGGCATAGGGTTGGCATGCACCATATGATGGATGTGGATAAGGAGTTATTCACCAACCATACAAGAATTGCATGAGGATGCAATTGGCAAGCGTTGCCTACCTAAATAACCACATCGTGAGAGGAAAGCCAAAGCTGACTCATTGTGTTGGTGAAATACGGATCTTGTCCACTAAGAGAGTAGCTCGCATGAACTCTCCGAATTGATAGTGAGGGCTATTATTTCGAATAAAATAGTGGGAGTTTTTAGTTGAAGTCCAAATTAAGAAAAATAATTGTATTTTGAAATTTTTGGTACTGATTTATTCTGCATGAATTCTTGTAAATTTCATGGCAAGTGGTTCGCACTCCACGTTGTCTCTGAGAGCCATCCTTGAGAAGGATAAGCTCAGTGGGACTAAATATATGGACTGGTACAGGAACCTGAGAATTGTTCTCAGGCAAGAGCGAAAGCTCTATGTCTTGGAAGAAGAAGCCCCCGAGGTGCCGACCGGGAATTCTTCCTGTGCTGATAAGGATGCTTACATGAAGTATACTGATGATGCCTTAGACGTCGAATGCCTTATGCTTGCCACCATGAACTCTGAGCTTCAGAAGCAACATGAGAATATGGGGTGCAAGGAGATTGACGAGCATCTCAAGAAAATATTTCAAGGGCAAGCTCGTCAAGAGAGGTTTGATGTCACAAAAGCGTTATTTCAGTGCAAGATGGGAGCTCGAGACTCAGTAGGGACTCAGATACTCAAGATGATTGGGTATATAGAGAACCTTGAAAGGCTGGGTTTTCCTCTAGGTCAAGAGTTGGCCACAGATCTGATCCTGCAATCATTGCCGGACAATTACGAGCAGTTTGTCTTGAACTATAACATGAATGAGATAGAAAAGACACTGCCCGAGCTCCTAGGCATGTTGAGAACTGCCGAGATCAATATGAAGAAGGCCAAGCCTGCCAGCCCCATACTGATGGTGCATATGGGCAAGGGCAAGGCCAAGGGCTTCAAGAAGACGAAGGTGGGACCTAAGTCACATCTTGAGCCCAAGTCTTCTACACAGATGAAGAAGAAGAGCACGGTGAAGGAGGGGAAATTCCACCACTATGGCAAGGCTGGTCATTGGAGGAGGAACTGGCCTTCGTACATTGAGGGTCTGCAGAAAATGAAGGGAGGTATGACTTCCGCTTCAAGTATTTACGTTATAGAGATAAACCTTTCTGCTCCTTCAACTTGGGTATTGGATACCGGATGTGGTTCTCACATTTGTATAAATGTGCAGGAACTGGGAAGGAGAAGATTGCTGAGTAAAGGGGAGGTGGACCTTCGTGTCGGCAATGGAGCAAGAGTTGCTGCTGTGGCCGTAGGGGTTTACCGTCTTTCTTTGTGCAGTGGGCTTGTAATAGAACTTGATAATTGTTATTTTGTTCCGGCCATAACTAGAAACATTATATCCATTTCATGTTTGGACATGATTGGTTTTTCTTTTATAATTAAGAACAACTGTTGTT
This sequence comes from Platanthera zijinensis, assembly GCA_039513925.1. NCBI lineage: Eukaryota > Viridiplantae > Streptophyta > Magnoliopsida > Asparagales > Orchidaceae > Platanthera > Platanthera zijinensis. The sequence continues at coordinate 190,158,106 of CM077084.1, forward strand.
CGATATTTAAGAATGATGTTTGTTATGCTGTAGCCCAATTATTTAATGGTCTTTATATTTTGAACTTGGACCATCTAATCTATAATGTAGAAAATAATAAAAGACTAAGAACAAATGACTCAAACCCTACATATCTCTGGCATTGTCGTTTGGGCCATATAAACGAGAAGCGCATATCCAAGCTCCATAGAGATGGAATTTTGGACTCATTTGATTATGAATCATTTGAGCGATGCGAATCTTGTTTGTTAGGCAAGATGACTAAAGCTCCTTTCACGGGCTATACTGAGAGGGCTGAGGATCTCTTGGGTGTTGTACATAGTGATGCATGCGGACCCATGAGTTCCATGGCTAGAGGTGGGTATTTCTACTTTGTTACATTTACTGATGAATTCAGTAGATACGGATATGTGTATCTTATGAAGTGCAAATCCGAGACCTTTGAGAAGTTCAAAGAGTTCAAGAATGAAGTAGAAAACCAATTGGGTAAAAGGGTTAAAGCACTCCGATCTGATCGAGGTGGCGAATACCTGAGTCATGAGTTCCGTGATCATCTGAAAGAGTGTGGTATTGTATCACAGCTCACTCCACCTAGGAGACCACAGCATAATGGTGTATCTGAGAGGAGAAATCATACTCTGTTAGACATGGTACGTTCGATGATGAGTCATGTAGATTTGCCTGTTTCCTTTTGGGGTTTTTCTTTAGAGACTGCTGTAATGACACTGAATCGCGCTCCAACAAAAACGGTTCTGAAGACACCATATGAGATATGGACTGGGAAGCGTCCTAGTATGTCGTTCATTAAAATTTGGGGTTGTGAGGCATACGTGCGACGTCAAATGCCTGACAAGCTGGAACCCAAATCGGATAAATGTTATCTGGTGGGATATCCTAAGGAAACGAAAGGGTATTTTTTTTACCTACCGTCTGAGGGCAAAGTGTTTGTCGCAAGGACTGGCGTCTTCTTGGAGAAAGAGTTCTTATCAAGAAAGACTGAAAAAGTAGAACTTGAAGAAATTCAAGAACCACAGGTAGTGAATGAACCGGAATTAGATTCTGAGATAGGACTACAAGATGTTGTAGCTAGAGAACCTACTCATGAAGCACAAGTCCTACGTAGATCTGGTAGACCAAGATTTGAGCCTGAGAGATATGGATTTCTCATGTCTCAAATAGGTAATGTGTTGCTTATGGGTCATGATGATGAGCCAGCAACCTACCAAGAGGCTATAAATGGACCGGACTCCGACAAATGGCTTGAGGCTATGAAATCCGAAATGGACTCTATGTATGCAAACCAAGTTTGGAACTTGGTAGAACCACCTGAAGGGGTACGACCCATAGGGTGCAAGTGGGTCTTCAAGAAGAAGACCGACATGGATAGGAATGTACAGACATTCAATGGGCGACTGGTGGCTAAGGGTTTCAAGCAAATTCATGGTATTGACTATGATGAGACCTTTTCCCTTATTGTCATGGTAAAGTCCATAAGGATATTGCTTGCTTTTGCTGTGTATTATGACTACGAGATCTGGCAGATGGATGTCAAGACGGCTTTCCTTAATGGAAACCTCCTTGAGGAAGTGTATATGACACAACCCGAGGGTTTTATATCCCCAAATGAAGCCACTAAAATATGCAAGCTGAATAGGTCCATCTATGGACTGAAACAGGCCTCTCGAAGTTGGAATCTTCGTTTTGATGAGAAAATCAAAGAGTTTGGTTTCATCAAGAATGAAGATGAGCCTTGTGTTTACAAGCGAATCAGTAGGAGCATTGTTGTCTTCCTGATATTGTATGTAGATGAAATACTTTTGATTGGGAATGACATTCCTACCCTGAAAGTTGTTAAGAACAACCTAGGGAACTGCTTTTCTATGAAGGACTTGGGTGAAGCGACTTACATACTCGGTATTAAGATCTATAGAGATAGGTCGAAGAAGTTGCTGGGTTTGACCCAGAGTATGTACATCGAAAAGGTGTTGAAGCGGTTCAACATGCTTGAGTCCAAGAAAGGATTTTTGTCCATGTCTCATGGTGTGAATCTCTCTAAGGAATAGTGTCCAAAATCTTGTGAAGATAAGGACCGCATGAAGTTGATTCCATATGCTTCGGCAATTGGATCAATCATGTACGCGATGTTATGTACTCGACCCGATGTCTCCTTTGCTTTGAACATGACTAGCAGGTATCATTCAGACCCCGGTGAGTGTCACTGGATTGCAATCAAGAATATCCTGAAGTACTTGAGAAAGACTAAGGATGTGTTCTTGGTGTATGGTGGAGAGGAAGAGCACGTTGTAAGTGGTTACACGGATGCTAGCTTCCAAACTGATAGGGACGACTCCAAGTCTCAGTCAGGTTTTGTGTTCTGCCTTAATGGAGGAGCTGTGAGCTGGAAGAGTTCCAAGCAAGAGACAGTTGCTGATTCTACAACAGAGGACGAGTATATCGCTGCAGCTAATGCAGCGAAGGAGGCTATATGGATTAGGAAATTCATCGGCAAGCTTGATGTAGTTCCTAGCATTGTTGGTCCTGTAGTTCTCTACTGTGATAACAATGGTGCAATTGCACAATCAAAGGAACCTAGATCCCATCAGCGCTCCAAGCACATACTTCGGCGGTTCCATCTTATTCGTGAGATTGTCGAATGAGGAGATGTGAACATTTGCAGAGTGCCGACTGAGGAGAATATTGCGGATCCACTGACAAAGCCTCTCGCGCAGAGAAAGCATGATGGCCATACTAGATCCATGGGTATACGATACTTAAATGATCAACTCTAGTGGGAGTCTTGTGGGTTGCATGTAAACATATATTCTGTTGGCTGATTATTGTTTATTCATATGATGAATTGTGTACCAATGTTTCTTTTTACAATTAATGGCAAGTTCTTTTATTATGATTTTTCTATATGATAGTTAAATGTTAACGTAATATATACCCTTAGAATGTTCGCTTCCATGGGACATCAAGTACGTGACTTGAATGTGAGAGACTATGATTTATTTGAAGCTTCATTCTTAAAAGGTCCCTGGTCGAGTATCATCATAGAAGCTAAGGGTAATGATGGTACATGAAGACTAGTGCGTGCGTTGACTGATGACTGGTTCTCACAGGTCATGATATTGTGATATCAAGTCATCACGTGGGTGCTTGTTAGTGAACAAGTTGTACTGGACAGACCCCACATGAGACTACTCTGTGGATTGTCATTCAATCGTGTCACGAGTAGGTCTCAATTGACAATGGTGTTGTGGTCCTTTGACCTGAAGTCACAGCATTCATCAAGTGAGGAAGAGCGTGCTTTGATGCCATCTAAAGTCTTCCTTGAGAAAGGTTGATGATAAGGGGGTTGTTGGGCATATTACGAATCATTTGGGTGTTTGTGTGTGAGCAGATATGGAATTTGTCCTCCTGTATGACAGGAGTTGCATCCATGGGCCCCTTGATGGAACTGGACTAAGAAATGCATGGCCATGCTTGGTGGAGTCAATATGTGATATTGGACTCGCCATTCTCTAGAAGTCCGTCCTGAATCAAGAAACTTGGATTGAGCTATTACGAGGGTGACACGGTCCATGCCTCTAGTTCTTTCCGGATGTAAGGGACAAAGGGACAAAGACAACGCTGATACATTGGTCATGAAGGCTTATGAGTTATGAACTCTTATTGCTTGGGGAGCAATGATGCACTGCTAGATGCCGCTCATTGTTTGTGAAGTTCTTGGTTTGATACTTTCAAGATCAAGTGGGAGACTGTTGGAGTTACCATGGTGATCTAGAAGTGGTCAAACATGTAATCTCACTGCCAATGCGATATGAGCCTGCAGGGTCGCACGTAAGAGATGTGGAGAAGTTGAATGATTGACTGTGTTGGTAAAGGTTACCAATCACCGACCTTGAATGGGGTTATGGGAAAAATGTTGCCTTAGACGATCGTCGGGTTGGGCAAAATGTTGCCTTGAAAGGTTTGGTCACGATCGTCGAACGCGGGTCGACGAGTGTCGTCGAACGCGGGTCGACGAGTGTCGTCGAACGCGGGTCGACGAGTGTCGTCGAACGCGGGTCGACGAGTGTCGTCGACCGCGGGTCGACGAGTGTCGTCGACCGCGGGTCGACGAGTGTCGTCGACCGCGGGTCGACGAGTGTCGTCGACCGCGGGTCGACGAGTGTCGTCGACCGCGGGTCGACGAGTGTCGTCGACCGCGGGTCGACGAGTGTCGTCGACCGCGGGTCGACGAGTGTCGTCGACCGCGGGTCGACGAGTGTCGTCGACCGCGGGTCGACGAGTGTCGTCGACCGCGGGTCGACGAGACTCGTCGACCGCGGGTCGACGATGTCGTCGACCGCGGGTCGACGAGTCGTCGACCGCATCGATCGATCGTCAACCCACGTTCGACGTGAATCGTCGAGTATTGTACTCTGATTCTCGCCGAATGATACTCGCCGACTGATTCTCGCCGATCCTATATGATTCTCGCCGATTGATTCTCACCGAATCTGCTAGGTGATTCTTGCCGATTCTGGAACCCTAATTTTTTGGGTGGTCTGCGGATAGCGATATTGCTAAGTCTGTTTATGCCTTTGGTATAAATAGATACTTAGGGTTTTCGGGAATGAGTTCTAATCGAATCCAGTCGAACATCGGCTTTTTCCTTTTGACCGAAACGAAACCGACGGAAGGGTTCCGCCGTTCTTCGTTCGCTCCGCCGATTCCCGGATCCTGCCGACGGAAGTGTTCCGCCGCCGTGCTCGCTCCGTCGACCTCCTCCTCTCCGGCGATTGTCGCTGGTACTGCTATTCCTGGCGCGGACCTAGCAGTCCGTGGAAGAGCAAGGTGCGGTCGATCTCCTTCCCGATTATCCGTGTGACGGAAAGGTCGGTGTTCTCCCGCTCGTGTAGATTTCTGCAGAGACGTGGACATCATTCCACATAGAACCCGCCACCGACAGGGACACGATGCTTGGAGCATCTCCGTTGAGTCGTGACTCAACGCCACTGAGGTAATTTTTGCCTAGTTGTTTGTTAACTTCTTGATTCAACATGCATGGACCGATCCAATCTCTTTGGGTTGTTCTAGATTTTATTACTTCCGCTGCGTGCACAAGCATTGTGCCATCCTCATAGAGAAACCCAACAGAACAACCTCCAGGTTTTATCTCTGCAACTCATCCCTATCATGTATTTTGAAAGTTATCTAGTGTCAACTATCTTCACCTATGGGGGGAATAGGTGATCTGCCGTCTTTGGCGGAATTAAAAATTAACCTGCACAAGAAAACAACCACAACACAGAAACACACAAGAAGTTATAGTGGTTCCCCGATTTGGGTACGTCCACTCTCCCCCTTCGACCTATCTCCGAACAAGGGACGACTCGGTCACTTCACCAAACGGATTGAAATCCAATCCTCACACTATGGAAGAAACCCTTCCACCCGAAGGAGTCACTACTCCTCTAACACGGGATGCACCCAACCCTTACAACGAGGAATCAAAGTTCCTTTACAACAAAGTTAAAATAGAATGTACAAGAAATACAAACTGCGTTTGGAGAACCCGATGTCCCTCTTCGATAAATGAAGCTTTCTTGATGAAGACGAAGAGTCCACGATCAGAGCACTCTCTTGGAGAGGATCTTCCCGAGATCGGCGGTGGCAAAGGATTGCGGCGGCGATGCTTTGTAGATCAAAACTTCTTGACGAAGCTAGCAAGGTCTACCAATGATCTTACTTGGATCGATCGTCTCAATTGATTCGGAGGGGAGAAATATTCCCGCTCAACAAATCAAGAGACAAAGGATCTCAAGATAGAAACGTGAGACGCTAAGCTTAGCCTCGGTCCTGTTGCCGGACGATCCAAGATGACCTCTAAGATCAGCGGCGATGACTATCTTGCAAGCAGCGACAGCGATGGAATGAGTTTCACGATCGGCTAGGTTACGCTCGGCGGCTTTGATTTCTCGTGATTGAATTTTGTTGGAGTCTGAGAAAACGCGAGTATTTATACTGTAGATCAACCCTAAAAGACCGTTGTGGGTCCCACAAGGAGAAACCCTAAGCCCGGTCCAAACAGCGCCTAATATCTTGGTTCGGTCCAGCGAGCAGGTAGAAATCGCCTAAGGAAAATTCGGCGGGAATCATTGGTGATTCTCGACAAATCGGCGAGAATCACTTATGATTCCCGTCGAATTATCCTTGGTAGAATTTTAGCTGAAAAGCTTGCCATCCGGAGTGAATCAGCGAGAATCAAAATCATTCTCGAAATCGGCGAGAATGCAGAGTCATTCTCGACGATTCGGCGATAATCACTTATTGATTCTCGACGATTCTGACTTAACAGAATTCTTGAAGGCGTTGAGTCAGCCGGATGCAGTTGGCGGGAATCGGCGAGTGATTCTCGACGATTCGGCGAGAATCACTAGTGATTCCCGTCGAATCGGCGAGAATCACTTAGTTATTCCCGTTGAATTTAACTTAGACGAATCTTCGTCTTTCTTCCCATGAGTTGGTCTTTGACCCATCCTTGCTCCTCTTCAGCTCTCGATCAATCTCAACCCTGTACTTGAAAATAAGTACACTCCAATAGAGAGAGTACACGTGAGCCAACACACTAATCTGCTCAACGATGGATTACGTTGCGCAGACCCATGTATATTGACACACTGCACCCTGACATTGGTGTGTACTTAGCGTGGAATAACTACAAGCACAACTTGAAGAAAATCATCAAATACATTATCTATTCACCATAGCTTGTTCAGGGACTTCTTCAAATCAGGTATATTGTGGATACAATACCCAACAATCTCCCCCTATTTGAAGAAGCCTAAACCCTACAAGCTAAGGTGAATAGAACATATGGGAATGAAAATCATAACCTAAGAATTCAGTTGAGAGTGAGATTCATTACCATTTTCCTGAGAGCATACTTAACGTTGGCAGCCAACTTAGCCTTAGCCGAGAGGGTAATCTCCCCCTTTTCGGCTTCTGCAAATCTGGGACTTCAGTTGGAGCCACATGCTCCCCCTCAGATCTTGCATCCATGCTCGAGCTTGAGTTCCTTGCTGATGTTCCCCCTTGATCCAAGAGCCTTGAGCCGTACAGTCTTCACTCTTCATAGTTCATCATGCCGAGTTCAGTTTTGAAGAGACTGAACTTGGCCTTATCTAGGGGCTTTGTGAAGATATATGCAACCTGCTTATCCGTGGGGACATAGCAGAGAGATATATCTTTGTTTTCAACAAGCTCCCGAATGAAGTGATAGCGCACTTCAATATGCTTCGTTCTGCTGTGCGACACAGGAGTGTTCGCAATTGCTATTGCGCTCGAGGAGTTGCAATATATCGGAACTTCTCTGAACAGCAAGTCATAATCTTGAGCTGATCTCTGATCCATAGAAGTTGTGCGCAACAGCTGCTTGCTGAGATGTACTCAGATTCAGCCGTGGAGGTTGCGACACAATTCTGCTTCTTACTGTTCCAAGAAATAAGTCTTCTTCTGAGGAATTGGCAGGTCCCAGAAGTGCTTTTCCTATCATCCCTGCTTCCTGCAAAGTCAGCATCTGAAAATCCTATAAGCTCGACATCATTGTTTCTTGGGTACCACAAGCCAAGATTTGGTGTACCTTTAAGGTATCTAAGAATTCGCTTTGCAGCAACATAATGAGATTCCTTAGTGTTCACCTGATATCTGGCACATACGCATGTGGAAAACATAATATCCAGTCTACTAGCAGTAAAGTAGAGCAGGGATCCAATTATGCTTCTGTATTTGGTTTCATAAAAAGGTTTCCCTTTGTCATCCTTGTCCAGAGACACAGTGGGTCCCATTGGAGTCCTCATAGAGGTTGCATTCTACATTCCGAATTTCTTGAGGAGTTCATTTGTGAACTTCATCTGAGAGATGAAAAATCCATCCTCAGACTGTTTCACTTGAAGTCCTAAGAAATACTTTAGCTCTCCCATGCTGCTCATTTCAAACTTTCCTTGCATAAGTTTAGAAAACTTTTTGCAAAGATTGTTGTCCGTAGAGCAGAAAATTATGTCATCGACATAGATTTGTACTAGCAATATCTTGCCTTTGACTTCCCTAAGAAACAATGTCTTATCTATTTTTCCTCTCGAGAACTTGTTCTCAAGAAGAAAACTAGATAGAGCCTCATACCAAGCCCGGGGAGCTTATTTCAAGCCATATAACGCTTTATTAAGAAAATAAACATGATTAGGGAATGTAGGATTAACAAAACCTGAGGGTTGCGCGACATATACTTCCTCTTTCAATTTTCCATTGAGGAATGTAGATTTCACGTCCATTTTATAGACAGTGAATCCTTTGTGCGTAGCATACGCCAGGAACAATCTGATCGCCTTGAGCCTTGCAACTGGTGCAAAGGTCTGGTCGAAGTCAATCCCCTCCTCCTGTCTGTAACCTTGAGCCACCAGCCTGGCCTTGTACTTTATGATGACACCGTGTTCATCCAGTTTGTTTCTGAAGATCCACTTGGTGCCGATCACATTCTGGTTCTTTGGTCTGGGAATAAGCAACCAGACGTTGCATCGTTCGAATTGATGAAATTAATCTTGTATGGCCAATATCCATGCTGCATCTTTGTTCGCTTCGTCGAACTTCTTTGGCTCAACCTGTGACAGGAAACTAAGGTGCAAAATCTCGTTAATTGTACCTCTCCGAGTTCTGACACCGTCACGAGGATCTCCTATTATCTGATCTCTGGGATGATCCCTCACGTGTCGGAGCTCTAGAAGTCTAGCATCTGGAGCTCTGACATCTTCTCGGGCTTCTCCTTCTTCTAGGAGATTTTATCCATCCTGATCTTCAACTTCTCCAGTTGGCGTTTAGGTGGAGACCGTGACGTACTTGGGAGTTACATCTTTAGCAGTCTCATCGAGACTTAGCTGTTCAAGTCTTGCACATGCATCTTCAAGAATGCCACTAGAAGAATTGCTGTGAAGCAAGCTTCCTTAATCAAAAACAACATTAATGGACTCCTCTACCACTAGGGTTTTCTTATTTAAGACCCTATATGCCCGACAATGACTTCTATAGCACATGAAGATGCCTTCGAAGCATTTTTCTTCGAATTTAGTATGTGGGTACTTCCCATTATTGAGTACATAGCATCTGCAGCCAAAAATCCTCAAATAGGACATGGTCGGTTTCCTGCCTTTCAATAGCTCATAAGGCGTCTTGCGATGATTCTTGTTGATCAATGCTCGGTTCTGCACATGACAAGCCGTGTTGACAGCCTCTGCCCAGAAGTACTCTGGAAGAGAGGCGTCATTCAACATTGTCGTACATGATTCAATGAGCGTTCTATTTCTCCTTTCTGCAACTCCGTTTTATTGCTGAGTACGCGGGGAGGAAAACTCATGAAAGATACAAAGTTCTTCACAAAATTCTGTCATAGCACAAGACAAGAATTTTGTTCCATAGTCACTTCTGATTTTGACCACTGAGCAGTTAAGTTTGTTCTGAATCTGCTTGACAAAACTTGTGAAGATATCAAACATATATGACTTTCGTTTCAAAAAGAACACCCACGTAACCGAGAGTGATCATCAACAATCACTAGCGTATACGATTTGCCTCCTAAGCTATGAACATGCACTGGACCGAACAAGTCCATATGCAGAAGATAAAGACATCTGTAGGAGTCTTTGTCTGCAATGCCCTTAAAGGTAGCTCGAGTCTGTTTTCCCTTCTAGCATGCAGGACAAGGGCCATCTTTGATGCACTTAATAGTAGGGGCATCCCTTACTAAGTTCTTAGAAAACAACATATTAATTGTCTTGAAATTAATATGTGCTAATCTTTTGTGTCATTGTTCACAAAGAGATGCACTGCCTTTTGCTACTAGGCACACGGGGGTAGAAGAATCTATGCTAAGAAAATCTGATGGCGACGGTGATGGCGACGGTGATGGTGACGGTGATGGCGACGGTGTTGGCGACGGTGTTGGCGACGGCCAACTGGAGCATGACTATGTTGAAGATGTACCGGCAAAGGACGTGCGACGTCGTAGCAGTCATGGCTACAGGCTTCGCCCTCGCAATAAGACTCATATTTGATATTTTTAGTTTTAGTGTGCTAATAGCCGTTTCATGTTGGCTCTTTAAAACATTATTTAATTTCTGCATTTTTCTTTTTGTGGTGTGCCTTTAGCCACATGTTTTTTGCTTTGAGATGTAAGCCTATATAAGGCCTTGAACTCTTCATTTGGTAGTAAATTAATATTGAAATCAAAATTAAATTTTGCCAAACCTAATTTTCCCTCTCTTTCTTCTCATAGCCGCCCCCCTCTCTCTTTTCCTTCTTCCTCTAAGCCGCCGACCCCAAGCCCTCCTCTTTCTCCCTAGTGCTCGGCCTCTCCTCCCCCCCTATTGCTCTCGGCCGCCCTTTTCTCATAGTGCTCGGCCGCCCTCCTCCCCTCTTGCTCTCGGCCAAACGAGATCTAATCTTTCCAAGGAGTTTCAGCCCATGCATGAGAGGATATTTTGCAAGGAAAGAAGTTAGGAACTCCTCCACGGCGTGAAGTGAAGAAGATTAGCACGTTCATCATCCGTAGCGCGTCTCCCGTGGACTTTCAACGGAGGAGCGATCAAACTTGGTGGATCCACGCATCACGGATCTACAAATCCGAGAGGGGTAACGAAAATTTCTACCAAGAGTTTTCTTTCTCTAGATAGTTCTTGTGGTGGACGACTTTTTTGCGTTATTTTCCGATTTGTTTTTCTTCGCGGTTAATCAAATAATAGATCAGTATTTTTCGTTTGGTTTTCCGAAAGATTCGTAAGAGGATTGGCGATCCTCGCTTTTCTTTTGTTGGGATAGATCCCACCATGTTTCGAATCGTTTGTTCTTGGTGGATCTATTTTGGTACAACCCAAAGCTCGTTCGGGATCAATATTATCCCATTTAGCCGGAAAGAATTTGGCCTATAGCCAACATTCGATCTATTTGCGGAACGGCGATCCGTATTGTTAGCACGATCGATAAATAAAAATAATTGTTGTGGCTGCGTTTTCGTTAGCGTGTGGGTTAGAGAGCGTAGATCGTGTCATTAGCGTCGTCGTGGCCTCCGTGACGAATCTCAAGGATTTCCCCTACATCAATTTGGTATTAGAGGGAGGTTGTGTTGATTTCCCAATCGACACCATCCTTTCATTTACCTAGGGATATCCTCGTTCACTAGGGTGCACACTTCCGTTACGAATTACGTTAAATCTGAATTTTACATAGTTGGGCTGCAATTAGTAAAACACAAAAAAAAAAATTTCCTGCAGAAAATTACAAAAAAAATTCTGAATTTTCTCCTCATTTTTCTAAGAAAAAAAGTCTGAAAAGGTTTTTCCTATTGCTCAATAGTTTTGTGTCAAAAAATTCAAACGCGTAATTTAAATCAGGTCAAAATTGTTGTTTGTCCCGTTCGTTCATGCGCACTAGGCTGGGCACGGAATATCTTCCCTCCACCTCACACATGGCCAACAACCAAGGTGATGAGCATGCTCCGGCCACGATCGCCGAGCTACGAGAAGAGTTTAACGCTAGGTTTGATGCACTGACACAGTTAATTGAAGGGCTCGCGGTAAACCAAGCGGCGCCCCGAAACATCGGCGTTGGCAGAAACCAACCGGGTCCCCAACCCCCGGCCGCCAACCAGCGAGAGGAAAGACAAAATCACCCACGTGATCTGGACGATGAGTACTCACCTCGAGGTCATTATGAGTTCGACGTAACTAGGGCCGTAAAAATAGACTCACCTTCATATGATGGTATGGGAGAGCCCCAGCTATTCCTATACTGGGTCATGGGAATCGAGTGCTATTTTGAATGGCACGACCTGACGGACGTTGAGAAAGTGAAGGTTGCACGGATGAAACTACTAGGAAGGGCTAAGACATACTGGTTGAACGAAGAGAGACGATTAGGTACGGTTAATGGAGTACCCCCAATTGGGTGGGCTGCCATGAAAGCACTTCTCCACGACCAATATGTTCCCACTTATCACCGGACACAAATGTTCGACGACTTAGCCTCCCTTCGTCAAGGTAACTCTTCGGTAGCAGAATACATGGTACAACTTAAGGATATGTTGGTGCGTTGTGATGTTCGTGAGATGCCCGAAGTCACACTCTCCCGATTTCGTAAGGGACTCAACTCAGACATTCAAGGCAAGCTCTTGCGTTATGGTCACACAGACCTTAACACCACTTTCAATGCCGCCTTGGATATTGAAAAACACAACGCCTACAAAGTCAAAGGGCGAAACTTTCAGAAGGGAAAGTCCCTCTTAGGGCCGCATCCGTCTTCCTCCACGCGAGACAAGGGAAAGTATCGATCCACGGATTCGGAGTCCATTATCATTACCGCTAGGAATAATAGAAATCCCACCGGCGAGAGAGTTCCAATAGGACAGATTAGCAAGACTAACGCCACGTGTTATTCTTGCGGAATCCAAGGGCACTATGCTAGTGAGTGTCCCACGAAGAGCAAACCGTTAGCCCTATTAGACTCCACGACTGAGCCCGCCGATATCGACTATGGGGCAGAATCTGATCGCGAACCGAGTGACATGGAGGACGATTCTTACATGATGGTGATGAGATGTATTTTGGCCACACCGCGAGCGTTGGACGAGTATAACCGGACAAATATATTTACCTTAAATTTTAAGTGCGGTGAAAAATGGTGCAAACTAATTATTGATAGCGGTAGTTGTATGAACGTCGTTTCGGAAAATGCCATCGCACGCATGCAGTTAGTCACCGAGCCGCACCCACATCCTTATAAAATCGCGTGGGTAAACAAGACGTCAATAGCGGTTTCTAAGCGATGCTTGGTGCCACTAACTTTAAAAAACTACGTTGATAAAGTGTGGTGCGACGTAATCCCCATGGACGTGTGTCATGTCTTATTAGGACGACCTTGGCTTTATGATTATGACGTGACTCATTTTGGACGAGCCAACATTTATGAGTTCAAATTCAATGGTAAGACCATTGTTTTGACACCATCACCGCCCAAGGATCCGTCACCTGCGTCCAAAGATACCATTGTGCCAGTATAAAAGAAAACGATAAGTCTGATAAGTTGGAAAGAGTTAGAGCGTGAGACTTTCATGGATGGCGTTATCTACGCTCTAGTTTGTCTACAAGATAAGGAGGATGCACCCTCATTAGCAAGCCTCCCGTTATCCCTTCGAACTCTCTTAGAAGAGTATAAGGATGTCTACCCGGTGGACTTACCACCTCAGTTGCCACCAATGCGTGATATCCAGCATGAGATAGATTTTGTCCCGGGTTCTTCGTTGCTGAATCAACCCCATTACCGCCTCAACCCCTCCTCACATGAGGAGTTGCAAAAATTAATTTCAGATTTGTTAGCGAAAGGATTTATACGTCATAGTAAAAGTCCTTGTGCCGTCCCTGCCTTGTTAGTCCCGAAGAAAGATAAAACGTGGCGATTGTGTGTTGATTATCGGGCTATAAATAAAATAACTGTCAAGTATCGGTTCCCCATTCCCCGCTTGGATGATTTACTAGATATGTTATCAGGAGCCGCCGTGTTCTCTAAATTGGATCTTAAGAGCGGTTATCATCAAATACGAATACGGGACGGTGACGAATGGAAGACGGCATTCAAGTCTAAGGATGGACTATATGAATGGCTAGTGCTTGGAGAAGGACTTACCAATGGACCGAGTACGTTTTCGCGATTGATGACCCAAGTCTTTAAACCCTATATGGGAAAATTTGTAGTGGTCTATTTCGACGACATTTTGGTGTTTAGCATCTCTCCGGGGGATCATGAAACTCACCTAAGAACAATCCTTACCACATTGCGCAAAGAGAATTTATTTATTAATCTAAAAAAATGCGCATTTGGGGTGTCTTCCGTAGAGTTCTTAGGATACATCGTGAGCTCAGATGGCATTCATGTGGATCCAAAGAAGGTTCAAGCAATTAAAGAGTGGCCAGAACCCAAGAATATAAGGGAAGTTCGAAGTTTCCACGGATTGGCTACGTTTTACCGAAGATTTATTCGGAATTTTAGTAGTATTATGGCACCCATCACTGAATGTATGAAGAAAGGAGAATTTAGTTGGACTAAAGCGGCCACTAGTGCTTTCCAAACGATTAAGGAACGGATGTCTGAAGCCCCCTTATTACGATTACCGGATTTTAGTAAAGTTTTTGAACTATCATGCGACGCATCGGGGATAGGAATCGGAGGAGTATTAAGTCAAGAGGGACATCCGCTAGGATATTTGAGTGAGAAACTAGCCGGCCCAAAGTTAAACTATTCGAATTATGATCGCGAATTCTATGCCGTAATTCGTTGTCTCCAACATTGGCGACATTACCTTATATCAAAAGAATTCGTGATACTATCGGACCATGAGGCCCTCAAATTTGTTAATTCTCAAAATAAGATTAGCCCACAGCACGCTAAATGGCTTTCATACCTACAGGAGTACACTTTCATTATCAAGCATCTGAAGGGTACGTTAAATCGTGTGGCGGACGCGTTTAGTAGGGTCACCTTATTACTAACTACCATGGAAGTATCAGTTATAGGATTTGAGAGGATTAAAGATGAATATGTCCAATGCCCAGACTTTAGGGAAATTTATCTCGCCACTCAGGACAATTCCCCTACCACCATTTCGGCGTACTATATCCGTGACGGATACTTATTCAAACATTTGCAACTATGTATTCCCCGCTCGTCATTACGACATTTTATCATATGGGAGTTGCATAGCGGAGGGCTAGGCGGACATTTTGGTAGAGACAAAACGATAACACTCGTAGAGGATAAATTCTTTTGGCCGGGCCTCAGACCTATGGTCAACAAAATCGTAGGAAGTTGTCGTATTTGCCAACTAGCCAAGGGGAAAAAGACCAATGCGGGTCTCTACACTCCACTTCCGATTCCATCGGTACCATGGGAAGATGTCAGCATGGATTTTATTTTGGGGTTACCCATGACATTGAGGCGTCACAATTCTATTCTTGTAGTAGTAGACCGTTTCTCCAAAATGGCCTATTTTATCGCTAGTAATAATACCTATGATGCAACAAATGTAGCAAAATTATATTTCAAGGAGGTCGTGGCACATCGGGGTGTTCCCAAGACGATCGTGAGTGATAGGGACATAAAATTTACAAGTTATTTTTGGAAGACACTCTGGAAAATCATGGGCACTAAACTTATGTTTTCGTCGGCCTATCATCCCCAAACGGATGGGCAAACGGAAGTTGTCAACCGTAGCTTGGGCGGGTTACTTCGTTGTTTAGTGGGCGAACATAAAGGTACGTGGGATCTTATTCTTCTGCATGCTCAACTAGTGTACAATAATTCTAAGAACAGGTCCACTGGGTTGTCTCCGAATGAGATAGTGCATGGTTATAAGGCGCCAGTGCCTCTTGACTTGGTACCGTTACCACCTTCTTTTAAGTCAAGTCAATTTGCACAAGACTTCGCTTCACACGTTCACACTCTCCATGAGCACATTGGCAAGACGTTAGCTAAGCAATATTCTATCTATCAATCGAATGCTAACGTACATAGGCGAGCATTCTCCTTGAACATTGGCGATTTGGTTATGGTTCGTCTTATCCCTGAACGGATGCCTTCAGGCACCATAAAAAAATTAGCGAATAAGAAAGCCGGTCCTTTTCAAATTTTGAAGAAATTAGGCGAAAATGCTTATTTGTTAGAATTACCCGTTGATTGGGGAATCTCCCCTGTGTTTAACATTTCGGATTTAACGCTTTTTGTTGCTCCACCACCTGAACTGTCTGTCTCTCCGTTTAATAATTCCACTATACAATCTAATGGTGGTGGGGGGGGGGGTGAGCTCAATTCTGGATCGTTCTCTCCTTCGAATTCTACGGGAGGTATGCCGTCTATTGATGATGAAACTTGTTTTTCTGCTTCACCTAACGCTTTTCCGAGGTTTCCCCGGACAGATTTCTTGCCTGACAGGATCATGCAGGATGATGTGTTCCCACCCCCGATGGCGACATTCACAGGTTTTTGGTTCGTTGGCATGGTCGTCCAGCTTCGGACGACTCTTGGCTCTCTGCTGCACAGGTGGATCTTCTTGACGCGGACCTCATACGCCGTTATATGTCAGCCCGCTCATCGGAGATGAGTCCTTTTGAGCGGCGGAGGATTGATGGCAATGGTGATGGAGACGGTGATGGCGACGGTGATGGCAATGGTGTTGGCGACGGTGTTGGCGACGGCCAACTGGAGCATGACTATGTTGAAGATGTACCGGCAAAGGACGTGCGACGTTGTAGCGGTCATGGATACAGGCTTCGCCCTCGCAATAAGACTCGTATTTGATATTTTTAGTTTTAGTGTGCTAATAGCCGTTTCATGTTGGTTCTTTAAAACATTATTTAATTTCTGCATTTTTCTTTATGTGGTGTGCCTTTAGCCACATGTTTTTTGCTTTGAGATGTAAGCCTATATAAGGCCTTGAACTCTTCATTTGGTAGTAGATTAATATTGAAATCAAAATTGAATTTTGCCTAACCTAATTTTCCCTCTCTTTCTTCTCATAGCCGCCCCCTCTCTCTTTTCCTTCTTCCTCCAAACCGCCAGCCCCAAGCCCTCCTCTTTCTCCCTAGTGCTCGGCCTCTCCTCCCCCCTATTGCTCTCGGCCACCCTTTTCTCATAGTGCTCAGCCGCCCTCCTCCCCTCTTGCTCTCGGCCAAATGAGATCTAATCTTTCCAAGGAGTTTCATCCCATGCATGAGAGGATATTTTGCAAGGAAAGAAGTTAGGAACTCCTCCATGGCGTGAAGTGAAGAAGATTAGCATGTTCATCATCCGTAGCGCGTCTCCCGTGGACTTTCAACGGAGGAGCGATCAAACTTGGTGGATCCACGCATCACGGATCTACAAATCCGAGAGGGGTAACAAAAATTTCTACCAAGAGTTTTCTTTCTCTAGATAGTTCTTTTGGTGGACGACTTTTTTGCGTTATTTTCCGATTTGTTTTTCTTCGCGGTTAATCAAATAATAGATCGGTATTTTTCGTTTGGTTTTCCGAAAGATTCGTAAGAGGATTGGCGATCCTCGCTTTTCTTTTGTTGGGATAGATCCTACCATCTTTCGAATCGTTTGTTCTTGGTGGATCTATTTTGGTACAACCCAAAGCTCGTTCGGGATCAATATTATCCCATTTAGCCGGAAAGAATTTGGCTTATAGCCAACATTCGATCTATTTGCGGAACGGCGATCCGTATTGTTAGCACGATCGATAAATAAAAATAATTGTTGTGGCTGCGTTTTCGTTAGCGTGTAGGTTAGAGAGCGTAGATCGTGTCATTAGCGTCGTCGTGGCCTCCGTGACGAATCTCAAGGATTTCCCCTACATCAAAATCTAAACAAAATATATTTCTGCTCCTAATGCCAGTTAATACCATCTCTGAAGAGGCACACGATATTATCATGCACTTATCCTTGCAGAACTTAACGTCATAAACTTTATCACACAACTGACTAACACTAATAAGGTTATGATTTAACCCTTCAACATAGGCCACGTCGGTGATAGAGATTATACCGTTGGAAATTATACCGTAACCTCTGGTGACTCCTCGATCTGATCCTCCACAGATGACTTTGGGTCCATTTTCGACTGGAGAGTAATCACGCAGCAGGCTTCTTGTCCCTGTCATATGTCGGGAACATCCACTGTCCAAGTACCAGATAGGCGTTTTGGTGGCCTTTGGACAAACCTACAAAACAGAATAAGTTTCCCTTAGGAACCCAATCGAACTTGGGTCCTAGATTCCTTGTTAGCATACTCCCCCTTGGGTGGTTAACCTTACGAGTGGTCGGCCTCGCATTGCTAACATGAGGAGTCTCGTTGAATCTTGGATTAAACCAGCAATCAATGGCAAAGTGACCAACTTTGCCACAGCACCAACAGTCGAACCTGTTGTAGCGCTTCCTTGGCTCCAGCTTTACCATGGGAACGGTGGGTCCAGCTGGGGCCTTGGATCTGGAGGTGGAGGCATCATAATGACAGCAATCACATGATTTTTTCACTTCCTGTTCCTTCAGTATAATAGGCTTGGCTTTTGGTGCCTGCTTTGTATTATGGCCGCTAGAGAAGTGGCCATAATTTTCCACTTGGATTTCCTCATAAGGTGTCTTGAAGACACTCTCGCCGTAGTTGTGGGGGAAGGCCCAACCATCATACCGGCTCCTTGGCTTTTCAACCGAGGGCCGGAAGAACTGGCCATAGGTTGACTCAAAGTCCTGTTCATTGCAGGGAAAGCCAGGCTTCCTGAATTCAAAAGGGTTGAGTGGGGCCTTTCCCTTTTTTGTAGTAGAGGCCTTCTTAGCAGCCTTATTTTTCCTCTGCTTTATATTTCTCCTATATGATTTACCAGGCACACCCACTTGCCCCAAGCCAGCCCCCATAGCCTGAGCAGAGAAGGTATCAACCAGTGGAAGAACAGTCTTTGGCATAGAGAAGCTTTTGACAATCTTCCTTTCTGCCGCAAGTTGTTCTTCTAACTTGTTGACTTCTTCCTGTTTAAGGTCAAGGAGCCTTAGAGACTCTGAGTGCTCAGAAGTCAGGCCCAGGTGTTCCTGTCGGAGAGAGATCAAGCTAGTGATCTCTTCTCTTAGAGACACACCCTCAGCCTTAAGGAATTTGACTTCCTTTTTCTGAGCCCTCAACCTCTTACGGCATTCCTCAAAGGTATTGAGCAGAAGCTCATACTTTTCAAGGAGCTCGGCTTCACGGGCAGATGGGCTGTCCTCGAGATCATCATCAGGAGACTCATAGTAAGAGTCAGAGAGGGGGGTACAAGCTTTTACCTTCCCAGTAAATGGGGGGCAGTCTCCTTCTGAGTCAGAGCGACCCACTAGCCCGAAGTAGGCTTCCTCATCATCACTGGAGTCTGAGGAATCAGACTCACTCAGTTTTTTTGGCTTTTTGGAGATGTAACTCCTCTCCTTCTTCTTATCTCTAGAGGACTTGTGCTCCTCTCCCTTCCGTCAAACCCTCTTTCAAGGCTTGGAATATCGGCTCTGCCCACGCATCTGTCGTCTGTCCGTCCCGGATGCGGTCCTGAATATCATTTATGGACACCATCGATACTAGATACTCCCTATACAGCTCTGGTTAATTCTCGGATACTAGTGATATTTGCATATATTTGAATGGCCGGACTAGCTCCTTGGACATCACGTGGTGCCCGACTTCGGAAGTGGCAGCTCTCCGACTCAACGCGTGGGCCACCACGTTTGCCTTCCCTGGATGGTAGTGCATCTAATACTGGTAATCCGCTAAGAACTCCACCCAGCCCCTCTGCCTGATATTCAGCTCCTTCTGCATGTCCACGTATTTCAGGTTCTTGTTGTCGGAGTAGATGTCGCAATGGACTCCATAAAGATAATGGAGCCAGACCTTCAAAGCAAAAACGACCACTCCCATCTCAAGGTCGTGCACCGGGTAGTTCTTCTCGTGCTTCTTCAACTGGCAAGACGCATATGCAATCACATGGCCCTTCTGCATCAGTACAGCTCCCATACCCTGGTAGGAAGCGTCGGTGTAGACCTGAAAACCTTCCCTCCGCGAGGGGAGAGTAAGTATGGGAGCCGAGGTGAGTCGATCCTTATGCTCCTGGAAAGCCGCCTGGCACTGCGGGGTCCAAACGAAAGGTACCTCTTTCTTCGTCAAAGATATGAGTGGGAGGGCAATTTGAGAGAACCCCTCCACGAACTTCCGGTAATAACCGACAAGTCCAAGGAAACTTCATACTTCGGTGGCTGTCTTCAACTGCAGCCAATCTCGAACTGCCTGAATCTTTTCAGGATCCACTGCCAATCTGGCTCCACTGATAATATGGCCTAGGAAGCCCACCTCCCTCAACCAGAACTAACATTTTGCTAAACTTTGCGTATAAGTGATTCTCCCGCAGTCTCTGTAGGGTCAGTGCCAAATGGCGAGTGTGCTCCTCCTCCGTTCTCGAGTAGATGAGGATGTCATCGATAAACACAATGACAAACACATCTAGGTACTCCTTGAAAACCTTGTTCATGAGGGAATGAACGCCGAAGGTGCATTCGTGAGCCCGAAGGGCATCACCGTAAACTCAAATAATCCATATCTGCTACTAAAAGCAGTCTTCTGAATATCCTCCTCTCGAATCCGAAGCTGGTAGTAGCCTGACTTCAAATCCAATTTTGAAAATAAGTGCGCCCCCTCCAGCTGGTCGAACAGCTCGTCTATCCTCGATAGTGGATAGGTATTCCGGACCGTCAGCCGGTTTAGTGCTCGGTAATCGATGCACAACCTGAGTGTCCCGTCTTTCTTTTTGACGAACAATACTGGAGCTCCCCATGGTGATGAGCTCGGCCGGACAAAACCTGCCTCTACTTGTTCCTGCAACTGACTTCAGAACTCTGCCAATTCTTTCGGGGCCATCCTGTAAGGGGCCCTAGATGCCGGCTTGGCCCCCGGCACATGCTGTATCTGCAAGTCCTGCTCTCGGTTCGGAGGTAGTCCTGGCAGTTTCTCTGGAAAGACGTCAGCAAAATCTCGCACCACCGGGATGTCTGTCACAGACTCCTTGACTTCTGCCATCTCAAATAGAATCTGATAAACCTCCTCTCCCTGCAGATGGGCCTTAACGGCCTGTACCGAAGATAAGAGTATACGAGAGCCAGGTCTTATACTTTCGATGACAATGAAAGTGTCCCCGTGTCTCACAATGATCCTCTTCACTTGGCAATCAATCTGGGCATGGTTCCAGTGCATCCATGCCATGCCCAGGATCAGATCGTAGTCCGTCAGCTTCAAAACCGTCGTTGGAGCCTCGAACGCTTTTCCACAAATTTCTGCCTCCATATTGCAGTGGTCCGAGGTAAGGAGTTCAGATCCATCCGGTAGTCGCACCCTCATCTTCGAGCCCGTGAATCGCTCCACGCCTTCCAGTCCTTCTATGAACGTTTCCGACACAAAGGAGTGAGTAGCTCAAGTATCGAAAAGCGTGCGGGCAGGCTTGCCGCTGATGAAGACTATACTTGGGGTGATTAGATGTCTTAGGGTTCTATAACGAGTTTTCTTTCCTTGTTAATCTATCTAGTGTGGTTCTAAGATTTAACAACTGAGAGAGAAATTCTATGAAAATAACGAAGCATTGCAGCGTACCTGCTATGACTTGCTCTGGATATCAAGGTTGCGCAAGATCCAAAGCATACACCTGCTTTCTTTCCTGTCTACGATCTCCCCCCTGGTATCCATGACCTCGGCAGCATCCTCAGCCTACGAATTGCTGAGCAGGTGGGCAACCCTGTAGTGTTGGAGGTGGTGCCCCCCTTATGGGGCAGTTCCTACGGATTTTCCCAATCTGATGACAATGGAAGCACTCTGGTGGGGGATACGTCATTCCCTCGGGTCTCGGCATCTCCTGCATCCGAAGAGGTTGAGGGGCCAATATCACCTGCTCCCTCAGCCCCTGCCTCACTTCCTGACGAGGCTAGTCCTCTTTCCTTCTCCCCTCTGGTATAGCACCTCGCCGCTGGTCATTTATGGCTCTCCGGCCCTAATCCTCAGCATGCCGCTTCTGTCCACGAGTGGTGTGCCAATCATCCTCAATCCTTTTTGCCATCTCCAAAATTCAGGAGATAGGCCTGTCAGATACAAACAACAAAGCCTCCCTCAAGTCCTCCCGCAGGCCCTTATAGAACCTCTTGATGTACCCTGTTTCGTCCAGCTGTTAAGAATCTGCATATCGAGCCAAGTGGTCGAACTCCCGATGATACACCACCACTGTCCGGGTGCCCTGCTTTAGTTGTAAGAACCGCTCCTCCAACTCATCCCTGGCCGACTGCGGAACAAAATGTTCCAGCAGCGGGGCCCTTAACTCTTCCCAGGTAACCTCCGCAACCTCCCTATCGGTAAACGTCGTGTCCAGCAGCGTCTTCCACCACCTCTTGACATGGGACTCTAGGCAAGAGACAATTAGAGCCACCCTCTATTCTCAGGGACACTGTATCCCGGTCAGCATCTCGTACATAATATCCAGCCACTCTTCCATTTGAACCGCCGACTCTGTCCCCAAGTAGGACGGGGGAGAAAGTCCTCAGAAGATTCTCAACCAGTTGGCCCCCAGATTTGGCTGCGGAACCGGAACCTGTTAAGCCCTGAAAGCCTCCAGAATGGCAGTCAGAGTCTGTCCCATGTCTGACTAAAGGAAAGGAGTGGGGACCGGTGGAGGTGGTGCAACGTACAGAGCCTGTTGAACTCCACCTTGTGGCGTAGGCTGTGCTGGAGGCTGCGTAACAAAAACCCATACTGAGAAAACGTTCAATTTTTTACTAAAAGTGGACAATTTATATGTGATACCCATATGGGCACACCACTACTTCCGCTACTTAGTTTGTCCCCAAACTAAACTCGAGCGGGGGTGACCCAGGGTTAGTGGACTGCTACCTTTTTCAGATCGATGTTTTCCTCTAATACTGTAACGTACCAATTCGCGCTAGGCCCCTCGCACGTGTTCTGAGTCAAGAGACTCAACTTGGGCTCGGTGTGCACTGACGCGAGGTGTCAGGTGCATTGAATAAGTGTAGGGTTGGGTTCAAGGATACCCCAACCAGTAGCCGAGATGAGGGAACTCGGCTAAGTAAAAATTGTCGAGAATGGAGGATGATGCTCGTCGATCGTCGAGAATGGAGGTTGATTCTCGCCGATTCGACGGGTAACGGTGGTCGATACCCGCCGGACTCAGAACTGCAGTAGTCTAAGGGAAAATCGTCGAGAATGCCTGACGATTCTCACCGATCGCCGAGAATACCCGGTGATACCCACCGATCGTCGAGTATCACTGACTGATACTCAATGCACACAGCGACAGGGTGTCCGATAAAACGGCTAAGGGAAAATCGTCGAGTATCATTGTTGATACTCGACGAATTCGTCGAGAATGACCCGCCAATACTCGCCGAACGACGGGAATCACTGGCTGATTCCCGCCGAATTTGACTTGTGCGTTTTCTGCGCCCAGGCCGATTCACCGACTTGTACAGGAGAACCGAACTGGACCTCGGGATTCGTGCTGAATTATCTTTGGACCGATCACTTCAAATGAAACCTAATTTGGGCGGTCCAATTAGAGAGTGACACGTGGCGGAAGGGACTTAGCCTAATATGTAATATAAAAAGGGAATAAACCAAACCCTAACCATCGCATCCGATCCTTCTTGTCGAGCCGTCACCGTGCAAACCGTCGGGAGCGAAAGGTAGAGGAGAACATCGCAGATCTCCGGAGGAGAGCTTGCTGGTGCGAGCTTTGGAGGCGGACTTCTCTCTCTCCTTCCTTTGCCGTGAAGAACAACCGCACCAAGGATGCAGCAACGAAGAGTAACGCGATCCATGGCCGGCAACGGAGGAAACGCCGGAAATGAAGTGAGTTTCCTCACCTCTCCCTTGGTGATAGATCTATAGTTATTCTTAGGCGAGACATCGACTCAAACGAGTCTTGATGTGTGAGATGAAGCTTTCTGGGAAGGCCATGCTAGAGCTTGTGCTCTAAAGCTTTGTCGTCTTCAACCTCCCCTCGCTTCAAAGTGATGATAGGGGTGGTCTCGTGAAGAGGAAATCGCCTCAAGAGGGATAATAAGGGTGGAGGAACTTCTGGTTGTGATTTGGGGAAAATCGCTTAAGGAGGAAGATGAACGGATGTCGTTCACTTCGCTTCAAGATGCGTGCAGAATCTGTATTCTGCACGCAGCGACCTTCTTGGCTATTTTTAAGCAAGAAGGGGGCAGATCTGGGCTTTTGACTAAACACGAACGTTGTAGCCCTTGAAATTACCTTTCCAACGAGTGCTTGCACGTTTCCATGCGATACCTGTATCCACTAGAAAGTCCCTTTGAATCCGCTGCGATTGGGAGTTAATGCCCAGGAAATCTGTATCATGTACGCAACAGACTTTGAGTTGAATTTCTGGTATGATGTGACCAGAACTGGGCTTTCGACTAAACACAAAAGTCGTAGCCCTTGAAATTACCTTTCCAACGAGTGGTCACACGTTTTCAGGCGATACCTGTAGCCACGGGAATCCTCAGTCAAAGTTGCTGACCAGATTACATATAATTCTTGGTGATTACAATATGATCTTGGATTCGATGGAATAGATGTTGCAATCCATCTAGAGGTTGGGTGAATTCTTTTGTGTTAATCACCGAGGTAATGTGAGGGTTGATGTTTGAGGACTTGAATTCCTATGCTGAGATGTGAATCGAGCCTAAGTGAAAGAAAGGTTTTGTTATATTTGGTAGATCACCATTATGCGCATTATCTATAATATGTTGAATTCATGTGGAAGGATTTGTAAATGCTTAAACTATGGCCCTGATGTATAATGAATTGATGGAAGGGAATGGTTAGTCCAATTCTTAGAGTGTCGTCCCCCTACGGGTAGCATTGTGGAAGTTAACAAGTACGGTGTAGACCGTCACTAATGGGAATGAGGTTGAGTTGTTTAAAGCTGGACGGTTGGGCTTGGTCCTCGGTGTTCATGTCCCGGGGCTCCTTCCGTGCCATGTGAATGGTTGGGCTTGGTCCTCGGTGTTCACGTCCCGAGGCTCCATCCGTATTTATTGGATGGTTGGGCTTGGTCCTCGTGCTTCTCCGAGGCTCCTTCCATGCCATGAATTGTGGAATTGCATGCGGTGTGAGTCGACACGCGGTGTCGTAATCTCGGGTTAAGGATAGTGTGGCAGGTCTACGGGCTCATCAATCGTCACACCGATGGGAGTTGACAGTTAGACCTTGGGCGGTTGGGCTTGGTCCTCGGTGTTCACGTCCCGAGGCTCCTTCCGTGCCAAGTGAACGGTTGGGCTTGGTCCTTGTGCTCATTTCCGAGGCTCCTTCCGTGTCATACCATAGGCCAGTCGGGGCTAGGATCTTGGTGCATATTTACCCGAGAGAACCCGCTGAGCCGTAGTACGAAGGTGAGCTCCGCTGTTGTGTTCTTAGCGTTGAGGCGTACGGAGGCCTAGGCCAGGTAGTGTGGAGACCAGCCTAGTAGTGGAGATGCCCGCTCTACTGTCACCGTTTGGCCACGACGGTTGATGCCTGAGAGGTTAGCTACCTGCTCGAATAGTGGGAACTATAAGTCTGTGTCGACATAGCGATTGCATGTGCTTGAGCATGGGTGTGTCATTGCATTGCATACATAGCATTGCACTTCATTACATACACAAGACCCTCATCGTATAAGTTTGTATGGGCATTCCTATACGATGAGTTACTTTCTGTTGAACGACCCTCAACTTATATGCTTGTATGGGCATCCATATAAGTTGAGTTACTTACTGTTCTAGTTATATACTCTCTTGCTGCTGTAGTCTGTAGATTTGAAAATAAGAGCTTGTTTATTATACACTACTTCTATTGCTGCTTATAATATGTATACTCACTTCACCTATTGTACTACTGTTATTTACATATTGTACCTGTTCCTTTCTCCGCCCGGTGCCGAGGAGTCGCCGGGGGAGCGGATGTGAAACCACTTAGTCTTTTTGACTAACGGTTGTTACGTCTTCCTCTTTAGGAGGAAACCCCGCAGGTGGAGCAGCAGGCTATGCAGATGGACAGCCAGGCCAGGGTGATATGGCCTGAAGGGACAGTACCGTCGCTACCGTCGATTACAGATGTGAGTGAGAGAGAGATTTTGTTGTAGCCCTTCGGGGCCATTTTGTTTATGTAATCTGATTTTGTAGAAGCTTGCTTCAGCTTCTCTTTTGATGCACTTATGGAGTTATGCTTGGTGTGGATTTGACTTTCATATTATTATGGTTGGGTTGGCAGTTATATGTTGATATTGGTTGTAGCCGGCAAAATAGGCGTCTTGTGGTACAGGCTAGCCCGAGTGCTGGTGCTACCGCAAGGCGGCTGTTCTGGGCATAGACCCCTCTCGTGCCGTGTCTTGTGTTTCGGGAGGGGGGGTCTTACAAATGGTATCAGCTTGCTACGATCCTCCAAGGCGAAAGTCACTTAACATTGGTGCCACCCCCGTTTGTTTGGTCAGTTTGGGGACAAGCTGACTTAGCGGAAGCAGTGGTGTGCCCATATGTAATTCACACTAAGTTGTCCATCTTTAACCTTAGATTAGCCAACCTAACCCTAGGATTGTACCTTATGTGTACATCCCAGCACATGTTGAGCCAGTAAGGGGCACCCCCGCCCCGTCCGTATCTACACAATTCCAACAATCAGAGCTGGGGCAGACGCTAACAACTATTCTGGACGCCTTTAGGTCCCAATCTCAGCTGACACCTGTACAACAATAGGGTCCGGGATCTAGTTAGTTAAGCATTTTCCGAGCTCTCTCCCCTCCCGCTTATATTGGGACAGAGTCGGCATTGCGTACGAAAGAGTGGCTCGACACTATACAAGAATTGTTGGCAGGAATAAGATGTCCAAACAACATGGCGGTGACCCTTGTGGTGACACTCTTAGAGCTGCACGCCAAAAGGTGGTGGAAGTCCCTCATGGGCTCCACTTTTCGTGGAAGAGTGTACACGGACATTAGTTGGAGCGAATTCTCCGAAGCCTTCTTAGAGCATTTCATCCCCTCGGCCGCTCGGGATGGTCTGGAAGAGAGATTTTTGCAACTTAAGCAAGGGTCCATGTCGGTGACGGAGTACCAACGGGAGTTTCAGCACCTGGCTAGATTCGCTGACTCCTATGAGCTGGATGATAGAGGGTACGCCAAAAGATTCTACAAAGGCTTCCGAGACCCCCTAAGGCAAGCCCTTTTGTTTATAGCGGACTCTAGTCTGGCGGAGATTATTGATATGGCGAAGAGACTGGAAGCGGACCACTTGGGAAGTGGTAAGAGGCCAGTAGAGGGCGTGATGGAAGCCGGCCCCAGCAACAGAAGGAGGTTTGACAAAAAAAAGAGGAAGAGGATATCGGAGGGGTGGCGGGCGTTTTCCCCAAAACTTTAGAGAGGAGCGCCCGGTTCCACAACCGCCAGCATTACCTCCACCTCCACAGTTTCAGCAATACGGCGGAAGGCAGGAGCGGGTGTGCTTCGAATGCAACCAACCGGGCCACATTCGATGCTACTGCCCGCAACTATTTGGAGATGCGCCTTTCGCTCTCCCTCCAGTAGCCCCGCGGGGGAGAGGGTATGTGCGTGGTCGAGGACGCGGACCACGAGGAAGAAACCCCGGACCCGCTCGAGATCAGATGTATGCCCTGGACATGACTCAAGAGCGGAACCTTCAAGAGATGATTGCAGGTACGATTTGAATTAGTCATTTTGCTTCCATTAATATCCTCTAGTTTCTTGAGATATACTGGACGTCTAGCTTGAGTATTATTAATGACACTTAGGCACCGTAATGGTCGGTGGGAAACCGGCTTATACGTTATTTGACACCGGTGCCTCACATTCATTCGTGTCTGAAGACTTCATCAAAGATACACACGGAGTGCAATATTTCACTGGTATTGCTCGAAGAGTTCGCCTCCCAGACGGATCTGAGATGACGGCAACCGCGAAGTGTGAGTTAGAGATAACCATTGGGGGAAAAACCTTTGATACCCCTGCCACAATTTTGAGAATACCAGAGTTCGACCTCATTCTGGGTATGGCATGGCTGGATTGGCACCATGCAAGAATCGACTGTGCGGAGAAGCGTATCTATTTGAGACATGGGGATACTGATGTAGTCTTCCAAGGTATAAATTTCGCACCACGAATATTGTTATCCTCAATCCAGACCTTGAAAGCTCATATGAGAGGGGATGAAGTCTACATTGTACGATTCGAATTAAAAGAGATGAAGGTAGATGTGAAGGATGTGCGGGTAGCGCGGGATTTCCCTGAGGTATTTCCCGAGAAATTGCCAGGGTTACCCCCGCATAGAGAAGTGGATTTTCAGATTAAGCTTGTACCAGGAGCTAAGCCTGTCTCCAGGACCACCTATCGGATGGCCCCAAAAGAACTTGCGGAGTTTAGAGTGCAATTGCAGGAGTTGGTAGAATCAGGGTTTGTTCGCCCCATCTCGTCGCGTTGGGGAGCCCCTGTTCTATTCGTCAAGAAGAAAGATGGAACCCTGCGATTATGTATAGACTATCGGGAACTCAACCGACTGACAGTACGGAACACCTACACCGTTACCTCAGATCGATGAGTTGTTCGACCAAATGGTGGGAGCGCATTGGTTTTCCAAGCTATACTTGCACTTAGGGTACTACCAATTGAGAATACAGGAGGATGATATACAGAAAACGGCTTTCAGCTCAAGGTACGGCTTATATGAGTTCACAGTGATGCCGTTTGGACTCACCAATGCCCCATCGGCTTTCATGAGCTTGATGAATAAAGTGTTTGAGGCCTATCTAGATGTCTTCGTCATTGTGTTCATTGACGACATCCTAGTCTACTCGAAGACAGAGGAAGAACATGCCGGACATTTGGCCTTAGTTCTGGAGACGCCAAGTTTAGCAAGTGTGAATTCTGGCTTAAGGAAGTTGCTTTCTTGGGCCATGTAATCAGTGGGGCAGGACTAGCTATGCATCCGGCCAAGGTGCGCGCCGTGAAGGAGTGGTCGCCCTTGAAGTCGGCGGCCGATGTGAGGAGTTTTCTTGGACTTTCCGGATACTACCGCAAGTTCGTAAAAGGATTCTCCAAGATTGCCCTCCCGCTTACTTCCTTGTCAAAGAAAGGAGTGCCATTTGAGTGGACACCCCAGTGTGAAGCGGCATTCCAGGAATTGAAGGATAGACTTACATCCGCCCCCATCCTTGTCCTTCCGTCTGGGAATGAAGGATTTCAAGTTTATACGGACGCGTCTTATCAGGGGTTGGGAGCGGTGTTGATGCAGCACGGGCACGTAATTGCTTATACTTCAAGACAATTGAAGAAGCATGAAATCAATTACCCGGTGCATGATTTGGAGCTAGGAGCGGTGGTGTTCGCCTTGAAGGTATGGATGCATTATCTACACGGCGTCCACTGCGAAATCTTCTCGGATCATAAAAATTTGAAGTACGTCCATACCCAGAAGGAATTGAACTTAAGACAACGGCGGTGGTTAGAGTTTCTATGCGACTACGAGTTAACCTTGAATTACCACCCCGGAAAAGCAAACTCGGTAGCCGATGCGTTGAGTAGGAAAGTATCCGGCTCGAACCCAGAATCTCGATTGATGAGCATGGAGTTGGCACGGATGATCGAGGAGATGGACATCACCTTAATATTTAAGACTTCTTCGGAATATACGGAGTACCTGTCCAGCATGAGCATAGTTTGTGATATCCGGGACCGGATCCGAGTGGAGCAAGGATTGGATGCGGCTTTGGCCCCGGCAATAAATTTAATCGAAGACGAGACTACCGACGAGTACACACTAAAGGACGGCCTCGTTTACTTTCGCGGCCTACTCTACATTCCCAAAGGTGGCAGAATCCGGGAGAATATTATGAGAGAAGCACATTGCTCTCAATATTCCGTGCACCCAGGAATTTCAAAGATGTACGCCGGCTTACAGAAGACGATTTGTTGGCCAGGGATGAAGAAAAATGTCCGGTACTTTGTCACGCATTGTGAAGCCTGCCAAAGAGTGAAGGCGGAATGTAGGAGCCCCGGTGGCCTGTTGCAGTCGATGCCAATCCCCGAATGGAAGTTCGAGGATATATCCATGGACTTCGTACATGGGCTACCTCGCTCCCGCTTAGGGAATGATTCAGTGTGGGTGATCGTTGATCGCCTGACGAAGGTTGCCCGGTTCATTCCTATGAATAAGGAAGCTCATGTGGATGTCTTGGTACGCCTGTTTGTGGAACAATTTATACGGTATCACGGCGTACCTAAGACGATAGTTTCGGATCGTGATGGTCGTTTCACCTCCAAGGAGTGGAAGGCGGTACAGCCGTATTTGGGCTCACGTATTACCTTCAGTACCGCATTTCATCCTCAGACGGACGGACAATCTGAGCGGACCATCCGAACATTGGAAGATCTGTTGAGGTTGTGTGTGATAGATAGGGGAGAGCCGTGGGAAAGACTCTTGCCCTTGGTGGAATTCTCCTATAATAATAGCCATCAAGCTAGTATTGGCATGGCGCCCCATGAAGCCCTAAATGGAAGGAGGTGTAGGACCCCCTTGTCTTGGGTGCAAGATGAAGACCCGAAGACTTTGGGAATTGAGTACATAGATGATACTGATGCGGTGGTTAGGCTAATAAGGGATCGCATGTTGGAGGCTCAAATTCGGCAGGCGAAGTATTACAACGCAAGGCACCGTATGGTGGATTTTCAAGTGGGTGATAACGTGTTTCTAAAAATCCGGCCGATGCATGGAGTGTCACGAGTGCGAGGAGTGAAGAAGCTCAGTCCACGGTATGTTGGGCCCTATGTCATATTGGAAAGGGTTGGCCCTTTGGCCTACCGGCTAGAGCTACCGCCCGAGCTAGAGAATCTCCACGATGTGTTCCATGTATCGTCGCTTCAGAAGGCGCTGTTGCGGCCCGAACAATACATCCCCACAACTGATGGTACTGTGGCGTCTGACAGATCTGTGCGACTGGAGCCGGTGCGGATCGTTGATAATGAGATAAGAACCTTGCGCCGCAAAAGTGTCCCCTTGGTAAAAGTGCTATGGTCTAATCATGGGAAGGAGGAATTCACATGGGAGCCAATGGAATTGATGCAAAGACGCTACCCGGAGTTGTTTGCTTCAGGTAATTTTATTTAAAAGCATATTTTGTTTTTTGTATGCTTTCCTCCCCACGACCTCAGCCTGATTTCGGGGACGAAATCTTTTTATTTTGTTTATAGGATTTGTAACATCCCAATTCGCGCTAGGCCCCTCACACGTGTTCTGAGTCAAGAGACTCAACTCGGGCTCGGGGTGCACTGACGCGAGGTGTCAGGTGCATTGAATAAGTGTAGGGTTGGGTTCAAGGATACCCCAACCAGTAGCCGAGAAGAGGGAACTCGGCTAAGTAAAAATCGTCTAGAATGGAGGATGATGCTCGTCGATCGTCGAGAATGGAGGTTGATTCTCGCCGATTCGACGGGTATCGGTGGTCGATACCCGCCGGACTCAAAACTGCAGTAGGCTAAGGGAAAATCGTCGAGAATGCCTAACGATTCTCACTGATCGCCGAGAATACTCGGTGATACCCACCGATCGTCGAGTATCACTGACTGATACTCAACGCACACAGCGACAGGGTGTCCGATAAAACGGCTAAGGGAAAATCATCGAGTATCATTGTTGATACTCGACGAATTCGTCGAGAATGACCCGCCAATACTCGCCGATCGACGGGAATCACTGGCTGATTCCCGCCGAATTTGACTTGTGCGTTTTCTGCGCCTAGGCCGATTCACCGGCTTGTACAGGCGAACCGAACTGGACCTCGGGATTTGTGCTGAATGATCTTTTGACCGGTCACTTCAAATGAAACCTAATTTGGGCGGTCCAATTAGAGAGTGACACGTGGCGGAAGGGACTTAGCCTAATATGTAATATAAAAAGGGAATAAACCAAACCCTAACCATCGCATCTGATCCTTCTTGTCGAGTCATCACCGTGCAAACCGTCGGGAGCGAAAGGTAGAGGAGAACATCGCAGATCGCCGGAGGAGAGCTTGCTGGTGCGAGCTTTGGAGGCGGACTTCTCTCTCTCCTTCCTTTGCCGTGAAGAACAACCGCACCAAGGATGCCGCAACGAAGAGTAACGCGATCCATGGCCGGCAACGGAGGAAACGCCGCAAATGAAGTGAGTTTCCTCCCCTCTCCCTTAGTGCTAGATCTATAGTTATTCTTAGGCGAGACATCGACTCAAACGAGTCTTGATGTGTGAGATGAAGCTTTCTAGGAAGGCCATGCTAGAGCTTGTGCTCTAAAGCTTAGTCGTCTTCAACCTCCCCTCGCTTCAAAGTGATGATAGGGGTGGTCTCATGAAGAGGAAATGGCCTCAAGAGGGAGAATAAGGGTGGAGGAACTTCTGGTTGCGATTTGGGGAAAATCGCTTGAGGAGGAAGATGAACGGATGCCGTTCACTTCGCTTCAAGATGCGTGCAGAATCTGTATTCTGCACGCAGCGAACTTATTGGCTATTTTTAAGCAAGAAGGGGGCGGATCTGGGCTTTCGACTAAACACGAAAGTTGTAGCCCTTGAAATTACCTTTCCAACGAGTGGTTGCATGTTTCCATGCGATACCTGTAGCCACAGGAAAGTCCGTTTGAATCCGCTGCGGTTGGGAGTTAATGCCCATGAAATCTGTATCCTGTACGCAGCAGACTTTGAGTTGGATTTCTGGTATTATGTGACCAGAACTGGGCTTTCGACTAAACAAGAAAGTCGTAGCCCTTGAAATTACCTTTCCAACGAGTGGTTGCATGTTTCCAGGCGATACCTGTAGCCACGGGAATCCTCAGTCAAAGTTGCTGACTAGATTACATATAATTCTAGGTGATTACAATATGAACTTGGATTCGATGGAATAGATGTTGCAATCCATCTCGAGGTTGGGTGAATTCTTTTGTGTTAATCACCGAGGTAATGTGAGGGTTGATGTTTGAGGACTTGAATTCCTATGCCGAGATGTGAATTGAGCCTAAGTGAAAGAAAGGTTTTGTTATATTTGGTAGATCACCATTATGCGCATTATCTATAATATGTTGAATTCATGTGGAAGGATTTGTAAATGCTTAAACTATGGCCCTGATGTATAATGAATTTATGGAAGGGAATGGTTAGTCCAATGCTTAGAGTGTCGTCCCCCTACGGGTAGCATTGTGGAAGTTAACAAGTGCGGTGTAGACCGTCACTAATGGGAATGAGTTTGAGTTGGATAAAGCTGGACGGTTGGGCTTGGTCCTCGGTGTTCACGTCCCGGGGCTCCTTCCGTGCCATGTGAACGGTTGGGCTTGGTCCTCGATGTTCATGTCCCGAGGCTCCATCCGTATTTGTTGGATGGTTGGGCTTGGTCCTCGTGCTTCTCCGAGGCTCCTTCCATGCCATGAATTATGGAATTGCATGCGGTGTGAGTCGACACGCGGTGTCGTAATCCTGGGTTAAGGATAGTGTGGCAGGTCTACGGGCTCGTCAATCGTCATACCGATGGGAGTTGATAGTTAGACCTTGGGCGGTTGGGCTTGGTCCTCAGTGTTCACGTCCCGAGGCTCCTTCCGTGCCAAGTGAACGGTTGGGCTTGGTCCTCGTGCTCATTTCCGAGGCTCCTTTCGTGTCATACCATAGGCTAGTCGGGGCTAGGATCTTAGTGCATATTTACCCGAGAGAACCCGCTGAGCTGTAGTACGTAGGTGAGCTCCGTTGTTGTGTTCTTAGCGTTGAGGCGTACGGAGGCCTAGGCCAGGTAGTGTGGAGACCAGCCTAGTAGTGGAGATGCCCGCTCTACTGTCACCGTTTGGCCATGACGGTTGATGCCTGAGAGGTTAGCTACCTGCTCGAATAGTGGGAACTATAAGTCTGTGTCGACATAGTGATTGCATGTGCTTGAGCATGGATGTGTCATTGCATTGCATACATAGCATTGCACTTCATTACATACACAAGACCCTCATCGTATAAGTTTGTATGGGCACTCCTATACGATGAGTTACTTTTTGCTAAACGACCCTCAACTTATATGCTTGTATGGGCATCCATATAAGTTGAGTTACTTACTGTTCTAGTTATATACTCTCTTGCTGATGTAGTCTGTAGATTTGAAAAAAAGAGCTTGTTTATTATACACTACTGATATTGCTGCTTATAATATGTATACTCACTTCACCTGTTGTACTACTGTTATTTACATATTGTACCTGTTCCTTTCTCCGCCCGGTGCCGAGGAGTCGCCGGGGGAGCGGATGTGAAACCACTTAGTCTTTTTGACTAACGGTTGCTACGTCTTCCTTTTTAGGAGGAAACCCCGCAGGTGGAGCAGCAGGCTATGCAGATGGACAGCCAGTCCAGGGTGACAGGGCCTGAAGGGACGGTACCGTCGCTACCGTCGGTTATAGATGTGAGTGAGAGAGAGATTTTGTTGTAGCCCTTCGGGGCCATTTTGTTTACGTACTCTGATTTTGTAGAAGCTTGCTTCAGCTTCTCTTTTGATGCACTTATGGACTTATGCTTGGTGTGGATTTGACTTTCATATTATTATGGTTGGGTTGGCAGTTATATGTTGATATTGGTTGTAGCCGGCAGAATAGGCATCTTGTGGTACAGGCTAGCCCGAGTGCTGGTGCTACCGCAAGGCCGCTGTTCTGGGCATAAGACCCCTCTCGTGCCGTGTCTTGTGTTCCGGGAGGGGGGTCTTACAGATACCACTTGTAAGACCCCCCCCCCCTTTTTATTTTAAAACACAAGGGTCTTAGGCCCAGGATCGCCGCTTTGCGGTCACACCTTCACGTCCTGAAGGGTCATCACCACAAGGCGCCGATTCTGTCAGCCAATTCAATCACAGAAAGGTAGCACAATAAATGAAGTAAAAGTAAGTCCACTGGTAAATCACATATATAGAAATAAAACTCCACGAAGGGAGTGTCCACAAAATAATATATCAGAGTACTAAAATACGGGCTTATGCCCGGTACATCATGTCCTCACTACAAGTCACTCATGCGGAAGAAAAAACAGAAACTACTCAAGATCGAGACTCACGGTCCAGGCTGTATGAACTCCGGAGCTAGACTGCCCCATCTCCAAGCGCACCGGTCTCTGGGGCTGCTCCCCCGTGCTGGGCTCCACGATTCGCTAAAATTATGCGGTTCGAAAATCGTCATTCATAAAGACTAAGACCTATCATCCCCTGCCCTTTCCCCCATGGCTCCTAGGTACTGAGCGGAGAGGAAGGAAGGGAAGGATATGAAGGTGGAGATTAAAACAAAGGAACAGGTGGTAGCGGAACTAATCTAGCAATTTTACATTAAATATGACAGAAACAAAAAGTAGGAAAAGTAACCTTAACTTATGTGCGGAAGCGCATAAGCCAAGGGATCTTATGCAAGTCTCCCATCGTATAAAGTGTCCCATACCACTTATACGTTGGGGTGTCGGTTATCAAACAGCAGCATATAATTATAGAATTTAACCTTAATTTATAAACTTGTCCACACAAGCTTATAGACCAAGCGGTCGTTTTGCAAGTCCTAATGTATAAGCATCCCATACCACTTATACTTTAGGTGTCGGGGTAAAATGAATCGATTATTCTATGACATGCAAGTGGGTATGATGGAACATGCAAGTGCCACTCACACACCTGACTCTGTGCACACAGACCTTTAGTTCCCCTTTTCGGAGCCGTTACCTCCCGGGATAACTCCGTAGTGGCAGACGGAAGCGGTGGGTTGGGCCTCGCCCACCTCTAAACCAGTAAAGCACTACTGTTCAGACCTATCGTATGCCTCAATGCTTGGTGCATGAAGCGAGCTCCTGCGTACTCTTGCCGGCTGGCGCACTGGACTTCTGTTGGCGAAGTGCTAACCACACTTGCCGAGTCAGCGTATTGGCGTCGGTGCATCTACCCTCCAATACCGAAGACCCACCACCTTAATTTTATTTCCTTTTATGCACATGCAAATTTAATCGTAATCAACAAAAACCGAGCCGAAGCTCCCCGGACCAAAATGTTCGTCTCTTAACAAAACGAGCCGAAGCTCCCAAGACCATTCCGTCCGTCTATTAACCAACCGAGCCGAAGCTCCCCGGACCATTCTATCCGTCTCTTAACCAACCGAGCTGAAGCTCCCAACAATCTTCCTGTGTTAACAGTGTTTGTGAAATGTGAGATCCTAATTACTAGGTTACTCTTTTCAATTTATTATTATAGTTTACGTTAACCCAGGATTTCCCCCGGTATTCCCCGTGAAGGGCTCTCAAAGGGCACTAGGAACTATGAGGGTAGTTGAAGCCCATCGTTCCCTTTCGCAAGGCACTTATTTTTATTGGTTGAATTCCCTTACCCATTCCCTTCTCATGTTACGATGGACTAACCTAGTGTGATT
Organism: Platanthera zijinensis; assembly: GCA_039513925.1. NCBI lineage: Eukaryota > Viridiplantae > Streptophyta > Magnoliopsida > Asparagales > Orchidaceae > Platanthera > Platanthera zijinensis. The sequence continues at coordinate 190,194,162 of CM077084.1, forward strand.
TTTAACCTTCCTCTCTTCAGGAAATACGATCTTTCGTCGAACCCGAGCACCTCTTAACTCTAGCCATCACCACTTCTCACTACTCTTCCTATCATTCCATTACAAAATCATCCACACCTATCCACCCATACTAAATGACTAACTCCAATAACTATCACAGATCATGTCTTATTGCAATTTAACATTTTGTTATATGCAGACAAGCCTAGACTATATGTCGAACCGGTTAGGAAATGATCCAATACTCATCCAAATGCCCTAACTTATTTACTGGAGATATATCCTGATATGATTAGCCTATAATCAGAAAATTACAATTTTCCTAATTTATCTGACATTTAATTAATTTCTCCGAAAATTCCGCGGGCTACCGGTTTTAACATTAACTACCCTAAGTACTCATGCAAGATGTCCAAAAAAATTATTATAAGTACTTTGCTATCTCAATATGGTAAATCCAAGGTATCACAATTTTTTTCTAGCATTAAAAGGGCTCTAAAATTATTTTAGCAATATTTTCTATCTTCCTTTATTTATGAATCAAGTACAGAAAATATCCATCCAAATATTATAAATTATTATATATGCAGGTACACTCTTAAAAATAGCATTGGCCAAGTTTCATAATTTTCCAGCAACAATAACATCCATAATTAATTTTCAAAGCATAAAACTCATTTTTTACATTTGTGAAGCAAGTACAGGATTTACACAACTAAAAATTATACAAAAATTCACGGGGGATCCATTCTGTCCTAAAACATTTACTTCCAAGATTTCATGGGGTTTCAATAAATAGAAAGATTCAAATAAAAAAAACATCATTTAGGGCTATAACAATCATTACAAATAAAGTGCTGGAAATAGACATCATAAAATTCCAGTAAAATTACTATAGATTCTACCCGCCCCAAAACTTGCTCTATCCGAGTTTCACAGCTTTTAGATAATGTTTAGTGTCATATTATACTTAATTAGTATTTTACCCTAAAGCTAAGGTTAGGGTTTTGAGGTATCTACCTGTCTCCAAATCTTCCAAGATTCCATCCAGGTGATTCTTATCATGATAATGTCAACTCTACAGAGTTTCAAGGCAATACGAGAGCAATTGCCCCCATGTCCTTCACAACCCTCAAAACCCTCCATTTAGGGTTTGAGTTTGGATCCTAGGGTAAACCAACCCTAAATCACACCATTTTCTCCAAGTGGGTTATAATAACCCCTCTAAGTCAGTGGTCAAAATATCAGCCTCTGCTGAGGTGATTTGGCCATTCCAACCTCTAGTGCACTTTTTCTCAAAAACACCTCATAAATGTCTAGTTAAGAATAGGTGACTTCCTATCCAAAACTCATCCAAATGAGTTGAAATTTTGTACAGAGCAAGGTTTTATAGCCAGGGACCACTAATTAAAATTTGGGAGGGTTTGGAGGTCATTTGACCACTTAAATAAATTCCTCTAAATTAATTAAATTAAAACAAAAACTTTAGGCAAAGGTCTCCAAAAATTTTCATTTTTAGACTACCTCTAGGTATGGCTAAGTGTAACCCCCTGCCCATATTTCAGGTCATTTGGACAAGGGATGAAGCGTGGGCATTCATTTTAGTTCCTGCCCAACTCTAGGTACAGCCTCTACTAAAACGGGTGCTGCGAACAAACCGCTTACCCAAACGAGCCAAAATCAATTTTAAATTAATCTAGACTCGAAGGGCTAAAACTTTTGTGATTGGCTATTTTTCCTAAAACGGCCTCTATGTTCCTCGTTTAGCAACATCAAAATATGCCCATTTTATAAATATTTTCCTTATATATTATATTTAAAACTTTATAATATAAACATGTTTTACTGTTCATCTTCTACAGAACCTGAAGTCAGAACTCAGGAAACTATATTTCCTGTAGCCTTTCCGCGATCTGTTGCCGGCCTTCTGGTCACTTCCCTGGCATGCCACCACCACCACCACCTCCGTCGAGGCGATGGTTATCGGTCGGCGGTGGTTTGGCCGCTGGAGGTGGCGGTTTCTGGCGTACCCGAAAAATATATTTTTCATGGTTTTCCATGAAAACGCGAGATAGGTCCGGCTCCTTTTAGAACGAACTTCATTTCTAAGATCCTAAGATCTATCCACAGAAGAAGAAGTAGAGGAGGACCTTGTTCGCGGTTTGGAGGCGAGATGAACGTCGGATTGTCATGACGCGGTGGTGGCGTTCCCGAACTTCTCCTACAGCAAGAACAATAATCTGAATCCGTTTGGTCAAGAGTGTAACCTTCTCATCTTGTTCTAAGGGGGCTTTTATAGATCTCCAGTGGGGAGGGGAAAGGGTGAAGCATTCATGGCCATGAATGCTCACTCTCTTAATAATATTTCGGTTACGGTGGAGGGAGGGGAAAAGGTGGAAGATGAAATGGCTAATCCAGGTGGCGATTTCCTATTGGGTCAACTCTTCCTCATTTTATTAAGTAATTAGATAAGGAAACGGCCCATAAATACTCCTGGTGTAACTTCCCATAATCAGAACTAATTATAACTTGGGTTACAGAAATTTCCAGCCTGGCTGACATTTCGGCCTTTGTCACGGGCGTGACACATAAGTCACGGGCGTGGCAGGTGTGTTGCAAATTCAGAGTTCGACGATCGTCTTCCTGAGATCGACGATCGTCGAAGGGGTCACACCCTAGGTCACGGGCGTGACTTGTCGGTCACCGGCGTGACAGCCCGTGATGCAAACTCTGCGCTCGTCGATCGTCTTCGTGAGATCGATGATCGTCGAAGGGGGGTCACTCCCTAGGTCACGGGCGTGACACGTAGGTCACGGGCATGACAGGGCTGGGTGGAAAATTCTGAGTTCGCCGATCGTCGACCTGAGATCGACGATCGTCAAAGGTGGGTCACGCCCTAGGTCACGGGCGTGACACGCCGGTCACGGGCATGACAGGGTCATGATGCAAATTCTGCGCTCGATAGTCGTCTTCCTGAGATCGATGATCGTCGAAGGGGGTCACGCCCTATGTCACGGGCGTGATATGTTTGTCACGGGCGTGACAGGCCCGGGTAGCGAATTCTGCACTCGCCGATCGTCTTGCTGAGATCGATGATCGTCAAAGGGGTCACGCCCTAGGTCACGGGCGTGACCAACCCGTGACTCGAAGTCTTGGTCGATGGATTTCAATTTTTGGCCTTTCTAGGGTTCTGTCACGACAGACCGACTCATATGGGTCTAGCCGAAAATGGAATGTTACACTAACTCCCTTTTTTATTGTGAAGCAAGTCCTTGGAGGATAGTGTGGTTATTGTCAGCTGCGAGCTCTAAATGGCCATCAAGCCGAACGGATAAGGGGAAGCCGACCCGCATTAGTCTAGACATTGAATTGGCGATTTGAGCAACGGGCAAGGGTTGAACAGTCTCCATGTTATGGTTGTATAACTTGAGTGCCTGGATTATTGGGTTCGTTAGGATCACATAATGAGAGTCTTGGGCTATACGTCATCAAGACTAAAGTCTCCAGCCGTGGGCCGTGGAGCATGAATGCTTAATGTTTACTGTTGGGTATGGAACCTCTGAACGATGGTGGGACCCTGGTTTTCCGGAACACAGATAATGTGCCCTGAGTGCACGGAGCATCGGGTCGTGTAGCCGACGTTTGTGTGAACTGTGCGTGAGTGCACGTTTTGTGATATATCTGCTTGTGAAAATACCATGCATGAGGGGAAGGAATACCACTGCCCCGGGAAAGGGGTAGGGTCGTTATAAATTGGTCAGCTGAATGCAGACCGTTACCTTGTTTGCCACCCTCATGGTGGATTGTCTCTGTGTAGGTGGTGGGGAGCCGAGCGGGAAATAGCGGGCGGAAGCCCTTTACTGCTAAGCTGGCCCTCGAAGGCTGAGTGGAAAAGTTTTACTATTTTCATGTGTGGCCGGCCTGCGTGCCGATGTATGTAATCCACACCTGTGAAGTATAACTGTAAGGCTTTAAGGCCAAACACTTTTGTGCATTTCTATATACATTCCTGTGGTATATATATAAATGTGGTTGTTTATATATAGTGAACATTCCTGATTATTGAGTTCAGTAGTAACCCCTAAAACTTCCGCTAGAATGCTCTGAGTTAGGATGCATGTAGTGGTTTTTTATATTAATAAGTAATGTCGTCGACTATCTGCGGAATATGTCGTGGGCCCCGGCCGGACCCTCTGTTAGATTTATTGTGACGGACGGAGGTGTTACAATTTGGTATCAGCTTGTCTTAGTCTTCCTCCTTTGAATTCGTGGCTGAATTCTTTTGCAGGGTGGTGAGCACGTATATGTGTGACCGTTATAACATAAATGAACTCAAGAATGTCCACTTAGGAATGCAAGTACACCTATTTAAAGAACCTGCGTGTTCCTATTCATCATTGTTGCTTTTGCAAAGTCACTAAATTGTGTATTTTACACATATAGGTGACTTGCAGTGGTGCGGGACAGTCTGAGACCCAATGTTCTGTTAAAAGTGCGGCACCAGCTGAGGTGTCCACACCCCATCCTTCTGCGGAGACACTGCATTTAGTTGCTTAGGCGTTGTTGCAATGATCCACGCACAACCTAATGGGTAGGCACAGCCAGCAATAGTACCAGAACAGGTTGGTGTGAGGCCAGAACATGTGGAGGCTGTGGTAAATGTACGAGTAGCGGAACGATAACTGAAGCAGTTCATGAGTTTCAGTCCTCCTACGTTCACGGGAGAAGGATCCCCAATGCAGGCAGAGGACTTGCTTGCCTGAGTAAAACAAAATACGGCATTACGAACTGAGGAGGAACAGAAAGTCACCTTGGCCACTTTCCTATTGGAAGGTGAGGCTCGGCTTTGGTGGGACAAAATGGAGCTGCACCACTTAGCAGGCAGACAACTAACGGAGGTCTCGATAGGGAGTTTTCGAGACTGTACTTTGCAAAACATCTACCGTCGGCACAGCTCATAGCCATGGAAAATGAGTTCCAATGTCTAACTCAGGGAGAAAGTAGCGTTGATACCTACTTACATGAGTTTACAAGATTGGGACATTATGCGGGGTCTATTTTGGCTGAAGAAGAGCATAAGACCAATAGGTTCTACGAAGTACTGTAGGATGAGCTGAGATTTCTGCTCTCAAGTTTGGTAAACCAAGGGTTTCAAGTGTTTGTAGATACGGCTCGTGCATTGGAAAAATATATGAAGAGGGTACATGGCAAGAGGGACTTAGCGGTGACAAAGTATGAGTTCAAAGCGCCTCGTCCTAAAAAGTCGGGCTACCGCAGGAGATGGGGTAAGAGGTCCAAGTTTTCTGGATAGGCTCCTTCTACAGTTCCATCTGAAATAACTTCTAGGCAAGACCCTCGTGCATGTTATACATGTGGAAAGGTTGGTCATCTAGCATGTGACTGTCGAGTTGGTCCACCAAAGGTTGAGAAGAAGGCAGGAGCTACTTATGCTGAAAAGGGAAAGGCAGGTGGAATCCATTGCATCCTAGTATGCTCCAGCCCAACCAAGGGTGAACAACCTTGGACAATAAGAGGACATCAAACAGGCTGAGGTGGTCACAGGTATGAGTTAAGCTATAGTTTTTTCTGCTTTCCAAACTTAGTACCTTGTGTGTTACTTGTGCATGAATTGTTTATGTTAGGCTTTGTCCATATTCAAGACTGTCCAGCGAGTGCACTGTTCAATACAGGTGCTTCGCATTCATTTCTATCTGAGGACTTTGTGTCATAGAGTGAAGTGCCTACTCGTATGACGACAGATAATATGAAGGTATTATTACCTAACGGCTGCATAATGGGTGCGGATAGGTCTTTCTTTGTGGAGGTATGGATAGGAAGTCGAGATTTTGGGTTGGAAGCATCCTTACTGCCGATATCTGAGTTTGATGTCATCTTTGGTATGGATTGGCTTTCGAAGCAGCGTGCCTGTATTAATTGCAACTCAAAGGAAGTCACATTAGGGCAGAATACCAAGCTAGAGACTAAATTCACTGGTATGCGAGGATCGAGCAAGATATTTATGTCTGCTCTACAAGTAGTCAAGGCTGTTCGAAAGGGATCAGAGTTATTCTTCACGATTTTAGAGGTTGTTGAGCCAAAGGCCAGTTTGAGTGACGTTCTGATTGTATCAGAGTACATAGATGTGTTTACGAACGATCTTCCAGGGTTACCTCCCCAATGAGAAATTGACTTCGCTATCGAGTTGGTGCTAGGTACAAAACCTGTGGCCCGCTCGCCGTACCGAGTAGTGCCAAAGGAAATGGAGGAACTTAAGGTTCAATTGCAAGAGATGCTAGAGCAAGGATATATATATGCCCAAGTATGTCACCTTGGAGCGCACCGGTTCTTTCTGTGAAAAATAAGGACAGAAGCTTGCGGCTGTGCATCGACTATCGAGAACTGAACAAGTTAACATAAAAGAATAAGTATCTGATTCCACAGATAGATGACTTGTTCGGCCAACTGGTGGGATCAATGGTGTACTCGAAGCTGGATTTGAAGTCTGGCTACTACCAGTTGAGGATTCGGGAATGTCACATTCCTAAGACAGCGTTTGGAACACGCTACGGTCATTACGAGTTCACTGTTATGTCGTTTGGGCTATATAATGCGCAATCGGTGTTCATGGATCTAATGCACCGAGCGTTCCGAGAGTACTTAGACTTATTTGTGATCATCTTTTTTGATGACATATTAGTGTACTCTCAGTCTGAAGAAGATCATGCGAACCATTTAAGGATTGTGTTGCATACCCTGAGGAGGAACAAGCTCAATGCCAAGTTATAGAAGTGCAAGTTCTGGTTGTCGTCACTGGTCTTTCTTGGCCATGTGGTTAGTGTAGAGGGCATTGCGAAGGATCCTACGTAGATAGTTTCAATATGGGAGTGGCCATTGTTGTCTTCTGTAGCCGAATTCAAGAGTTTTCTTGGACTGGCGGGCTACTGCAGGTGCTTCGTAGAGAGCTTTTTGCGGATAGCCTTGCCTTTTACCACACTAATGAGGAAAGAGCATAAGTTCATCTGGACGCCAGAGTCCGCGCGAGCTTTTGAAGAGCTGAAGAGTCGTATGACCATGGCGCCCATTCTGAGTTCGCCATGTGGTACAGACAGCTTTGAAGTCTATAGCGATGCATTAGGGAGCGGCTTAGGCTGCGTACTACTTCAGTTTGGTAAAGTGATAGCATATGGCTCATGCTAGTTGAAAGTGCATGAGCAAAACAATCTCATCCATGACTTGGAGTTGGCGGCGGTGATTTTTGCACTTAAATTGTGGCGTCACTATTTATATGGCGTGAAAGTGGATATATTTACGGAACATAATAGCCTAAAATATCTATTGGATCAGAAGGATCTCAATATGTGACAACGGAGGTGGATGGAGTTCCTAGGGGACTATACCTTCGCGATTCATTACACTCCCGGGAAGGGAAATGTCGTCGCAGATGCCTTGAGTCGTAAGACTCAGGCAAGGGAAAATTTGTTGCAGTTGCATGATGAGCGCCTAATCCAGGAGCTGGAAGCTTTAGAGAATTCTTGTGTTGACAAGAATTCCATTACAAATGCATGCCTAAACTGGATGGAGGTACAATATGACCTTGGAGACAGGGTTCGGCGAGCAACCAAATAGGATGAGAGTCTAAAATGCTATGCAGCGGATGGGTCAGATTCCCAGTTTTCCTTGGATGACGGCCTTTTGCGGAAAGACGGTCGTTTATGCATCCCGAATATGGGTAAGTTAAGAGAAGAATTGAAGTATGAAGCTCACTTTACGAAGTATTCAATTCACCTACGGACCACAAAGATGTACAAGAACATGAAGAAGATGTTCTGGTGGCCGGGCATGAAGAAAGACATAGCTTTCTATATGGCAAAATGTCAAACGTGTGTCTTAGTGAAAGCAGAATGTCAGAAGCCTAGAGGTTTCCTGAAGTCGCTACCTATTCCGGAATGGAAGTTTGATGACATTTTGATGAATTTCATGCACGGTTTGCCAAGATCGCAACGCGGAAACAATTATATTTAGGTGATAGTGGACCGGTTGACTAAAGTGGCTCACTTCATTCTGAATAAGAGGGACAATTCAGTGGAAATCTTGGCTTAAGCATTATGTCGAGCAAATAGTACGATTGCACGGTGTACCCCGTAGAATCGTAAGTGATTGAGATGGGCACTTTACTTCAAATGATTGGAGGCTGATCCATCTGTTGTTAGGGACTAAGCTACAGTTTAGTACGACCTTTCATCCTCAAGCGGATGGCCAAACTAAGAGTACCAACAGAACGATGGAGGACTTGCTACAAATGTGCACCTTAGATTTCAAAAAGAGGTGGTAAGACCATCTGTATATGATCGAATTCTCCTACAATAATAACTATCAAGCTAGTATACAAATGGTGCCTTTTGAAGCTTTATATGGCAGGAAGTGTAGTACACTGTTAGCTTTGGCAGAAATAGGCGAGTAAAATTTGTTTAAGCGTAAGGAAGTCGAAGATGCTAATTCGACTCTATGTTTAACTCGAGAGCGACTTTTTATAGACCAAGATAGATAAGAAAAGTACAACAACGTCAAGCACAGAAACGTAGAGTTTGCGGTTTGCAAGTGGGTATACTTAAAAATCAAACCATTCAAGGGCTTGTCCAGGATTCAGTGCTTGAAAAAGTTAAATCTGAGGTATCTTTGTCTGTTTGAAGTAGTGGAGCGAGTTTGAGAAGCTGTCTTTCGGCCAGCTCTTTCGGCAGAACTGAGCGGCTTACATGATGTGTTCCACATATCAGTGCTTTGAAAAGCCGTGAAAGAGCCATCTCATGTGATTGCGGATGATCGAGTAACAGTCAAATCTGGGATAACGACGATGGTTAAGCCTATTCGGATCGAAGATAATGTGGTTAAGCAGCTGCGGAATAAGACAATCAGGATGGTTAAGGTCTTGTGGGACAAATGTTGTCGTGAGTAGCTAACATGGGAGTGGGAGAAAACCATGCGTGGTGAATTTCCAGAGTTATTTGTATAAAATGTTGTAATATTTTTTTGTGAAGATAATATATGTTGCAACATATTTGTTGTGGTCTTTCTTATAGTTGTATGAAAATTTCGGGACGAAATTTTTTATGGAAGGGAGGATTGTAACATCCCAAAAGGAGTAGGAATTAAATGGACAAACATCGAACGGCTATCTAGAGTTCGACGAACATCGAACGGCTCGAGTTCGACGAACGTCGAACGACTATCTTGGTTTGACGAACGTCGATCGGCTATCTAGAATTCGACAAACGTTGAACGGCTATCTCAAGTTTTACGAACGGGGAACCTTTCGACGAACGTACAATCGAGTTCAACGAACGGCTATCTGGAGTTCGACGAACGTTAAAAGGATGTGCTCGAGTAAAAGCGGTGTCGGCTGGCTGGTCAAAGCGATTTCAACTCAAATCCAGGTCAGTGCTTAGTTTGGATCGATTGATCATGTGGCTGGGGTTAAACCTGAGGCAACTTATGCAGAGAGGTGTGGGATGAGGAGATCATTATTTCTTTCTCACACTCTCTCTTCGTTTCATCCAAGTTCTTGAGAAGAGAACTAACGGCTAGAGCTAAGGGTATGGGCTAACCTTTGTAAAGGTGCTGAAGGAGATTCCCTCATTGAAAGCAGCATCCAAGGCTAGCTCCATGAAGGGGAAAGTGAGGCGCTCATTCCCATCTGAGTAGAAAAGCTTCGCCATGGCTCTGAGGAAAACTACAAGGGTAACGACCTCCTTCTTGGAAAAGTGAAGTCCTAATTTTGCATGTGCATGGAATCCTCCACCAAAAGTTGGAATTATTAAGAGAATTCTGTGGGTTGATACGTGTTATCCCCAATTAAATTTGCATATAGATCCGAAAATGCGTTGTACGGAATAGTCATGTTGTGTGAAGCCCATTCGGACAGGTTGGTATGGATTGGTGATGCTTTATTTTGCGAACCGGAGAAGACTCCGCGTATAAACAAGTATTTTACGGATTCTGTGGGTTGTACCTATAAAGTGGAGTAACAGGAAGTATTGGAGTGGAGTTCCAGGAAAATACCCTAAAAATTCATGTGTTGTATACTATGGAAAGACCAATGTTAATGGTACTGCAAGATGCTGCAGGGTTTGGGTTGAGTTTAGGCGCAGAAAGAGAGCTTATGTTGGCCCCGCCAAGCGATCGTGACGAAAGCTAGCACTAACTCCCTTTTTGATTGTGAAGCCAGTCCTTAGAGAATAGTGTAGCTATTGTGAGTTGCAAGCTCTTAAATTCCATTGAGCTGAACGGATAAGGGGAAGCCGACCCGCGTCAGTCTAGACATTGAATTTGCGATTTGAGCAACGGGAAAGGGCTAAACTGTCTCCGTGTTATGGTTGTCTAACTTGAGTGCCTGGATTATTGGCGTTCGTTAGGATCACATAATGAGAGTCTTGGTTTGTACGCCATCAAGACTAAAGTCTCCGGCCGTGGGCCGTGGAGCATGAATGCTCAACGTTTACCGTTGGGTTTGGAACCACTGAACGGTGGTGGGAACCTAGTTTTCCAGTACACCGATAATGTGCCTGGAGTGCACGGAGCGTCGGGTCGTGTGGCCGACGTTTGTGATATAATTAATTGTGTGTGAGTGCACATTTTGTGATATATCTGCTTGTAAAAATACTATGCATGTAGGGAAAGAATACCACTGCCCCGAGAAAGGGGTAGGGTCATTATAAATTGGTCAGTTAAATGCTGACCATTGCCTTATTTTCCACCCTCGTGGTGGATTTTCTCTGTACAAGGTGGTGGGGAACCAAGAGGGAAATAGCGGGAGGAAGCCCTTGCTACTAAGCTGGCCCTCGAAGGCCGAGTGGAAAAGTTTTAGTATTTTCTTGTGTGGCCGGCCTACGTGTCGATGTATAACCCACACCAGTAAAGTATAACTGTAAGTGTTGGGTATTGTATCCACAATAATCCTAATTTGAAGAAGGGTCCAGTCAAGCTAAGATGAATTGAGGTTGTATTTGATATAACTTTTTAGTTATATACTTGCAGATTTACAATGCCAAGTACACACCAATGTCAGGTTACAGTGAGTTGGTAAACACAAGACTGCACAATGTAATCCCTCATTTTGTATGCCAATGTGTTGACTCACGTGTAATCTCTCTGTTGGGGTGTACTTCTATCTCAAGTACATGAGAAGGATCAAGGAAGGCAAAAGACTAGGAGTCAGAAACATTGAATTTTACCTAAGTAAAATTCGACGGGTATGGTTAAGCATATACGTCGAATTCGTCGAGTATCGTCGTTGATACACGGCGAATTCGTCGAGTATACTTACCAAAACCCGTCGAATTCGTCATATATACTTAGTGCAAAGTATTTGGACAAGTGAAAAATCTATCAAGTAAAATTCGTCGAGTATCGTTGTGCATACTTGTCGAATTCGTCGAATGTATCTAACGATACTCGCCGAATTCGTCAAATATGCTATGTGATACACTCCGAATCCGTTGAGTCTAGTCGACACTACTTCTCTAGATTTTTCCAAGTCTAATTTGTTGAATATCAAAGCATTAAGTGTTTTGAGTTAACTCGATGATATTTGATGAATGTCGTCTGGCAATGAGTGAGCAAAAGCATTAAGTGTAATGGAGTTGAGAGCGTTGAGTCTGTTGACTGATACTCGACGATTTTGTCGAGTATGCTAGGTGATACTCGAAGAATTCGTCGAGTATGACTCCTCCCTATAGCGTTGAGTGACCAACTGACCTGTGATGTTTTGTCCAAGTATTTTTCGTCGTATATCAAGATATATTCGACCAGTATCATTATAAAACTTAACGATACCCGATGAATTTGACTTAGATCATTTTTCCGAAAATTTCTTCCTCCAGTCACGGGTTCGGTCGGACATGTATAGTGATTTTTAAGTTTTTTTGGAAATCTTTTATAGCCGTTTCATTTCAAATCACTCTATAAATACCTAGAGTAATTTCGAAATGATCACGGATCTTAAAAACCTAATCGCTCTTTTGAATTTCAAGAACTTCCTAAAACAGCAATCGGCGGCCACACAGTCAGGTTTTCGCGATTTGCTCCCGATCGGCCGCAACATCGAGCAATATTCTTCTTCTACGACATCATCGACTGGAACGATTCTTCCCTCAAGATTCTTTATACTCTAGTCCAAATTGGTTGAAGATTCAAGATCCAAATTTCAAGATCCAAAGATTTCATGTTTTCCGAGTTCTCCAAGATCCAACTTCCAACCTTCAAAGAACGTCGGATCAAGATTGGAATCGTGTATTGATGTTTTTAATTTTCTTTTGAATATTGTAGAAGATTTTTCTCCGAGTTTTGTAGATCTGTTTGTGGATCGAGAGAGTAGATCTGGTTGTGGATCGAGTGTGTAGATCCAGTTTGCGGATCGAGTTATAGGAGAGTTTGTTCTCCGAGTGGTAGGAGCTTTGTCTCCGAGGTGTAGGAGTTTCGACTCCGAGGTGTAAGATTTTGTGAAATCTGAGTTTGGTGAAGTAGTCGAATCTGCCCTTCATGGGAGATAGGCGAGGCGGAACATTGGACGTACCCAACTCGGGGAACCACTATAAAATCTCTGTGTTTGTGTGCTTTTTATATACGATTATTTTTATTCCGTAAAAAGATGCAAACATCACCTATTCACCCCCCCCCACTCTAGGTGATTTAGGTAGACGCTAAATACTTTCAGTTTGTATTAGAGGTGCGTTTTGGTAGATAAGGCTAACACCTTGATCAAAATCCCTAATCTAGCGTTAAGAGATTCCGCAAAGTCACAATGGATCGAAGCAAAGAAATGTCTTTCATGAAGCTACTAGTGTGCACCAAAGAGAACTTTCCCATGTGGAACGAATGAGTACGGTTCAACATGGAAGCTGCAGATCCGAGAATTTCCAGATCGTGGAAGAAGGACCACAAATCCCAACACAAGCTTCAACTATAAATCCAGTAATTCAGATTCACAAAAAGATGATGGATCTCACTAAGGATGAGATTGCCCTAGTCTCCCTGGACAAGAAGGAAAAGAATAAAATATCTAGTGTAGTGGACGACTCAATGCTCCAGAACTTATTCCACCACAAATCTGCCAAGGAGATGTGGGATTGTATGGTTGTACTTATGGAAGGTACTTAAGAAGTGAGAGATGATCGCAGATCGTTGTTAAATCAGGAGTACGAAGCCTTTAAACAAGGTGCCAATGACTCCATAGCTGACAGTTTTGAGAACTTTTTCAAGATAGTCAACGGCCTCTCGAACTATGGCTGTGAATTCACTCATGGTGAACTGAACGACAAATTCCTCAGATCCTGGACAAAGGAATGGGGAACGAAGGTGGTTGCCATTAGAGAATTTGGGAAGCTGCTAGAGATAGATCCACAGAACCTGTTTGGAAAGCTGCTCTCCTATGAATTCCAAATGAACACCAGAAAGAAGGAGGATCAAGCCAACCGATCTTCAAGCAAAGAGAAGTCTACCGCCCTAAAGGCTGAAGGTTCAAGGAAGTCCAAAGCTGTGTCATCCATAAGGACACGAGCTCCTGACACTCCTGAAGACTCTGAACCCAGCACATCAGGCTCCGAGCTATCGGACGGAGAGTTCTCCTTAATCTCCAAGTAGTTTAAGAAGATGGTTGAGCAAGAATAATTCTTCCTCTTTAGATTACAGAAGATCACATCGTGACGATGATCGTACGAAGAAAAGCTACAATAAGGAGGACAGGTATAAATCGAAACCTAATAAATTTTCTTCCTCTGACGTTGTTTGCTACTGTTGCAATAAATCAGGTCACATGATCGCGGAGTGTCCATATAAGAAGAAGGATAGCTCCAGGAAGGACGAGAAGAGATCCTTCAAAGGGTAGAAGAAAGAAGAAAAGAGCTTCGTCACCAAAAAGTCAAAGACTCTCAGCAATAGTTACTCGAGTGAGTCAAGTTCTGAAAACAAAGAAGCTTACTTAGGGCTTATGGCTCAATCTGACAAAGAAGTAGATTACTCTGAATACCATGGGAAGGTAAACTCACACACCATTCTTTCAGAATCTGAAACTTCCTCCAATTGTCATGAACACTACTCCTCTGATGAGAACGAATCAAAGTTGATGGCTCAGCACGAGCACTTGTTAAAGGCTTTCGACAAATGCTGAAAGATAGTCCGAAAGCAAGTTAAAGAGATTGCCTCCCTCAAGGTAGTGAAAGCAAATTTGAAGGAAGTAATTACACAATTACTTCCTCTTAGAGATAAAGTCCACTCCTTGAAAGAGGAAATCAAGGACTCGGCTGAGACGTTAAAACTGAAGGAAAAATATCTTGATGAGCTGCAAGAAAATCTCGCGGTGGAGAGAAAACTCGTTAAGAGTTACTCCAAGCCGAAGACTGTTTATCCTCTCATAGATGAGTTCTCCGCTCAGAAGAAGGGTGGTGGTCTTGGCCATGTCAGTGGAAAAGGTAAGGCTGCCAAGAAGGCTAGAGCCAAAGAAAAGGGGAAGGCACCCATTGATCAACCTTCATTCAGGAAAGTAATCTTTCCGACGAACAAGTTTGACCTTGAGTCGTCCTATGGTCATCATGCTAGGCCTACTCATGTAGAGCCCAAGAACAGATACCAGGGATGGACCCATCCCCGTGACTTTGGTGCCAGCGTGTTCAAAGCACCATTTGAGGAAATTCAGATGAAGAGTTTTGGTCCATATGTGCATGGCCATTACAATAAGAAGGCACCAAAAGCCACATCTACTGTGCCTAAGGCTAAGGAGATTGGAAGCCCCTGTGTATGCTGTAACTAGGAGGCCTCCACCTCTAAGAATTCTACCCCTTCTAGACCTCACGTTCAAAGGGTAAAGCAGGAGTACAAAAGGAGGTACAACATATTCGACTAATTGTGTTGCGGCAAAATTGGTCATTTTGGCGCAGACTATTGGTATAACCCTGCCAATCTTGTAACTCCTAGAGTTATCTATGCGAGACCAACCACTCATAAGGCTAATGTTCCTAGGGGAGTATGCTGACCAGGAACCAAGGACCCAAATACGTTTGGATTCCTAAGGTAAAATGATTTATTTTTGCAGGAATGTCCAAAGGCCTATAGAACTCGATCATGTATTTGGACAGTGGATGCTCTTGGCACATGACCGGGAAAAGAAGCCTTTTGCGTGATTATACCCCAGTCAAAGACGGACCAAAAGTCATCTTTGGAGGTTCAGACCGGGGAACAACAAAAGATTATGGCATGATTTCCAATAGCGTAGTCTCTTTTACAGACGTTGCTTATGTTGAAGGATTATACCATAATCTTATAAGCATAAGTCAACTATATTACAAAGGCTACATCGTTGAGTTCTGCAAGAACAAGTGTTTGATAAAATTGTCTACAAATTTGGAGACGGTCTTAACAGTCACTCGGAGCAGAAATATTTTCTGTTCAAATTTTCTTTGCTTAGACACTTCTACCCCAGTGCTCTATGGCAAAAAGTAGTGCGTCTCTCGGTGACCAATGACACAAGAGATTAGCACATATTAATTTTAAAATCATAAATATGTAATTTTCTCACAGCTTAGTGTGTGATGCACCCAACATTAAGTGCCTTAAAGAGAGTCCATGTCACTCCTGTCAAATGGGAAAGCAGACACGGGCTACCTTCAAGGTATTGCTGAGAAAGATTCTTCTCGAAGCTTATACTTGCTACACATGGACTTATTTGGTCCTATGCCAATTCAGAGCTTAGGAGGTAAGGTCTATACGTTAGTAGTCGTTGATGACTACTCACATTTTACTTGGGTGTTCTTTCTGAAAGACAAGTCGGACACCTTCGCGTATTTCACCAATTTTGTGCGGCAAATTCAGAACGAGCTGATCTCTGCTCAATGGTCAAAATCAAAAGTGACCACGGAACAGAGTTTGAGTCTAGTGCCATGACAGAATTCTATAAAAGTCAAGGTATCTTTCATGAGTTTTCCTCCCCGCGCACTCCACAGCAAAATGGAGTTTCTGAGAGAAGGAATAGAACCCTGATTGAAGCATGTACAACTATGTTTAATGATGCTTCACTCCCAGAGTACTTCTGGGCTGAAGAAGTCAATATAACTTGTCACGTGCAAAATAGAGCACTCATCAACAAAAGCTATCGTAAGACCCCCTATGAGCTATTGAAGGACAGAAAATCGACTGTGTCCTACTTTAGAATCTTTGGAAGCAAATGCATCGTACTTAATAATGGGAAGTATTACCGCACAAAGTTTAGTGAAAAATATTTTGAAGGTATTTTTGTAGGATATAGTAGCCATATTAAGGCATATAGGATTTTTAATAAGAAAACTCTGGTCGTAGAAGAGTCTATAAATATTGTATTTGATGAGACAAACCTGCTCCATAGTAGCTCGTCTAGTGTTATTGGTGCTGATGCAGGTACTAGGTTCAAGGAGCTAAGCTTGGATGAAGCTATCAAGGAATACGGTCCAAGCTCAATAAAGATCGTCGATCTAGGCTTGGTGGATGAAGAACCTCTAGAGGAAGAAGCGCCTCAACCCATAGAGGCTGCACAAGATATTGCAGATCCTGCTGGAGAGTGGGAAAGAAATCTAGGGTTCCAACACCTAAGAGATCACCCAGCTGATCTAATCGTTGGAGATCCAGGAGACGGTGTGAGAGCCAAAAGAGGTACAACTAACGAAGTTTGTCATCTAAGTTTTCTATCTCAGGTTGAACCGAAGAATTTCGAGGAAGCGAACAAAGATGCCTCTTGGATAATGGCAATGCAAGAGGAGCTCAACCAGTTCGAACGATGCAAATTTTGGGAGTTGGTACCCAGGCCAAAAGGACAAAATGTGATAGGAACCAAGTATATATTCAGAAACAAGCTGGACGAGAATGGAGTATTCATCAAGAATAAAGACCGGCTTGTAGCTCAAGGATACCGACAAGAAGAGGGGATCGAATTCGACCAGACTTTCGCTCTAGTGGCCAGGCTCGAAGAGATCAGGTTGTTTTTTGCGTATGCTGCCCTCAAAAGCTTCATGGTCTACCAAATGGACGTGAAGTCAGCATTCCTGAACGGGAATCTGAAATAGGAAGTATATGTAGCGCAACCCCCAGGTTTTGTAAACTCTAAATTCCCTGATCATGTTTTCTTTTTAAATAAAGCCCCATATGGTTTAAAGCAATCTCCCTGAGCTTGGTACAAGACGATGTCTAACTTTCTTCATGAGAACAAGTTCACAAGGGGAAAGATAGACAAGACATTATTTCTTAGGGAAGTTAAAGGCAAGATTTTGCTAGTGCAAATATATGTCGACGACATCATATTTGGCTCTACAGAGGACAACCTTTGCAAAAAGTTTTCTAAACTATGCAAGGGAAGTTTGAAATGAGTAGTATGGGAGAGCTGAAGTATTTGTTAGGACTTCAGGTGAAGCAATCTGAAGATGGAATTTGCATCTCTCAGACGAAGTTCACCAAGGGGCTTCTTAAGAAATTCGGAATGGAGAGCGCAACATCCATGAGGACTCCAATGGGTTCAACTGTGTCTCTGGACAAGGACGAGAAAGGGAAACTTCTTGATGAAACTAAGTACAAAAGCATAATTGGATCATTTCTTTACATGACTTCCAGTAGACCGGATATAATGTTTTCAAGATGTGTCTGCGCTAGATATCAGGTGAACACTAAGGAATCTCATTACGTCGCTGCAAAGTGGATTTTAAGATACCTTAAGGGTACACCTAATCACAGCTTATGGTACCCACGAAGTAATGATGTCGAGCTAATTGGCATTTTAGATGCTTATTTTGCATGTAGCAAGGACAATAGGAAAAGCACTTCCGGGATGTGCCAATTCCTCGGAAAACAGCTTATTTCTTGGAGCAGTAATAAGCATAATTGTGTGGCAACATCTACTGCCAAGTAAGAGTATATCTCTGCGGGTAGCTATTGCGCACAGCTTCTATTGATAAGGAATCAACTGGAAAATTATAACTTGAAGTTCAGAGAAATTCTGATGTTCTGCGACTCCTTAAAAGCTATTGCAATCGCCAACAATCCAGTCTCCCATAGCCGAACCAAGCACATTGAGGTGTGCTACCACTTCATCCGGGAACATGTGGAGAACAAGAACATAGCCCTCAGCTATGTCACGACAGACAAGCAGGTTGCTGATATCTTTACAAAGCCACTGGACGAGACTAAGTTCTCGTTTTTCAAAATGGAGCTCGGTATGCTGAATATGGACTCGTGAAAAAGGTCTAGCTAGCTAAATTGGTCTCGGGATCCAGTTCTTCAAAGCAAAAATAAAAATAAGTCCAATTCGGTGAATATCGGTCGTTTCGTCGCATTATCATACAAGTTTCACCGAATCAGATTCCTCCAGCAGCAAAATTCGGAGAAGTCTACTTAAGGCAATATTTCAAATTGTCTATATTAGATCTGAAGACTCGACGACCAAATTTGAGGTACACGCAGTCTAGATGCAATTTAAAAATCATATAAATATATATAATCTTCTATAAATTATAACGGGATGGACCCCCTTCACGATATCCTCTGATTCACCGTGCAAGACGAAACACGTAGACAGAAGCCGACCCTTCGGCTCCCTATTCGTTGAATCGTCGATAACCATCGATTTCCCCCTTCCTCCCATGCCCTAGCTCGAATCGATCGTAGAAAGCTTGTCGCGGTGCCATAGTTTCATGCCTGCCACCAACTATAGTGTGTCACCGCTAGCTACCGTGTGTCACCACCGTCTGCTGACAAAATATTTCCGATAATCGCAGTCTCTTCAGTACAGTGCAGTCTTTAGTTCTTGCAGCCTTCCAGAGGATCTTCAGTACAGTGCATGCGTCGACACCAGAAGCTTCCTCAGACCCATACAGAGTGCTCTCTAGAGGTACAAAATTTACAGTTCTCCTTAATTTGCAATGGCTCCAAGAAGCACCAGTGGCTTGCTAGGTGGAGGTGAATTGGTCTGCACTGGATTTTCTCAAGCCTCCGACGACTTCAGGAATGTCATTCTGATGCTGTAGACAGCGGGACTCTCCTTTGTCCTCGAACATCCCAGCAAGGTGCTCGACAAGGAAGTCTTGGAGTTCTTCAATAATGCCAAATTACGTCATTAGGACTCTTAGGAATTTATCAGGGACCTTAGGAATTTATCATTCAGCTCTCCATTAGTCAGGGACCTTAGGAATTTATCATTCAGCTCTCCATTAGTGAAGACCCGACCATATACTCTTAGGCCGTTAACAATTTTGAAGAAAATTTCAAATGTATCTGCAATTGTATCCTTGGGTCCTTCTCGGAAGGATTCATATTTTTGATTTATAAGGGATCTTCTGTCATCCCTAACTTCTTATGTGCCTTCCATCAAGGTGATGAGGGACTGCCACATTTCCTTATAAGATTGGCAGTGAATCAGGTTCTGCAACATAGAGTCATCAACTGCACTTGTGATGATATTTTTGGCCATCTTGTCTAAGGAGACAAGTGCAATCTCATCTTTGTCAAGATCCATCAACTTCTTAGGAACTTTCTTTGTAGGATATATAGTGGAGATGGTCATGGGAACATGAGGACCTTCTTCAACAATCATGAAGATCCTTCGATCTACAGCTTCCATGAAAAACTTAATCCTTTCTTTCCACATGAGAAAGTTGGTCTTTGTACACAAAGGAAGATTAGCAAAGTCCTTGGCCTTGTCCATGCTTGGATAACTCAAAAGACAACTTGGGGCAGATCTGATCAAGGTGTTAACCTTTTAATGATCAACCTCCCTCTGATACCAATTGAAAAATGTTTAAGTTGTCTACCGAAATCACCTAGAGGGGGGTGAATAGGTGAGTTGTGCATCTATTTGCGGAATAAAAAATTTAGAGATCTATGCATAGATAAATAACCAAGCAATCACAGACGACACCAAGAATTATAGTGGTTCCCCAACCATGGGTACGTCCACTTTTCACTCACCGATCTAGTAATGCACTAGACTCGGCTACTCCACTATTCTCGGATTTAAAATAATCGTACAACTCGAGAAAAAAATTCCTACAACTCGATCCACAAAAACGGATCTACACTCGGAAGATGAAAACTTCCTACAACAAGTCGAATAACAAATCTCCTACACTCGGACAATAATCTCCTACAAGAATAGATTGAAATCAGAAATACAAACAGAATATCTCTCTCAGATATGGAAATTTCTGTCTAGGTCTTCCTTCTTGATCTTTGCGCGGCTTTATCAGATATTATTAAAGAAGACTCTCGGCTAGATCCTTGATCTGATATTTCATGACTCACAAGATCAAAGAGAGGATGAAGAGATTGAAGAAGATCTTGATCTGCAAGTCATTCTGGATCGAAATCTTCCTTGGCGATCAGCACGATGAGCGGCAGCTTCTGAATTTAGAAAGAGATGGCCGATCAAGAATTCTTAGAATAATTTTCTTTTCACGCACTTAAGGTTAGTCGAAATGAGAAGACATTTTATAAGATCTCCCTAACGGTCATAATTATCATTAATGATGGCCACATTGACCAATCACTTCAAGACATTTGAAAAATTACGACTGTCGGGACTTAGTGAATTTTTCTGAGAAAATAACTGGATTACTCGAGTGAAGAAAGAACTACTCGAGTACTGCTGTGGATTCTCAAGAAGACAATATCAAGCTACTCGAGAAGAAGCACTTCAGGAAAAATAAGGATAGAAATTATCTTTACTCGAGAGGAATGAGAATTACTCGAGTACTTAAAATGCTACTCAAGAAGTGGAAGTGAACTTCTCGAGAACTTCCCTTCTATCACTCGAGTCAAAGTATTCATCTACTCGAGTTATAATCTTAACTACCCGAGTACAATATTTAGAAAATTCTGAGATAGAAAATCTATTTTATTCGAGAAGAAGAAAGGATCTACTCAAGTAATGAAACTAGCCTCTCGAGAGCTATGTTCAAACTTCTCGAGAATCATTTCCCTTACTCGAAATTCAGATATAACCTACTCGAGTACTAATAAGAGATCTACTCGAGTACTTAACTTCTTCTCGAGTGGAACACTTAGAAAAAAAATTATTTCCTGAAAATTTTGTTTCTTCCTTGGAATCAGAAACATATCTTTCTTCAACAACTCTAGTGCTTGAAAATGAAGTGTATCCAGATAGAGAGGCTATACATGAGTCAACACAAAGGATCATACAATGAGGGATTACATTGTATGGTCCTGTGTTTAGTGACCCATTGTAGACTGACATTGGTCTATACTTGGCAATAAGTCTTGTAAACACATAACTCAAACAATACATCAAATACAACTTAAGTCATCTTAGTTCAAGGGTGACTTCATACAAATCTAGGTTATTGTGTATACAATACCCAACAGCAGGTCCGCGAACTCATGCGAAATATGTATCACTGAAGAAGCGTGACTCTGCTCCAGCGTGGTAAATCGTCTATAAAAATGCGCAAAATGCTCGTCAAAACGGGTCTGTATCTGGTCTTGGCGTGCGTGAATATACCCAAATTGGCGATCCCAATAGGTCGAAGGACCCGGCGCTGGGTAAGAATGTTGTGGTGGTAGAAGCTGCGGAGAGTGAGGAGTGTTACTGGGACCTGCCCCGACATCAAGATCAAAGTCTCCACCGCCCACTACTAGCAGGATAGCCTCTAACTCACTGTCACATTATTGCGCTAAGCCGAGGGCCTGTAGGGTCTGGAACTGAATGGTAAGCGGCATCTGAACGCAGTTCAACCGCGGAAGAGTATCCCAGATCCCCATTTGTTTGGCGAGATGAGTGATGAAGATCCCTCCATGGACGGCTCCCAACCTTACATTTTCAGCCTGATGCCGAAAGAAGACTGCATGCGTGTGGCCTAGGTTGAGTGGGACCTGGTAGAACATACTATATAAATATAGTAAGTACGGCTGAGTCACCATGCCATGGCTATCACCACGATCGATGCTGGTAAAGGCGAGGAGGTTATGGAGAATATGAAGGGCGGGGGAATGAGGTGGCTGCCTTTTGATTTTTTGGGAGTATAGAGGATGATGTCATTGCCGATTTCCAACCAAAAAGAAAGAAGGTTGAAGTCAGATGGAAAATTAGAACGAAGGGTGGAGTAAGTGGGAGAGATAGAAATGCCTCAACGCAAAAACCCATGACCATGTTGATTTGGCGGATAGTGAGCTAATATGGTACACCGCCCACCCAAAAAACAATAAAATAGTATTTCGCACACCCAATGAAGCTCGAACAAGGAGAGAAACTCAAAGATAAGTTCAAGGAAAGCAAGCTCTTAAATGACGAAAATAGAACTCCATCCAAGGGTGGATAAAAATTCTCGCACCAATTCCGTCACGCCGAAAGTCATGAGGATTCCCCAATCAAGAATCTAGAATACACAAAATGGTTTGGCTCATAAACGGTCGCTCTAGTCTTATTGGGTAGAGTTATCAAAGATAAGCATAGCTTTCGCCGCAATGGGATCTGCGGGGTGCTAGGAGGAGGAGGCAGTAGAGGGAGGTTGGTGGAGAGGAATTTTGGAAAGAAAGAAAGGAAGTTTTCGTGTTAGAGAAGAAAAGGAGAAGGGGTGGAGTTAGTGTGGAGGGGAGAAGGGGGAAAGGCCTTTAAATAGGGAAATTTTTGAGATCACGCCACCCTGTCATGCCTGTGACTTAGGGACGTGTAACCTGCATGGGTGTGTGGAATG
Source organism: Platanthera zijinensis (assembly GCA_039513925.1). Lineage (NCBI taxonomy): Eukaryota > Viridiplantae > Streptophyta > Magnoliopsida > Asparagales > Orchidaceae > Platanthera > Platanthera zijinensis. Next base: position 190,216,874 of record CM077084.1, read on the forward strand.
GTGATTCTCGAAAAATTAATTTCGGCAAGTCACGCCACCCAGTCACGCTCGTGAATCAGGGGGCGTGTAACGTTAAAAGTCTTAAAAAAAGGGTATCAGAGGCATTGACCGGGTCAATGCCTCAGATTCGCTCAAAATGGCCAAGGGTCATGCCCGTGACGCTAGGGCGTGTAATTGAAAAAGATTATTTTTTTTGTTTTTTTCCTCAAGGGTAAGTCACGGCCGTGACATCCCTATGTCACGGGCATGTCATAGGTTGTTATGGGCGTGACATAGGTTATCATGGGCGTGACTTACGAAACCAATTTTTAATTTTTATTTTTAATTTTTTTCACTCGGGATGGAAAGGCCTCGTCAATGACACGCCTGTGACCAATGAAGGTCACGCCCATGACTTGAACGGAAGACGGACAAAAAAATATCCCCCTCGAAACCAGCATTGGGTTCTATATTCCAGGAAGTACACGCCTGCTGGTCACGCTCGTGACCATTAGGTCACGCCCGTGACTGGGGCGTGTAAAAGCAAAATTGCAAGAATTTTTTTTTTTTTTTGTTTTGTTTTTTTTCTTACTAATAAAAAATAAATAAAACACAAATTACCAAATTCGAAGGGTTTATGTGAATCTTGGTGTCCGATCCTAACTAACCATCATCATCAATAAACCTCGAAACCTGTGAAACTAAACATAGAATTAAAAAAAAGGATAACCATGGGGTGCCTCCTAAGAGCGTTTTGTTTACGGTCGTTGAGCTCGACCAAATTGGTGCACTAGATTATGGGTTAGGGAGGATAATTTCATCCCGGTGCTCAATGATATTATCGTCGGAGAAAAATAATTTCAATCGATGCCCGTTCACTTTGAACTCACCTTTTTCCGGATGCGAGATAAGAACTATCTCGTAGGGCCACACCTCTTTTACAATAAAGGGACCAGACCAGCGGGACTTAAGTTTTCCAGGAAAAAGATGTAAATGCGAGTTATAGAGGAGGACTTGGTCTCCTGATTTGAACTCCTTCGGGTGCTTAATTTTTCTATCATGATAAAATTTTGTGCACTCCTTATAAACTTTATTACTTTCCTAGGCGAATGAGTGTCACTCATCAAGCTCGTTAATTTGGAATTTGCGGAGCTCGGATGACAATTTTTCATCAAGATTTAAATATTTAAGCGCCCAAAAGGCACGGTGCTCAAGCTCAACCTGTAAGTGGCATACTTTCCCATAGACTAATCGATACAGTATACAACTGATAGTGGTCTTGTACGTGGTCAGATAAGCCCATAGTGTATCATCAAGCTTAACCGACTAATCCTTTTTATTAGTAGAAACTATTTTTTATAATATTCATTTTAATTCACGATTTACTACTTCTACTTGGCCACTTGTTTGAGGGTGATAGGGGGTAACCAACCTATGTATAACGTCGTATTTAGATAATACTTTAGCAAATTATGCATTACAAAAGTGAGTGCCCCTATCACTCACTATCTCCTGCGGTGCTCCAAAACGTGAAAATGATTTTTGATAAATTTTGTCACGACTCGGGCATCATTGGTTGGAATAGCTTGCGATTCCGCCAACCATGACACGTAGTTGACCACTACCAAAAATATCAATTTCCAAAGGAAGTTGGTAGCGGGCTGACAAAGTCGATCCCCCAGAAATCAAAAACCTCTATTTCTAAAAATGAATTTAAAGGTATTTCATCATGGCGGGAAATATTACCTGAGCATTGGCATTGTTTGTAACACCTCCCCTGTAAAGACCATATAATATGGGTCCGGCCGGGTCCCCACAACATACGGACACCACAACTTTAGTATTAAAAGATGATATGAAACTACCCAAACTCAAAACTCCAGACAAACACAACGGAAACATAAAACTAAAAGACAGAAGTTATCCACTAACAATAGAGTATCGAGATGGCCTTAAGGCCTTACACAATATAAGTCTAAAAATATAAAAGTGCCAAACACTCCTAGGCTACCTCGGCATGCAAGCCGGACATGATCAAACAACATTAGCAAAACAAGGAAAAGAAACTAGCCAAGCACAGCAACACTTCATGAGGCTTAGGGCTTTTCGCCCGGCACGCTAGCTCCTGCCTGCGATCCTTGCCCTGTAAGGATTTGAAGTAACGTGGGTCAGCAAAGGCTGACTTCTACTGTGTAACAAACACATCTCCTCCCGGCCGTCCCTACCAGACCCCGGGGTACCACTCCACCTGCAAGTTAACACTTCGTATACCAAAAGAGCATATATATTAAAGCAGTAAACAGGCTTGGATGTATCATACAGCATGCATGTTCTCTATGTTTTGTACAAAGTAAAAGGGGCCTACTATGCAACATGAATGCAACCCGGGTTTCACCCAAGGCACCCTAGCTCGTATGCATCTAGCACCACATCAAACATTGGGTACTTCCGTTTCCCCATTAGCTCAAAGCCGCAAACAAAAAGGGAAACACCGTGTCCCCAACGGCACACAGGCCGTCACACGAAACCTTGTAATGGCCCCACCCGCACATGGGTCTTAAACCCCTGGCTTGCCCGCATATTCTGACGTCGCACGTCAGGGTTCCGTCTCACACTGACCGATTCTAAGAAGCCTTGTTGGACCCCACCCGCTCATGGCCACATTGCCCGGGCTTGCCCTCCGCTCGGCATTCTCGTCAGTCTCACACAAGGGCTAGTCTCGCCGGGAAACTTTCCCCACATGACTTGCGCGTCACGGGATAGCCAGCCGACCACGGAGACCAAGCCGCACCTTTGCACAGCACAAAACAGGGTTTCCCCACCCAAATTACCACTCGCACCGTGCCTTTCCCGTGCTCCAAGGAAACCATCTACCGCACAAAGCGGAGCTAACCTCGTCCGGTTCCGACTACGAGTACTCACTCAAATACAAGGGGGAAAACGCATACATACAACGACGTATTGCCGCAACGGATTTTCTACCGAAGCTCGCTATGCAACATCACCGGGTCGGACTATCGGTCGCGACCACGGCTTCACCCACAATGCCTAATAAGCTAACGGAGCGGATCTCTAATGCAAGCATGCGGGGATGAACATACTCGACCCGGAGGTTCCTCTTGAACCGCTACACGAATCCCTCTCATTTGAGAGATTCGGCGCTCAAAATATGAAAGGAAGGGGATGCTATTCATGCATCCTAAATCCTAAAAACCGAGAGGAGAAGTGTCGTTACCTTCCGTCCCCTCTTCCTAGCCATGGAGAAGATTTGCTCAGTTGAACACCACTGCAACGCTCCCACCTTCGCGGATCTGAACTCCGCTCGCGAAACGTACCTCCGAAGCTTCGCCGGTGGCCGGAACTTGGCCTCCTTGCTCTCCCTTCTCTCTAGAACTTAGAGAGATAAAAGAAAATGGGGAATGAGGGTTTGGAACCCTATTCCCGGCCTTAAACCGCCCAGGGAGGCCCCCTACCGTTGGATCTTCCAAGGAAAGAACGAACGGCCACGATCGGAACCCAAATTAGAAAATTTGGGCCAAACACGGGTTGCAACACGGCCGTGTGCATGGCCATGTTAGCCATTCGCCGTCTCGATCGATTCGAAAACCAGCACACGGCTCCTGACACGGCCTTCGACACGGCCTTCGACACGGCCGTGTCTCGCTCCACACGGCCGTGTCGTGACCCGTGTCACGGCACCCGTTTTCATCATTTTCAGTCAGAGAAGTACACGGCCTCTGACACGGCCCCTGACACGCCTGTATCACCTGGGACACGGCTGTGTACAGACCCGTGTTATGCCCCGTGTGCAATACCTCAGAAAGTTCGAAACGACCCGATGCTACACGGCCTGGGACACGGCCGTGTGCCTGGCTGTGTTCCATACCCGACGATCGTCGACCTTAGCATGGTCGACCACACGGACAGCTCGACACGGCCGACACGGCCGTGTCGGGACCCGTGTCACCTGCTCAAAAAAACTATCTTGGCCAAAAGCGATCCCCATCGCTCCTACAATATTTTGGGGCGTTACAATTCTCCCCCCCCCTTAATAGAATTTCGTCCCGAAATTTAAAACATGGAAAGAACACAAATTCTAAATGATACCTGAGGAGAAAAGCTCGGGGTACTCCTCCAGCATGGCCTGCTCTCGCTCCCATGAGAGCTCCTCGCAGTCACAATTGTCCCAACGGACCTTTACGAGTCGGACCTCCTTGTTCCGCAGTTGCCGAACCTCCGAATCTTCTATCCCGACAGGACGTACTCGCGTCCTCAAGTCTTCCTCTACCAGCACCGCCGCCAGTTCAATCACCACGCTGGCCTCTAACAAGGCTTTCCTCAAGACGGAGACGTGAAAAACGTCATGCAATCCACTTAGCTCCGTGGACAGCGCCAACCGGTACGCTGCCTCTCCCACTCGCTCGGTGACCTTGAATGGTCCCAAAAATCTCGTACTCAGCTTCTTGAGTTGGCGAATTCGTGAAATGCCTTTGAACGGCTTGATCTTAAGATACACCCAGTCGCCCACCGCGAATTCCACATGTCTGTGGCGAGCATTGAAATACTTCGACTGCCGATCTTGAGCTACCTTTATGCGCTCTTGGATGGTCCGCACTAGCTCACTAGCATCGGCTACCACTTCTTTCCCCAAAAGCTTTGTGTCTCTCGCCTCTGTCTAAGACATCGGTGTTCGACACCGCCTCCCATAAAGAGCTTCATATGGCGCCATCTTGATACTAGCTTGGTAGCTATTGTTATACGCAAACTCCACCATGAAGAGGTGATCCTCCCACTTCTTGCCGAAGTCGAGAGTACACATCCTTAGCATATCTTCCAAAGTACGGTTCGTTCTCTCAGTTTGCCCATCGGTTTGAGGATGAAAAGCCGTACTGAACTTGAGTTTTGTGCCCAAGCTCTTCTGCACCAACCGCCAATCCTTAGACGTGAAACGTCCATCCCAGTCGCTGACTATACTCTTCGGAATCCCATGAAGTCGCACAATATTGCGGACGTACAACTCCACCAACTTTTCCACACCGTCCTCCTTCCGATTTGGGATGAAATGTGCCACTTTGGTCAAGCGGTCTACAATCACCCAAATGGCATCATTGCCTTGCTGCGATTTAGGCAACCCATGCACAAAATCCATGGAGATGTCCTCAAATTTCCATTCGGGGATTGGAAGAGGCTTCAAGAACCCGCCCGGCTTCTTGACACTCGACCTTCACTAAGGCACAAGTTTGGCACCGACTCACACACAAAGCTACATCCTGCTTCATCCCACGCCACCAATAGGACTTCTTCAAATCCAAGTACATCTTTGTACCACCCGGGTGAATGGAGAACTTAGTGAAGTGGGCCTCATACATCAACTCCTCGCGGAGCTTGCCGAACTGCGGTACACAAATCCTTCCGCCCTTCCTCAGAACCCCATCAACCATCTCCCAGGCGCTACCCTCGCCCTTAAGAGCTTCCTCAACGAAGGGTTGGAACTCCTCATCCACACGGGTCGCTTCCCGAATTCGATCGCATAAGTCATTCTGCATCTCAATCCAGTTTAGCCGAGTCACGCTAGACTCGCCTCTTGCCACACATTCCAAACCAAGGGACTCCCAGTCCCGCCTTAACCGCTCATCGTGAGCTTCAATCAAATTTCCTTGCCCCGAGTACTTCCAACTCAAAGCATCCGCCACCACATTGGCTTTTCCTGGCGTGTACTGAATAGCCACCTCATAGTCCCCAAGGAACTCGACCCACCTGCGCTGCCACATATTTAGGTCCTTCTGGTCTAGGAGATACTTTAGACTCTTGTGGTCCGTGAAGATCTCCACCTTCGCACCGTAAACGTAGTGCCTCCACAGCTTCAAAGCAAAAATTACCGCCGCCAATTCCAGATCATGGACGGGGTAATTTCTCTCATGAGGCTTCAGCTGCCTCGACCCAAAAGCTATCACACTGCCATGCTGCACCAACACGCACCCTAAATCGCATCCGGATGCGTCGCTGAAAATCTGAAATCCTTCGGTCCCCTTTGGTAGACTTAGGATCGGTGCCATCATCAGCCTCTCCTATCAGGGTTTCAAACGCCTGACTGCACTCTTGAGTCCTGATAAGTAAATTTTCTTTTAAAGAAGATAGATTTGGTTTTATATAATCTTTTACGTATATAAGTCTATCTCTTTTTTTACTTACTTATATCCTGTGAATTAAGGCAAGAGTACCTATCGCATAGGAGTATAGTATTTTATAGAAAATATCAAGGTCGTATTTTTCCTGGGATCGGTGTTAATTATTCTACTTTTTAGAACTGACTATTATTTTATCGAAAGAACGGAGTGGGGTTTATTTTAAAATTAAAAGATACAAAAAAAATTTATATACGTGATTTGATTAAGAGAGGGACTTAGAGTTTAGTCCTCGATTTCAGAATTACTTTGAGCGGATATTAATTCAGCTATTAAAGAACAACTTTATTTCTTAATTATCTAACTTCACGAGAGGGTCCCTTTGGTAGCATCACTGACTCGAAAGTACGACCGGGAAGGCTTGCATTTAAACGGGTTAACGTAAACGTAGTGTCTCGTCACCTGGTATATGATCAATTAACAGAAAACCCTAGTTAGAATAACTAGAAAGTTGAGTTGCTATAGTTGAAAATAGTATCCAGCCCAGAGCTCATCTTGACCAAGTGCTAAGGGTTCTTAGCCTCTTCTCAGGATGGGGGCGGTATAAAGTACAGAAAATAATATCTACCTATCTATCTCAATCCAGGATTTAAGCTTTCGCTTCACCTTTGTTTTTGGGATAGGGTAGTAAAATTTTGCAGCGCTTCCGCACTATCTTAATCCAGGACTTAGGCTTTCGCCTCGCCTTTCATTCGGGATAGTATGAAAGAATAGGGTTTTGAAAATAGATTTGAAAGCAGCTTTACACTATCTTAATCCATGACATAAGCAGAGCTTCGCCTTTCACTCGGGATAGTATAAAAAAAATAAAGTAAAAGAAAGCAGTAAAGTACTCAGAATTGAAATTGAAAGAGTCTATTTTATAAAGTCCGAAAAATTACAACTTTCTAAAAAGCTGAAAATAAAGCTGAAAAATTACAACTTACAGAACTTTAGATTACTTGAAAGCTACTACCAGTTCCTTGTCAGAGAGCTGGGGAGTCCTAACAGTTCTTAAGGAAGCTGCTGGAGTTCAATGATTTTACAAATCCCTGCCGGCCTATTTATAGAAAAAAAATTTCAGGTGACACGCCCCCTGACACGGGCGTGTCGGGTAGGGCGTGACAGGGTCACGGGCGTGACTTCTAGCCTGTCGGGACAGGTGTCAAGCGGGTTGGAAATTTGGATAGACTTTGGGCCGGTCACGGGCGTGTCTGAGTAGGTCACGGGCGTGTCATGCATGTGATTCAACAGGCGGCACGGGGCGTGGCGACAGCGCGGCAGCTTGCTGGACTTCTGGATAGAATTTCATTAGGTCACGGGCGTGTCTTCCTTTGGCACGGGCGTGTTCAGCAGGCGTGTCCATCGATCTCCCGAGTTTGATCTGTCCAGCAACACAGCAGAAAAAAGGAATTAAAAAGAGCTGTCACGCCCTAGGTCACGGGCGTGACCTAGGGGCGTGACCTAAGAAAAAAATACAAAATTTCAGAAAAACTTAAAATTAATTTTAAAACAAAAAAAATACAATATAATAAAAATAGTTAGTTTTATATATCAAAACTAAGGTTTTTATTTATAAATATGTATATTTAATATGAAACAAAATTGTATATTTTTATACTCATCAAATACCCCCATACTTAGATTTTGCTATTCCAGAGCAATTATAGAGTTGAGTATATTTACAAGGTTAATAAATTTTCTATTTACTATCAATTTGATTCGTCAAGATAAAATAGGTATAAACATCCGGTGAATAAAGATTTCAATGTTATCGTACATATCATTGATACCAGAGTTAGAATTTAAAGCCATAAAAGTTTTTGAAAACAAATAGTAAGCATATATTAAAATCAGATATAACAAAGATAGATTGGCTTTATGACTACTATTCTTGCATGAGATATGTTGAAAAATTACAACCTATTAAGTATGCTCTCTCAAAATTTTAAGCAAAATTAATTCAATGTTGTAGTGGTTTTAGGGGATATCAACTTGGTGGTTTTGCCCACACAAAGGCTTTGAAAGTACGAGGTGATGAATTTTATCCTCTCACCTTTTTTTTCATATTCATGCATTGTTACAACTATTTTAGGAAAAGATTTTCCAAAATAGAAAAAAACTTTGCAGAATTGACTTTTGAATTAATCCAATGCATATGATTAGGAGCACATACTCCATTTCATATGGTCTTTTAACATTTATTGGATGCCTATGTTTACGGAATATTTTATTCCCATGGACATAAGATCTTTTCTTTTCTAGGAGCACATACTCCTAGATGCTTGCGTGCGTAAAGAAACATGCCAAGCGAAAATAGTAGGTAGGGTTGTAAAATAATTTTGATAAAAGATTTTGAGAGCAATGGTAATAGCTTGATATTTTCTATATTATAACAAGATTGAAGTAATGATAATTACAGTCTACAATTGTTTGGTGAACATAATATGTTTGCTTCTATTGTATATATATGTATTTCTTTTAATATTGAAAGCAGGCTTGCTAAAAAACTAACTCTGATTGTAATGAAATTTACAAGATAGGATTTTTCAAATTTATTCCGGATATTTATATCTATCTAGTTATGAGAAGGAGTAGTAAATTTGAAAATTGAATAATTTGCATTTTTGATCAACTCAGATTTTTGGAATATATTTACATAGTATGGTTTTGAAAAAAAAAAATTTGACTTGTTTTGGATGAGTACTAAAATAAACAATACTTTTATTGAAAACATAAGAGATATCATAAAAGTGAAAATAACTTACAGCTAAAAGCACCCCCATACTTATGTTAGGCATATGTATGAAGTGAAAAATATGTACAGAATATACAAAAGCATAAAAGATGGAAATATACAAAGGAATTTATATTTCGAGGTTATGGAGTAGTGTTAGGGTTTCAGGTTCTTTTTAAAAAGGGTCCCCAGTAAAATATAGTTTTAAACGGTGCCCGTTTACTTTGAAAGTTCCTAGTTCAGGGTGAGAAATAAGAACGGTCCCATATGGCCAAATTTGTTTAACAGTATAGGGTCCGGTCCATCGGGATTTTAATTTTCCTGGAAATAATTTAAGGCGTGAGTTATATAGTAGGACAAGATCACCTGGTGAAAAAGATTTTGGAAATTTAATTTTCCTATCATGATAAAACTTAGATCGCTCTTTATAAAATTTATTATTTTCATAGGCGTTTGCACGCCATTCCTCAAGTTCATTGAGTTGAAATTTACGTTGTTCGGCGGCTAAGTTTGTATCTAAGTTAAGAAATTTGAGCTCCCAGTATGCGCGATGTTCTAATTCTACAGGTAGGTGACATGCTTTTCCATATACTAAACGATAAGGTGTACAACCGATCGCAGTTTTGAATGCTGTACGGTAGGCCCAAAGTGCATCATCTAATTTGAGGGACCAATCTTTTCGATTGGTATCTACAGTCTTTTCTAATATGCGCTTTAGTTCTCTATTGACTACCTCCACTTGGCCGCTTGTTTGGGGGTGATAAGCGGTAGCGAGTTTATGAGTAACTCCATATTTGGCTAACACTTTAGCCATCTAGGTGTTACAAAAATGAGTACCTCGGTCGCTAACTATAGCCCTAGGCGTGCCAAAATGTGAAAATAAGGTTTTCAGAAATTTAACGATGACTCTCGAGTCAACGGTGGGTAAAGCTTGTGCTTCAGCCCATCGTGAAACGTAATCGACCGCTACTAAGATATAACGATTTTTAAAAGAAGGAGGTAAAGGGCCTACAAAATCTATGCCCCACAGATCAAAAATTTCACATTCTAAGTAAATGTTTTGGGGCATTTCGTCCCGACGGGAAATGTTACCTGACCGTTGGCAGCGGTTGCAAACGCTTACCAATTTTTGAGCGTCCTTGAATAAAGTAGGCCAAAAGAATCCTGCTTCAAGGGCTTTACGTGCAGTCCGGTTGGATTGATAATGTCCGCTGGTTGGTCCTTCGTGACAGTGTCGTAGTATTTTTAGTCCTTCCTCGTTCGAAATACATCTTCGAATTACTTGGTCGGCACAGACTCGGAATAAATACGGGTCTTCTCAAAAGTAGTTTTTCAAGTCAGAAAAGAATTTCTTCTTTTCTTGAAATGAAAAAGCTTTTGGAAGGACTCGGGCTACTAAATAGTTAGCCAAGTCTGCGAACCAAGGAGTAGAAGAGTTTGTTACCTTTTCGAGTGCGAGGAGACTTTCTTCAGGGAATTTATCTTCGATGTCGGCTTCCACGAGTGTATCTATTGCAGCATTCTCTAGTCGAGAAAGATGATCGGCTGCCAAATTCTCTGCGCCTTTCTTATCTCGGATCTCTAAATCAAATTCTTGTAATAAGAGAATCCAACGTAATAAACGGGGTTTTGCATCTGTCTTTGTTAGTAAGTATTTTAAAGCAGAATGATCCGTAAAAACTATAACTTTCGATAGTGTAATATAAGATCTAAACTTATCAAATGCAAATACAATCGCCAGTAGTTCCTTTTCCGTGGTCGTGTAATTGGTTTGTGTAGATGTGAGAGTTTTACTTGCATAATAGATAGGATGAAAATATTTGTCTATTCGTTGTCCTAAGACAGCTCCTACCGCATAATCACTCGCATCACACATGATCTCAAAAGGGAAGGACCAGTCTGGGGATACTAAAATAGGAGAGTTGATAAGTTTGTCTTTAATAATATTGAATGCTACTAAGCATTCATTATCGAATATAAATGGGGCTTCTTTTTCTAATAAATGAGTTAACGGTTTTGTTATTTTGGAGAAATTTTGAATGAACCGTCTATAGAAACCTACATGGCCTAAGAAACTTCGAATAGATTTTACATTTGTTGGAGGAGGAAGTTTTTCAATTATTTCTATTTTGGCCTTATTGACCTCGATTCCCTGGGAAGAAATTTTATGACCGAGAACTAAACCTTCGCGGACCATAAAATGGCATTTCTCCCAGTTTAACACTAAATTCGTGTCTTCACAGCGTTGAAGAACACGAGCGAGGTTATCTAAACACGTATGGAATGAGTCTCCAAATACGGAGAAATCATCCATAAACACTTCCATAACGTCCTCTACTATCTTGCCAAAAATAGCTAGCATACATCTTTGAAATGTAGCTGGCGCATTACAAAGTCCAAATGGCATTCGCCTATAGGCGAAAGTACCAAAGGGGCAAGTGAACGTAGTTTTCTCTTGATCTTCAGGGGCTATAGGAATTTGTAAATACCCTGAATAACCATCGAGAAAACAATAATATGAGTGACCCGAGAGTCGCTCTAATATTTGATCTATAAACGGTAGTGGAAAGTGATCTTTACGGGTGGCATCATTTAATTTTCGATAGTCGATGCACATCCTCCAACCCGTAACAGTACGTGTTGGAATTAGTTCATTATTAGCGTTTGGTACTACCGTTATACCGCCCTTCTTAGGTACGACTTGTACGGGACTAACCCATGTGCTATCTGAGATTGGATAGATAATTCCTGCGTCTAATAATTTCATTACTTCAGCTTTTACGACATCCTTCATATTAGGATTTAAACGTCGTTGGGGCTGGATAGATTTACGAGGGTTATCTTCCAAAAATATTTTATGCGTACAAAAAGATGGGTTGAGTCCTTGGATATCAGAAATTTGCCATGCTAATGCACGGCGATGTTGTTTTAACACTTCTATTAATTCATACGTTTTCTTATCATTTAATTCGGCAGAAATGATAACAGGGAGTTTAGATTCGGCTTCAAGGAAAACGTATTTTAAATGTGCAGGAAGTGTTTTCAGCTCGAGGGTTGGTGGTTTTTCATATGAAGTTGGAGTTTTTAAAGTTGTAGAAGTTAAAGATATAAAAGGTTCTAAAGGGTCATCGGTAGGCATTTCATTTGAAATGGGTAAGTCTGCCAAGTCTGATTCTTCTACAGTTATTGAAAATAAATCAGAATAGGGAAAACCATTTTCCTCAGAAGAGGCTTCCGCAAGGTAGCAGGAATCGTCATTTATTAAAGAGTTTTTCATAGAGGGATCTATATCGATAGTAACTTCGTCATCTCCTACTCGTAAGAGAAGTCTACCGTTACTTACATCTATTATCGCGCGAGAGGTTGTGAGAAAAGGACGACCGAGAATTATGGGAACATCGACGTCTTCCTCTATGTCAAGTATAACAAAGTCTACCGGGAAGATAAACTTGTCTATTTTGACCAGAACATCCTCTACTATCCCTATTGGATATTTAATAGAACGATCTGCTAACTGGATGCTCATTTTAGTTGGGCTGGGGTTACCTAATCCTAGTTTTTGAAAGAGCGAGTAGGGCATTAAATTTATGCTAGCACCTAAATCTGCTAACGCATCTTTTATTAATAGATTACCGAAAAGACACGGGATGGAAAATCGTCCCGGATCGTTTAATTTTGGGGGTAATTTATGTAATAAAACGGCTGAACATTCGGCGTTAAGAAAAACTCTCGAAATATCTTCGAGTTTCTTTTTATTTGAAAATAACGCTTTTAAATATTTTGCGTATTTAGGCATTTGTACAATTGCCTCGCAGAAAGGTATATTGATTTGAATTTGTTTTAGCATTTTTAGAAAATTTTTATATTGTTCATCTTCTCGTTCATCTTTTAATTTAGATGGATAAGGTAAAACAACATGTGTGGAAGAAATTCGCGGGGGTTGAGGAGGCAGAGTCGTAACGAGAAGTGGTGTAGGAAGGCTAACCTTAGCTTCTTTTTTTACCCTAACGGGTGGTGGTAGCTCCCTGCCACTTCGTAGTTGGACGGCTTGTCAACTTGGGTTACTGGAATGGCCAGTATCCCGCGGATTTGGTTCCGTATTTCCTGGCAAATTACCAGGTTGGCGTTCCGATAGCATTTTTGATATTTGTCCAATTTGTGTTTCTAAGTTTTTAATTGATCCGGTCAGGTTCCGGATATTAGACTCATTAATACTGACATATTTCGTGAATATGTCTTCTATCGGGGTTGGCCTAAATTGGTTCGGTGGTGGTGGTGGTGTTTGTGGTTGTGGGGGTTGCGGTGCAAATCCAATTGGATTTGCAGTCGGTGGGCGTTGAGCATTATTGGGGTTGCTCCACGAAAAATTAGGATGGTTCCTATATCCTGGATTATAAGAATTATTATTTAAGTTCATATTAGGATTATAGGAAGGTCTATAAGAGTTCCCCATATTATCGATTTCTTCAATTATATTATTATTCGGATTCTAAGTAGTGGCGGAGGAAGCAGATATTCCAGCCAATTGTTTAGTTAAATTTTCTACTTGGAGTGCTAAAGTAGAAGAAGTGTCGAGCTCATAAATCCCAACTTGTTTAGGGTGTGACCTTGGCACGTTCCACTGGTACGCGTTCATGGCCATTTCCTCAAAGAGGGTTTGAGCGGCCTCGGGGGTTTTGTTATTGAGCGTGCCCCCAGCGGCAGCATCAATGGCTTGTCTGGTTTGAATATTCAAACCGTTATAGAATATTTGTACCTGGAGCCAAGTTGGCAGTGCGTGATGTGGACACCGACGTAGATATTCCTTAAAACGTTCCCAAGTCTCATAAAGAGACTCAGACTCGCCTTGCACAAAGGAAGAAATATCCGCACGCAGACGTGCGGTTTTTGCAGGTGGAAAATACTTTGTTAGGAATTTTTCGGTCATTTCAGCCCAAGTGGTGATAGATCCTCTGGGGAGAGAACCTAGCCACTGTTTGGCTTTCGTTCGTAATGAAAAAGGAAATAAATGAAGACGGATGGCATCATCAGTGATGCCATTTATCTTAAATGTGTCGCATATTTCTAAGAAGTTTGACAAGTGCATATTTGGATCTTCGTCGGGCAATCCATCGAATTGAACAGAATTTTGAATCATTTGGATTATACTCGATTTAATCTCGAAGTTATTATTAGCAATTGGTGGACGAACGATACTAGATCCGGTGTCATCTAAATTAGGTCGTGCATAATAAGACATGGTCCTTGGGGGACCACCTCTGGCATTTGTTGTTGCTCTACTGCCATTTCTTGAACGTGTGCGGTGCCTACGGACTCTTCCATATTTAATACGAGTTCTTGATTCAGAGATCGGAGGCGCCTGCGAAAGGTGCGTTCGATTTCAGGATCAAGTCCAAGAGTTAAATCAGATGGAGTTCCGCGGGTCATACACTAAAAAAGACTTTTGTATATAATAATAAAAAAAACTAAGTAAAAAAAAACTAAGTTAAAAAAAAACAAATACAAACACACAAAAAGACTTTAAAATGGAAAATAACTAAAAACAGGTTATTTTTATTTTATATAAAACAAGTTTCTTTTTTTTTATAAAAGAAGTTTTATAATAAAAGCAGGTTTTTTATTATAAACTACTTTTTATTTTTTATTTTCAAGTTTTATATAAAATACGTTAAATAGTAGGTTAGGTTTTTTTGTTAGAATTCGTTAGTGGTTAATAAACTTGTTAATAAAAAATTAGGTTTTATAAAAACAAAGTTTTAAATTCAGGGAATTTATTTTTGTTTTATTTTTATAAAAACTAAGGTTTTTAAATAACAAGAAAAAGAAAAGATAAAATTAATAGCGTTCTTTTATTTTCAAATATTAACACAAATAAACTAATCCCCGGCAACGGCGCCAAAAAGCTTGATAAGTAAATTTTGTTTTAAAGAAGATAGATTTGGTTTTATATAATCTTTTACGTATATAAGTCTATCTCTTTTTTTACTTACTTATATCCTGTGGATTAAGGCAAGAGTACCTATCGCATAGGAGTATAGTATTTTATAGAAAATATCAAGGTCGTATTTTTCCTGGGATCGGTGTTAATTATTCTACTTTTTAGAACTGACTATTATTTTATCGAAAGAACGGAGTGGGGTTTATTTTAAAATTAAAAGATACAAAAAAAAAAAATTATATACGTGATTTGATTAAGAGAGCGACTTAGAGTTTAGTCCTCGATTTCAGAATTACTTTGAGCGGATATTAATTCAGCTATTAAAGAACAACTTTATTTCTTAATTATCTAACTTCACGAGAGGGTCCCTTTGGTAGCATCACTGACTCGAAAGTACGACCGGGAAGGCTTGCGTTTAAATGGGTTAACGTAAACGTAGTGTCTCGTCACCTGGTATATGATCAATTAACAGAAAACCCTAGTTAGAATAACTAGAAAGTAGAGTTGAAATAGTTAAAAATAGTATCCAGCCCAGAGCTCATCTTGACCAAGTGCTAAGGGTTCTTAGCCTCTTCTCAGGATGGGGGCGGTATAAAGTACAGAAAATAATATCTACCTATCTATCTCAATCCAGGATTTAAGCTTTCGCTTCACCTTTGTTTTTGGGATAGGGTAGTAAAATTTTACAGCACTTCCGCACTATCTTAATCCAGGACTTAGGCTTTCGCCTCGCCTTTCATTCGGGATAGTATGAAAGAATAGGGTTTTGAAAATAGATTTGAAAGCAGCTTTACACTATCTTAATTCAGGACATAAGCAGAGCTTCGCCTTTCATTCGGGATAGTATAAAAAAAATAAAGTAAAAGAAAGCAGTAAAGTACTCAGAATTGAAATTGAAAGAGTCTATTTTATAAAGTCCGAAAATATTACAACTTTCTAAAAAGCTGAAAATAAAGCTGAAAAATTACAACTTACAGAACTTTAGATTACTTGAAAGCTACTACCAGTTCCTTGTCAGAGAGCTGGGGAGTCCTAACAGTTCTTAAGGAAGCTGCTGGAGTTCAATGATTTTACAAATCCCTGCCGGCCTATTTATAGAAAAAAATTTCAGGTGACACGCCCCCTGACACGGGCGTGTCGGGTAGGGCGTGATAGGGTCACGGGCGTGACTTCCAGCCTGTCGGGATAGGTGTCAAGCGGGTTGGAAATTTGGATAGACTTTGGGCCGGTCACGGGCGTGTCTGAGTAGGTCACGGGCGTGTCATGCATGTGATTCAACAGGCGGCACGGGGCGTGGCGACAGCGCGGCAGCTTGCTGGACTTCTGGATAGAATTTCATTAGGTCACGGGCGTGTCTTCCTTTGGCACGGGCGTGTTCAGCAGGCGTGTCCATCGATCTCCTGAGTTTGATCTGTCTAGCAACACAGCAGAAAAAAGGAATTAAAAAGAGCTGTCACGCCCTAGGTCACGGGCGTGACCTAGGGGCGTGACCTAAGAAAAAAATACAAAATTTCAGAAAAACTTAAAATTAATTTTAAAACAAAAAAATTACAATATAATAAAAATAGTTAGTTTTATATATCAAAACTAAGGTTTTTATTTATAAATATGTATATTTAATATGAAACAAAATTGTATATTTTTATACTCATCAAGTCCACACAAACTTCTGATCCTTGCGAGTTAGCGAAGTGAGGGGTAGAGCTATCCGCGAAAAGTTTTCCACAAACCTTCGGTAGTACCCGGCTAGTCCAAGAAAGCTCCGGACTTCCGCCACAGTCCTCAAAACTGGCCAATCTTTGATGGCTTCCACTTTCGTTGGATCTACCGCCACCCCATCCTCCACTAATCACATGGCCTAAAAACGCCACCTTATCCAACCAAAACTCACACTTGGAGAACTTCGCATAGAGCTGGTTCTCTCTCAATACTTGCAACACTGTCCTCAAGTGCACCTCGTGCTCCGCTTCCGACTTGGAATACACCAAAATGTCATCAATAAAAACGACGACGAACCTGTCCAAGTATTCGCGAAACACTCGGTTCATCAAGTCCATGAACACGGACGGCGCGTTCGTCAACCCGAACGGCATCACCGAGAACTCAAAATGACCATATCTCGTACCAAAAGCTGTCTTGGGTATGTCTTCGTCACGAATCCGCAACTGATAATACCCGGACTTCAGGTCCAACTTGGAGTACACCACCGACCCCACCAACTGGTCAAAAAGGTCGTCTATCCGAGGAATCGGATACTTGTTCTTAACCGTCAATTTGTTCAACTCTCGGTAGTCTATGCACAGACGCATGCTACCGTCCTTCTTCTTTACAAATAACACCGGCGCACTCCACGGTGAAGAGCTGGGCTTGATATACCCTTGCTCTAAAAGCTCCTGCAACTGAACCTTGAGCTCGGCCAACTCCTTTGGTGCTATCCTAAATGGTGGACGTGACACCGGTCTAGCCTCAGGCACTAACTCGATGGAGAAATCAATCTCCCGCCGAGGAGGTGCTCCCGGTAGCTCCTCGGGAAAAACATCTCCAAACTCCGCCACCACGGGCACTTCCCCAAGAGACAACCTGGAAAGGCTAACCTCCAACAACGCTACTAGAGCTACACCTCCCTGGTCAACAGCTCGCACTAGCTGAAGTGCCGAAACTAGGGAATATGCCACTCCATGCAGGCCTTCAAACTTGACTTCCGCTTGCCCCACGCCCCTCAGGGTTACCACCTTGGACAAGCAGTCGATACTGGCATGCTGCTCCGCTAGCCAGTCCATCCCCAAGATCACATCGAACTTGGACAATGGCAAGATCGCCGCTACCAACACGAAGCCGACCCCCTCAAGACTCCAACAAATCCGGCCTCTAGCCCTGGTAGTCATAGACGACCCATTGGGCATGCGTACCTTCAACTCTGAGTCCGTTGAGAAGGACTCAACTCCAATCCTCCGGATGAAACTTTCCGCAAGGAAGGAGTGCGACGCTCCCATATCGAAAAGTACCCTAGCGGGGTACCCTGATACCACTACAAAGCCTACACACATGCAACAAACATAAAAAGGCTTGAAAGGAAGAAATCTAAGGTGCAGGTTGAATTCTCGTACCTGTCACCACATCGGGTTGACGGATTGCTTCCTGCTGCCCAAGGTTGTAGGCCCTTGGCTGCACTGGTTGAAACCGGGAAGCACTCGACTCCACCATCTTCCCTTTCTCTGCGGTACTGGGGCCAGAGCGCACAGTCTGCTCCTGCCTTGGCTCTTGCTCAGCGCCCCCTTGGGTACAAAATCTTGCTATGTGGTCGGGCTTGCCACAACTGTAACACGTCTGCGGTCCCTTAGAGCGTGACCCTCCGGACGTCCAATTACTTTTCTCGCCCGACTTAAACGGGGGAGGCTTCTTCTTCCATCGGCTCCCTTCCGCCTTTCCATGGTACTGAGCCGACTTCTTCTCTTCCCCTACTTGGGTGTGAAACCCTTTCGGCGCTGGGATCGCTCCATATCGCTCTCCAAAATTTGGGCCGCCTCCACCAATTCGTTGAAGCCGCACGCTTCATCGATATGAGGGGTTGTCTTAGATTTTCCCTCAATCCATGGTAGAAGAGATTGTCCCTCTCTTCATCATCCGCCATGGTCGTCCCCGCATAACGACCCAATCGAGTAAATTCCTGAACATACTCATCCACTGTCTTGTCTCGCTGCACAAGATGTAGAAACTGCCTCTGGAGGGCTAACCTTGTTGATGCGGGAATGTACTTCTTCAGAAAGGCATTCCCAAATTCCTCGATGGACGGTGCGCGTCCTGGGAACTGCCGACCACTGTGGCTCACCCACCATAACTTGGCATCTCCCTCCAACATAAAGGATGCGAACTCTGCCTTTTTCTCATCTGGCGCCTCTGCCGCCCTCAGAAGCTCCTGAATCCTAGCCCACCAATCCTCTGCATCTGTGTGCGTGCCGATTCCCTTGAAGGTTGGAGGGTGGAAACTCAAAAAGTACTTCATTTGCCGGTCCCCATGCCCGACAACCACTCTCTCGGCCTGCGGCTCCGCCCGCCTGGCCTCCTCAACCTGCACGGTCGCTGTCGTGACCGGGGTAGCAGGAGTTGCTACCTGAGCAACGGGAGCTGCTACCTGTGCTGTCGCTTGTAGCTTGGGCCGCCACCATCGCTTCTGCAAGCATACGGCAGAAGTCGGCCGGTGTGACCCCCATCCCTAGCGGACCTTGCGCAGTCGCACTACTTGCCGAGAGCTCTTCTCTTGGCCTCGAGGTCCCAACCTCGTTGCTTGCACTCTAAACACAAGCAAGAAAACACAAATCAGTCTCTAATCGCAAGACTCGAACACCAGGACACTCATGGTCCTGCGATACTCCTATGTGGATAACTTCTTATACGCGACTCGACTTATACTTTTGACCGCGAAACTTCTCACTGGAACGCGAACCTCCCTCTGATACCAAATTGTAACACCTCCCCTATAAAGACCATATAATATGGGTCCGGCCGGGGCCCCACAACATACGGACACCACAGCTTTAGTATTAAAAGATGATATGAAACTACCCAAACTCAAAACTCCTGACAAACACAGCGGAAACATAAAACTAAAAGACAGAAGTTATCCACTAACAATAGAGTATCGAGATGGACTTAAGGCCTTACACAATATAAGTCCAAAAATATAAAAGTGCCAAGCACTCCTAGGCTACCTCGGCATGCAAGCTGGACATGATCAAACAACATCAGCAAAACAAGGAAAAGAAATTAGCCAAGCACAGCAACACTTCATGAGGCTTAGGGCTTTTCGCCCGGCGCGCTAGCTCCTGCCTGCGATCCTTGCCCTGTAAGGATTTGAAGTAACGTGGGTCAGCAAAGGCTGACCTCTACTGTGTAACAAACACATCTCCTCCCGGCCGTCCCTACCGGACCCCGGGGTACCACTCCACCTGCAAGTTAACACTTTGTATACCAAAAGAGCATATATATTAAAGCGGTAAACAGGCTTGGATGTCTCATACAGCATACATGTTCTCTATGTTTTGTACAAAGTAAAAGGGGCCTACTATGCAACATGAATGCAACCCGAGTTTCACCCAAGGCACCCTAGCTCGTATGCATCTAGCACCACATCAAACATTGGGTACTTCCGTTTCCCCATTGGCTTAAAGCCCAAACAAAAAGGGAAACACCGTGTCCCCAACGGCACACAGGCCGTCACACGAAACCTTGCAATGGCCCCACCCACACATGGGTCTTAAACCCCGGGCTTGCCCGCATATTCTGACGTCGCACGTCAGGGTTCCGTCTCACACTGACCGATTCTAAGAAGCCTTGCTGGACCCCACCCGCTCATGGCCACATTGCCCGGGCTTGCCCTCCGCTTGGCATTCTCGTCAGTCTCACACAAGGGCTAGTATCGCCGGGACACTTTCCCCACATGACTTGCGCGTCACGGGATAGCCAGCCGACCACGGAGACCTAGCCGCACCTTTGCACAGCACAAAACAGGGTTTCCCCACCCCCAATTACCACTCGCGCCGTGTCTTTCCCGTGCTCCAAGGAAACCATCTACCGCACAAAGCGGAGCTAACCTCGTCTGGTTCCGACTACGAGTACTCACTCAAATACAAGGGGGAAAACGCATACATACAACGGCATATTGCCGCAACGGATTTTCTACTGAAGCTCGCTATGCAACATCACCGGGTCGGACAATCGGTCGCGACCACGGCTTCACCCACAATGCCTAATCCGCTAACGGAGCGGATCTCTAATGCAAGCATGTCGGGATGAACATACTCGACCCAGAGGTTCCTCTTGAACCGCTATACGAATCCCTCTCATTTGAGATATTCGGCGCTCAAAATACGAAAGGAAGGGGATGCTATTCATGCATCCTAAATCCTAAAAACCGAGCGGAGAAGTGTCGTTACCTTCCGTCCCCTCTTCCTAGCCATGGAGAAGATTTGCTCGGTTGAACACCACCGCAACGCTCCCACCTTCACGGATCTGAACTCTGCTCGCGAAACGGACCTCCGAAGCTTCGCCGGCGGCCGGAACTTGGCCTCCTTGCTCTCCCTTCTCTCTAGAACTTAGAGAGATAAAAGAAAATGGGGAATGATGGTTTGGAACCCTATTCCCGGCCTTAAACCGCCCAGGGAGGCCCCCTACCGTTGGATCTTCCAAGGAAAGAACAAACGGCCACGATCGGAACCCAAATTAGAAAATCTGGGCCAAACACGGGTTGCAACACGGCCGTATGCATGGTCGTGTTAGCCATTCGCTGTCTCGATCGATTCGAAAACCAGCACACGGCTCCTGACACGGCCTTCGACACAGCCTTCGACACGGCCATGTCTCGCTCCACACGGCCGTGTCGTGACCCGTATCACGACACCCGTTTTCAACATTTTCAGTCAGAGAAGTGCACGGCCTCTGACACAGCCCCTGACACACCCGTGTCACCTGGGACATGGCCGTGTCCAGACCCGTGTCATGCCCCGTGTGCAATACCTCAGAAAGTTCGAAACGACCCGATGCTACACGGCCTGGGACACGGCCGTGTGCCTGGCCGTGTTCCATACCCGACGATCGTCGACCTTAGCATGGTCAACCACACGGCCAGCTCGACACGGCCGACACGGCCTCTGACACGGCCGTGTTGGGACCCGTGTCACCTGCTCAAAAAAACTATCTTGGCCAAAAGCGATCCCCGTCGCTCCTACAACATTTTGGGGCGTTACATTGTTCATAACGACTTACATGAGCATGAGCGTCTTTGAAGATGCTCGGCTAATAAAAGCCTTCTTTAAGTACTTTTCGCGCCATCTGATTGTCTTTTAGTGCCCACCAGCAGGTCCCTCGTGGTAATGTTTTAATATTTGGGCACCCTCCTCATGAGAAACACACCTCCGCACTACTTAGTCCGTACAAATTCGAAAAAGAAATGGATCCTCCCAAAAATAATTTTTCAAATTGGAAAAGAATTTCTTCTTTTCTTGATAAGAAAAATCCTTTGGGAGAAATCTCGCAGCAAGGTAGTTTGTGAAATCGGCAAACAAAGGAGTGGGGAGAGTTATTATCTTATATAAAACGAGGAGGCGCTCCTCGGGAAAAGATCATGAATATACTCCTCATTAAGATCTTCTGAATTGTGATTCTCCAACCGAGAAAGGTGATTCGCCGCTAATTTTCCACTCCCTTTTTGTCACAGATCTCCAAGTCAAATTCTTGGAGAAGCAGAATCCATCTAATCAATCTAGGTTTTGCATCTGTTTTTTTTAGCAAATAACGCAAAGTCGAATGATCGGTAAAAACAATAACTTTGGACAAAGTGAGATAAGAATGAAAATTATCAAAAGCAAAAATAACGACAAGCAGTTCTTTCTCGTTAGTTATATAGTTTTCTTGTACGGCGGTTAGTGTTTTACTCGCATAAAATATAAGATGAAATTTTTTATTGATGCGCTTTCCTAAGCCCGCACCAATGGCAAAACTACTAGCATCGCACAAGATTTCAAAAGGAAGATCCAAATTAAGAGTTATCATGATAGGTGTGTTTATTAATTTTTCTTTAATAATAGAAAAAGCATGCAAATAATGTTTATCAAAAATAAATTATGCATCTTTTTCTAGAAGGTGAGTAAGGGACTTGGTAATCTTAGAAAAATCTTTAATAAACCGGCGATAAAAATTGGCATGCCCAAGAAAGCTACGTACGACCTATACATTTGAAGGGGGAGGAAGTTTTTCTATAGTTTATATTTTTCCTTTGTCCACCTCTATACCCTTACTTGAAATTTTGTGGCCTAAAACTAAACCCTACTGTATCATAAAATGACACTTATCCTAATTTAAAACTAAATTTGTGTCCTCATATCTTTGGAGAACACAAATCAAACGAATCTCAAAAAATGGAGAGATCTTCTATGAAAACTTCCATAATATCCTCCACTAGTTCGTCAAAAATCGCTAGCATACACCTTTGGAAGGTTATCAGTGCGTTGCATAAACCAAATGGCATCCTCCAATATGTGAGGTGCCAAACACACAAGTTATGGTTGTTTTATCTTAGTCCTTGGGCCCAATTGGGATTTGGAAATATCCTGAGAGACCATCAAGAAAATAATAAAAAGAGTGTTCGGATAACCGTTCATGGATTTGGTCGATGAACGGTAAAGGAAAATGATCCTTTCGGGTCATACCATTTAATTTTAGATAGTCGATGCAAACACTCCATCTACTAATAGTTCTAGTAGGGATTAATTCATTTTTAACATTTGGCACTACCGTTAATACTCCTTTCTTGGGCACCACTTGGACCGGACTTACCCAAGTTCTATCCTAAATTGGATAGATGATGCCCGCGTCTAATAATTTTATAACCTCTGCCTTAACCACCTCCTTCATATTAGGATTTAGGCGGTGTTGAGGTTGAATAGTTTTATGCGAATTTTCTTCTAATAAAATTTTGTGAATACAAAAGGAGGGATTAATCCCTTTCAAATCTGTTATTTTCTACCCAATTGCACGGTGATGATGTTTTAAAACATTTAATAATTTTAACTTTTCCTCATCGGATAGATAAGCTGACACAAAAATGGGATGTTTTGAACCCTCTGCTATAATTAAGTATTCTAAATGATTTGGCAATTATTTCAGTTCTGAAATTGGAAGTTCTTCATAAGAAGTTTTAATCGGTCACTACCTAATTCTAGAATAACTAAAATAAGTGTGTGTGTGACTGAATTGTTATCACTATTTTCATGAGAAATTAAATTTAGACTTTCAAAATTTTCTTCATGAAAAATAGTCGATGAAAAATTTTTAGAAAATAAAACGGAGTCTTCATCGGGAGAAGCCTCCAAAAAGAAACATGAGTCGTCATTAGAAAGTGTATTTTTCATAGATGATTTAATAGTAAAGGTAACTTCTTCATCTCCGACTCTAATGAGAAATTTACCGTTACTAACATCTATTATGGTGCGCGAGGTGGCGATAAAAGGGCGACCGAAA
This sequence comes from Platanthera zijinensis, assembly GCA_039513925.1. NCBI lineage: Eukaryota > Viridiplantae > Streptophyta > Magnoliopsida > Asparagales > Orchidaceae > Platanthera > Platanthera zijinensis. Next base: position 190,240,707 of record CM077084.1, read on the forward strand.
ATGAGCGGAACCTTGGTGTCCTCTTCTATGTCATGGATGACGAAATCTACCAAAAAGTTAAATTTGTCAACTTTGACAAGCACATCCTAAATAATTCCCATAGGGTATTTAATAGACCAATCCGCCAATTGGACGGTCATTCTTGTTGGATTAGGCTCTCCTAATCCCAATTTTTTAAATAAAGAATAAGTCATCAAATTAATAGAGGCGCCAAGATCGGCCAATGCATATTTTACTAATAAATCGCAAAATAAACATGGAATAGAGAAACTACCCAGATCGGTTAATTTCTTAGGCAATTTATTAAGCAAAACCGTCGAACGCTTTGTGTTCAATTGAACCGTGGAAATATTCTCAAGTTTCTTTTTATTAGATAAAATATCCTTGAGGTACCTTGCATACTTCGGCATTTGCGTTATCGCTTCACAAAATGGTAAATTTATATGAATTTGCTTAAATAGTTCTAAAAATTTATCGTAATGCTCATCCATCCGGTTTTTCTTTAGTTAAGACGGATAGGGAAGAGGCGGTTGAAATTCCTTAATTTTATTTTCATTGAAAACCTTAGTAAGATGAGTAGATGTAGAAATTTTTACCTCCATTTCAACAGAATTTGAGGAAGTAGTTACCTCCTTCCCGCTCCATAGCGTGATAGCCTTAGCTGCTCCTTTGGGTTGGGCTCCGTATTGCCCGATAGTGCTCCTTGTTGACGATCAGAGAGCATTTTTGCTATTTTTCGAATTTGATTCTCCAAATTATGAATAGATCTGGAGAGATTTTGGATATTGGCGTCATTACTAGGCGCATATTTTTTGAAAGCCTCCTCAAGAGTGGAAGGTTTTGGAGCTTGTGGTGGTAAGTAACTATGTGGAATTGTGTTTAATGGACGTGTCGTGTTCCCTGGATTACTCCAAGATAAGTTGGTTGATTCCTTACACCCCGGTGATAAGTATTACCATAATTATTACCCGAATTAAAAGGTGGCCGATTCGGATTACCCATGTAATCCACATGTTCGGCAATATTGGAAGCTTCCCAGGTAGGTGTAGAAGAGGAAGCATCAATCTCTTTTATTTTTTTATTAAGAATCTCAACCTGGAGAGATAAATTCGAAACCGTATCGATTTCATACATCCCGGTCGATTTAGGCGGACGAGACCGATATGTACTCCACTGATACGTATTCATGGACATGCCTTCAATAAGCTCTTGTGCGGATGCTAGTGTCTTGTTGTTTAACGTTCTACCGGCAGCGGCATCAATATGTTGCCTCATTTGAGAGTTGAGGCCATTATAGAAGGTTTGAATTTATAACCAATCGGGGATTGCATAATGCAGACAACGGCGAAGTAATTCCTTAAATCATTTCCCAGTATCATATAACATTTTTGTATCATCTTGGGAGAAGTATGTGATATCATTGCGCAACTTGGCTGTTTTGGCGGCGAAAAATATTTCGTAAGAAATTTTCCCATCATCTCGTCCCATGTTGTGATGAAGCCTCTTAGTAGATAACATAACCACTGGTTAGCATTGTTGCACAAAGTGAAAGGAAAAAGCCTCAGTCAGATGGCATCATATGAAACCCCATTAATTTTGAAGGTATGACATATTTCTAAAAAGTTAGAAATATGTGTGTTTGGGTCCTCATCTTGAAGCCCATCAAATTATACAGATTGTTGTACCATTTGAATGATGCTCGACTTCAATTCAAAGTTTTTGTTCGCAATAGCGGGTCGAACAATACTTGATTGCGTCTCATCCAAATTTTGCCGAGCATAATAGGACATAGTATGTTGATCAGCCATATTCGGATTTGGGTCACCCAAAATAGAAGAAAATTGAGAATATGGGGAAGTGGAGGAAGAAGAATAAATGTCACCTACAGATTTCTCAACCAAATCTGGAGAATTGAGTTCACGGAGTCTTAGGCATTGACGTAAGCTTTGCTCGATCTCCAGATCCAAGTTAAATGGATATTACGGATTCCCTCGGGTCATACACTAAAATAAAATAGAAATAAAAGCAAAAGTTTTAAGATTAAAATTTTATAAAATAAAATTTCCCAAATTTCCCAAGGACTACCCAATGACGGGTTCGCAAGGTACTAGGTGGTATTGTGGGATGAAAACCCGACACAGCCCTTTCGCAAGAATTTTTAATTATAAAAAAAATAAAGATAAAACTTGCTTTCAAAAACAAAGATAAGTATCCGGCAATGGAGCCAAAAACTTGATACATAAAATTCACGCTAGAGCGCAATTCTAAATCGATAATGTAAGTATACCTATTGTTAAAGAGTATAGGATCAAGTGTCGTATTTAGACTCGGGGACTGTTGAGTACTTGTACTCACAAGGAAGAGCTATTTACTTAGTTTTGTGAATTCAGAATAACTAAGAAAAATAGCGATTTAACTAAAGATAAATTTGATGATATTAAAGACTAGCACTTGATCTAAAATCCCTTTTGATTAAAATAAACTTCCATGAGATTATAAAATACTAGCCTCTAAATTACGAACATCGACCGTGGAGGTTCCCAAAATACAAAAATGCCTCTTGAGAGAATACAATCTCGACTAAACTTATGTTGATTGATTAAGACGCTTCGGCCAGTCAAAACCCCTAAGCTTGCTTTAGGCGGTGAACCCCACTATTGTATTTGACTCCAATCCGAAAGATTTATGTCATCCTCTCTCGAGGAGTGCATGCAACTCCCTTTATCTTTGAGTGATCTCCTCGTATCCACAACCTCTCGATAAATCTAGGATACATATCTAAGATTGAAAAAATATATTCGCGACATAAGAATTCAATGCAATTGAATTCAAAAATAAATCGAAGCAAGAAAAAAAGAGAGCTTTATAATATGAGAAAAATAAAAAAAAGTTTATTTTATTCCAAAGTTCATTATGATCAATTACTAAATGAAATTTAACTACTCATCATGATAGGAAAATTACATAAAAATTTAAGGGAGACATGATTATAAAAATGAAGTACTTGAATTGACAATAACAAAGCTAAAAGTTAAACTATGAATTGGAAAAATACATGAAAGAAATGCAAGAAAGATGAAAACAATCTCCAAAACTGACTCCAAAACTCCCTCCAATTTTCCTCGCGGCTCCTGACAATGTCTTGAATTTATAGTTAATTTACTGGTGAGTCACGCCCCTAGGTTATGCCTGTGACTAGGGCGTGTACAGTGCGGAACTGTCGTCTTGAAAGCCTAGGAACGTTGTAGAAAAACTGCCAAAATATGTTGTTTTGCAGGTCACGCCCCAAGGTCATGCACGTGACCTAGGGCGTGTCTTGACAGTTGCTAGAAACAGCAGGAACTCAAAATTGCGGGTGTTAATCTGGTAGTTGTTGAAGAGGTCACACCCCTAGGTCATGCCCGTGACCTAGGGCGTGTAATCTTAGAATTGCCTGGATTAGAAACTGTCTACTTAATGATGTGTCATGCCTTTAGGTCACGCCCATGACTAGATGATCATGCCCGTGACTAGGGTGTGTAACTTTAATCCGACGTGTCCTTTGAATTTCGAACTTCTTCGGCGGGTCACACCCGTGTCATGTATCATGCTCCATGTCATACCCATGACAAGGGGGCGCATAATTGTAAATGACGTGGATATGCATCTGAAACACCTGGAGGGGTCACACATATCCGTCACACCCGTGACTTTTAGGTCACGCCCGTGACTTGGGTGTGTAGTCGTTATTTTTCTAGTTTGCTCCAAAATTTCACCTGATCAAGCTGTCAGCATCAAAATGTAATTTACAAACCAGATTAATCATAAATATAAAAATAAAGTAATTAGAAACTCAATTAGTAAAATATAACTTTAAACTAATTAATTATTAAATAAAATCTATATTAAAATAAGGATAAAATTAGAGTTATCAGCCCTTGCAAGCATATTCTCCAGGAATTGTAGTAGTACTACATTCTTCCAATTGAATAACCCATCGAGGGAAGTCCAAATCTCCACAGCTGATTGACATATGATGATGTGGTCAAAGAGTTCTGGTGAGATAGCCCGCTTGAAAGTAAACTATGCTTTCGCATTTGTCTTCCTCCAAAGCTCTCACCGCTTCAACTGTTGATGTGTAAAATGCGCCTCCCCGTGCTCTAGAGAAGTGAACACGTTCGATCCAAGGATGCGGGGGTAAAAGGAGGTTGATGAGGAACTATCGAGCATCCGGTTACTTTAATGGTTAGGGTTAGCGGTAAAGGCCGAGAGAAGGGAGAAGGGAAGAGAGGGGCCGCTTGCAGCGGCAACAACAAAGTTTGCCTGCCACGGCTTAAATTCCACTCCTGCGATAGGCATTCTTTTGATTATGAATCAATATTATAGCTTGAGTTCGCTCCTTTACATGGAAAGATATAAAGGGCACAGGGGAAGCTGGCAGCTAGAAGATAGAGGTTGTTGAGGCAGCAGGGACTTAACTGGTAAGTCTCCAAGTCACGCGGACTGCCATGGCAAAGCTGTTCGCCAAGATGGTAGTTGTCGGCTTGATGTCCTAGCCGCGCGGACTGATCAAATAGGTCAGCAGACCGCACGGACTACTGATCCTTCAACTTGCTTCCTTAGGCCGAGCAGACTGTGCAATCAGGCAGGGAAAACCATTGAGGTCGTTGGAACAGGCTGCTTGAGGAGCCAAGATTAGGGACTAAACCGCAAGGCTTAGCCGCTGAGGCCGAGCGGACAGGAAAACGAAGTCACAGGGTTTGATGCGATGGCTGTCCCCGGGGGTTTGTCCTCCCTAAATGAGAGGTATGGGGGCTATTTATAGGGTCGAGGAGGAATCTTCCAGAACTAGACTTGATGACATCACCCCGATGATACGGTCAAGCTGCGATCGAGTCCGCGACATGCTGCAGACTGAAGGGTAGCTCGTTTACTGCTGGGAGAAGCCGATACTGGGAAGCTGAAGTGCTTCTAGCGGATAGTGCAAAGTGTTCGCGTCTGCTGCTAGATAAGGAGATTCCTCCACCTTCTAGCGGACTGGCATTGAGTCTGCTCCGTGCTGTGTGGCCTGATAAAGAGTGTTGGAGGGCGGAGAAAGTCCACCTCCCTTAGGCGGACTGATACCAAGTCTGCCACCTTCTACCGAATAGAAGTAGCATATCACACCTGCTAGGCGGGCTGAGGAGGCAGGTCGCCCTCTCCTGGGCAACCTGATGGCAGGACACCTCTTGTTGGTCCCTCCTTCTGTTGGGCGACTTGGAGGTAGGTCACCTACTACTGGGAAGATGCAAGTCCTCCACATACTGGAGGTTTTGTCCTTCATTTGTTGGCGGACTGAGACTGAGTCTGCCACCTTTGGGTGAACTTGTATTGAGTTTGCCTACTGCTAGAGAACTGAGATGGAGTCCTCCCCATGCTTAGGCAATCCACTACAAAGCGGGGTCAACAAGGTTATCGCGGACTGGGATGCAAGGCCGTCTTTCGCAGGCAGACTGAAGAAGGGCCTTGTTCTAGGCTAGTTCTTGCTTACGGCGACCTGAAGGAGAGTTCATGAACTGGTGGTAAGCTAGAGAAGAGACTGTTACCCGTCTGGCTAACTACACAACCTGATGGTGCAGATTAAGAAGCAGTCCACGCCATCGTAGAGCTGGCGACTATCGGGCGCAAGCCTACCCGCGCAGATAGAGAAGTATATCCATGCGATTAGCTGGAAAATAGGTCGCGAACCCTCCGAATGAGACGGAGCAGTCCACAGCTTGCAAGCAAGCCACATTGGAGAGGATTGCCGATTTCTAGGTTAACATAATCCCCGCACTTTTTTATGTTTGCAGGAAACTTTGAAAAAGTAGAGGTAACCTATGAAATTGGAATCTGCCCCAAGTAGGAAAATGAAAGACATAGGGACAAATATAGAACCTGATGTCTCTCCTCAGAAAAGTTTGTAAACTTATTTTTCTCCTACAAAGGAAGATATTGCAAGTGAAAAAAGGCGCATCTTGTGTGTACCTGAATTGTTCTTTATAAGTGAAGAAGACTTGTGAATGCTTTCTACTGAACTCTGCAAAACAAAGGTGAGATGAGGTATAGAAGAAAAATAGCTTGCAAGTACCTAAAGGGAGCTTGCAAGCAGCTGCTAATCTCTATAATTAAGAAGGGTAAGAAGCAAATATGAAAGAAAAAATGATTTGCAAGTACCTGGGGGAACTTGCAAGCATCTGCTAATCTCTGCAGAAAGAAGAGTAAGAAGTAGATATTAAAGAAAAAATGATTTGCAAGTACCTGAGGGGAACTTGCAAGCATTTGCTAATCTCTGCAAAAAGAAGAATAAGAAGCAGCTTTGAAATAAAAAATGATTTGCAAGTACCTGAGGGGAACTTGCAAGAATCTGCTAATCTCTGCAAAAAGAAGAGTAAGAAGCAGATATGAAAGACAAAAAGATTTGCTAGTACCTGAGGGGAACTTGCAAACATCTGTTAATCTCTGCAAAAAGAAGAGTAAGAAGTAACTATGAAAGAAAAAAATGATTTGCAAGTACCTGAGGGGAACTTGGAAGCATCTGCTAATCTGAAAGTGGAAGGGATAGATCTAACTTTACTCTAGAGGGAGGGTGAATTGAGTATTTTAAAAACTTAAATTAATTTTTACGGTGGTTTTGAAAATTAGTGATATATATATATATAAAATATGCACAGCACAAAAAATAGAAAGTAACAATCATAGACGACACAGGGACTTTGTAGTAGTTCCCCAATAAATCTAGGTACATCTACTCTTCTACCACTCTAGTAGGAATCCACTACAAGTTTTTGATCAGGTTCTCTGCCACTAGAAGATCTATTTTCTAAGGGAGATCTAGCAACCCTTTGGGCTTTTGACCAGGTACCCAAAAACCAAACCTAAGACTTTTGATCAGGTGACTTATGAACCAAGTGTTAACTTTTAAAGGGAGTTAGAACCCTGTACATAGTTTAAGAATAAACTAAAGAGAGTTATATGTTGTCTTCTCTTTCAAGTATCTCTGAGAAGACTTAGTGGATGATGTTGTAAGAATCTCTTCCTGATTTGAATAGAGCTTGTGATCAAGGGAGGAGACTTTTCTTCATGGTGTAGGCCTTCTTGTAAGCTCTTTCTCTCCAGTAGATATTTTAGACAGATATGGATAAGGATGTCTCTCAGATTAAATATGTGTCACTGGAAGAGTCTGAAGCATAATATATGTATCAATATCTCTATCTCTATATGTATGTTGTATTTGAGACAGCAATCTTCAGTATAATAGTCTGTCGGGAAAAAGTTCAAAATTTTAAATAAAACAATTCTTGAAACGTCTGAAGAATCCCTTGAGAATTTGTAACTATCTTGGAATTAATTAGATTTAAAAATCTGTGATGAATCCATATTTAATGATGCCTTAAATGGCTATATTCTTTAGAATATTTAGCATTAAATATCAGAGTTTCAGTTACTAAACATTTGAAATCATTCTGCCTTTTGTTGATATAGAAACTGTCTAATCGTCGATCTTAGCAAGGAATTCATCGAACTGAGCTTTGATTTCGTCAAGTTGAGCTTATACTAACTTATTTTATACTTTCGTCGAGCTGAGCTCTGAGTTCGTTGAACTGAGCTAAGAGTTTGTCGAACTAAGCTCAGAGTTTGAGATCTGAGTTAGTCGAACTTAGTTCAGAGTTCGTTGAACTGAGCTCAGAGTTCATCGAACTGAGTATTTCTGGAATACCTTCTAAAATGACTCTGGAAAGAAAATATGACCCTAGTTTATACAAGTTGGATCAAAATAAAAACCTAATAGCAATCCTAGCCCAAATCAGTAATAAGGAGTTCTAACAATCTCCCCCTATTAGGGTGAGGATACTATCAAACAAGAAAACAAAGAGAATAAATAATTATGTGGCAGAAAAATAAAATTTCAGCAGATATAAAAGTTTTGTAAAGTTATAATAATAAGTTTCAAAAACTTAATCAAAGTTAGGAATTCTTCAGAGGTGCATCTGAAGAAGACTTGGTAAAAACTAGTTGTCTTGATGGATCATCAGATTCCCTTTTGCTTAGCTTCAGATCTTGAGAACCAATAATCTTCTGAGAAGATACTGTGGGAGCAACAGCTTCTAGATGCAAGCTCATATATTCAACAAGATTAAACATGCTTTTCTTCTGATATCTGACCAATTCCTGTTGCATGTATAAAGACATAGTAGTAAACTGAAAGTTATCCTTACCTTCAGTTCTTGCCTTATTATCTAAGAAAGTGCAACTTGTTCTTTGAACCTAGCCATTCTGTACACAGGATCTAATTCTGATTCAATTACTGGAGAAGCTGGCTTGTCTTGGCTAGAAATTTGCTGACTGCTCTGTCTACTATAAGACTCAGACCATGTAGGTCTGTCTTGCCTTGTAGGTCTTTCTTGAGTTGCTCTAGAATGATGAGAAATAGACCTTTGAGAAAAAGGTGGAATGCTTTCAGATCCTGCTGTTGGAGGAGGAGGAAGAGGAAGATCTCCCCAAGACTTTGGATAAGAATGAAACCTTTTACCTCATCCAATTTGGATGGTCTAGAGTAAGAGTAATCCCATGCAAAATGTAGTAAGGTATATTAGCAGTAGAATAAGGTTGAGGTGCAACCTTGGCTAGAGCCTTTTTCCTGGATTTCCATTCCTTATAAGTAGAATCTTCTGATTCATAAGAATCTATAGGATCATCAGAATGCTCTTCTGCCTATTCATATAATTCATCAATTTTATCTTCTTCTTCCATATCTTCATTAAACAGATCATCAAAATTGGGTATAGGAGATTCATCCCATTCAAAGGTAGGAGGGGAACAAGGATGCTCAGAAATATTTATTATATCCTCAATCATAATGGTTTGTGGGACTAGATTATCAATCATCATAGGCTGTGATACTGAATCAAAACTGGTATAATATCTTTTAAAAGTTGTTCTAAAGCAGAAGCATCAATAGGAGCAGAATAACAAACTATTGCTTTAGAAAGATCCTCTCCAAAATCTAGTAGGTTGGGAATATGACTATGCAGTAAATTAAAATCTGATAGTAATTAATAGATATTTACTGTGGGATTAATGATGAGATCACCAACAGTAATAATCTCTGGAGGGTATGAACACTCATCCTCAACTATTATTTCTATATCAGGGACTTCAACAAAAACAGCTGCTACAACTGGAGCTTCTTCATCAAGTATCTTTCCCTACCTAGATATAGGGAAAACTAAATCTAGGCCCCTAGAAGAAGGGACAAAATGAGAAGAGGCAACTTTAGAAGAGAGTTCTTAAATATAAGCAATAACAGGAGCTAAAGATTCATCCAAGAGCTTCTTGAGTGTAGGAGTGATGAAATCAAGAAGTTGAGTGGCTATAGAAGATCAATCTAGATACATAAACTCAGGTGGATTCTGAGTATATGCAGAGGATGGATTGGAAAAAGAGGGAGTTATTCTGTTAGTATAATTTGTATAAAGAAAAGAAGACTGTGGCATAGATGAATGATTGATGATAGGGGGAATGTCAGCAGGAATTGGTTCATGGATGGGTGAGTGAGGTGGAGATAAGTGAGGTGAAGATATGTGAAATGGAGATGAATGAGGTGGAGATGAATGTGGTGAATGATGAGCTGGGGAATCTTCATTGAAGACTGAGGATGGAACTTTTGTAAACAAAGTAGGTTGTTGAGAAGGTGGTGTGGAAGGACTAAGGGAATGATGTGGAGATGGTTGTGGAGAGGTAGAAATAAGGGGAGAAACTTTTTCTGGAGAAGGGAGAGTAGCTGAGACAGCTCTAGTGCTTTCAGATGCTATCCTAGAAGATTTAACCCTGGGAGGCTTGGGAATCACCCTCTCCCATTTACCAAATAGAGCATAGTTTATCCTCTTAGATGCATTTATATATATAGTCTGAGAGACCAAGACCTCTGGACATTTGGTCTGGAGAAAATTCCCAGAAGTCTTCCATAACTCACATCCTTCTTATTAATCTTCTTCTTGATTGAATCAAACAAAACTGTCCCCAGTTAATGTATTTTTGGTCAACCAGAGCACTCATCAATAGATATTGGTGCATAGTGACATAGTCATGAGCTAAATGTTTGCCTAAAAGAACTTTCCCGACCACATCGGTTAGAAATTTATATTCTACAGAGAAATTTTTTTTCAACAAATGTTTAGGGTTTCCTTGTGTGTGACCCATTCAATCTAGCATAATATCAAATTTTGCACTAGATAGTTCTAATTCATCTTCTCCATTGACTAATCCAAATTTCAGATAAAATTGCAGGTGTAAGAGAAACCTAATGTCCTAATATGGATCCAGTAATGGTTTAAAGATCTTGAACCTTCGCTGTGTGAACCCGTTCCTTTATCTCTGTGATGGGGAGCTTAATACTGGTGGACATGAAATTGCGCAGTTGTTGTGTCTTAAATAGTTGCAAAACATCCTGGAATATTTGATCCGAATGTCGAGAAGAGTCCAGGTCGATATCGAATTCAGCATCGAATTTCATCGCAGTGAGAATCGCTTGCGACACCGCCATTATCCTGCAAAAAAAAGATCAAGTGCAAGAGAAATGAAATGGAGAATGCACGGGACGGAGCTCGATAAAACCCTAAATATAAGTTTTCATAAGTTGAAGGACGATAAGCAGTCCGTCTAACTCCATTAGACAAAAGGTTCACGAAAAGTTCACAATTCGTCAATCTCCGAAAGGTTCACAATTCGTCGATCTTCGTTTGACGAAATGTTTACAATTTGTCGATCTCTGTTTAACGAAAGGTTTACAGTTCGTCGATATCCGTTCAAAATAATCTTAATGACTCTCCATCAATCATTCCTAATTGATTTAAAAAGAAAATATATTTCATTTCATCCAATGGTTGGTGAAAATATCAGCTCTTTGTAAATAGTAGAAATGAATACTAGGCTAATTTTATTTTTATCCACATTATCTTTTATAAAAATGTGCCTTATTTCTATATTTTTAGTCCTACTATGGAGGACTGGATTCTATGTAATTGAAATTGCACTAGTATTATCACAAAATATAATTATAGTTGAATTATAATTGAATTATTTAACTGGATTCTCTAATAAATTACACTATTATTGCACTAGTATTCTGTGCAAACAACCATAATCTAGTAAATTATTTTGAATCCACAAAATCTGTGAACAACAACTACCTGCTGCAATATATTCAACTTCAGAAGTTGAAGTAGAAACATATGTTTCTTCTTGCAAAACCATGACACAAGCCTATCACCAAGAAACTGACAAGTTCCTGATGTGCTTTTTCTATCAACTTTGCATCCAGCAAAGTCAGCATCTGTGAATCCAGTTAATTCAAATCCTAACTCAGTAGGATACCAGATTCCTTGATTAGGACAACCCTTTATATATCTACAAATTCTTTTTACTAAAATAAGGTGAGATTCTTTAGGGTTAACTTGAAACCTAGCACAAATGCAGGTTGCAAACATAATATCAGGTCTGCTTGCTATTAAATACAATAGAGACCCAATGATTTCTCTATATGTTTTTTGATCAACAGGTTTGCCCTATTCATCATTATTAACTACAGCATTAGAGGACATGGGTGTTTTCATAGAGGAGGCATCTGACATCCCAAATCTTTTAATTAGCTCTTTAGTATATTTAGATTGAGATATGAAGATGCCATCAGGTGTTTCCTTTACTTGTAAACCAAGAAAAATTATAATTCATTCATGCTACTCATTTAAAACTTTGAATGCATTAGGTCAGAGAACCTTTTTCAAAGTTTGGAATCAGTAGAACTAAAAATTATATCATCAACATATATTTGAACTAGTATAATTTTAGTTTTATGATGTCTAAAAAATAAAGTATTGTCTATTTTTCCTCTACAAAATTTATTTTGTAAAAGAAAAATAGCAAGGGTCTCATATCAAGCTCTTGGAGCTTGTTTAAGACCATAAAGAGTTTATTAAGCTTAAAAATATGAGATGGGTGAGTTGAAGAGATAAAACTTGGTGGTTGTTCTACATATACATCCTCTTTGATATCTCAATTCAGAAATACACTCTTTACATCCATCTGATATACCTTGAATTTCTTGAATGCAGCAAAAGCAAGAAATATTCTGATAGCTTCTAATCTTGCAACAGGAGTAAAAGTTTGATCATAATTTATTCCTTCCTCTTGTGAATATCCTTGAGCTACCAATCTAGCTTTATTCTCACTATAAATCATTGAGCATCCAATTTATTCCTGATGTTTGGTTCCAATGACTGGATAGTCTTTGAGTCTTGGAACTAAGTCTCAAACTCTATTTCTCTCAAACTGATTGAGTTCCTCTTGCATTACAATGATCCAATGAGGATCTTATGCTGCATATTTAATGGATTGAGGTTCAATCTGAGACAGAAAATATGTGTGCATCTGATCTTGATTGAGTTGATGCCATGTTTGCACACCAACTGATATGTCTCCAATCACTTGAGATCAAGGATGATCTATAATAGTAACATAATAAACAGGTGGAGTTGGTTCTTCAATGATTTATGTTGTTAATTCCTCGTGTGGAATTTCATTAGCAATAACATTTTCAACATAAATTTCAGGACTATCTTCATCAATGTCTTCAACAAACTGTTGAGAAGGATGTAATGTTTTCTCTTGTTTTAGGTTTAAGTCATCTAGTTTTTCACACAGAATTGGTACCTGAAAGGAATTTATGGTAAAGGTATTCCTTTCCTTATAAAATATATTAGATTCATCAAATGTTACATCTACTAATTCCTCTATCTTAAAGGTAGATTTATTATAAACCCTATAAGCCCTACTAACAAGTGAATATCCAAGAAATATTCCATCTGCGGCTTTGGCTTCAAATTTTCCTAAATGTTTCTTATCATTATTATGAATATAACATTTACACCCAAAAATTTTAAAATAATTTACTTTAGGTTTTTTATTTTAAAGCAATTCATAGGGAGTTTTACCCTTGAGTTTATGAATGAGACTTCTGTTAACAACATAATTTGTTGTGCTTACTGCCTCTGGCAAAAAATATTAGGGCAAGTGAGCATCTGAAAGTAATGTTCTAGCAGATTCAATTAGGGTTATATTTTTCCTTTCTGCTACCCCGTTTTGTTGAGGAGTTCTATGAGTAGAGAAACACTGCCTGATTCCTTCTTTCTCACAGAATTCTTTCATCAGAAGAGATTCAAACTCAGTTCAATGATCACTTCTAATCAATGCAATCTGAGTAGAATACTCAATCTTGATGTTCCTAAGAAAGTCTATAAGAATCTTGAAGTTGTCAAACTTGTTCCTAAGAAAAACACTCAAGTGAATCTGGAGAAATTATCAACAATAACTAAAGTGTATGACTTTCCTCCCAAACTTTGTATTGCAATAGGTCCAAAAAGGTCCATGTGTAGAAAATACAAAATTCTAGGTGAATCACGCTTAGAATTGGATTTAAAACTTTTTTTAGTTTGTTTACCTAATTGACAAGCCATACAAAGTCCTTCCTTCTTGTAAGAACCAGAAGGTAGTCCTCTGACAAGGTTTTCCTTAAACAATTTAGCAATAGTTCTAAGGTTTATAAGTCTTAATCTTTTATGCCAAAGTTCATTTGTTTTACTTATCTGATTAAACAAACATATTTTAGTTTTAGCAGAATTAAAATTGACTAAATATATGTTACCCTGTCTAACCCCAGATAAAAAAAAATTGTTTTCATTAGATATAATAGAGCATAAAGACTTATTAAATGATACATGATAACCTTCATCGCATAGTTGACTGATGCTGATTAGGGTTATGCTTAAGACCTCTCACATAAGCTACCTTTCTGAAGGTAACAACTCTAATTTTTGCATTGTCCATAGCCCTCTGTCTGGCCACAGTTGGAGTCTCTAAATATGAATTTTGGTCCAAGCTTTGCTTTGAAGTATTTTAGATTATCTTTTCTTCCTGTCATGTGTTTAGAGCACCCACTATCCAAATACCATTGTTCCTCTATGGTAGGATAGTTCTTTTCATGTATTAAAAACAGGTTAGGTGTTCTTGACCAAGATTACCTTGGGTCCTAACTTTTTGTCATAATAAGTAGAAATATAAGAATATTCAGGTTGATTTTTATATTATAGTGGATGATATCTCCTGGGAGGAATGATCCACTTAGTGAAAGGATTTAACAACATTTGAGTTTGATAATTCTTTTGAAAAGCAGTAAAATTTCTGTTTGAAAAATTTGAGTTCGACAAATTATTTTGATTTCATAGAGCTCCGTTCGACGAATAATGGTGATTTCGTCGAGCTCCCTTCACTGAATAGTTATAATCATTTCCTGTGTTCAGCATTCGTCTATCTCTATTCGATGAATAATAGTGATTTTGTCGAGCTCGGTTCGACAAATTCTATTGAACATTATTTTTCTGGAAATTTCTATTATGTTTTAGTATAGATTTTGATTTAAAAACTTCAGTGTCTTTATCTGTGATTTCTAATATTTATTTTCCTTTAGCAGATATAAATTTTACAGGGGTAGTTAAAATATCTTTCATAAGAATTTGAGGTTGACTGGATGAAACTCCCAAGCCTAGTCTGCCATTTAATCTGGCATTGACGGTACTTATAATATTCATCAGTTTGATACTTTTTCCATTAAGAGTTTCTTCAAACTTTTTAGCCTCAGACAATTTGTTTTCTAGGGAAACTATTTGTTCCTTAGAAATTTTCAAATCTTCTTTAAGTTTAATATTTTCTGAAGATAGATTGTTTAATTCGGTTAACTTTTCTCTGAGAACTTTTATTTCCTTCACAGATTTTATCAAATCTTTACAAAGTAATTTAAAATCTATTTTGAATTGATCTGATGTAAAATCAAAAGTTGAAATTACCAGGTCTTCTTCAGACTCAGATACAGAATTAAAATTGTTGTTTGATGCACTAATTGCCATCAGACAATTTCTTTAGCTTTTGATTCTTCTTTATCTTCACTTGAAATAGATGAAGATTCAATGTCTAACTCACTCCATATTTCAGTTACAAAGCCTCTCTCCATCTGTCTATGTTTACTAGAAGAGGGTTTATTTGAATGCTTCTTAAATTCTTTCTCCTTCTTATCCTTCTTCTGATTTTCAGGACATTCTGGAAGAATGTGTCCTGATTTCTTGCAACCATCGCAAACAATTTCCTTAGTAGGTGTTTTGTCATACCTTGGTTTGTCCTTGTTTCTGGAAAATCTTCTCCTGAAGTCTTTCCTGGACATTTGGTAAAAATCTTTTTGCCAATAGACTTAAGAGTTCTTCATTTTCTAGAAGTTGTTCTTCCTCTTCAGTTGCTTGGAAGGCAATACTCTTCTCTTTCTTCACTGAGGATGAAGTTATTTTTTCAGCTTCTCTTTTTTTGATGAGCTGCTCATATGATTTAATCTTGCCCTACAAAGTTTCTGTTGAAATTTCATTCACACTTCTGGCTTCTCTAATTGGCTAAATTCAAGAATCCCATGTGCTAGGAAAACACAAAGGAATTTTTTCATTCACTTCTATGAATGTAATGTCTTTCTCCAATGTTTTTAGTTCATTGATTATGAGACTGAGTCTTATATACATGTCAGCAACAGATTTAGTTTCTCCCTTTTTGAAATTCTCATATTGAGAAATCAGGTGAGATCTTCTGTCTTTTCTTTCATCTGCTGATCCAGCTACAATTGCAGTGAGGAAGTCCTAGATATCTTTTGCTGAGGTGCATTCAGCAACCTTCTAAAAAATATCATCAAACATTATTTGGGCTAGTATATTCATAGACTTGGCATCAGCAATTTTGGCTTTTCTCTGAGCCTCTGTCCATTCTGTTGGAGGTGTAGCATTGGTGCTTGGTGCTACCAGTGGTAGAGGTGGACCTGTCAAAATTGAATTGTAGATATCCTCATCAATAGAATTCATATATAACCTAATCCTTGCTTTCCATAGTGCAAACTTATTAAGATTACAAACAGGAGGTCTAGTGCTTGAATACTCCTTACTTTGTGCCATGTTAAAATTATCAATAATCTTCTAGGTAAGATAAGATCTATCATATCTATTGGTTCAAGTGTTAGCCTGTTAAAACCAACCCTCCTTTGATACCAATTGAAAGTGGAAGGGATAGATCTAACTTTACTCTAGAGGGGGTGAATAGAATATTTTAAAAACTTAAATTAATTTTTACAGTGGTTTTGAAAATTAGTGATATATATATAATATGCACGACATAAAAAAATAGAAAGTAACAATCACAGACAACACAAGGATTTTATAGTAGTTCCCCAAAAAATCTGGCTACATCTACTCTTCTACCACCCTGGTAGGAATCCACTACAGGTTTTTGATCAAGTGCCCTGCCACTAGAAGATCTATTTTCTAAGGGATATCGAGCAACCCTTTGGGCTTTTGACCAGGTACCCAAAAACCAAACCTAAGTCTTTTGATCAGGTGACTTATGAACCAAGTGTTAACTTTTGAAGGGAGTTAGAACCCTGTACACAGTTTAAGAATAAACTAAAGAGAGTTAGATGGTTTCTTCTTTTCCAAGTATCTCTTAGAAGACTTAGTGGATGATGTTGTAAAAAGCTCCCCCTGATTTGAATAGAGATTATGATCAAGGGAGGAGACTTTTCTTCAGGGTGTAGGCTTTTTTGTAAGCTCTTTCTCTCTAGTAGATATTTTAGACAGATATGGATCAGGATGTCTCTCATATTGAAGATGGGTCACTGGAAGAGTCTGAAGCAGAATATATGTATCAATATCACTATCTTTATATGTCATTTGTATTTGAGGCAGCAATCTTCTGTATATATAGTCTGTCAGGGAAGAGTTCAAAATTTTAAATAAAACAATTCTTGAAACGTCTAAGGAATCCCTTGAGAATTTTTAACTTCCTTGGAATTAATTAGATTTAAAACTCTGTGATGAATCCATTTTTAATGTTGCCTTAAACGCCTATATTCTTTAGAATATTTAGCATTAAATATTAGAGTTTCAGTTACCAAACATTTGAAATCATTTTTCCTTCTATTGATATAGAAACTGTATGATCTTCGATCTCAGCAAGGAATTCGTCGAACTGAGCTTGGATTTCGTCGAGCTGAGCTTATACTAACTGAGCTTATACTTTCGTCGAGCTGAGCTTTGAGTTCAACAAGTTGAGCTCAGATTTTGTCGAACTATGCTCAGGGTTTGAGATCTGAGTTAGTCGAACTGAGTTCAGAGTTCGTCGAACTAAGTTCAGAGTTCGTCGAACTGAGTTCAGAGTTTGTCGAACTGAGTATTTTTGGTATACCTTCTAAAATGACTCTAGTCTATAAAAGTTGGGTCAAAATAAAAACCTAATAGTAATCCTAGCCCAAATCTGTAATAAGGAGTTCTAACATAATCTCTGAAGAGAACTTGCAGATATGAAAGAAAAAATGATTCGCAAGTACCTTAGAGGAACTTGCAAACATCTACTAATCTCTGGAAAAGGAAGAGTAAGAAGCAGATATGAAAGAAAAAATTATTTGCAAGTACCTGAGGGGAACTTGCAAGCATCTGCTAAACTTTGAAGAGAACTTGCAGATATGAAAGAAAAAATGATTTGCAAGTACCTGAGTGAAACTTGCAAGCATCTGCTAATCTCTGAAGAGAACTTCAGATATTGATTTGATAAGGTAGATATAATTAAGCAGGAGGAAAATCCAATAAAACCAGCTATTAATTGAGTAAAAGAATGTGCAGAATTGAGTAGAGATCAAGCCATAACCATAATCTTCTTGCGCAGTAAGATATAATATCCCTAATATGAAATCCGGATCGGCCGGGTAAAACCACTTTGATTATACTTCAATACCATGGCTTGTTGATAAAGAGAACCAGATTCTTTGATTAAACAATTGGTGCCAAAAAATATTCAAAAAGCATAGTGGATGTACTGTCAGCAGATAGAGCTTTATGGAGGCCGAGTATATAAAGCGAGTATAAGCAAGAAGTATAATGCCATAAATCCTCCAGGGAGATTGAATTTAACCTGTTAACCTGAAGGAAAATAGTTTGAAAGAGATCTACACCTAAAGATGATCAATTAGGCTAGGTGAACCAAAAGGTCTAAAGCATTGCTCGCCCTAAAGGATCATAAAAAGTGTAGTCTACCAAGGGCAGATTAACCGAGCTCCCCCGAAAGGGCACAAAAGAGAAAATGCAAAATTCCTATGAAGGAACGATGGACACACTGCTCTCATGACTTAGGGCTACAAGTTACACTAATCAGTTAGGCCAGGTACGCCAAGTGGTCTATAGCATTGCTTGCCCTAAAAGATCAGCGATGTTGTGGGTCTCCGGAAGGCACGGCTTGAGAGTACCTTGGACTGATCGACCATTACAGTTGTGAGATGATTGTAGAGACAAGGCTACACTTGAACGCCAATGCTTGCCAAGCAACAATCATCTTAGCTGTAATGTATCCCTAACGGAGCACAGTAGAGCTAACACATGGGACCACCCTTAAAGCACGCTTTGTGTTAGATACCGACTAGGATTCGAAGCCCTGAAGTCCTCTTGCACAGATTTGACGGCTCCCGCTAAAAATATGTGAACACTCCCCGCTATAAGTGGTCATGGTGGTATAACGCCAGAGACCAATCTATGAGGGGTCAAACAAGACTCGGTGATATCTCGTCGGTTCAGCGATCCCTTTGACAAAGAGAAAATAGTGGAGGAAGCCCTCCAAAAAGGGAAATGTGTCAGTACAGAATCTCTGACATAAAACTTATTTAAATGAATGAAAAATAACTTAGAAAATGTTCAAATTATATGTAAGAGAAATGTTCAATATGGAGAACAAAACCGATCGAGCATGATTGCGAAGAGCTTTTGGAACTTTTTCATGCTCATCTTCAACTCAAAATATATTTCCAAGGGCGCTTACGTCATTCGCATCAATGGTCTCACTGTCAATGAAATTAATGTCATTGATGATTTGGCTAGATCCTTTTGAGTCGAAAGGAATATCTGGTACTTCTTTGCCTTTTAAAGTAGACAGATCAGAGTGGTCATTCTTCTGGAATAAGTCACCCAATTTTCCCTACCTCAGTATCTTCTCAACCAGTTGATGAAGCGCTCAGCATTTTTCAGTTGGATGCACTTTCTCTTTATGGAATTATCAATAGGGATCCGAGTCCTTGAATCTTTGAACAGCGGGTTGGTAAGGTCTCTTATAACCGGTCTTACCTTTCATCACTTGGATTACTTCCTACATAACTTGGTCTAGTTTAGGTTCTTGCAAGTTGTCACCTTACTGTAGGTAAGCTGAAGCTGCTAACGGAGCTAGTGTCAGATAAGTAGGATGGTTCAACAATGGTAATCTTTGCCTTGGAAATGATCCTGGCTCGAGAAGAGGCGTTGATGACATCCGAAATTCCTTCCCTTCCTTGTTCGCGATTGAAAATCCTTTTGAGGAGACTTTGGAGGTTGCCCATATGAAGAATATGGATCTTTCTCTGTTACAAGCCTGGAGATGTAGTTGGTATTACTCTTTTCACCTCATATGTAAAAGTTGGTAAGACTGATCATATCCTGATATGTCCTCGGCACTAGGACATTAGCTTCGAACTTAAGTGGCCCTTCTCTTAAACCACTTATCAGAGCGACTCGGTACATCTTTGGATCGACATTTTCAATGTCAAGTAACTCTCTTTGAAAAAGATCGACAAAATAAGCCCAAGTCTCATTTTCTTGATGTATGATCTCAAACAGGGCTTCAGGACCGCCTTTCCTCTTTGTAGAGGTAGAAAAACCAAGTAGAAGCTCTCTTCGCAGATCGGTAAAGGAAGCGATGGACTGAGGGCGCAGTCCATAGAACCATTCCCTCACTTTTCCATCAAAGGACTTTACTAAGATCTTATAGTTGGTAGGATCTGTGAGGGTCTTGAGAGCGACGGCTGACTCGAACGCGTGTAGGTGTGCAAACGAGTTAGATTCTCCAGAGTAAATTAGTAGTCGCGGCTCCCTGAAGCTAACTGGAGTCGGCTCTTGCCGTACACTCTCTGTAAATGGAGATGGCTCTTCATGTTCTCCTATAATATAAGGAAAAGGGAAAAATGGAGGATAAGCTGAAGTTGAAAAATGAGCGGGAGGATAGAAAGGAAAAGCTACTGCGGGAGTTGAAGGGTAGGGATGACTTCCCTGAAAATTTAAGAATCTTGTTGGACTTCCTCGGGCAGCTTCCCGAAAGAAGTTTTGACGAGCTATCAACTCGTCATTTTAAGATCGCAAAGGAGCGGCTTCCTGCCCTGGAGGATAGGTTGTTGGACAGGTCGGTGGAAAAGTTTGTGGATTCTCCCATGCTGGTGTTGGATTGACTAGAGGAACTGGTGCTGCTGCAGATTACACCTCTAATTGTTGTGTGATAGCAACTAGAGTACGGTTGATTTCCTGGAACTGCTAGGCAGTTTTCTGACTCGATTGCTCCAAGTCTTCCCAGAGAGGATCTTCACTACGACTTGAAGGAGCAAGGTTATCGACAGGTTGATAATCTGTCATGGCTAACCATTGGTTTTCACTATCTATTCAAGATTTGAAGGTCGCGTGTTAACTGTTGATGCACAAAATATGCCTCTTCGCGCTCCAGAGAGGTGAACATGTTCAATCCAAGGATGCGGGGGTAAAAGGAGGTTGATGAGGAACTATCGAGCAGCCGGTTACTTTAATGGTAAGGGTTAGCGGTAAAGGCCGAGAGAAGGGATAAGGGAAGAGAGGGGCCGCTTGTAGCGACAACAACAGAGTTTGCCCATCGTGGCTTAAATGACACTCCTGCGATAGGCTTTCCTTTGATAATGAATCAATATTACAGATTGAGTTCTCTCCTTTACCTGGAAAAATATAAAGTGTACAAGGGGAAGTGTTGGAACACCCTATTACTAATTTGGGTCAGGCTCATTATGTCTATAGGATTGTTGCTTTGACCTTGTTGTATAGAGTAAAGGTCAACTTGTTAGGTCTAAGGCTTAGGACTTAGGTTGGAAGCTTTCCCCAAGTCCTCCTAGATCAGATGAGAAGCCCAGAAGAAGAATTCATCTTGTCGTCGAGCTCAGATCGACGAAGCATCGAACCCAGTTTGACTATCTCTCTTAGCTCAGGTCGACGATGCGACGAACTCAGTTCGACGATCTCTGAGCTTAGATCTACGTTTTTTGTCTTAGACTAATTCCAGTTTCTCTGAGCTCAATTCAACGATAGTTGAGCTCAGATCGACGATTATCTTTTGAGATTGACAATTTCTGAAATTTTGTTCTTTTGTTAAGGATTTCAAATGTCTTCAAGTCAGAGCATTTATTGAAGAAGATTTCTAGACGTTATAATAAATCTGGAGCAAGTTTCAAGGAAATAAAGAAGGAATGTTCTTAAGTTATTTCCTCCAGAGATAGTTGACATTTAAGGAAAGTCTTTATGACTTTGCTAATGGCTATCTAGAAGTTTTGAAGACTGGATTTCATATTATTATTCAGTAAAGGAGAAACAAATAGATATATAGAAGAAAAAAGGAGAAGGAGTTCAACAACACAACACAGAGAACAAGCTCCTATTCCTTCTGATTGATTCTGATTCAAAGTCAAAAAAAAAGTCTTCATCATTCTCACTCCAAACAACACATCTTTTAGTTCTTACTGGAATCATCTTCTGCTGGAGCACTCTTTCTACTAAAGAACTATCACCCTTGCAAAGCTTCCAGTTCCTGAACTATTGCTAATCTCAAGGGGAGCTTTGACAACATCTCATCCACTTGTGCTTCTCTTTGATTGTTGATAGAGAAGACAACTTCATCTTTTTTTTCTTTTTCCTTTCCTGTAAAAGGGTTTTTAAACTCCCTTCAAAAGTTTTGCTTTGGTTTCTGAGACCTGATCAAAACTCAGTGGTGGCAAGACACTTGATCAAAAAATCTGGTTTTGTTTTTGAGCACCTAATCAAAAGCTCATTGGTGCCCAGGACACCTGATCAACTCATCCTGCAGTGGATTCCTACCAAGGGTGGTAGAAGAGTGGATATACCCAAGTTTTGGTGAACCACTATAGTTCCTTGTGTCTTCTGGTTGTTTGTTATCTTTTTGCTGTGTGATGTGGATTTGGTCTTTTGTTTGTTTTATTTTGATTTCTATCAAGCACTCTACACTAACTAAATTAAGTCTTCCACTGCTAGAAAAATTTTCATATTTGCAAAATTATTTTAAAACACTCTATTATCCCCCCTCTAGAGTGAAGGATTGATCTTACACTCACTTTCAATTGGTATCAGAGGCAGGTTGGTTGTTCCTACAGGCTAACCCCTGAACCAAAAGATCTCTCTTGAGATCCATCCTTAATAGAGGGTTATTTTTTATTATATTTATTTTAATATAACATGGCACAGAACAAAGATTATGCTAGCACCAGACCTCCAGTGTGCAATCTCTCCAAGTTTGCACTTTGGAAGGCAAGGATCAGATTATACATGAATTTCATTGATGAAGATATCTTTAATTCTGTTTTGATAGATTGCCCCAAGCCTCCTGCAAGCACAAGTACAAATGTTGTTCCACCACCTTCAGGAACAGATGCTGATATAAAGAAATGGAAGGTTGCTGATGCTAAAGCTATGAACATCCTAGCACAGACAATGTCTGATGACATCTTTCAGAAGGTAGCTGAATGCAACTCAGCTAAAGATATTTGGGACAAGCTATCTGAGCTTGTTGATGTAGGCCACTATGTTTGCCACTATAACGGCAAAGGGAATTACACGTACGCCTCTCTATTCCCGATATTACGCTCACCCAATAATTAAACGTAGCACACTCACGAACAATGTTTCAACTATTGCTAACGTACGGTAGCCACGCCGAATAAAGATCAAACAAACGGCTATAGGCCGATGTTCTCTCAAGCTAAAAGGACCAATATTGGGTCCGACCGAGCGATGGTTGTACCAAAAGAGATCTACCGAAAAGTTCGATTCAGAAATGGTAGATCTCCCCCAACAAAACGAAAGCGAGGCTCGCCAAACCTCTCGGAAAATTAAGAAACTTGAAAAAACAACTTATGTTATCGGAAAGATGAAACCATGATCGAAAAACAATTCCAAAATAACACAACGATATTCTACCAAATAAAATTCTAGAAAATAGATTCACACAAGAGGTAGAAAATCTCGTTACCCAACCGGAATGGATGATTCTGATTCGCTTGAGGATCGCTCTTCCACGATTCCGCCGGAGTTTCGCCAAATGGAGAGAAACTCGTCCGCTTCCTTCGCTTCACGCCGGGATGGATGAAAATCACAAAGGGAGGAGCCTCTTTTTTTTGTCTTGGTTGTTCTCAATATGAAGGAGATGGTGGGTCGGCTAAGAGGGTGGTGGTGGCCAAACTATTGGAGGTGGAGTTGAGGGTGGTCGGCTAGGTGGAGGTGGAAAGAGATGAGGAAGAGGGGAGGTGGCTTGTTGCTGAATTCCACAAGGAGGGAAGGAGAGGGGAAGGAGGTCGGCGACTAAGAGAGGGGAGCAAGAGGGAGATCCGAAATTTTGAAGAGGGAGAGAGGGGTAAAAGGGGGAAACCAATTTTAGGTTTTCAAATTTCTTTCATTCTTTTCTAATGAAAATATAGAGTCCATGCCTATATATAGGCTTACAACAAGACTTGGCTATTTGCAGCCCAAATAAAAATTAAACATTACCAAAATTTGAAAATAACATGATGAAAATTAGAATGCAAATAATTAAAATAATATTAAAAGCCTTCATAAGTCTTCATCGTCGCCGTCGCCATCATGTTGGGGTCGTCGTCGTCTTCTTCCATCATTATCTTCAACATGTAGGATAACATTGTCGCCACCGCCGCCATCGCCGTCATCATCCTTAACATGTAGGAGAACGTCGTCGCCATCGCCGTCTTCATCTTCAACTTTATCATGCTGGGGGTTGCCTCCATCAATTCTCCCCCGCTCAAAATAACTCATCACCGATGAGGGCATGGAGGTGCTGGCGCCGAAGAACATCATCCAAATGAACCATCGCCGGGTCGCCGGAGACCGGGCGACCACACCATCGTACCACATAACGCTGAGTACCTCCACTTGGATAGGAGAACAAAACACCAACAATGAACCTGTCCAGGAAAAAATTTTCCCTGCGAAACATGGGCAAGGCATTAGGCAAATAAATAAGAAAAATTTCTGCATCAATAGTCAACGTACCTCCGTTGGAGACCAATGGAGAGAACGATCCAAGAACAAGCTCACCCCCCAACCCAAATGACAATATAGTGGCACCAAACGTAGAGTTAGATATTTCAAATGATGGAAAAACACAATGCGTGAAATTGGAATCATTTAAACTAGGGGAATTACCTCATTGAGTGGTTAACTTCAACAGACATGTTGTTTCTCCTAATTGATTAAAAATCCGAAAAGTTCTAACTTGCCGACTCGCCAACATTTCTATAGTGCCCGAAGGCATCCGTTCAGGAACGAGACACACAAAGAGTAAACCGAAAACATTATAGGGATACACCCACTTATGTAAGTTAGTGATATATTGATAAGAAGACATGTGTGTTACTAACGCTTCCTTACCGTGCTTATGTAAATTAAGAACAAGTGAGGCAAATACTAGTGCATGTTGACTTGTCATAGAAAATGGCGGTAATGGAACTACATAAGGTGGCATAAACGGAAATAAATATGGTGGCGCCAACGGAAAGTAATAGGGTGGCACTAGCGGAACTACATCAGGAGGCACTAGTAGAATGAAATCAGGTGGTACTAACTGAATGCAATCCGATGGCACAAAAGAAGGCCACGTCATTAATGTGCTCTCAGAGATTTGGTGAATCTTAGAAAATCGAGAGGGTATAGAATTAACGAGACTGTCATCATGACCCAACATAACATTTAATAACACACGACGCGACATGTCCCAAGTAGGGTCCAGCATGGATGGTAAAACTAATTGACTCAAATCAGGCAAATTAAATGCACAACCCAAAGGATCCGCTGGTCGGGTCAACATATCAGGAGGGATTATCGGTAACACTAACTACGAGAAAGAGTTAAGATCGTATTTAAATTCATGCCACGGAGTTAGCATAAGTTGGCGCTTATCCGGGTCTACCTCAATAACGACCTCCAAAAGTATAACTCTCTCACTTGTAAATTCTTCCAACTCATAAATCGTGACTTCAGTAGCAGTAAAAATCTCAGGAATGGACGCATCGATAGATTCCAGAGGAGGGGCTACGTCATACCCGGATAAGCGCCATCATCACCCAACTCACTCTCCGAATAACACTCCTCACAGTTGGACTCTACCAACTCATCCGAAAGTTCTTCCAACAATAAATGTTGATTATATAGTAAGTCTTCCAAATCAGTTAGGGCATCCATTAATTCGTGATTAGAGAAATCGACTGGAACATCCTCACTTACAAGATCCTCAGGAAAATCAGAGATGTTCTCATTAGGTGTAATTGTAGCCTCTAACACGTCGAGGCTGGTAGTTTGGAGAGGGCTCTCAACACTAGGGTGATCAGTCACAACACGAGTGTGGCTAGTAATGGGCAAAGTAATACTCTCACAGGTCAAACTATCATCATCCCAAACATCATCTAACTCACGACTGGGTAAGCTCTCAGCGTAAGGTAACTCTTCCGATTCAGCCAGATTATAAATCGACTTAGGGTCATCCAAAGACTCCACTATGATCAAGATGGATGGCTCCGAAATGTCGTCGAAGGGGAGTGGAGATGATTCCTCAGAAGAGAAATCCTCATCCAGGTCACTAGGGTAAACAATCTCCTCAACGTCGCTACACTCGTTAGTGATAATAGCCTCATCCTCGGTGACGGGCGCAATCGTAGAATCAGCCTCAGACTCATTAGGGGAGTCAATAACTAGATCTGACAGCTCAGGGGGCTACTCTAAGGAGACTACGGGCATAGTCAGAATAGAGTGATCGATAGTGCCAAACCCAGTCATTTCACTAGTCTCACGTGTCTTGATCGCCTGACTACCTACGAGGATAGGAACACTCTCATAATTAAGTTGGGGTCTAGTGCCCTATCGGGGAGAAGTAAACTTATGTGACATCCTAGCATGGGAGTACGGGGTGTCGTACTGGTACGGTGTAGGCATAATCATAGGTGGCGTTTCACTCAGATTTTTAGATGACTAATAACGACAGTGGGGAGGGTAATACTCATCCGTTAATAGATTCTTCATAATATTCAAACCTACAGGTGACTCTTCGAGGGATTTCCCAAAACGTCTCTCCTCATTGAGCCAGAAGGTCTGGGCTCGACTAAATAATTGAAGTCTCGCGACGGGGATCCAGTGGGGGTCCACAATCTGATATTTCTCAAAATAGCGCTCCATAGCCTTCACCCAGCATAAAAACTCTTGCGTTCCACCTAGCCCATCATAGGTCAGAGCTAGAACTCTAACATGCCTAGATGAGTGCGGTACAACTTGATTAGCCTTTAGTTGGCCAATCAACCCCTTAATCTCTTCCACTACCGTACAATGGAAAGTCTTTCTAACGTTCATGACGGAACCTAAAGATTTCATTCGGGAAACATGAACATCGTAGGCCATTTTTTGTTTTAATTTTTAGCGGGAAATGGGGAAAGACTACGCGGAGTAAGTGCACAAATACAAAGAAATATAATCTGATCCTGATTAATTTTAAAAGATAGATTTGTTCCCGCTAATATTTCAAAATAATGTATATATTTTTTTTTGATATTCTTGCTGGCAAAAATATGGAGATTATTAATTAATTTGTTTTCCTGAATTTTTGCTGAAAAATAAAAATTTAGGCTGCTATTGGCAGACCACAATAAAATATTTTTTTGTTTTTTTTTGTTTGAAAAATTTTGTGCACGTGCGTGTCGGCCTACTAAAATTAATTAGGATGGTGTCAATTAAGAAATCGACACAACCTCGCTTTGATACCAAATTGATGTAGACCACTACGTTTGCCACTATAACGGCTAAGGGAATTACACGTACGCCTCTCTATTCCCGATATTACGCTCACACAATAATTAAATGCAGCACACTCACGAACAACGTTTCAACTATTGCTAACGTACGGTAGCCACGCCGAATAAAGATCGAACAAACGGCTATAGGCCGATGTTCTCTCAAGCTAAAAGGACCAATATTGGGTCCGACCGAGCGATGGTTATACCAAAAGAGATCTACCAAAAAGTTCGATTCGGAAATGGTAGATCTCGCCCAACAAAACAAAAGCGAGGTTCACCAAACCTCTCGGAAAATTAAGCAACTTGAAAAAATAACTTATGTTATCGGAAAGATGAAACCATGATCGAAAAACAATTCCAAAATAACACAACGGTATTCCACCAAATAAAATTCTAGAAAATAGATTCACACAAGAGGAAGAAAATCTCGTTACCCAACCGGAATGAATGATTCCGATTCGCTTGAGGATCGCTCTTCCACGGTTCCGCCGGAGTTTTGCCAAATGGAGAGAAACTCGTCTGCTTCCTTCGCTTCACACCGGGATGGATGAAAATCACAAAGGGAGGAGCCTCTTTTTTTTTGTCTTGGTCGATCTCAATATGAAGGAGATGGTGGGTCGGCTAAGAGGGTGGTGGTGGCCGAACTATTGGAGGTGGAGTTGAGGGTGGTCGGCTAGGTGGAGGAGGAAAGAGAGGAGGAAGAGGGGAGGAGGCTTGTTGCCGAATTCCACAAGGAGGGAAGGAGAGGGGAAGGAGGCCGGCGGCCAAGAGAGGGGAGCAAGAGGGAGATCCAAAATTTTGAAGAGGGAGAGAGGGGAAAAAGGGGGGAAACCAATTTTAGGTTTTCAAAATTCTTTCATTCTTTTCTAATGAAAATAATAGAGTCCATGCCTATATATAGGCTTACAACAAGAATTGGCTATTTGCAGCCCAAATAAAAATTAAATATTACCAAAATTTAAAAATAACATGATGAAAATTAGAATGCAAATAATTAAAATAATATTTAAAGCCATCATAAGTCTTCATCGTCGCCGTCGCCATCATGTTGGGGTCATTGTCGTCTTCTTCCATCATTATCTTAAACATGTAGGATAATGTCGTCGTCGCCGCCTCCATCGCCGTCATCATCCTTAACATGTAGGAGAACATCGTCGTCGTCTTCATCTTCAACTTTATCACGATGGGGGTTGCCGCCATCACTTGTGTCAGGATCAGCTGATGAGAGAAAAGATAGGAGATCTCGTCTCATCGCTCAGTATGAGAATTTCAAGAAAGCAGAAAGTGAATCAGTAGCTGACATGTACAACAGATTAAGTCTGATTTTCAGTGAACTCAAGACCTTGGACAAGGAGATCTCTCTCACAGAGATAAATGACAAAATCCTAATGTGCTTCCCCAGCACGTGAGATTCAAGGATCTGGCCCATCAAGGATGCCAAAAGTCTGAATGAGATCATTACAGAAGCTCTATTGGGCAAGCTCAAATCTTATGAGTTGCTCATCAAGAATAGAGAAAAAGAGCAAAAGATAACTTCTCTAGCAGTCAGGAAGGAGAAGTCATTTGCCTTCAAGGCAACAGAAGAACAGCCTGAAGACAAATTCACGGGCAATGAAGAACTGATGAGCCTCCTAGCCAAGATGTTCTACAAAATGGCCAGGAAGGATTTCAGAAAAAGGTCATCCAGAGGCCAAGAAAAGCCAAGGTATGATAAATCAATTAATAAAGAGATTATTTGTTATGGTTGCAGGAAACCAGGCCACATACTGCATGATTGTCCAGAAAGTCAAAACAAGGACAAGAAATACAAGAGAGAAAAGAGAAAAGATAAAGACTCCAGAAGAAATCACTATGATAGATCCTCTTCCAGCAAAAACAAGCACACAAGGAAGGGATTTCTTGTTGAAACATGGAGTGAAACAGAAGAAGAATCTGATGCATCATCAAGTTCAAGTGATGATGAGGATGATGCATAAGAAAAAGAATTCTGCATGATGGCAATCAATGCATCTCATAACAACACTGATTCAGAACATGAATCTGAATCTGAATCTGAACCAGTGCTAGAAGAAGATCAGGTAATTGATTCATTTGATTTTAATTCTGAGGACTTCAAGTCTGAATTTAAAGCACTGTGTTTAGATTTACTCAATTCTGAGAAAGAAATTATCTCTCTCAGAAATCAGTTATCTGAATACAGTACCTTAAGTTCAAATAACCTCAAACTCTCAGATGAGTTAGAATATTATAGGGAGAAGATAGCTTCACTTAAAAAGTGAACTATCTGAGGCCAAGAAGTTTGAAGAAACCCTCAATGGGAGAAGTATCAAACTGATGGACATCACAAGCACAGTGAACTCAAGACTCAATAGTGCACTGGGCTTGGGTGCTTCATCCAGCCAAGCTATTGTGTTAACAACTCTCATTAAATTTATCTCTAATAAAGGAAAAGGAGTTGTGGAGGTAGCTAGAAAAAATTCTAATCTACCCAAAAAGAACAAAGTTCAACAGAAATCGTCAAACAGAGATCGACGATCTTCGAACAGAGCTCGGCATTCTTCGAACGGAGCTCAGCGATTTCATGCTGAATCGTCGAACTTAGGTCGATGATCTCTGATCTCTGAACACAGGCAAGATAGATCGCTAAACAGAGCTCGACGATCTGACCCAAGATCGTCGAACTCAGCTCCATGATCGTCGTACGGAGCTCAGAGATACGACCAGTTCTCAAGAGGTATGTCAAAAATTAATTCTAGATACCCTACATCTCAAGGGTTCAACCCTTATACTGACTGGATAATTCCTCCTAGGAGATATCATCCTGAAGGATATAAGAGTCAACCAGAGATGTCTTTCATTTCTTATTTCAAAGGTTATTAAGCTAGACCCAAGGTAAACTGGGTAAAAAAACAAATGAACTGTTATTTGTGCAGGTGAAGACCTATCCAAACATGGAACCAGCATTGGTATCTGGATAGTGGGTGCTCCAAGCACATGACTGGAAGCAAGGATAACCTAATATCCTTCAAGGCTAAAAATGGACCCAAAGTCAAGTATGGAGATTCAAACTTTGCACAGACCAAGGGATATGGTGCAGTCCAAATAGGATCAGTAACATTCAAGAAGGTAGCATATGTGGAAGGACTGAAGCACAATCTTATCAGTATCAGTCAGCTATGTGATGAAGGCTATCAGGTTACATTCAACAAGTCCTCATGCATTATCAAATCAGAAGACAACACAACTGTGTTGACAGGTAACATATGAGGTAACATCTATCTAGTAGATTTTCATTCAACCAAGGTAGATATCTGTTTATTTAAATCTCTTAGCAAACCTAATGAATTATGGCATAAGAGATTAGGACATGTCAACCTCAGAACCATTGCTAGGCTATCCTAGGACAACCTTGTTAGAGGACTACCTTCTGGCCCCTACAAGAAGGAAGGACTCTGCAGGTCTTGTCAATTAGGCAAACAAACTAAAAATAGCTTTAAGTCACTTAATAAGAGTGATTCACCTAGGATTTTGTACTTGTTACATATGGATCTGTTTGGACCCATTACTATACAAAGCCTAGGAGGGAAATCTTATACTTTAGTAGTTGTATATGACTTTTCTAGATTCACATGGGTGTTCTTTTTGAGGAAGAAGTCTGATAACTTCAAATGTTTGACAGAGTTTCTCAAATGTATACAGATTGAGTTCAATACTCACATAGCCCTGATCAGAAGTGATCATGGGACAGAGTTTGATTCTCTTCTTATGCAAGAGTTCTGTCAGAAGGAAGGGATTTGGCATACTTTCTAAGCTCCTAGAACTCCTCAGCAGAATGGGGTAGCTGAAAGGAAGAATAGAACCCTTATTGAATCTGCTACAACATTGTTGACAGATGCTCACCTCCCTTTATCCTTTTGGGCAGAGGCTGTGAACACTTCAAACTATGTTTTGAATAGGAGTTTGATACATAAGCTAAAGGGCAAGACTCCCTATGAATTACTCAAAGGGAAGAAACCTAAAGTTGATTATCTTAGAATTTTTGGTTGTATTTGCTACATTCATAACAATAACAAGAAATACTTAGCAAAATTTGAAACCAAAGCTGATGAAGGAGTGTTTCTGGGATACCCAATGATCAGTAAGGCTTATCGGGTTTATAATAAATCATCTCATAAAATTGAAGAAACAGTGCATGTCTCTTTTGATGAAACTAATATGTCTTACAAGGAGAAGAGCACTTCTACCATAGACCCTTTGCAGGTACATTCTCTATCAGAGAATTTGGACAAGCTAAATATCATTGAAAAAGATCCATCACCTTCATCCACTCAACAAGAAGCTGAAAGCAGTAAAATTAAGATGACAGTCAGATCTTAGCAAGTCATGGTGACAATCTAAATGAAGAGCCAGTTGTTATTCCACAAGAGGAAATAACAACACAGGTTGGTGAACAATCAACACCCATTGTTGATTTAGTAACATCAAGAGACCATCTAATCTCCCAAGTGATTGGAGACATATCAGCTGGTGTGCAAACAAGAAACCAATTCAATCAAAATCTGATGCACACTTGCTTTCTTTCACAAATTGAGCCTCAATCCATACAAGATGCAGAACAAGATCCAAACTGGATTATTGCAATGCAAGAGGAATTAAATCAATTTGAAAGAAACAAAGTTTGGGAGCTAGTGCCAAAGCCAAAGAATCATCCCATTGTTGGAACAAAATGGGTATTCAGAAGCAAGTTAGATGATCAAGGAGTTATAGTAAAAAATAAGGCAAGGCTGGTTGCTCAAGGATATTCTCAAGAAGAAGGCATAGACTATGACCAAACCTTTGCACCAGTTGCAAGGTTAAAGGCCATAAGAATCTTCCTAGCATATGCAGCTCACAAGAAGTTCAAAGTATATCAAATGGATTTCAAAAGTGCATTCCTCAATGGTGATATCAAGGAAGAAGTTTATGTAAAACAGCCTCCAGGTTTTATCTCTCTAACTCACCCTGATTTTTTTATAAATTGCATAAAGCATTATATGGTCTCAAACAAGCTCCTAGAGCATGGTATGAGACCCTAGCTTGCTTTCTCTTGGAAAATGATTTTAAAAGGGGTAGAGTAGACCAAACCCTTTTTATTAGAACTCATAAGTCTAATATCCTACTAGTACAAATCTATGTAGATGATATTATTTTTGGCTCTACTGATTCAAATTTGTGCAAAAGGTTCTCCAACCTAATGCACTCCAAATTTGAAATGAGTAGCATGGGTGAGCTATCCTTCTTTCTAGGATTGCAAGTCAAACAAAATGTTGATGGAATCTTTATTTCTCAAACCAAGTATGCAAAAGAATTGGTTAAGAAGTTTGGTATGTCTGATGCATCATCTATGAAAACACCCATACCTACTAATGTTGTATTAGATGTTGATGAACATGGGAAACCAGTTGATCAGACCACATATAGAGCAATGATTGGCTCCTTATTGTATCTTATAGCTAGTAGACCTGATATAATGTTTGCTACATACATATGTGCTAGATTCCAAGTCAGCCCTAGAGAGTCACACCTCACATTAGTTAAGAGGATTCTTAGGTATGTGAAAAGTTGTCCAAATATAGGTCTCTGGTATCCAGCTGATTCAGTATTTTATTTAACTGGATTTTCTGATGCTGATTATGCTGGATGTAGAGTAGACAGGAAAAGCACCAGTGGAACTTGTCAGTTTCTTGGTGACAGACTTGTCTCCTATTTTTGCAAGAAACAAACATCTAGGTCCACATCAACTGCTGAAGCTGAATATATGGCAGCAGGTAGTTGTTGCTCACAGATATTGTGGATTCAAAATCAGCTCCTTGACTATGGCTACAACTTAGAGAAGTCCAAAATATTTTGTGATAACACTAGTGTTATTTCAATAGCTCAAAATCCAGTCCTCCATAGTAGGACAAAACACATAGAGATTAGGCATCATTTCTTAAGGGATAATGTAGAGAAAAATAAAATTGAATTGGAATACATCTCAACTGATTTACAAAGGGGAGATATTTTCACCAAACCCTTGGATGAAAAGAAACATACTTTCTTCCTTAATAAGTTAGGAATGTTAGATGGAGGAAGTCTTAATTAAGTTCCAAGATCTTTAAACCTAAAAAGAGACAAAGACTAGGTTAAAATTTTGAATTTCCTAGTGTCTATAGGTTTTCTCTGTCTCTGAACTACGCTCGATGATTCTCCTGAAGATCATCGAACGGAGCTCGTCGTTTCCAGATAGTATTCAACTATCTTTCGTTTTTCGTCGAACGGAGATCGACGATGTTAGGAATCGTCGAACGGAGCTCGGTGTTTCCAGATAGTGCTAAACTATCCTTCTCGGTCAGCGATCTCAATTATCGTCGAACGAAGATCGACGATGTTAAATATCGTCAAACGGAGATCGATGATATTGAGACCTTTCAGTTTCCCCTAGGGTCATAGATCGTCGAATTGAGTTCAACGATCTTTCCTTTTCTGCGTCGAACCCTGATATAAAATCATTTTTCAGGCGTTGTTCTCCTTTGCGCTTTCATACCTTCTGTAAGAACTTTCTTTCCCTCCAAACTTTTCTACACTTGAACTTGTTTGTTTTTGCAGGAAATATGTCGGTGTTAGTCGCCATTCTAGCCGCAATGAAGTTCGACACTGGCTTCGATATCGACATGGAATCATTTGAGGGTACATATAAAAAATTCAAAGACATTCTGGAACTTTTCAAGGAGCAACAACTTGTGAACATTATGTCCTCCAGAATCAAGTTAGCAGTAGAGGAGATAAAAGAATGGGTCTATACTGCCCACAATCTGGACTAAAACACAGTTATTGGAACTATCTCAGGGACACAGGTATCCCTAACCCCAGCAATTCTTACAGAGATTTTTGGATTAAGTACTGGAAATGATAGCATAGAACTATCAGGGGTAGAATTTTCTGAAATGTTAGATAGAATTGGTCATAATTCTGAGAACCCTAATAAGTTGCTGAAGAAAAATCTATCTATGGAGTATAGATTTCTAGTAGATGTTGTAGGCAAAGTGATATTGGCCAAACATTCAGCCCATGATACAATATCTATACATCAATTTTGTTTAATGGCTGCAATAGTAGATAAGAAGCACCTGGATTGGGGAGCAATTTTCTTTGACTTGATTAAGAAAAAGATCAATAAAAATTTTGTGAATTTTGGAAGGATTTTGGGCCTATTCCTGCAGAATAGGTGCCCTCGGTTGTTACTGTCCAATGGGATGCACATCAATGCATTAAAGAGGCTTTCTTCACCTCTATTTGGCAAGTGGGAGAGACAAATTGTCAAACCTAGCAGGGCTCCTGTAGAAAAAGCTTCTACACGCATAAGGACTGAATCAGTCACTCCTCCTCAATCCACTGCCCCAGTAGAAGTGTTGTCATCCCCTTCCATATCCTCTCCTCCTTCTCCTCATCCAGTTACATCTTCCATATCTCCATCTCAAATAGCTCCTTCACCTCCTCCAGCCACCCATCAAGAAGTTTTCCATCCACTATATTTCTTCTCATCCATAGATTTAGAATCATCCTCCCATCTTCCATCATTAAACCTTTTAGATGATTCCTTCATGGATGATTTTCCATATTCACCTCAAGACATTCCATCCACCTCAACATCCATTCAACAAATCCTACATGACATCATATCTCAACCATCCTTTACCCCTACCATCTCCTCATTTCTACCAACAGTCACTCTCCCAGCTCCATCCATAACATTCATCCCCGTCTCTCAACCATCCATACCACTTCTCTCTGCATCAATTCCATCCATGTCTGCAGCCCCTCCCTCTACGTCTACTCAAGTTAATCTTGAGCAAGTAGATCTTCTTCCTGTAGCAGATAAATTATATGAGTTATTGGCACCCAAGCTAACTCTCTTACCGGATTCAACGTTGGCTCCCTTAGTCAAGACTTTGAATGATTTATCTGTTACAATATCTTCTTCCTTCTCCCTTCAGTCCATCCTTTCTTCTGGGGGCCTAGATTTAGTTATCACTAAAACTAGGCAGGGGGAGATGCCTTATGAAGAAGTGATGCCCTCAGAGAATTTTGTTTCAGAAATATATATATCAGAAGTTCTAGCTTCAGAGAAAGTTTCAGTGTCAGTTCCAGCTCCAGCTCCAACCATCAGTCCTGCAGTAGATATACATTCTTTATTATCCTTATTTGATTCATTTTATAGTTGTTATCTTCCAGCACCTCTCCCTGCTAAAGATATAACCAGGGCTATAGTTCCCTTCTCCTGCTGTGATCAAAATCTGATAGAAATGTATATAATTTCTGCTAAATCTGTGGAAAGTATTCCTTTTGTTCTTTCTGTTGCTGATGATGATGTTGTTTTTTCAGAGGTTGTTATAGAGCCAGTTTGTTCAGGTTCTGTTCCTACTACTTCAGATGTTGTTGATGTTGTTAATTCTACCACTGTTCCTCCTACTTCAACTCCTGTTATATCTAAAGAAGTGTTAAAGCAAATAGATTCTTTATTTGATGAGCCTCAGAGCTCTAATGATGATGAATTCAGGACTGACTCTGATGATTCCTCTACAACTATTGCAAAGAAGAGGAAAGCTAGAAGTAAAGCCATGAAAAAAGTTCAATTGTCCAAAGCTACTTCTAATCATTATATACCCTATTATATTCTGCATAACTGCCCCATAACTGAGCACTAGATGCAATTCTCTAAGAACCAGTTGAAGGCCATGAGGAAGAAAAGGAAATAAGACCAAGGAACTTCTCATTATAATCCTCCTCCTCCTCCTCCTTCTCCAGGTGCAGGATCTGGTGGAAACTCAGCTCATCAATCCTCATATGCTTCATCTCAAAGATCCTATCTGTTTTAAGGAAGATCTCAATCCAGAGGATATCAGCAATGAGGAAATCAGTCAAGAGGAAGTCAGTACAAAGGCAATCAAAGAGATTATCAAGTTCATTCCAGAGGATAGTCCAGACATCAACCTTATCAAAGGAAAGGACAAAGCCCAAGTGATTCCACTTCTGGTCCTTTTCCTTATAAGCTCAAAGAAGGCTTTCATCCAAAAGCTCCTCCCACTGACACCATCAATAGGTATGAGCCACCAGTTCCTTTTGAAGATCCAGAGAATAACTCAGTCTCCTGGACAGCCAGACTAAAAGAAATGGCTGTTCTAGATCAAATCAAGAAAGCAAGAGAAAAAGACCAAGATACTTCCAATATCTCTACTTTATCAGATCAAAGAAGACAAGAACTTGAAAGATACAGCTCCAAGAAATTCTTTAATACTGAGGAGTACATGCAGCTACATCCTGAAGCTATAGTTCCTAGAAATAGAAGCCAGAAGACTCTTGGTGCTGCTGATGACTTCAGATCAAAGAAAGATTCAGAAAATCCAAACAAAGAAATCATTTTAAAGAAAAGAACTGATGATAAGCTTTAATCTGGGTGTAAACTGAAAACTCTTTCATATCTCTGTTGAACTATTTGGTGTGATATAATTATATTTCTGTGGTTCTGCAATGCTTTTTTGTATTTCTATTTTTGTTGATGTTTTTATTTCCAATAACTCATGTAAATAGTAATCCTAACCCAAATAGGGGGAGATTGTTGGAACACCCTTTTACTAATTTGGTTCAGGATCACTATATCTATAGGATTGTTGCTTTGACCTTGTTGTATAGGGTAAAGGTCAACTAGTTAGGTCTAAGGCATAGGACTTAGGTTGGAAGCTTTCCCCAAGTCCTCCTAGTTCAGATGAGAAGCCCAGAAGAAGAATTCATCTTGTCGTCGAGCTCAGATCGACGAAGCGTTGAACCCAATTCGACTATCTCTCTGAGCTCAGGTCGACGATGCGTCAAACTCAGTTCGACGATCTCTGAGCTCAGATTGACGTTTTCTGTCTTAGACTAATTCCAGTTTCTCTGAGCTCAGTTCAACGATAGTTGAGCTCAGATCGACAATTATCTTTTGAGATCGATGATTTCTGGAATTTTGTTCTTTTGTTAAGGATTTCAAATGTCTTCAAGTAAGTGCATTTATTGAAGAAGATTTCTAGCCATTATAATAAATCTGGAGCAAGTTTAAAGGAAACAAAGTAGGAATGTTCTTAGGTTATTTCCTCCAGAGACTGTTGACATTTAAGGAAAGTCTTTATGACTTTGCTAACGGCAATCTAGAAGTTTTGAAGACTGGATTTCATATTATTATTCACTAAAGGAGAAACAAATAGATATACAGAAGAAAAAAGGAGAAGGAGTTCAACAACACAACACAGAGAACATGTAACACCTCCCCTGTAAAGACCATATAATATGGGTCCGGCCGGGGCCCCATAACATACGGATGCCACAGCTTTAGTATTAAAAGATGATATGAAAACTACCCAATCTCAAAACTCCAGACAAACACAGCGGAAACAGAACATTAACCGACAGAAGTTATCCACTAACGAAAGAGTATCAAATGGCCTTAAGGCCTTACACAATAATTGTCCAAAAATATAAATGTGTCAAGCACTCCTAGGCTACCTCGGCATGCAAGCCGGACATAAACATAACAAGAGTAGCAAACACAAAAGGAAAATCCAAGCACAGCAACACTTCATGAGGCTTAGGGCTTTTCGCCCGGCGCGCTAGCTCCTGCATGCGATCCTTGCCCTGTAAAGATTTGAAGTAACGTGGGTCAGCAAAGGCTGACCTCTACTGTGTAACAAACACATCTCCTCCTGGCCGTCCCTAACGGACCCCGGGGTACCACTCCACCTGCAAGTTAGCACTTCGTATACCAAAAGAGCATATATATTAAAGCGGTAAAACAGGCTTGGATGTCTCATACAGCATACATGTTCTCTATGTTTTATACAAAGTGAAAGGGGCCTACTATGCAACATGAATGCAACCCGGGTTTCACCCAAGGCACCCTAGCTCGTATGCATCTAGCACAACATCAAACACTGGGTACTTTCATTTCCCCATTGGCTTAAAGCCGCAAACACAAGGGAACCACCATGTCCCTAACGGCACACACGCCGTCACACGGAACCTTGCAAAGGCCCCACCCGCACAAGGGTTATATACCCCGGGGCTTGCCCACACGTTCTGACTTCGCACGTAAGGGTTCCGTCTCACACTAACCGATTCTAAGAAGCCTTGCTGGACCCCACCCGCTCATGGCCACATTGCCCGGGCTTGTCCTCCGCTCGACATTCTCGTCAGTCCACACAAGGGGCTAGTCTCGCCGGGACACTTTCCCCACATGACTTGCGCGTCACGGGATAGCCAGCCGACCACGGAGACATAGCCGCGCCTTTGCACAGCACAAACAAAGGTTTCCCCACCCCAATCACCATTCGCACTGTGTCTTTCCCGTGCTCCAAGGAAATCATCTACTGCACAACACGGAGCTAACCTTGTCCGGTTCCGACCACGAGTACTCACTCAAATATAAGGGGGAAAACACATACATACCACGGCGTATTGCCGCAACGGATTTCTACCGAATCCCCGAAGCTCGCTATGCAACATCACCGGGTCGGACTAACGGTCGCGACCCCGGCTTCACCCACAATGCCTAATCCGCTAACGGAGCGGATCTCTAATGCAAAGCATGCCGGGATGAACATACTCAACCCGGAGGTTCCTCTTGAACCTAGGCTACACGAATCCCTCTCATTTGACAGATTCGGTGTTCAAAATACGAAAGGAAGGGGATGCTATTCATGCATCCTAAATCCTAAAAACCGAGAGGAGAAGTGTCGTTACCTTTCGTCCCCTCTTCCTAGTCTTGGAGAAGATTTGCTCGGTTGAACACCACCGCAACGCTCCCACCTTCGCGGATCTGAACTCCGCTCGCAAAACGGACCTCCGAAGCTTCGCCGGTGGCCGGATCTTGGCCTCCTTCCTCCACCTTGCTCTCCCTTCTCTCTAGAATCAAGAGAGATAAAGCCAAATGGAAAATGAGGGTTTGAAACCCTATTCCCGGCCTTAAACCACCCAGGGAGGCTCCCCACCGTTGGATCTTCCAAAGAAAAGAACGAACGGCCACGATCGGAACCCAAAATAGAAAATCTGGGCCGAACACGGGTTGCAACACGGCCGTGTGCATGGCCGTGTTAGCCATTCGCCATCTCGACTGATTCGAAAACCAGCACACGGCCTATGACACGGCTTCCGACACGGTCGTGTCGTCGTTGACACGCCCGTGTCGAGGCCCGTGTCACTCCCCCCACCGACCAACATTCCCAGTCAGAGAAGGACACGGCCCAAGACACGGCCAAAGACACGGCCCTCGACACGCCCGTGTTAGCCCCGACACGGCCGTGTCGTGACCCGTGTCACGCCTAGCAGAATAAATTCTGCGAACAGCCCGAGAAGGACACGGCCAGGGACACGCCCGTGTCCAAGGCCGTGTGCCTTCTTACCGATCGTCGACCAACACGGCTCGGCAACCCAGGGGCAACACGGCTCGACGACCCAGGCGTAACACTGCTTGTGACACGGCCGTGTCACAGGCCGTGTGCCTACCCCCAAAACCCAAAATTAGCTAAGCGACGCCGTCGATTGCCCTTCCAAGTTTTGGGGTGTTACAATTCTCCCCCCCCCCCCTTCAAAGAATTTCGTCCCGAAATTTAAAACGTGGAAAGTACACAAATTCTAAACGGTACCTGAGGAGAAAAGCTCGGGGTACTCCTCCCGCATGGCCTGCTCTCGCTCCCATGAGAGTTCCTCGCAGCCACAGTTGTCCCAACGGACCTTTACGAGTCTGACTTCCTTGTTCCGCAATTGCCGAACCTCCGAATCTTCTATCCCGATTGGACGAACTCG
This sequence comes from Platanthera zijinensis, assembly GCA_039513925.1. NCBI lineage: Eukaryota > Viridiplantae > Streptophyta > Magnoliopsida > Asparagales > Orchidaceae > Platanthera > Platanthera zijinensis. The sequence goes on from CM077084.1 coordinate 190,280,578, forward strand.
CGTCCTCAAGTCTTCCTCTACCGGCACCGCCGTCGGCTCAATCACCATGCTAGCTTCTAACAAAGCTTTCCTCAAAACGGAGACGTGAAAAACGTCATGCAATCCACTTAGCTCTGCGGACAACGTCAACCGGTACGATGCCTCTCCCACTCGCTCGATGAACTTGAATGGTCCCAAAAATCTCGGACTCAACTTCTTGAGTCGGCGAATTCGTGAAACGCCTTTGAACGGCTTGATCTTAAGGTACACCCAGTCGCCCACAGCGAATTCCACATGCCTGTGGCAGGCATTGAAATACTTTGACTGCCGATCTTGAGCTACCTTCATGCGCTCTTGGATGGTCCGCACTAGCTCACTAGCTTCGGCTACCACTTCTTTCCCCAAAAGCTTTGTGTCTACCGCCTCTGTCCAAGACATTGGTGTTCGACACCGCCTCCCATAAAGAGCTTCATATGGCGCCATCTTGATACTAGCTTGGTAGCTATTGTTATAAGCAAACTCCACCATGAAGAGGTGTTCCTCCCACTTCTTGCCGAAGTCGAGAGTACACATCCTTAGCATATCTTCCAAAGTACGGTTCGTTCTCTCAGTTTGCCCATCGGTTTGAGGATGAAAGGCCGTACTAAACTTGAGTTTTGTGCCCAAGCTCTTCTGCACCAACCGCCAATCCTTAGACGTGAAACGTCCATCCCGGTCACTGACTATACTCTTCGGAATCCCATGAAGTCGTACAATATTGCGGACGTACAACTCTACCAACTTTTCCACACCGTCCTCCTTCCGGTTTGGGATGAAATGTGCCACTTTGGTCAAGCGGTCCACAATCACCCAAATGGCATCATTACCCTGCTGTGATCTAGGCAATCCATGCACAAAATCCATGGAGATGTCATCAAATTTCCATTCGGGGATTGGAAGAGGCTTCAGGAACCCGCCCGGCTTCTGACACTCGGCCTTCACCAAGGCACAAGTTTGGCACCGACTCACACACAAAGCTACGTCCCGCTTCATCCCAGGCCACCAATAGGACTTCTTCAAATTCAAGTACATCTTTGTACTGCCCGGGTGAATGGAGTATTTAGTGAAGTGGGCCTCAAACATCAACTCCTCGCGGAGCTTGCCGAACTGCGGTACACAAATCCTTCCACCCTTCCTCAGAATCCCATCAACCATCTCCCAGGCGCTTCCCTCGCCCTTTAGAGCTTCCCCCACGAAAGGTTGGAACTCCGCATCTACACGGGTCGCTTCCCGAATACGATCGCATAAGTCACTCTACATCTCAATCCAATTTAGTCGAGCCACGCTAGACTCGCCTCTTGCCACACATTCCAAACCAAGGGACTCCCAGTCCCGCCTTAACCGCTCATCGTGAGCTTCAATCCAATTTCCTTGCCCCGAGTATTTCCTTCTCAAAGCATCTGCCACCACATTGGCTTTCCCTGGCGTGTACTGGATCGCCACCTCGTAGTCCCGAAGGAACTTCGACCCACCTGCGCTGCCGCATATTTAGGTCCTTCTGATCTAGGAGATACTTTAGACTCTTATGGTCCGTGAAGATCTCCACCTTTGCACCATAAACGTAGTGCCTCCACAACTTCAAAGCAAAAATTACTGCCGCCAAATCCAAATCATGGACGGGGTAATTTTTCTCGTGGGGCTTCAGCTGCCTCGACCCAAAAGCTATCACACAACCTTGCTGCACCAACACGCACCCTAGACCGCATCTGGATGCGTCGCTGAAAATCTGGAACCCTTCGGTCCCCTTTGGTAGACTTAGGATCGGCGCCGTCATTAGCCTTTCTTTCAAGGTTTCAAATGCCTGATTGCACTCTTGAGTCCATACAAACCTCTGATCTTTGCGAGTTAGAGAAGTGAGGGGTAGAGCTATCCACGAAAAGTTTTCCACAAACCTTCGGTAGTACCCGGCTAGTCCAAGAAAACTCCGGACTTCCGCCACGGTCCTCAAAACTGGCCACTCTCTGATGGCTTCTACTTTCGTTGGATCCACTGCCACCCCGTCCCCACTGATTACATGGCCCAAAAATGCCACCTTCTCCAACCAAAACTCGCTTTTCGAGAACTTCGCATAGAGCTGGTTCTCTCTCAACACTTGTAACACTATCCGCAAGTGCGACTCGTGCTCCGCTTCTGACTTGGAATACACCAATATGTCATCGATAAAGACGACTACGAACCAGTCCAAATATTTGCGAAACACTCGGTTCATCAAGTCCACGAACACGGACGACGCGTTCGTCAGCCCGAACGGCATCACCGAGAACTCAAAATGACCATACCTCGTACCAAACGCGGTCTTGGGTATGTCTTCGTCACGAATCCGCAACTGATAATATCCGGACTTCAAGTCCAACTTGGAGTACACCACCGATCCCACCAACTGGTCGAAGAGATCGTCTATCCGAGGGATCGGATACTTATTCTTGACAGTCAAATTGTTCAACTCTCGGTAGTCTATACACAGACGCATACTACCGTCCTTCTTCTTTACGAATAACACCGGCGCACTCCACGGTGAAGAGTTGGGCCTGATATACCCTTGCTCCAAAAGCTCCTGCAACTTAACCTTGAGCTCGGCCAACTCCTTTGGTGTCATCCTGAAGGGTGGACGTGACACTGGTCTAGCCTCGGGCACCAACTCGATGGAGAAACCAATCTCCCGCCGAGGAGGTGCTCCCGGTAACTCCTCGGGAAATACATCTCCAAACTCCGCCACCACGGGCACTTCTCCAAGAGACAGCCTGGAAAGGCTAACCTCCAACAACGCTACTAGAGCTACACCTCCCTGGTTAACAGCTCGCACTAACTGAAGTGCCGAAACTAGGGAACAGGTCACTCCATGCAGGCCTTCAAACTTGACTTCCGCTTGCCCCACGCCCCTCAGGGTTACCACCTTGGACAAACAGTCGATACTGGCACGCTGCTCCGCTAGCCAATCCATCCCCAAAATCACATCGAACTCGGACAACGGCAAGATCGCCGCTACCAATAAGAAGTCAACTCCCTCAAGACTCCAACAAATCCGGCCCCTAGCCCTGGTAGTCATAGATGACCCATTGGGCATGCGCACTTTCAACTCGGAGTCCGTCGAGAAAGACTCCACTCCGATCCTCCGGATAAAGCCTTCCGCAAGCAAGGAGTGCGACGCTCCCGTATCAAAGAGTACCCTAGCGGGGTACCCAGATACCATTATAAAGCCTACACACATGCAACAACATAAAAAGGCTTGAAAGGAAGAAATCTACGATGCAGGTTGAACTCTCATACCTGTCACCACATCGATTTGGCAGATTGCTTCCTGCTGCCCAAGGTTATAGGCACTTGGCTGCACTGGTTGAAACCGGGAAGCACTCGACTCCGCCATTTTCCCCTTCTCTGCTGCACTGGGTCCGGAGCGTACGGTTTGCTCCTGCCTTGGCTCTTGATCAGCGCCCCCTTGGGTACAAAATCTTGCTATGTGGCCCGGCTTGCCACAACTATAGCACGTCTGAGGGCCCTTAGAGCGTGACCCTCCGGATGTCCAATTACTTTTCTCGCCCGACTTATATGGGAAAGGCTTCTTCTTCCATCAGCTCTCTTCCGCCTTTCCTTGGGACTGAGCAGGCTTCTTCTCCTCCCCCTGTTTGGGTGTGAAACCCTTGCGACGCTGGGATCGCTCCATGTCACTCTCCAAAATTCGGGCCGCCTCCACCAATTCGTTGAAACCCGCACGATTCATCGATATGAGGGGTTATCTTAGATTCTCCCTCAGTCCATGATAGAAGAGATTGTCCCTCTCTTCATCGTCTGCCATGGTCGTCCCTGCATAACGACCCAAGCGAGTAAATTCCTGAACATTCTCATCCACTGACTTGTCTCGCTGCACCAGATGTAGGAACTGCCTCTAGAGGGCTAACCTCGTTGAGGCGGGAATGTACTTCTTCAGGAAGGCATTCCCAAATTCCTCGATGGACAGTGTGCGTCCTAGAAATTGCCGGCCACTGTGGCTCACCCACCATAACTTGGCATCTCCCTCCAACATAAAGGCTGCGAACTCTGCCTTTTTCTCTTCGGGCGCCTCTGCCGCCCTCAGAAGCTCATGAATTCTAGCCCACCAATCCTCTGCATCTGTGGGCGTGCCGATTCCCTTGAAGGTTGGAGGGTGGAAGCTCAGAAAGTAACTTCATCTACCGGTCCCCCTGCCCGACAACCACTCTCTCGGCCTGCGGCTCCGCCCGCCTGGCCTCCTCAACCGGCACGGTCGCTGCCGTGACCGGGGTAGCAGGAGTTGCTACCTGAGCAACGGGAGCTGCTACCTGTGCTGTCGCTGCAGCTTGGGCCGCCACCATCACTTCTGCAAGCATACGTTAGAAGTCGGCCGGTGTGACCCCCATCCCTAGCGGACCTTGCGCAGTCGCACTACTTGCCGAGAGCTCTTCTCTTGGCCTCGAGGTCCCAGCCTCGTTTCTTGCACTCTAAACACAAGCAAGAAAACGCAAATCAGTCTCTAATTGCAAGACTCGAACACAAGGAAACTCATGTCCTGCGATACTCCTATGTGGATAACTTCTAATACGCGACTCGACTTATACTTTCGACCGCGAAACTTCTCACTGGAACGGCAACCTCCCTCTGATACCAAATTGTAACACCTCCCCTGTAAAGACCATATAATATGGGTCCGGCCGGGGCCCCACAACATACGGACGCCACAGCTTTAGTATTAAAAGATGATATGAAAACTACCCAATCTCAAAACTCCAGACAAACACAGCGGAAACAGAACATTAACCGACAAAAGTTATCCACTAACGATAGAGTATCAAATGGCCTTAAGGCCTTACACAATAATAGTCCAAAAATATAAATGTGCCAAGCACTCCTAGGCTACCTCGGCATGCAAGCCGGACATAAACATAACAAGAGTAGCAAACACAAAAGGAAAATCCAAGCACAGCAACACTTCATGAGGCTTAGGGCTTTTCGCCCGGCGCGCTAGCTCCTGCATGCGATCCTTGCCCTATAAGGATTTGAAGTAACGTGGGTCAGCAAAGGCTGACCTCTACTGTGTAACAAACACATCTCCTCCCGGCCGTCCCTAACGGACCCCGGGGTACGACTCCACCTGCAAGTTAGCACTTCGTATACCAAAAGAGCATATATATTAAAGCGGTAAAACAGGCTTGGATGTCTCATACAGCATACATGTTCTCTATGTTTTGTACAAAGTGAAAGGGGCCTACTATGCAACATGAATGCAACCCGGGTTTCACCCAAGGCACCCTAGCTCGTATGCATCTAGCACAACATCAAACACTGGGTACTTCCGTTTCCCCATTGGCTTAAAGCCGCAAACACAAGGGAACCACCATGTCCCTAACGGCACACACGCCGTCACACGGAACCTTGCAAAGGCCCCACCCGCACAAGGGTCATATACCCCGGGGCTTGCCCGCACGTTCTGACTTCGCACGTCAGGGTTCCGTCTCACACTGACCGATTCTAAGAAGCCTTGCTGGACCCCACCCGCTCATGGCCACATTGCCCGGGCTTGTCCTCCGCTCGACATTCTCGTCAGTCCACACAAGGGGCTAGTCTCGTCGGGACACTTCCCCCACATGACTTGCGCGTCACGGGATAGCCAGCCGACCACGGAGACATAGCCGCGCCTTTGCACAGCACAAACAAAGGTTTCCCCACCCCAATCACCATTCGCACCGTGTCTTTCCCGTGCTCCAAGGAAATCATCTACCGCACAACACGGAGCTAACCTTGTCCGGTTCCGACCACACTCACTCAAATATAAGGGGAAAACAAATTCATACAATGGCGTATTGCCGCAACGGATTTCTACCGAATCCCCGAAGCTCGATATGCAACATCACCGGGTCGGACTAACGGTCGCGACCCCGGCTTCACCCACAATGCCTAATCCGCTAACGGAGCGGATCTCTAATGCAAAGCATGCCGGGATGAACATACTCAACCCGGAGGTTCCTCTTGAACCTAGGCTACACGAATCCCTCTCATTTGAGAGATTCGGTGCTCAAAATACGAAAGGAAGGGGATGTTATTCATGCATCCTAAATCCTAAAAACCGAGAGGAGAAATGTCGTTACCTTTCGTCCCCTCTTCCTAGCCATGGAGAAGATTTGCTCGGTTGAACACCACCGCAACGCTCGCACCTTCGCGGATCTGAACTCCGCTCGCGAAACGGACCTCCGAAGCTTCGTCGGTGGCCGGATCTTGGCCTCCTTCCTCCACCTTGCTCTCCCTTCTCTCTAGAATCAAGAGAGATAAAGCCAAATGGAAAATGAGGGTTTGAAACCCTATTACCGGCCTTAAACCACCCAGGGAGGCTCCCCACTGTTGGATCTTCCAAATAAAAGAACGAACGGCCACGATCGGAACCCAAAATAGAAAATCTGGGTCGAACACGGGTTGCAACACGGCCGTGTGCATGGCCGTGTTAGCCATTTGCCGTCTCGACTGATTCGAAAACCAGCACACGGCCTTCAACACGGCCTTTGACACGGCTTCCGACACGGCCGTGTCGCCGTTGACACGCCCGTGTCGAGGCCCGTGTCACTCCCCCCACCGACCAACATTCCCAGTCAGAGAAGGACACGGCCCAAGACACGGCCAAAGACACGACCCTCGACACGCCCGTGTCAGCCCCGACACGGCCGTGTCGTGACCCGTGTCACGCCTAGCAGAATAAATTCTGCGAATAGCCCGAGAAGGACACGGCCAGGGACATGCCCGTGTCCAAGGCCGTGTGCCTTCTCGCCGATCGTCGACCAACACGGCTCGGCGACCCAGGGGCAACACGGCTCGACGACCCAGGCGCAACACGGCTTTTGACACGGCCGTGTCACATGCCGTGTGCCTACCCCCAAAACCCAAAATTAGCTAAGCGACGTCGTCGATTGCCCTTCCAAGTTTTGGGGTGTTACAGAACAAGCTCCTATTCCTTCTGATTGATTCGGATTCAAAGTCAAAAAAAAGTCTTCATCATTCTCACTCCAGACAACACATATTTCAGTTCTTACTGGAATCATCTTCTGCTGGAGCATTCTTTCTACTGAAGACCTATCACCCTTGCAAAGCTTCCAGTTCCTGAACTATTGCTAATCTTAGGGGGAGCTTTGACAACATCTCATCCACTTGTGCTTCTCTTTGATTGTTGACAGAGAAGACAACTTCACCTTTTTTTTCTTTTTCCTTTCCTGTAAAAGGGTTTTTAAACTCCCTTTAATAGTTTGTCTTTGGTTTCTGAAACCTGATCAAAACTCAGTGGTGGCAAGACACCTGATCAAAAAATCTGGTTTGGTTTTTGAGCACCTGATCAAAAGCTCATTGGTGCCCAGGACACCTGATCAACTCATCCTGCAGTGGATTCCTACCAAGGGTGGTAGAAGAGTGGATGCACCCAGGTTTTGGGGAACCACTATAGTTCCTTGTGTCTTCTGGTTGTTTGCTATCTTTTTGATGTGTGCTGTGGATTTTCTCTTTTATTTGTTTTATTTTGATTTCTGTCAAGCACTCTACACTAACTAAATTAAGTCTTCCACTGCTAGAAAAATTTTCATATTTGCAAAATTATTTTAAAACACTCTATTCACCCCCCCTCTAGAGTGAAGGATTGATCTTACACTCACTTTTAGGAAGCTAGCGGCTAGAAAAGAGAGGTTGTTGAGGCTGCACAGACTGAACTGGCAAGTGGACAAGTCGCGCAGACTTCCATGGCAAAGCTGTTTGCCAAGCTGGTATTTGTCGGCTTGATGTCTTAGCTGTAACGACCCTGGCGCGAACGTAACAGCGTTACGGCTCTGCTCTCCAGGCATCGCTACCGGGCTGCAGCCCAAGCACCCCAACCCCTCTCCAGCCCACTGGCGGGTTGTTGGTGGCCACAGCCTCCCTTTGATGAGCGAACTCGACAGTTAAGTTGGGCCGTACGGGGACTTCCCAGGAGGTCACCCATCCCAGTAGTACTCTCGCCCAAGCACGCTTAACTATGGAGTTCTTTCAACTCTCATCACCAATTGAGCTGAGCGAAAGCTCATCACCAATTGAGCTGAGCTCAATTGGTGATGAGAGTTGAAAGAACTCCATAGTTAAGCGTGCTTGGGCGAGAGTAGTACTGGGATGGGTGACCTCCTGGGAAGTCCCCGTACGGCCCAACTTAACTGTCGAGTTCGCTCATCAAAGGGAGGCTGTGGCCACCAACAACCCGCCAGTGGGCTGGAGAGGGGTTGGGGTGCTTGGGCTGCAGCCCGGTAGCGATGCCTGGAGAGCGGAGTCGTAACGCTGTTACGTACGCGCCAGGGTCGTTACAATAAAAAGTGCACTTTTTGTAACGGCCTCCCCAGCACCATGCTCGCAAGGACGGCCGTCGGCACCCCCAGCACCACGCTCGAAAGGGTTCAGCCTAACCAGGTCTGCAGACCATGCACCCCAACCCCTCTCCCTTCACAGGCGGGTTGTTGGTGGCCGTAGCCCCCCCTAGATGAGTCAAACTCGATAGTCAAGCCCGCACTATGGGGACTTCCAAGGAGGTCACCCATCCCAGTACTACTCTCGCCCAAGCACGCTTAACTATGGAGTTCTTTCAACCTTCATCACCAATTGAGCTGGATTGTAACACCCCAAAAATCTCAAACTTGGATTTGAGGTGCAGGCTGGTTGACACGGCCTGGGACACGGGCGTGTCCCAGGGCGTGTCGGGGGTACACGGCCTGGGACACGGGCGTGTCCCAGGGCGTGTCACTCAATAAATAGCCGGTTTGAGTCAGAAATGTACACGGCCCGGAATCAAGCCTTGCACACGGCCGTGTCAGATTTGACACGGGCATGTCCAAGGGCGTGTGCCTACCCGTGTACTGCTCTGACTGGATTTAGCGCTCGTGGAGTACCGTGTAACAGGTGTGACACGGGCGTGTCACATGACCGACACGGGCGTGTCAGGTCCGACACGGGCGTGTCCAAGCCCGTGTTCTGGTATCTTTTGAGTCGGTTGCTAACCGACTGGGGGTACACGGCCTGTGATACGGGCGTGTCACAGGGCGTGTCAGGCCTGTTGAAATGTTTTTTAGAGCAGATCTCGGCCATTCGTTTCCTTCTATTTGGATCTTGTGGTCCAAAGCCTTTCTAGCTTCTATATGGCCGTGGATTGAGATGAAATCTCATTCTCACTTAGCCATTCTCTTTCTAAAGAGAAGAAAGAGAGGAGAGCTTGGAGGTGGAGGAGGAGGAGCTTTCCGGCCGCCGGTGGAGCTTCGTTGGTCCGAATCGAGAGCCGAGTTCAGCGTTGCGGAGGCAAGGCCGCTGCGGTGATTTCCATCCGGCTAGTTTCTTCCATGGCGCCGAAGCGATCGTCAAGGGTAACGGTCTTTCTTCCTTGGGCAGGTGAAGCCCTTTGTTTATGCATGTGCATGGGATCCTCCATCAAGAGATGGAAAAGCATAAGCGATTCCAGCAGTTGAGTCTGCTTCTAGAGCCGGAAGTATGTAGTACCGCATAGGCATGCTGTGTGAAGCCCATCCAGACGTATGTCGGGATTGGTGATGTTTATATTGCGAAACGGAGAAGACTCCGTGTATTCATCGTTTAGCCTGCGGAGATGGTGAGGACGATGTGCTTGGTGTGAAGGATGCTTTGCATAGCTCCTTTGGTTGCATGCTTATTAAGAGCTGGTTGTTGGAGTGTGGACTCCTCTGAGTGGGTGGGCGTGTGAGGTCTTCAACAGGGGTTTGGAGGCTTATGCCCATTCCACCAAGTGGCGATGTTAAGATCGGATGAGCGGTCGTTTGGTAGCAAAGCAGCAGGGCAAATTCCCTAGGCTTGTTACACTACGTGGGTAGGTCGACTGGTAGTGCTCACGAGTTTTGGTGAGGTGCGTACCTCTGAGTGAGACGGGTGCGTGAGGTCTTCAACAGGGGTTTGGAGGCTTATGCCCGCCTACCAAGTACAAACCATAAATGTGCCCTAAGTGCACGGAGCGCCTGGCATTGAGGCCGGCGTTTGTGATGTTGTGTGTGTGATATATATATATGTTGTGGTTGCTTTACATGGAGGGAAGGAACCACTGCCCCTGGTAAGGGGTAGGGTCGTTATAATTGGTCAGCTGAATGCTGACCGTTGCTTTGTTTATCACCCATGGGGTGGACGTCCTTATGCATGTGTTGCGGGCTGATTGGATTGAGCGGGCAGAAGCCCATGCTGCTGGTAGGCCCTTGAAGGCCGTGCGAAATGTTGGATTTCATGTGTGGCCGGCCTGCGTGCCGATGTATGAACTTATCTATTTGTAAAGAGAAACCTGTAAGGCCTTAAGGCCGTGTGCGGTGTATTCGTGTAAACATTTCTGGTAGTATATAAATGTGTTAGTTATATGGTTGTAGTGGACATTCATTGTTATGAGTTCTGTAACTTAAAATCTTCCGCTAGAATGCTCTGAGTTAGGATGCGTGTATAAGGTTTTTGATACTCTCAAGTGGCTCTCTCGTCTGTCTGTGAAATATGGCGTGGGGCCCCGGCCGGACCCTCTATTATATTCCATGTGACGAATGGGGGCATTACAAATTTGGTATCAGAGGTTAGGTTTGAGTTGGGAGCGCATAATTGAACTCAAGAATGTCCACTAGGAATGTGTGTGTGTCTATTCGGTTTGTTTGCCGTTTTAGCATGGAGAGTAATGCTTTCTTGTTCACCTATAGGTGACAAGGAGTGGAGCTGGGCAGTCTGAGCCCCAGCGTTCGGATGAGAGTGCGGCACCAGCTGAGGTGCCTACACCTCCCCCTTCTGCGGAAACGGTGCGCTTAGTTGCGGAGGTGATCTTTGCCATGCTTCAAGCACAACCATTCGGGCAAGCGAGGCCTGCTGTGGCGCCAGTACAGGTTGGTGCGAGGAAAGAGCATGTTGAGGTTCCGGTTGTTGTGCAAGCAGCAGACGAGCAACTGAAGCAATTTATGGAGTTTAATCCGCCTACGTTTGTCGGGACGACGTCTCCAACAGAGGCAGAGGATTGGCTCTCCAGAGTGAAACGAATCCTGGCTGCGCTCAGGATTAGTGAGGAGCAAAAAGTCCCGTTAGCCACTTTCCTACTGGAAGGAGAGGTGAGGCTTTGGTGGGATGAGATCGAGTTGCACCAGTTGAGAGGTAGAGACCTGGGCGACATATCGATGGACGAATTCTCCAGATTATTCTGGGCGAAATACTTGCCAATGTCGCAGAGAATTGCAATGGAAAATGAATTTCAGCGTCTGACGCAGGGTGATAAGACCGTAGACGATTACCTGCATGAGTTTACCAGACTTGGTCGGTATGCGGGGTCGACGTTTGCAGAAGAGGCGCGAAAGATGAATAGGTTCTATGAAGGACTGCGTGATGAGCTGAGGTTGGCTCTCCCGAGTTCAGTGAACCAAGGATTTCAAGCGTTGGTACATACCGCTAGTGCGCTGGAGAAGGATTTGAAGCGGGTGCGGGAGAAGAAGACTGCGGCAGTGGAAAAGTCCGAATTCAAAGTTCCGCAATCAGAGCAATCAGATTTGAGGAAACGTGATAAGAAGCGGTTCAGGCCTGCTGAACAAACTTCGGATGTCGCGTCAGGAGCTACGTTTGAGCAAGGACGGAATGGGCCGCGTGCATGTTTCATTTGTGGGAAGCCAGGGCATATCGCCCGATTTTGCTGGAGTGGTGGTGAGAAAAAGGCAGGTGCGTCCTATGACGAAAAGGGCAAAGTCGTGGCAGAATCGTCTGCATCGCGGGCGCAACCTCGAATTTACACTCTTGAGTTGCAGGAGCCGCAAAGTGCAAACCAAGCAGAACAGCAAATCCGTGCTTTGGACTTAATGGAAGTCGCGAAACGGATTCTGCGAGATGCGGAGAAGCCGAAATAAAGTGAAGTTGCACTTTATTATTTTTTGTTATATTGTATGTATGTATCTATGTTTGTGACAAACAGTTGTGGTGGTACGATTCCATGGGGCGAGACAAGCTGCGGCCTCTGAGCTCTAAACCTGGATCGTTTTGGTTTGTATCGCAACAGCGTGGTTGTGTTGATACATGTGTGTTGCGCTAAATTTCGGGACGAAATTTTATTAAGGAGGGGAAGATTGTAACACCCCAAAAATCTCAAACTTGGATTTGAGGTGCAGGCTGGTTGACACGGCCTGGGACACGGGCGTGTCCCAGGGCGTGTCACTCAATAAATAGCCGGTTTGAGTCAGAAATGTACACGGCCCGGAACCAAGCCTTGCACACGGCCGTGTCAGATTTGACACGGGTGTGTCCAAGGGCGTGTGCCTACCCGTGTACTGCTCTGACTGGATTTAGCGCTCGTGGAGTACCGTGTAACAGGTGTGACATGGGCGTATCACATGACCGACACGGGCATGTCAGGTCCAACACGGGCGTGTCCAAGCCCGTGTTCTGGTATCTTTTGAGTCGGTTGCTAACCGACTGGGGGTACACGGCCTGTGACAGGGGCGTGTCACAGGGCGTGTCAGGCCTGTTGAAATGTTTTTCAGAGCAGATCTCGGCCGTTTGTTTCCTTCTATTTGGATCTTGTGGTCCAAAGCCTTTCCAGCTTCTATATGGCCGTGGATTGAGATGAAATCTCATTCTCACTTAGCCATTCTCTTTCTAAAGAGAAGAAAGAGAGGAGAGCTTGGAGGAGGAGGAGGAGGAGCTTTCCGGCCGCCGGTGGAGCTTCGTTGGTCCGAATCGAGAGCCGAGTTCAGCGTTGCGGAGGCAAGGCCGCTGCGGTGATTTCCATCCGGCTAGTTTCTTCCATGGCGCCGAAGCGATCGTTAAGGGTAACAGTCTTTCTTCCTTGGGCAGGTGAAGCCCTTTGTTTATGCATGTGCATGGGATCCTCCATCAAGAGATGGAAAAGCGCAAGCGATTCCAACAGTTGAGTCTGCATCTAGAGCCGGAAGTATGTAGTACGGCATAGGCATGCTGTGTGAAGCCCATCCAGACGTATGTCGGGATTGGTGATGTTTATATTGCGAACCGGAGAAGACTCCGTGTATTCATCGTTTAGCCTGCGGAGATGGTGAGGATGATGTGCTTGGTGTGAAGGATGCTTTGCATAGCTCCTTTGGTTGCATGCTTGTTAAGAGCTGGTTGTTGGAGTGCGGACACCTCTGAGTGGGTGGGCGTGTGAGGTCTTCAACAGGGGTTTGAAGGCTTATGCCCATTCCACCAAGTGGCGATGTTAAGATCGGATGAGCGGTCGATTGGTAGCAAAGCAGTAGGGCAAATTCCCTAGGCTTGTTACACTACGTGGGTAGGTCGACTGGTAGTGCTCACGAGTTTTGGTGAGGTGCGTACCTCTGAGTGAGACGGGTGCGTGAGGTCTTCAACAGGGGTTTGGAGGCTTATGCCCGCCTACCAAGTACAAACCATAAATGTGCCCTGAGTGCACGGAGCGCCTGGCATTGAGGCCGGCGTTTGTGATGTTGTGTGTGTGATATATATATATGTTGTGGTTGCTTTACATGGAGGGAAGGAACCACTGCCCCTGGTAAGGGGTAGGGTCGTTATAATTGGTCAGCTGAATGCTGACCGTTGCTTTGTTTATCACCCATGGGGTGGACGTCCTTATGCAGGTGTTGCGGGCTGATTGGATTGAGCGGGCAGAAGCCCATGCTGCTGGTAGGCCCTTGAAGGCCGTGCGAAATGTTGGATTTCATGTGTGGCCGGCCTGCGTTCCGATGTATGAACTTATATATTTGTAAAGAGAAACCTGTAAGGCCTTAAGGCCGTGTGCGGTGTATTCGTGTAAACATTCCTGGTCGTATATAAATGTGTTAGTTATATGGTTGTAGTGGACATTCATTGTTATGAGTTCTGTAACTTAAAATCTTCCGCTAGAATGCTCTGAGTTAGGATGCGTGTATAAGGTTTTTGATACTCTCAAGTGGCTCTCTCGTCTGTCTGTGAAATATGGCATGGGGCCCCAGCCGTACCCTCTGTTATATTCCTTGTGACGAATGGGGGCGTTACATTAGCCGCGCAGACTGATCAAACAAGTCGGCAGACCGCGCGGACTGCTTATCCCACAGCTCGCTTCCTTAGGCCGAGCGGACTGTGCAATCAGGCAGGGAAGACCACTAAGGTTGCTGGGATAGGCTGCTTTAGGATCCAAGTTCAGGGACAAAACCGTAAGTCTTAGCCGCTGAGGCCGCGCGGACAGGAAAATGTCGCCGTAGGTTTTGATGCAATGGCTATCCCCGGGGGGTCTTCATCCCCAAATAAGAGGTATAAGGGTTATTTATAGGCTCGAGGAGAAATCTTCTAGATCTAGACTTGATGACATCACCCCGATGATATGGGCGAGCTGCGATCGATTCCACAACATCCTACGGACTTAAGTGCAGCTCGTTTATTACTGGGAGAAGCCGATGCTGGGAAGCTGAAGTGCTTCTGGAGGACTGCGCAAAGTGACAACCTCTGCTGTTGGATGAGGCGAGTCCGCCACCTTCTGGCGGACTGGCATTGAGTCCGCTCTATGTTGTGTGGCCTGATGAAGAGTGTTGGAGGGCTGAGCAAGTCCACCTCCCTTAGGCGGACTGAGACCGAGTCCGCCACCTTCTGCCAAATAGAAGGAGCAGGACGCAACTTCTAGGCGGGCTGAGTAGGCAGGTCGCCCTCTCCTAGGCGACATGGAGGCAGGATGCCTTCTGCTAGTCCCACCTAATACTGGGCGACCTGGAGGCAGGTCGCCTACTGCTGGGAAGAGGCGAGTACGCCACCTACTGGCAGTTTTGTCCTTCATTTGTTGGCAGACTGAGAGCGAGTCTGCCACCTTTGGGTGAACATGGATTGAGTTCGCCTACTGCTAGCAGGCTAAGGTGGATTCCGCCCCATGCTTAGGCGGTCCACTACAAAGCGGTGTCAACAAGGTTGTCACGGACTGGGATGCGAGGCCGCCTTTCGAAGGCGGACTGAAGAATAGCTTTGGTCTAGGCCAGTTCTTGCTTGCGGCGACCTGAAGGAGATTCTGCGAACTGGCGGTGGGCTGGAGAAGAGACTGTTACCCGCCCGGCTAACCACGCGACCTGATGGTACGGACAGGGAAGCAGTCTACGCCATCGCAAAGCTACCGACAACCGGGCGGCTAGCCTAGACGGGCAAACAGAGAAGTTTATCCGCGCAGTTAGCTGGAAAATAGGCCGCAAACCCTCCTGATGAGATGGAGTAGTCCACGGCTTGCAAGCTATCCACCTTGGAGAGAATTACCGATTTCTGGGTTAACATCAGCATTGCCAGCAACAGCAGTAACTTCTTGCCTCTCGTCTCTGCAGACAACCTCCAACAAGTACTCGCCCAAAAGATAGATTTCCATACACGACTTCCACTTCTTGAAGTTGGTCGATGTAAGAAGCTCAATTCCAAGACCTCTTGCAAGTCCACCTTGTTGGATCGTGTGGCCAACCTTATAGGTGGGGTGAATAAGGTTTTATGGATTAATTGAAAATTCAAAATATTTTGGTCCAGGAAAACCAGTTCTGGAAGCTACCGCGGGGCGTTAGCTTGCTAACGTGCGGCGATAGATCGCAGACCACTTTTTCCTGGGAAAATTTCTCCTTGGAGATCTATACACCCTTTAGAGAAACACCGGCTAACATCCACAACGTTACAGGCAAGAAAAAAAACAGCAAATGAATTCTATTCAAAATAAATCTATGGAGTGTTTTTATAATTACAAAAACTTGATCTCCATGACGTCGGAGATTGGAGGCAGTGAAAATAAAATCTCCTTTTGTTTTCTATACTGACCCACTACCCAGACCAGTTGGCTTTCTCCCTTTCCTCCAAGAAAGTTCTTCGAGTCAGCTCTTCACCTTCACGTAAAGAAGTGTCTTAGAGCCCCTCTAGATCACCAGATCTAGACTTCCCTTCCCCGGGACAATTTCTCACGGAATCCTCCTCGGATTCTAACGACCGTCACTGGTCGATTTTCCTCACCACAAAAATGAAGAAAAGTGAAAAGTACAAAAAGATTAAAGAAGAATTAAGATTTAATCTCCCTCAAAAAGATTTATCTGTTGAGCAATCCATGACACATGCTAGCAATCTTCATTTTGTTGCAACCAATCAACTCCATGTAGTCGTTGACGTCTTTGGCTTGCCGGAGATCTTCGTGCGCGAACGGGAGGAAGGTGATTTTTTTTTCTTTTGACATAGACAGCATTTTGATGCTCCATAGGTGTGCCCACGAACCCTAGGATTGAGAATTGGTGTCTCTTCTTGTCTGGAACGAAACACGACGCATTTTATACGTTTTTCAAAAATAGACAACTGTTAGCGGTAGAGCTAGCGCCCGACGGTAGGTCGACGTGTTTGATGTTGATAGCTATCCTGCAAATTTGGAAAAATATTCAAAAAGATTATTTTCCTCTTTTTCATGCTAGCACGATGCGGTAGGAAGGAATCGCCTGACGGTAGTCTAGTTGTCTCGACGCACTGAATGATCATTGAGTGGGATAGCGCGGCGCGATATCAAGCTATCACTCGGCGGTATCTCTGTCTCGACACCTCCGTCTCGACGAGGGTTGAGTGAGCTAGCACGGGCGGTAGAGCTAGCGCAACGTGGTAGTAACCCGAGCGCCATGTCAATTTTATTCAAGCTACCGCCCTGTGGTAATGGCTATCGTGTGGCGGTAGGTGCAGAGGAGAGTTTCTCGCTTCACTTGAACCTGTAAACCTGCACACTATACCAAACACAAGATGTGATCAAGTACAACATAGGAATTGATATTATCAAACTAAGGAAATGTAAACCGTCAGCTCCAACAAACTCCCCCTTTTGATAATATCAAATCTCGTTCATGAGATATAAAAATGAGATGCATGATACAGCGCATATAAGAGATAATAGTTAGAAAGGTCAGGTTTTAGGTTACATATAACTTCCCCTACACACGCGTTCCTCCTATATGCGTGCTTTACGTGCTCCCCTATCTACGGGTTCTACGCGCTCCCCTATCTACGTGAACATAGTGTAACGAGCTCCCCCTACACTTGATCTTCCATAACCCATGACTCATGAACATTTTATTCTCCCCCTTTGATATTATCAAAATGGGGTGGGCAATACCAAAAGAACCCATACGCATATACGAGAAACAAAATGCAGTTTCAGTCCAATTCTTATGCATGGAAATATTGCACACGTCATGAATAGATATCGTGTACTAGTACTTCTATGTTATAGACATACAATGTAGTTTCAGTCCAATTCTTATGCATGGAAGCGTTATATAGAGCAATGACATGTGAATATGTAGTATCAAAAGAGAAAACACAAAGTAGAAATAACATTTATTACATGTTTTATCTCAATAATTCAATATGCTATCACGAGACGAATATAGTGAAAAATCACGTCACGTGTCTATCTACGTCATACCTATACTAAAACAAGGGGCACTAAGCTTAAAGTTTTAGTCTTTGCACAAGATCAAAATGATTCTTTTGACCAAGGTGTTCATCCTCATAATGCTCATAAAGACTTATCAGGAGGAATGAGTAGTGCTTGGGGGTATCCTTGACATATTAGTTGATAGCATGTTTTTTTGTCATCCCTTTTTCATTTATAAGTTTCGTACTATCAATTTTATAGTTTTGATTTCAAGTACCCTGAATCAATCGAAATCTACCCACATAAATAGATACACTTTAACATGTATACAAAAGACATGATGACTAAAGATTTTGCCCAAAGTTTTAACTTTTGTATAAGTACATGTATATCGTGACATTGATTATTCAAGTTATTTCTAACATATTAGACACAATATCACGAGTTCTAGCATGTATGTGTAGTTTCTACATTAGTGCTCGGTCTAGGGATGTGTGAATAGTGTAAAATAATTACGCTATCTAAATCCTCATACATACCTAGAGGCATATTTAACATACACTAATATGTCCAGTCACACTCAGTAGCTGAGCACTTATAGATTTGACACATCATGACAAAATGAGACAATGTTCACAAAGATTAACGATCCGAAATCAAACATTGTACATAATCATTGTGCACTAGGTTTGAGTCATGTTTGTCCTAAGAGTTAACAATCCACAGTTTTTTTATTTTGGGTTTTAAAAATTTTTTATTTTTTTATTTAACAAAAAAATAAACAATGTAAATAGCAAAACAAATGAAAAATAAGAAGTGTTTTTTGATTTTTTGTAGGATATTTCTTTTTTTAACAGAACACTCAAACACAATCAAACTAAAAATAATGAATATCTAGTGCAACGAGAATAAATGGGACAGCACGAAAGAGTAGTATGCATGATATTGACGAACATGATAATGAGACCTGAAATACCATTCGTGCTATGTATATGGACAATTAAGAGAATACTCTAGACACACAAGACCCAAGTAATGTGTCAACATCCTAGCACCGTACTAAGTGACGGATGGGCATGAGGAGCTGCATAAGTTACGTAGGGTGAGGTGTTAATCTCATATGCACACACAAGGACCCGCTCAACCTAACACTCTTTCCCCTAGTGTCACACAAAGACCTATTAGAACCCTTCCTCAATTAAGGACAAGACGTGAATTATAGGGTAGCGTTCCTAATGCACACAAACCTATTCCCCTGCTATTATGAGACACATCACAGTAAGCCTTATGTTGTAGTTCATATTAACTAAGAAGTAATGAAGATATCAGCGCTGATCGTCAGAAATCAATACGGAAAAAAGTCCTACCGCCGGCGGTAGAGGTACCGCGGCGCAGTAGCCCTTAAATATATAGCCAACGGTTCATGCTGAATTCTTCATTCCTTCTCGTTCACTCTCTCACCTTTGCGTACAGTGCTCCCGCCGGCGCTTCTGAGATCTAGGTAATCTCATCCCCTTTTTCTCTACTTTTTCAAATTTGATGAGATTAAGGCTCTATTTGGTTTGGCAGTGGCGGGTCGATCCGGCGGGTGGAAACGGAGTGTTCGAATTGGAGGGGGGAGGTGGCTGCTCCAAATAGAGCAATTTTGGGCGTTTCTCAAGGCGGGCGGGTGGAAACGGAGCAAACGCCACCGGAGGTTCATTTGTTTACCCTCCTTCCGGCAGCGTTTGCCCAAAACAGAGCAGCAAAACACCCAAACAAATAGAGCCTAAAAGTGTAATTTGGGAAGTCCTAGTCGTTTTGGGCATGATTCGCTGTGGTTTCACAAAGTTTTTGAGTTGGTTTGAGATTTTTCGCCACGGATCTTGTTTGTTTTCATGGATCTACCTTGTATGAGCTTGGATCTCTTCCCCTACATGTTTTTAAGTGAAAATCGTGAAAATCAAGTTTTTTGAGGGGAGATCCAATAGAAGAAGACTTAGTGTAGTCCGTCATGCTACCGTGCGATGGTAGCAGATTACTGTTTCACGGTAGCCTCCAGAAAACCATTTGTTTGGCTTTAATATAAAAAATTTCTTCATGGTCTTCCAGGTTATGGCCTCCTCCAGCTCCCAACCACCACGAAGAAGTTTCTCAAAGGGGTGTCGAGTGCCTGCATCCACATTCCCCGTAATAGACGAGGCAACCGTAAGCGTCCTGATTGTCATCGACATTGATGACCGTTATGCTCACGTCTACAGTTACCTAGATCTTTCGGGAGTTCTATCCACGATTTTGACCGGTGCTCCTTTCTCGTCAGTGCTTACTAGTGAGTTCTATAACAATCTTATGGATCCATCCCATACACAGCTGGGTGGAGGAGTGCAATCATGTATCAGGGCTGAGATTGTGATGATACTCCACGAGGATCTTGAGTGAAAGTATGTCTGGACCCCGAATGCTCCGCATGTAAGATCCGCCTTTTCCTTTTCGAAGGCAACCCGGATCTTATGCCCAGAACCGCCGCCTTACGGTGACACTAACTCCTGAGTTAGTCGACACCGTAAGACGCCGATTCTGCCGGCTATTACGATCATTTTTCACTAGAGATGCGGAAGTAAAAGTGTATAAACAAACTAATACACAAGTCCACAGAAGTCACAGAGCATATCATACATATGGAAATGAAGGAGCTACTACAGTCCATAAATGAGTACAAAAGTGAAGCGAATTAGGGCTTATGCCCATATACATCAATAGTAATCAAACTCTCTCTCACAAAACAGAAAGATGTAAACTAGCTATCCACTACATCTCCTCCCACCTGAGGACGTACGGTAGTAGTGTCTGGTGGTGGTAGCTGCTCCTCATGCCCTGCCTCCTCGTCCCGCTGGACGTGCTGGTCTATCTCCTCGAACTCCTAAAAAGGGGGAGTCAACGTATGTTAGTCAAAAAGACTAAGTCGTATCCTCAACACCTCCTCCTGTCGCTCCTAGGCACCGAGTGGAAGGAGGATGCGGAGGACGACAAGGGGTAGCAAAGTGGAAGCAGGTGACAATTCTAAACTAGCAGGAGTAGGTATAATCTAGCAGTTCTATATATAGTCTAGCAGTTCTATATAAGGTGCAAGTAAGTAAAGACAGTGCAAAAAGAAAAGAACTGCAATAAGAAGGTAGAACTAGAAGTAAGTGCAGTACGGAAAGGAAAGTACACTACTGCTACTCCTATTCATATCAATATCACAGACGTACCTTAACTTATAAAAATGCCCATACAAATTTATAAGTTAAGGTTTCCAGGAATTGTAACTCATCATATAAAAGAGCTCATACTAATTTATATGATAAGGATCTATGATTACGTATGCCCTAATATGTATGAATGATTATGATGCAATTTATGTAGCAGGCAAGTGCAACACACACACACGACTCCGTGATCACAGACCTTTAGTTCCCTCTTTTTGAGAGCTTGCATCACTCTCGGGTACTACCGTTGTGGCTACGGCAACAGTGGAGCGGGCACTCCACTTCTAGGTGGGTATAAGCACTACCAGACCTAGACCCCTCTCATACGCCTTTGTACACGTCCCAGGTGCACTCTAGAGTCTTGCGTACGTATTTTGCTGACTACCCGTCAGTCTTGTAGGTCGAGTGTACGTCTTCGGGGATTCCGCAGTATTATATATATAGCATACTGGCCCCTCCACCCGTACCCCTCGCCCGAGTCATCGTACTGCCATCGGTGCATCGACTGGCCAGTCCCGCGTGACTCGCCACTAATTTTATGCACATGCAAGGTATTAATCTGAGCTTCCTGCTCGAACTGATATTATTAACACATTCCCTCTAATCCAATTTGGGTGAGCAAGTGCTTGTATCCCTCCAACCTTATGAAACAGGTGAGCAAGTGCTTGTATCCCTCCAACCCGGTTAGGATGAGCTCATTACTTGTATCCCTCCAACCTTATGAAACAGGTGAGCAAGTAATCCATATGAGGTTTCCAACCTTATTAAACCGGTGAACCTATCGCGTAGATCTCCAAGCCTATTAGACTACTACTCTCGTCTAAGGTTTATTACACATAGTAGTTTAGGGTGAATCCCAGGACTGCCCAAGGTATGCCCAATGAAGGGGTCTCGAAGGCACTAGGAACTACGATGGGATGACAAGCCCAAAGTTCCCTTTCGTAAGGATAATTACTTTTAGTTGATGTCTACCCAAGATCCACAACCAACTCTCATTGTTACTTTAGGACTATTTTAATGACTTAAGGTATCATTATCGGAAGGGCGACGGTCTTCCGTCGGCCACCGTTCTAGTGGTTACCCAAAGACTTGCACTTTTACTCTCGTCACTAATACGACACTAACCACCAGGGTCATATTTCCAATCACATCTCAATTTCAATCGTCGGTCTATCCCCCGGCGGGCCGTAAGCTATAACTACTTTTACTATGCGCAGCCCATGACCTAATACCACCCCGAAATCGAACTTCTAAATCCTTGGGCCAACATATCCCAAATGTTTATCCTAGGGTGGTATGGACTAATTAAATGAATGTATTGATTTTCATAATTTTCCTAGGTCATTAAGGTCTTTAATTAAATCCTTTAAATCATTCCCTAGGTCATTTTACACATGAAGTGGTATCAATTAAAATCTACTGACCTAAGGGAATTTTCTTGAGTTGCATATGAGTAAAATATTACTGTCTACAAGATCTCATAATTTCCCTTTTTATATTTCTATTTATCCCATAATTAATACAGATTCCACATAATTATCATTTTTCAAATGAAGTATAAGAAATATATTAACCACAATTCCAGGAAAATTACTGAGAATATATATCACTACTTTATGACTAATGGCAGAGTTGCATCAAATTCTACAGTGTAATGACCCATCAAATTCCATTCTTAATTAATTACCAAAATGCCATTATGCTAACTCAATATATTAAAAGTGCATCCAAAAATTCTGAAATAATTCTATGAGGCTAGTGTCACAATTATACAACTCTTAGAAATAAATGCACAATTTTCCAATATGTAATTCCAATAATTCATGAATAAATACTAAAAGGGTAAAAGAGTAAATTCAGTGTATTTTGCTCCAATAATTCTCAAACAGAGATATAAAAATTTTCCTAAGTCAATTAACACCTCATTATTGACTTGACAGATTTTGGGGATTTTCCTTTGTAAAAATCTATTTTTTCAATTTCTTTTCCAAAAAGAGCTATCTTTTGATAATTCCAAATAATGGGATTTTGATCCCAAAAATCCCATAATTAATTCTAGGGGGTTAGTTATACCCTAATTAATCCCTGGAACAAATTCCATGATTTTTGCATGCCTCAACTAGGCTAAATACATAATATTTCATTTCTTGCTAATAGCACCCCAAGGCTATAAGTAGCCAACACATGCAAGTGGGTTAACCCAACATGCAGTGACTCAAATGTGCTTAAATTTCTACCACTGGTCTATATGGTCCCTAAGGGCCAGCCACCAAAATTTGGGGCCATTTGGAGTTAGTTAACTCCAAGAATCACCTAGTTAAGCCCTAGGGGTATTTTGGTAATTTCCCCATATTTTATTTTCCAATCAAGCCCATTTTTTGGGCAGGGCCTAAATATGCCCTAATTATACCTCTGACCAAAATCTCAGGTCAAGGGGGCTTCTGGTTTGGCTTGGGCAGCCATTTAAAATTCTGCAAAATTACTATTTGCAGCCCAAGTCAAATCCTATTTCTCAAACTTGCAAGTGAGATTCCTCGTCATGCAGTGAATCAATTTAGCCCAAAGTTTAACCATGGGTCTAATATACCCATGAGAGGGTGCCACCAAAATGTGGGGCCTATTAGAGTTGGAGAACTCCACAAATCACATTTATTTACTCTTGGGTATTTTTGTAAAAACTATAGCAAAATGTTCCCCAAAAATTCTGATTTTTGGGGAGGGCTTAGATGAACCTAAATGAGTAACCTAGCCAAATTTCAGCCCATTTGGACCAAGGGTTTGGGCTGGGGAATTATTTCAGTTTCTGTCCTACCTTAGGAGTAGTCCTAGTAAAATGGACCTACAGGGCAGAATACTTAACCAACTTTAATGAGTAATATGTCAAATCAAAGTTAACACGGAGATCTACATTGGTTATGTTGGGCAAAAGTTCATCAGGTGGCTGTAAGGGCCTTATTATCATCATGCAAGGTGACTGCTAAAAACTTACCAATATTAATCCCTATTCATACATTTAATATTAAAAAAAATGAATTATAAGGCCTGCACGAATCTTAAAGCCAATCGGACGGCAGTGGACTTTCTTCCCCATGCAGCATGCATGGCCAACCCGACGCAGGGCATATTTGCGGGGCGGTTCCCGGCCATCGCCGGCGGCGGAACCTCCGGCCAAGCCCTTCCCCGGCCTCACGGTGGTCGGGGCTTCAGCTGGCCGGCGGCTGGGCGGCGGAGAGCGGCGGACGGCGGCGGCGCAACCGAGCCGAAAGCTCCAGGACGCCATTTTCAACAGAAAATTTCGAGCTTTTGATTCCTAACGTCGAGCTCGTTTGAGCTCGACCTCTAGCCTAGTGGATCTAGGATACTAGTACACTTGGAGGAGAAGGGATACGGACCATTGACGGCGGTTGTGGTTGAGGGTGGCGGCGGGTTCCCATGGAATGAAAATTCCGGCGAGCTCCTCGGTTAGCCATGGATGCAGCTGGTTCTCTCTCTCTCTCTCTCTCTCTCTCTCTCTCTCTGGGGTAGGGATGAAGTGGGAATGAGGGGATGGGCTTGGTTTGAGCTGAGATAAGAGTGGGGGGGCGATTTCACCAAGGCATGGGCGATTTCACCAAGGTGGGCGATTTCACCAAGGTTGGGCTCGGGTTGGGTGTTTGGGAGTGGGCTCCACTGCTCCAGCTGGGTTAAGTGATCCCTAATGGGTCGGGTTCCATGGGTAGGAGCTGAATTGGGTGAGTGGAGAGAAGGGTTGGCTCACATGAATGAGATAGGAGAGAGGGGGGCTCGGTTTTTGGGCTTGGGCTTGACCCAATGCTGCATGGTGGGTCCCCACACCTTCTAGTACATCTATATGGTCAGCCAACCAATCATGAGTTGATGGGATGAGCCCAAGTGGCCCAAACCAATTTCTTAACACTTTCTCTCTCCTATTTATCATCTTTTCTCTCTCCTAGGTAATTCCCAAAATTACCATTGCATGCCCCTATTTTTCTCTTCCATAGGGGGTATAGGGTCACTTTAGACCCACCTAGTGATTTTGGGTTGGTTTGGGTGGACCCAACCCAGTGAATTGGGCTAGGGCACCATTTTCACTCATTAGGTCAAAATGTTGACTTGACTCAACATGGGTCTACTATTTGACCCCATGGCCTACCTTAGGGTCCACTTAGATTGTATTTAGGGTTAGGGCAATGTGGTGGGGTCATGGTGTGGCTAGGGTTTGTATTTAGCCCAGTTTGACCTAGGTTGGCTTGGGCCCCATAGTGGGCCCCACATGGTCTAAATTCTCCTCCTAGGGTCAAACCTAGCTAAACCCTAGCATCCACCACATGCCTAACCCAAATCTAAGTTATTTGAAATTTGGGATGTTACAAACCCTATAAACAAAAAAAATAATTTCGTCCCCGAAATTTAAGTTCGGGCTACGGGGTTTCTACGACAGGCTTATAAAAGATTCGAAACGTAACTAAAAAGGAAACTATAAAACTAAGTTGTACCTAAGGAGAATAGCTCCGGGTGTCTCTCCATCATGAGATCCCTCGGCTCCCAGGTGTGCTCCTCCCGTCCGTGGTTGGACCACAACATCTTCACGAGAGGGACCTTCTTCTTCCGCAACACTCGGACGGCGGTATCGTCGATCCGGACCGGCTATAAACGAACTGATCGATCTGATGCTACTGGCCCGTCGGTAGTATAAATATGCTGCTCAGGCCGAAGGAGTGCTCGTCGCAGGGAGGATACGTGAAAGACGTCGTGCAGAGTTCCCAACTCTATCGGTAGCTGCAGTCGGTAAGCCAAGGGGCCGATCCGCTCCAGGATCAAGTAAGGCCCCATATATCTCGGACTGAGCTTCTTGTGTCTCCGCACCCGGGAAACACCGTGCACCGGACGTATCTACAAAAATACCTTGTCCCCTACCTGGAACTCCACCTTCCGATGTCGTGCCTCGTAATACCTGGTCAGTCTACTCCGAGCCTCTAGCATCCGGTCCCTGATCAGTAAACTCTGAGCCTCCATATCATCTATGCACTCTGGTCCAAGTGCCCCGGGGGTCCACATCCAGAACCCAAGAAAGAGGTGTTCAACACTTCTTCCTAGGGTAAGCCTCATGGCTATTATTATGAGAAACCTATTAGGGTAACAATCCTCTTCTGAATGTACTTTCCTTATATTTCGGACTACTCTTCTTTCAAACTGTGAGGACTCATTTCCAAGTCCTCCGCCAATTAACAATCAGAATATTTCTCAATCGCAATTTAGATTGTAGTCCCTTACAACCACGATCACTCAAAATATATATAATTCAACGATCTCGTAAGTAGAAGTCTCTTCTATTCACGTCCCCTTAGATTATTACTTATCCACCAACGTGAACTTATGGTCACCAAAAGAGAATTCAGGCACACTAGACCAACACTATTATGTATATTAGCTAACCCATCTTCCGAGATCATGGTGTGATGGAAAATTATCATTTTGCTTTTCCCCAAATTTAAGACTTATCACAACTCAACCTAAAAAGTAATACATAATTCATAGTGTGTTCACCTTTTGAGCATACATCAAGCGATCATTATTGATATTGATGTTCGTACAAATTACTCCCAATCGCTTTTCACACGTAGTATAATTCATAGCTTTACGAGTGTATCTTTTCAAAAATGGTGAGGTCTAGCACAAATCGATTTCGGCATAAAGAGAATCTTATTAATCACTAATTACTTCTCGTGTGGTTTCTCCGTATACGCCTTTGATAGTCAAGAACTATATATCATTGAATCCTCCTAACAGTGATTATAATGGTATCAACGTATGTATCTCGGTTCTTAACGCTATCATAATTAATGGGCACATATATGTGTACAATTTTAACTCATCATCCACCCCTTTTTCAATTTATTGAGTCCTTACATTTCAAATGTCATCCCACAAGAAATTAATCTTATCTACCAAAATATTATCTTATTTCAATTCTTAAGTTCCAAAATAATGACTGTTGCTTAATTGAGTCATTCAAGGTTATAGTTCATCATTATGATCAAGTAATCGACTATATCACGTAAGCGTGGGTAGTACTGATATTTCATCATTGTGTTTAATTCTCCAAATCTCAGCCCCTTTTAGGATCAAATAAGGTAGTACTAAATCATGCATAACCATAGTAAAACTTAATTATTATATCCTAAACACAAGATGTTATCTTATCAAGATTTCTGATTATAACTTAAACTATCTCTCAAGTATAATGGTAAGTAGACCATTCAAATTGAAAAGGATTGATTATTTGAGAGAACGCACCATCTGTAAATCATCATCGAACACCTTTGTTTTGGTTCCTGAGATCATCAGAGTCACATCCACACGATTATTCTTAGAGTATACATCCTTCAATTAAGTAAGATTCTTCACTTGATTCTCCGTTTGTTGGGGCTACGATACTCTCATTATTATAGACGTAATCGTTTAGATATTCAACATTTTCACTTTATGGACTCTCATCCTATAATAGTTAAGACTTGCGATCATTCCTTCATATTAACATGAAGTTACTTTGTCCTAATATGTATGTTTCCAACCTAATGACTTGTGTATGTCAAGTAGGCATAGGTAGCAATGATCGATTGTTGTGTTTACTTCTTCCAACCTGTAACTATCAAAGTCACTTTCCTAAGAGTCTTAACTGTGCAAAAACCTTTTTGATTATTCTTCTTACTTGAACGCATCTTCAATTCACACTGATTCTTCCCATGGTATATCTGAGTTCCTTAATTATGTGTTACATTGATCGGTTCGAGGTGTTAGAGCATCTCGGAACATACTTGTGGAGGCGATAATCAATCAACCCTTAATTGTATGTAAATCCGTCTACAACTCATACTGGTCCAAATTTGATCCTTGAACACAATTTCTTCGGTTTCACGTGTATATGTAATTGACTTATACTGTGTCGGTATTAAGGAAGATCACGAGTGCTCATTAGAATGTGGACTAAGTAGTTACTTACTTCCTTAAATTCGAAATTGGGAAACTTATTGAAGTCTTATACGGTCTCCCATAGTTTCAAGGTCATATATACACGTCACTAAGCCACTCTTTATATATCTTTCAAGGAATTAAACTTAATGTTCTCCTTGTTCACTTACACATATGGTCTTGGAGTAATTATGAGGGTGGAAAGTCATTCTCGAAACATTCTACTTTCCTATTTCACTCGTGAATTTGTTGTGTTCACAACTTGTCGTTAATAGTCTATACTATTTAAGATAAATAAATAGTGTGAAATTCTTCAAGAGTCTTAACCTTCTAGGAAAGATTGATCATCATACCGGTCATGTATATACAAACCCACATCTTTACTTGAGCGATCTTTGAATAAGCCAAGTTTTTAGATCACTACGCTTGCGACACATGCTTTATGAGAAAGGCTTAAAGAATTTCGAGTTGCTATCAATTTAACCCTATAAACAAAAGGTTAAGCCCCCATATATTTTGGTTAATTTTCTTTAACATTCACAATGTAGTCCTCATGTACATGCCTTAATCATTAGGGCTAACAATCTTTGGCA
This sequence comes from Platanthera zijinensis, assembly GCA_039513925.1. Taxonomy (NCBI): domain Eukaryota; kingdom Viridiplantae; phylum Streptophyta; class Magnoliopsida; order Asparagales; family Orchidaceae; genus Platanthera; species Platanthera zijinensis. Next base: position 190,308,738 of record CM077084.1, read on the forward strand.
TGGATTTCCACTTCAATTGATATGTTTTCTATTTTAGGTCTTCAAGGTTACCATACGACAATCTGTTCAAGGTCAACATGTGACCAAACAAGGAAGTGTCACTTCTAGAATTTGAATTCTTATTCGATCTTTGGTATTTATCATCATGATTGTCTTGACGTAATCCAATCATCAGTACTAGGATTAAGCTTATGAGTACCCTACTGTTCCACTAATAAACTTATGCACCAACTTCTCCTCGAAGCGGTCCTATCAATTTGAGTAAGAATTGGTAATATCACTCGATATGCAGTATAGAGGACATCGACGTTTAAGCTTTAAGCAGGGATTCTGGCGTTAAGATCTTTCTTTAATCGATTTGGTTATCCACGTACCTCAACTAATTTACATCTTAAGTCGATCTTCGGCCTTAGGTACGACACAAAATCCTCTTGGTAAGTCAAACAAGGGTGGTGTCCTAGTTGGATTGGCCTAACTCATTGTTTAAAATGGAATGTTTTATGTGACTTTTTACACATGGGCACACCATTGCTTCCGCTGAATAGTTTGTCCGCAAACTACTCTCGAGCGGGGTGTTCCAGTGTTGTGGACTTCTTTCTCTAATGATCGTATTTTTCATCTGATACCAGTTTGTAAGATCCACCTTTTCCTTTTCGAAGGCAACCCGGATCTTATGCCCAGAACCGCCGCCTTACGGTGACACTAACTCCTGAGTTAGTCGACACCGTAAGACGCTGATTCTGTCGGCTATTACGATCATTTTTCACTAGAGATGCGGAAGTAAAAGTGTATAAACAAACTAATACACAAGTCCACAGAAGTCACAGAGCATATCATACATATGGAAATGAAGGAGCTACTACAGTCCATAAATGAGTACAAAAGTGAAGCGAATTAGGGCTTATGCCCATATACATCAATAGTAATCAAACTCTCTCTCACAAAACAAAAAGATGTAAACTAGCTATCCACTACATCTCCTCCCACCTGAGGACGTACGGTAGTAGTGTCTGGTGGTGGTGGTAGCTGCTCCTCATGCCCTGCCTCCTCGTCCCGCTGGACGTGCTGGTCTATCTCCTCGAACTCCTAAAAAGGGGGAGTCAACGTATGTTAGTCAAAAAGACTAAGTCGTATCCTCAACACCTCCTCCTGTCGCTCCTAGGCACCGAGTGGAAGGAGGATGCGGAGGACGACAAGGGGTAGCAAAGTGGAAGCAGGTGACAATTCTAAACTAGCAGGAGTAGGTATAATCTAGCAGTTCTATATATAGTCTAGCAGTTCTATATAAGGTGCAAGTAAGTAAAGACAGTGCAAAAAGAAAAGAACTGCAGTAAGAAGGTAGAACTAGAAGTAAGTGCAGTACGGAAAGGAAAGTACACTACTACTACTCCTATTCCTATCAATATCACAGACGTACCTTAACTTATAAAAATGCCCATACAAATTTATAAGTTAAGGTTTCCAGGAATTGTAACTCATCATATAAAAGAGCCCATACTAATTTATATGATAAGGATCTATGATTGCGTATGCCCTAATATGTATGAATGATTATGATGCAATTTATGTAGCAGGCAAGTGCAACACACACACACGACTCCGTGATCACAGACCTTTAGTTCCCTCTTTTTGAGAGCTTGCATCACTCTCGGGTACTACCGTTGTGGCTACGGCATTAGTGGAGCGGGCTCTCCACTTCTAGGTGGGTATAAGCACTACCAGACCTAGACCCCTCTCATACGCCTTTGTACACGTCCCAGGTGCACTCTAGAGTCTTACGTACGTATTTTGCTGACTACCCGTCAGTCTTGTAGGTCGAGTGTACGTCTTCGGGGATTCCGCAGTATTATATATATAGCATACTGGCCCCTCCACCCGTACCCCTCGCCCGAGTCATCGTACTGCCATCGGTGCATCGACTGGTCAGTCCCGCGTGACTCGCCACTAATTTTATGCACATGCAAGGTATTAATCTGAGCTTCCTGCTCGTACTGATATTATTAACACATTCCCTCCAATCCAATTTGGGTGAGCAAGTGCTTGTATCCCTCCAACCTTATGAAACAGGTGAGCAAGTGCTTGTATCCCTCCAACCCGGTTAGGATGAGCTCATTACTTGTATCCCTCCAACCTTATGAAACAGGTGAGCAAGTAATGCATATGAGGTTTCCAACCTTATTAAACCGGTGAACCTATCGCGTAGATCTCCAAACCTATTAGACTACTACTCTCGTCTAAGGTTTATTACACATAGTAGTTTAGGGTGAATCCCAGGACTGCCCAAGGTATGCCCAATGAAGGGGTCTCGAAGGCACTAGGAACTACGATGGGATGACAAGCCCAAAGTTCCCTTTCGCAAGGATAATTACTTTTAGTTGATGTCTACCCAAGATCCACAACCAACACTCATTGTTACTTTAGGACTATTCTAATGACTTAAGGTATCATTATCGGAAGGGCGACGGTCTTCCGTCGGCCTCCGTTCTAGTGGTTACCCAAAGACATGCACTTTTACTCTCGTCACTAATACGACACTAACCACCAGGGTCATATTTCCAATCACATCTCAATTTCAATCGTCGGTCTATCCCCCGGTGGGCCCTAAGCTATAACTACATTTACTATGCGCAGCCCATGACCTAATACCACCCCGAAATCGAACTTCTAAATCCTTGGGCCAACATACCCCAAATGTTTATCCTAGGGTGGTATGGACTAATTAAATGATTGTATTGATTTTCATAATTTTCCTAGGTCATTAAGGTCTTTAATTAAATCCTTTAAATCATTCCCTAGGTCATTTTACACATGAAGTGGTATCAATTAAAATCTACTGACCTAAAGGAATTTTCTTGAGTTGCATATGAGTAAAATATTTCTGTCTACAAGATCTCATAATTTCCCTTTTTATATTTCTATTTATCCCATAATTAATACAGATTCCACATAATTATCATTTTCCAAATGAAGTATAAGAAATATATTAACCAAAATTCCAGGAAAATTACTGAGAATATATATCACTACTTTATGACTAATGGCAGAGTTGCATCAAATTCTACAGTGTAATGACCCATCAAATTCCATTCTTAATTAATTACCAAAATGCCATTATGCTAACTCAATATATTAAAAGTGCATCCAAAAATTCTGAAATAATTCTATGAGGCTAGTGTCACAATTATACAACTCTTAGAAATAAATGCACAATTTTCCAACATGTAATTCCAATAATTCATGAATAAATACTAAAAGGGTAAAAGAGTAAATTCAGTGTATTTTGCTCCAATAATTCTCAAACAGAGATATAAAAATTTTCCTAAGTCAATTAACACCTCATTATTGACTTGACAGATTTTGGGGATTTTCCTTTGTAAAAATCTATTTTTTTTCAATTTCTTTTCCAAAAAGAGCTATCTTTTGATAATTCCAAATAATGGGATTTTGATCCCAAAAATCCCATAATTAATTCTAGGGGGTTAGTTATACCCTAATTAATCCCTGGAACAAATTCCATGATTTTTGCATGCCTCAACTAGGCTAAATACACAATATTTCATTTCTTGCTAATAGCACCCCAAGGCTATAAGTAGCCAACACATGCAAGTGGGTTAACCCAACATGCAGTGACTCAAATGTGCTTAAATTTCTACCACAGGTCTATATGGTCCCTAAGGGCCAGCCACCAAAATTTGGGGCCATTTGGAGTTAGTTAACTCCAAGAATCACCTAGTTAAGCAATAGGGGTATTTTGGTAATTTCCCCATATTTTATTTTCAAATCAAGCCCATTTTTTGGGCAGGGCCTAAATATGCCCTAATTATACCTCTGACCAAAATCTCAGGTCAAGGGTGCTTCTGGTTTGGCTTGGGCAGCCATTTAAAATTCTGCAAAATTACTATTTGCAGCCCAAGTCAAATCCTATTTCTCAAACTTGCAAGTGAGATTCCTCATCATTCAGTGAATCAATTTAGCCCAAAGTTTATCCATGGGTCTAATATACCCATGAGAGGGTGCCACCAAAATTTGGTGCCTATTAGAGTTGGAGAACTCCACAAATCACATTTATTTACTCTTGGGTATTTTTGTAAAAACTATAGCAAAATGTTCCCCAAAAATTCTGATTTTTGGGGAGGGCTTAGATGAACCTAAATGAGTAACCTAGCCCAAATTTCAGCCCATTTGGACCAAGGGTTTGGGCTGGGGAATTATTTCAGTTTCTGTCCTACCTTAGGAGTAGTCCTAGTAAAATGGACCTACAGGGCAGAATACTTAACCAACTTTAATGAGTAATATGTCAAATCAAAGTTAACACGGAGATCTACATTGGTTATGTTGGGCAAAAGTTCATCAGGTGGCTGTAAGGGCCTTATTATCATCATGCAAGGTGACTGCTAAAAACTTACCAATATTAATCCCTATTCATACATTTAATATTAAAAAAAATGAATTATAAGGCCTGCACGAATCTTAAAGCCAATCGGACGGCAGTGGACTTTCTTCCCCATGCAGCATGCATGGCCAACCCGACGCAGGGCATATTGCGGGGCGGTTCCCGGCCATCGCCGGCGGCGGAACCTCCGGCCAAGCCCTTCCCCGGCCTCACGGTGGTCGGGGCTTCAGCTGGCCGGCGGCTGGGCGGCGGAGAGCGGCGGACGGCGGCGGCGCAACCGAGCCGAAAGCTCCAGGATGCCATTTTCAACAGAAAATTTCGAGCTTTTGATTCCTAACGTCGAGCTCGTTTGAGCTCGACCTCTAGCCTAGTGGATCTAGGATACTAGTACACTTGGAGGAGAAGGGATACGGACCATTGACGGCGGTTGTGGTTGAGGGTGGCGGCGGGTTCCCATGGAATGAAAATTCCGGCGAGCTCCTCGGTTAGCCATGGATGCAGCTGGTTCTCTCTCTCTCTCTCTCTCTCTCTGGGGTAGGGATGAAGTGGCAATGAGGGGATGGGCTTGGTTTGAGCTGAGATAAGAGTGGGGGGGGGGGGCGATTTCACCAAGGCATGGGCGATTTCACCAAGGTGGGCGATTTCACCAAGGTTGGGCTCGGGTTGGGTGTTTGGGAGTGGGCTCCACTGCTCCAGCTGGGTTAAGCGATCCCTAATGGGTCGGGTTCCATGGGTAGGAGCTGAATTGGGTGAGTGGAGAGAAGGGTTGGCTCACATGAATGAGATAGGAGAGAGGGGGGCTCGGTTTTGGGCTTGGGCTTGACCCAATGCTGCATGGTGGGTCCCCACACCTTCTAGTACACCTATATGGTCAGCCAACCAATCATGAGTTGATGGGATGAGCCCAAGTGGCCCAAACCAATTTCTTAACACTTTCTCTCTCCTATTTATCATCTTTTCTCTCTCCTAGGTAATTCCCAAAATTACCATTGCATGCCCCTATTTTTCTCTTCCATAGGGGGTATAGGGTCACTTTAGACCCACCTAGTGATTTTGGGTTGGTTTGGGTGGACCCAACCCAGTGAATTGGGCTAGGGCACCATTTTCACTCATTAGGTCAAAATGTTGACTTGACTCAACATGGGTCAACTATTTGACCCCATGGCCTACCTTAGGGTCCACTTAGATTGTATTTAGGGTTAGGGAAATGTGGTGGGGTCATGGTGTGGCTAGGGTTTGTATTTAGCCCAGTTTGACCTAGGTTGGCTTGGGCCCCATAGTGGGCCCCACATGGTCTAAATCCTCCTCCTAGGGTTAAACCTAGCTAAACCCTAGCATCCACCACATGCCTAACCCAAATCTAAGTTATTTGAAATTTGGGATGTTACACCGCACCTCGACATCGTTGAGTGCATTAAATCTAGACGGAACTGGAGTGAGGTCAATGAGGTTTTCCATGGTGTAGAGGGACATCGAGATCTCCTCACTGTGTGGGCATGCTAACGCCAGATGCCCGCATCATCCAGGACGTTCCGCGTCACTCCCTGATGTTCAAGGCTGGGGATACCAAGAAGATCATGGTCTAGCTTTCTATGGTGGCGTTATGTATCATAGTTGGAAAGGACTTCAACATCTCTGATCTCATCTTATCGATGATGTGCTATACCTATCAGCTTAAATATCCAAACTTCTAGTGGATGAACAATCTGCCTTTAGGCGGTGTGATCCAGAGTATCTTCCTGGAGAAGTACCCTGTCATAGACTAGTTGGCGTACCCTATTGATAGCTGCCCCTAGATCTATAGTGTAGGTGAGATTCCTACTACATCATGAGCGCGACCACTTGCTGCACAACCTCTGTTACCCCGTGCAGGATCCCTTAGGGAAACCAGCCGGGACTTCTATGGTATGGTAGAGGATCAAGGGCGGGAGATTTGGCAGACAACAAAGGAGTTGAAGGGCGTGAGGAAGATGCTTAAGAAATTTATGAGCAAGCTCAACATTTCGCTAACTTCTTCTGAGGAGTGGCATCCTATGATCATTTATCTTTTCATATTTTGATGTTGTAATAAAACAGGATGAACCTTTTTCTAGTTGTTAATATTTATTATGCGATTAGATTTATTTCTTTTGCTTTGCTTTGTGTTAACACCCTACTTTTCATGAATCTTCATTGTTCTTCTTATTTTTATGAAACTCTCTATCATGCTAGTACAAAAAATAGAACAGAAACATAGTACGCAATAAGATAAGCATAATTATAAAAAAAATGAGAAAAGAAAGAAACAAAGAAAACACATTAGTGGGCATATCGTGAAGTAAGATATAGTGTAGTTAGTTTTGGACTTACTTCACGCAGATTGTGGAAGTTATTGGATGTGATTTAGGTGCCCAAGTGCGACCCTGTGGGCGGTTCACTTAGGTACCCAAACACTGCATGATACACCTTTAGATGACACTGATGAATGTGCCATGTCGAGTAGTTTAGGTCCTTCATTTTTGACTATAGGACTCCATTCATACTTATTGGTGCTACCATAGTGATCTGGAAGTGATCAAGCATGTAGCCTCACTGCAAACTTAGTATAAGCCTATCAGGGTCGCACATAAGATTGTGGAGAAATTGGGAGTTTGGATCGGTATGGTATTGCTCATATGATGAGCAAATGGGACTGAAATATTCTAAGGAAAAAAGCGTTGAGTGCGTTGAGACAAGTCAACACTTTCGTCGGGTTAAGTGTTAACTCGTCGAATGATGGCGTTGAGTGTGTTGAGTTGACTCACCGATTCGTTGAGTATGAGTGTTGATTCGTCGACTGTCGCACTTAAGCGTTCAGTGTGTTGAGTCCACTCAGCGATTTGTCGAATAAAGGAGTTTACTTGACGAGTCTGGGTCTTAGGCATTGAGTGCGTTGAGTGCACTCAACGCCTTCATCGAGTAAAGGGTTTACTCGGCGAATATGTCACTTAGGCGTTGAGTGTATTGTATTCACTCAACGCCATTTGATGAATCTGGCCTTTGGCGCAGAAGTCGTGCGTCGTTCGACGAATGAGTTCGGCGAATGAGTTTGACGAATGAGTTCGACGAATGAGTTTGACGAATGCATTTTGACGAATGCAGTTCGACGAATGTAGTTCAACGAATGCTGTTCGACGAATGTCGTTCGACGAATACAGTTCGAAGAATCTGGCCTTTGGCGCGGAAAGCGTTGAGAGCTTTGAGTTCTTCGTATATATTATAAGATACTCAACTATTCATCGAGTCTAAATTGATACTCGACAATTCGTCGTATATCCTGTAGATATTCAGCAATTCGTCCAAACAAACTGTTGTCTGGCCGAAGGTTTTGTCTAAGTCCTGGGTCTGCGAATAGCGATGGGAAGTTGTTCTACTTATCTCCTGGAGTATAAATAGGATGTGTTAGGGTTTACTGTTTACGGTTTTCTCTTTCGGTCTAAGCACACGAGACGTACTGTGCGATAAGACTGATAACCCTAAAAGCCAGTGGAAGCATTTTGCCGATCCCGTCGCCGACACCGATCCCGATCCCTACGAGTGTTGTCGCCTCCTATCCTTCAACAGACCTAGCAGTCTGTGGAGACGCGGAGTGTCCTCTCTCGACCTAAAACTTGTGTGACAAGTTACTATGGGTTCTCCCGATCGCGTGGACTATTGTAAAGGCACAGATATACTTTCTGCGCTCAATACTCAAGCCGATAGTGACCGGTTGGAATTTTTCTAGAGCATCCAGGTTGAGTATTGACTCAATCCCTTAAAGGTAAATTTATTACAGCTTGATTTACTTCTTGATTCATGAATATTGCTAGATCCGAACTCGTTTGGATTTTTCTTGTTCTTATTTCCGCTTCGTGCACAAGTGTTGTGCCATCCCCAAAAACCCAACAGTGGTATCAGAAAGAGGTTGTCGAGAATATTCATTGTTTCAGAAGTTGCTAAATCCATGACGTGTTGATTTGGAGATTTAGAAGTGTTCTAAATGCACAAATCTAGTCTTGGATCTTCCCAAGAACACATGTGATTTCTTTGATACTTACTCCTTAACAGTAACTGACACCTTGTTGGTTTGTAAAACTAAGCATGTGTTAGATTTTGAGTCTCACATGAAGTGATGAGCTTGTCTACTGTGTAAGTGGAGTTGGTGTTGCTCATGTCCTATGCATATAAATCTGAAGTTTCAGAAATGTTCAGGATGTTCAGATTTATCCCGGCTCATCAAGTGTTGATGATATTCTTGTGCATGTCTGGGATGCTTTTGGATTATGTTGCTGTATTTTTTATTTTGCTCGATGTGCACACTGGTTAAGTGTTAACCATGAATAAAGAGTTAATCAAATATCAAAATCCCTTAAGCAATATTATGTTTCCGGATGCCTTCCGATGGATGACACTCTTCCTGTCTCAATCGATGAAGTGTGGGCTTGCAAAAGCAAGGTGCATTAATCTATCTTAGTAAGGGTACGAGCAGATAATTGTGATATCCCACTGTCGACATCGGTTCAAGCTTAACTAGGTGACCTCAAAGTTTAAGTTCCCAAAGGCATGGGGTTAGCATGCACCATATGTTGGATGCAAATAAAGAGTTATTCACCAGCCATTCAAGAATTACATAGTGATGCAATTGGCAAGCGTTTCCTTCCTAAATAGTTGCATTTTAAGAGAAAAGCCAAAGTTGACTCATAGTGTTAGTAAAATATGGATCTTGTCCACTAAGAGGGTTACTCGCTAAATTCTTCAAATTGATATCGAGGGTTATCAGTTTGATAAAAATAGTGGGAGTTATTTTGATTAGAGTCCAAATCAAAAGAATAAAATTATATTTTTGAAATGTAGTACTAATTTACTTTGCTTGAATACTTGTAAAATTTCCATGGCATGTGGTTCACACTCCACCCTATCCCTCAGAGTGATCCTTGAGAAAGAAAAACTGAGTGGAACAAATTATTTGGACTGGTACAGGAACCTGGGAATCGTTCTCAGTCAAGAGCGCAAGCTCTATATTTTGGAAGAGGTATCCCTTGATGATCCTGTCGGGAATGTGTCTCGTGCTTATAAAGATGCTTACAAGAAGTATCTTGACGACTCCTTAGACGTCGAGTGTCTTATGCTTGTGACCATGAACTCTGAGCTCCAAAAGCAACACGAGAGCATGGGTTGCAAGGAAATTGACGATCATCTCAAGAAAATGTTTCAAGGTCAAGCTTGTCAAGAGAGATTTGATGTCACTAAAGCGTTGTTCCAGTACAAGATGGGAGCTCGGGACCTAGTAGGGACTCACATACTCAAGATGATTGGGTATATCGAGAACCTTGAAAGACTAGGGTTCCCTCTGGTCCAAGAGTTGGCCACAGACCTGATCCTGCAATCGTTGTCGGACAGTTATGAGAAGTTTGTCTTAAACTATAACATGAATGAAATAGACAAGACATTGCCCGAGCTCCTTGGTTTGTTACGAATTGTCGAGATAAACATGAAGAAGGCCAAGCTTGCTAGCCCCATATTCATGGTGCATAAAGGCAAGGGCAAGGCCAAGGGATTCAAGAAGATGAAGGTAGGACCTAAGTCTGGATTGGAGCCCAAGTCTTCTGTATTGAAAAAGAAAGGCTCAGGGAAAGAAGCAAAGTGCCACCACTATGGCAAGGCTGGTCATTGGAGGAGGAATTGTCCTTCATACATTGAGGGTCTACAAAAGATGAGGGGAGGTATGACTTCCGCTTCAGGTATATATGTTATATGGATAACCTTTTCTGCTCCTTCAACTTGGATATTAGATACCGGATGTGGTTCTCAAATTTGTATAAATGTGCAGGAACTGGGAAGGAAAAGATTGCTGAGTAAAGAAGAGGTGGACATGCGCGTTGGCAATGGAGCAAGAGTTATTATTATTGTCGTGGGGGTTTATCGTCTTGCTTTGCCCAATGGGCTTGTAATAGAATTAGATAATTGTTATTTTATTCATTCCATAACTAGAAACATTATATCCATTTCATATTTGGACATGATGGGTTTTTTCTTTTATTATTAAGAATAATTGTTGTTCAATATTTAAGAATGATGTTTGTTATGGTGTAGCCCAAATATTTAATGTTCTGTATGTTTTGAACTTAGACCATGCGATCTATAATATTGAAAATACCAAAAGACTAAGAACGAATGACTCGAACCCTACGTATCTTTGGCATTGTCGTTTGGGTCATATAAATGAAAAACGTATATCCAAGGTCCATAAAGATGGACTATTGGACTCATTTGATTATGAATCATTTGAGAGATGTGAATCTTGTTTGTTAGGCAAGATGTATAAAGTCCCTTTCACTGGCTTCAATGAGAGGGTTGATGATCTTTTGGGTATAGTACATAGTGATGTATGTGGACCCATGAGTTCTATGGCTAGAGGTGGGTACATCTACTTTGTTACATTTACTGATGATTTCAGTAGATACAGATATGTGTATCTTATGAAGTACAAATATGAAACCTTTGAAAAGTTTAAAGAATTTAAGAATGAAGTAGAGAACCAATTGGGTAAGAAGGTTAAAGCACTCCGACCTGATCGAGGTGGCGAATACCTAATTCAAGAGTTCCGTGATCATCTGAAAGAGTGTGGTATTGTATCACATCTCACTCCACCAAGAACACCACAACATAATTGTGTGTCTGAGCGGAGGAATTGAACCTTGTTAGACATGGTGCGATCGATGATGAGTCATGCAGATCAGCATGTTTCCTTTTGGGGCTTTGCTCTAGAAATTGCTGCTTTTACATTAAATTGTGCTCCAATGAAAGCGATTCTAAAGACACCATATGAGATATGGACTGGGAAGCATCCCAGTATGTCGTTCATTAAGGTTTGGGGTTGTGAGGCGTATGTAATACGTCAAATGCCTGATAAGCTGGAACCTAAATCAAATAAGTGTTATCTTGTGGGGTATCCTAAGGAAACTAAAGGGTACTACTTCTACCTACCGTCTGAGGGCAAAGTGTTTGTCGCGAGAACTGGTGTCTTTCTTGAGAAAGAGTTCTTAAGTAGAAAGACAGTCAGGATAGAACTTGAAGAAGTTCAGGAACCACAAACTATGAATGAACCGGAATTGGAACCTGAATCAGGACTACAAGTTGTTATAGCTGGAGAGTCTGCTCAAGAAACACAAGTTCCACGTAGATCTGGTATACCAAGGTTTGAGCCTGAGAGATATGAATTTCTCATGTCTCAAATAGGTAATGTGTTACTTATGGATCGTAGTGATGAGCCTGCAACCTACCAAGAGGCTATGTGTGGACCGGACTCCGAGAAGTGGCTTGAGACCATAAAATCTGAAATGGACTCCATGTATGAAAACCAAGTATGGACTTTGGTGGAACCACCTGAAGGGGTAAGACCCATAGGGTACAAGTAGATCTTCAAGAAGAAGACCGACATAGATGGGAATGTACAGACATTCAAAGGGCGACTGGTGGCCAAGGGTTTCAAGCAAATTCATGGTATTGACTATGATTAGACCTTTTCCCATATTGTCATGGTTAAGTCCATCAGAATTCTGCTTGTTATTGCTGCATATTATGACTACGAGATCTGGCAGATGGATGTTAAAACGGCTTTCCTTAATAGGAACCTCCCTGAGAAAGTTTACATAACACAACCCGAGAATTTTGTATCTCCAAGTGAAGCCACTAAAATATGCAAGCTGTAGAGATCCATTTATGGATTGAAACAAGCTTCTTGAAGTTGGAATCTTCATTTTGATGAGAAGATCAAAGAGTTTGGTTTTATCAAAAATGAGGATGAACCATGTGTTTATAAACAGATTAGTGGAAGCATTGTTGTCTTCCTGATTTTGTATGTAGATGACATATTGTTGATCGGGAATGACAAACCGACCCTGCAAGTTATTAAGAACAACCTAGGGGACTAATTTTCGATGAAGGACTTAAGGGAAGAGACTTATATAATTGGTATTAAGATCTAAAGAGATAGATTGAAGAAGTTGTTGTGTTTGACCCAAAGTACGTACATTGACAAGGTGTTGAAACGGTTCAGCATGCTTGAGTCCAAGAAAGGATTCTTGCTCATATCTCATGGTGTGAGTCTCTCTAAGGACCAATATCTTAAGTATTGTGAAGATAAGGACCGCATGAAGTTGATTCCATATGCTTCGGCAATTGTTTCAATCATGTATGCAATGATATGTACTAGACCTGATGTCTCTTATGCTTTGAGCATGACTAGGAGGTATCAGTCTGATCCAAGTGAAGGTCACTGAATAGCCGTTAAGAATATCCTCAAGTACTTGAGAAGGACTAAGGATACATTTTTGGTCTTTGGCGGAGAGGAAGAGCTCGTTGTAAGTGGTTACACGGATGCTAGCTTCCAAACTGATAGGGATGATTCAAGGTCTCAGTCAGGTTTTGTGTTTTGCCTGAATGGAGGTGTTGTTAGCTGGAAGAGTTCCAAGACGGATACAGTTGCCGATTCTACAACAGAGGCCGAGTATATCACCGCTGCAAATGTAGCGAAGGAGGTTGTATGGATTAAGAAATTCATCGGCGAGTTAGATGTTAGTTCCTAGCATTGTTCGTCTCGTAGTTCTCTACTATGACAACAATGGTGCAATTGCACTTGCTTCGGAACCTAGATCTCATAAGCGCTCTAAGCACATATTCCGGCGGTTCCATCTAATTCGAGAGATTATCGATCGGGGAGATGTGACCATTTGCAGAGTACCGACTGAGGAAAACATTGCGGATCCACTGACGAAGCCTCTCGCACAGAGAAAGCATGATGGTCATGTTAGATTAATGGGTATACGTTCCCTAAATGATATACTCTAGTTTGAATCATGTGTATTGTATGTTTGTTGGCTCTAAAATATTTCATTTGATGAATAAAAGTACTATATGCATTTCATTTATATATTTTTACAAGTTCTTTTATTGTGTTATTATTTCTATTATGATAGAATAGTTAACTAAGATAAAATCCCTTAGAATGTTTGCTTCCATAGGTCAAGTAGTGACTTGATTTGAGAACATATAATCCTAGAAGCTTCATTCTTAAAGGTCCCTAGTCGTTGTATCATCTTAGATGCTAAGGGCGATGATGATGCCTTTAAGACTAGCATGTGTGTTGACTGATGACCCGTCGTCACAGGTCATAGTACTGTGATATCAAGTCATCACATGGGTACTTGTTATGAACAAGTTGTACTAGACAGACCCACCATGAGAATACTTTGTGGATTGTTATATGAACGTGTCACAAGTATGGCTCGAGTGGCAATGGTGTTAGTGGTCCTTTGACTTGAAGTCATAGCTTTCATCGACTGAGGAAGAGCGTGCTTTGATGCCATCAAAAGTCAAGTCTTGAGAAAGTTTGATGATAAAGGTGGTTATTGGGTACGTTACGAATTATTTGGGTGTTTGCATGTGAGCAGAGATGGGATTTGTCCTCCTATATGACAGGAGTTGCATCCATAGGCCCCTTGATGGAATGGGACTGAGAAAACGCATGGCCATGCTTGGTTGAGTCAATATATGATATTTGGCTAACCAATTTCTGAAAGTCCATTCTAGATCAGGAAATAGGGATTAAATAATTATGAGGGTGATACGGTCAATACCTCTAGTTTTATCTGGATGTAAGGGCAAAGGGACATGACAACACTGTAATATTAGTCATAATGGCCTATGAGTTTATAAACTCTTACTATTTGGGGAGCAATGATGTATTGCTAGATGCCGCTCATTGTGTGTGAAGCTTTTGTTTGATGCTTTCTAGATCAAGTGGGAGACTATTGGTGTAACCAAAGTGATCTGGAAGTGATCAATCATGTAGCCTCACTACCAACTCAGTATGAGCCTATCAGGGTCGCACATAAGATTGTGGAGGAATTGGGAGTTTGGATCTATATGGTATAGCTCATATGATGAGCAAATGGGACTGAAATATTCTAAGGCAAAAAGCATTGAGTGCGTTGAGACCAGTCAACGCTTTCGTCGGTTTAAGTGTTAACTCGTCGAATGATGCGTTGAGTGTGTTGAGTTGACTCACCGATTCGTTGAGTATCAAGTGTTGATTCATCGACTGTCGCACTTAAGCGTTGAGTTCATTGAGTCCACTCAGCGATTCGTCAAACGAATAAAGGAGTTTACTTGACGAGTATGGTTCTTAGGCGTTGAGTGTGTTGAGTGCACTCAACGCCTTCGTCAAGTAAAGGGTTTACTCGGCGAATTTGGCACTTAGGCGTTAAGTGTATTGTATTCACTCAATTCCATTCGACGAATCTGTACTTTGGCGCATAAGTCGTACGCCGTTAGACGAATGAGTTCGACAAATGAGTTCGACGAATGCAGTTCGATAAATGAAGTTCGACGAATGCAGTTTGACGAATGCAGTTCGACGAATGCAGTTCGACGAATGCAGTTCGATAAATGTCATTCGACAAATTCCATTCGACGAATATCGTTCGACGAATCTGGCCTTTGGCGCGGAAAGCATTGAGAGCTTTTAGTTCATCGTATATGCTATAAGATACTTAACGATTCGTCGAGTATAAATTGGTACTCGGCGATTTGTCGTATATCCTGTAGAGATTCGACGATTCATCCAGAAAACGGTTGTCTGGACGAAGGTCTATTTTATCTAAGTCCTGGGTCTGTGAATAGCGATGGGAAGTTGTTCTACTTATCTCCTAGAGTATGAATAGGATGTTTTAGTGTTTAATGTTTACGCTTCTCTCTTTCTGTCTAAGCGTACGAGACGTACTATGCGATAAGACTGATAACCCTAAAAGCCGACGGAAGCGTTCCGCCGATCCCGTAGCCGACCCAGATCCCGATCCCGGCTAGTGTCGTCGCTTCCTCTCCTTAAACATACCTAGCAGTCTGTGGAGACGCTGAGTGTCCTCTCCCGACCTAGAACTTGTGCGACAAATTGCTACGGGTTCTCCCCGTAACATCCATCAGACAACTAGACCCCTAGGAATGGTTTTGTCATGACTAGGTCATGAAAAAACCCTAGGAAGCCCAAGAAGACCAAGTGGACCTAGGAATGTAGGTGAGATCACTATGGTATGAAAATAGTAGGTTTCTAAACACTAGTTTAGGATGATCATGGGGCTTCACCATGACTCCAAGGCCCCACCACAACCTCACCAACCTATTGAAAGGTCCATTAGAGCCCTAAAGGTCCATTGGAGTAACCCTAGGGTGGCCAGGTTGACCTAGGATCATCCTAGTCCTAAATTGGGCAAAGTGTCCGAACTAAGGGAAATGTGCCCCTAATGTGCCCAAACAACCCTGCCTAGGTCTTCCCAGACCTAGGGTGAAGTCAATGGGTCACCAAAGACCCATTGGGGTCAACCTTAGAGGCTAAGTTGACCCAAGTCAACCCTAGCCCTAAAGTGGTCAAAGTGCCCTAACTAAGGGGGTGACCACCAAGGTGCTATGTCAACCCTACACAATCCCTCCTAGACCTTAGGGGAAGCCAAGGGATCACCAAGGATCCCTTGGGGTCAATCCAAATGGTTATGTTGACCAAAGTCAACTCATGGGTAAAAGTAATCAACTTAGGATAACCTAGCCCAATTCAAGTGGACTAAGCCCAAGTGGTGTGGCCCATTAGTCCAAGGAAGTGGAGAGACACATTATGGTGCCACCAAATTCATAGGGTGATGACTAGGAGAGAGAGGAAGGAGTTACCCACATTGGAGGAGAGAGAAAATGAGGACTTCAAAACTCCCCCACCTTAATGGGATTTTACTCCTTGGAGGCAGGGGAGGAGTTTTCAGGAGGTGGCCGGCCAGTGGGGAGGCTTAGCCCCCTCAATTTGGCTGAAACCGAAATTAGGGTTAAATGGCCATTAATGGTGTTTTCAAAAATTGAGGAGTTACAAGCCTCATCTCCCCAATTCCTTCTTTAAGAACCTTCACCAGGACAAGAGCAAGCGTTTCCCCCATTCCAATCTTGTTTTACTTACTGTTACTGTGGAGGTTACAGAGAAGCCCAAACTGGCGGCCGGAAATGGCAAGGAGGCACAACACCCGCTCTCAGGCCGCAATTCAGGTCCTCCCTTGCTCCTTCTATGGGTAGATCTTAGGATTCATTTAGATTGAGAATCGGGCTCAATTGAGCCCGATCAAAGCCTTCGATTTCCTGGTTTTTCCTAGAAAGGCATGGTTGTGGGATCGTCAGAAAACACCCCTCCGGTGACTGTGTTGCCGCCTGGCGATAGCCACCACCTCGACGGAGGTGGTGATGGCGGTGGCCGGCAAGGGAGGTGGTCGGGTGGCCGGGAAATGACAATGGAATAGGCTATAGGAGGAATGAATCCTGGTTGTCGGCTGGAGCTTGAAGACAACCAGATGACATCCCTGTTGCGCCAAGATTCGTGTTGCATTATATTTAATCTTAGGATAAATGATTTCATTTAATTCAATTTTTGTCACAAAAAATACAGTTAATATTTTTAATTATTAAAAATACTTAGAGGATTATACAAAGAAAGTGGTCAACATGAAGTTTGTAGGTCTGGATGTCTACTTTATTTTAAAATTTATTTGAACAAATTTGGATATCTGGTTTGACCAAAGAAGTAATTTTAGTGGGGTCTATACCTAGGGCTAGTCAGAGGTTTAAATGTGTGCCCCCACTTCACCACATGTCCAAATGAACTGAAATTTGGACAGGGAGTCAATCTTACCTATATCTAGTTTATGTCCAAAAATGGGATTTTTTGGAGATAATTTTGCTATAGTTTTTGAAATTATTTAATAATCCTAGGGTAAATTAATTATGAGACCTAATGACCTCCAAACCCTCCCAAATCTTGGTGAATGGTCCTTGAGGTCATCTTAAGGCTCTGGATAAAATTTCATCTCATTTGGAGATGAATTGGGTTGAATTTTGTAACCCTAGCCTTGGCCTAAAGGGGGGTATTTAGGTCAAAGTGTTCCTTGTGTGTTTAAGTGGTCAAATCACCTCAACAGAGACTGAAAATTGGGCCACTGGTTTGATATAATGCTAGACACCCCCACATGGAATTTGGGGTGGGTTGGTGTAGATTTTCCCTAAGACCCAAGTTCAAACCCTAAGGTTTGACTTTGGGGATTTGTGAAGGGCATGGGGTGAAATGCCCTTGTATGGACTTGGTGTTTAGTCCATGTGATCCTAGCTTGGTGATAAGCCCTAGGGAGAGATATGGAGGGATTTGGACACATGCACACCACTTAAACCACTAGGTTAGTCTTTGGGTCCATACACCTTAGGAATTGTCTAGTTGCTCATATGACTTTGGAATTGCATGACATTTTGGTAGAGGTCATTTTCATAACCATATTATCCACTGAATTATACTACATATTATTTGGATGAGTTTACAAGTGGGTTCCTTTGAAAAGTGCACTTTCATGAGTTGTCTTGAAGAATTTTATTATGTGACTTCCTAACCTTGGGTTTGGATGATACTTAGTCAAGCTATGTTTTAGGACTATAACAAGCCATAGAGATTTTTAATATGAATTTTAGATCATTATATGGGGTACTTCATTCATAACCCAACAGGTTACACCTTCTACTTAGAAATTTCTTTTGAACAAATCACTCAATGGAAACTTATGAAATTTGGTAAGTAGACCTTTTATGACATTATAAATCTCTGTAAATATTTATGGAATTTTTTGATGCCTGTTTATAGGTGTTGCTTAACAAGGTGCTAGTTTCCAAGTACATTTAATTGATTTTATTCTAGCAACTAATGAGCTTGATAAATTATGATTTTTGGTCAGAGGCTCTTTCTGGTCATCCTTGAGATAAAATAATTTTTATACAATTTTCTGATGAATAATTTTATTACCTTCTTCTTTACCCATAATTAATGGATTATTATTGGATTAATTAAGTAGAGGCCAAATCATTTTTGGAAAATCATGAAATTTGGTATTACTGTTATTCCTCTGTTATCTAGTGTTCATAATTTTAGGGTGGCCATTACTTGAGAAAATATCATACTTCATATTCAAATTACCCATGGCCTAACTTTGGGAAAAATTAATTAAATACCAAATTAATTAGGAAAATTATAAGTTTCTGGATTTAGGCCAATCATGTCATGATAGACCCCCATTAAATATCTTAGGGGATTTGGATGAAAATTTGAAGTACCTCATATCATGTACGGCATATAGTATAGGTTGGTCTGCATATAGTAAAACTGCAAAAAAAAGTGATAGCTTGAGTTGGGCATATGACTTGGGGTTAATAGTTTGCTGATTTTGGTAAAATGAAATTGAGTTCATCATTGGAAGATGTGATAAGGAAAAATTCTGGGTTGACTAGGTGTTAGGAGGTAATCGGGATCGACGAAAGATCGTCTTCCTGTGAAGGGAGAGAGAGAAGGTCAAAACACACTAGGGTTAGATCCAGTACAATATTAAAAGGGATCGGGAATCGAGTATTAACTAATAATAATAAGTGTCTTACGAAAGGGAGCTTTGGGCTTCAGCCCATCGTAGTTTCTAGTGCCCTCGAGAGCCCTTCACGGGGAATGTCCTGGGCAGTCCAAGGTTAACGTAAGCCGTAAGAATAATCAATGTTTAAGAGTAACTAGTATAACTAGGGGTTAACTTTACACACCCCGGTGTTTCGGGAAGTTAGGTTGGGTCACACGGGCGGTGGGCTCGGTGGTTTTGGTGATGGGCAGGTTAGCCCGGCGAGCAGATGGCTCGGTAGGTAAATGTGGCGGACAGGATAGTCTGGGGAGCTTTGGCTCAGTTGTTGGTTGTGACAGACGGGTTAGTCTGAGGAGCTTTGGCTTGGTGATTTATACATCAAGATTGCATGTGCATAATACATAAGGTGATGGGTCTTCGGTGTTGGAGGGTCGATGCACTGACGTTAAATCATTGACTCGGCAAGTGTGGTTTAGCACTACGCCAAATTAAGTCTGGTGGACCAGCCGGCAAAGAGTAGACAGGAGCTCCGCTTAGTGCACCAGCGTTGAGGCGTACGATAGGTCTGACTGGTAGTGCAATTACCGGTTTAGAGGTGGGCGAGGCCCAACCCACCGCTTTCGTTTTCCACTACGGAGGTGTCCTGGGAGGTTAGGCTCCAGAAAGGGGGAACTAAAGGTCTGTGTACACAGAGTCGAGTGGGTGCGTTGCAGGGGATCATGGGGGAGGGGTGGGGGATGATAGGACTTAGTCTTTTATACTAACGGTTTTCGGACCAAATCATTTTAGGGGATCGTGGAGCCCAGCTTGGAGGTGTAGCCTCGGAGGTCGGCACGCTTGGAGATGGGACAGTCTAGTACTGGAGTTCATACAACTGGGACAGTGAGTCCCATTTGCTAGTAGTTGTTATAGATTTGCTTCCGCGATGAGTGAATTGTAGTGAGTACTTTGATGTATCGGGCATGAGCCCTAACTCCAATACTTTTATTATTATTGTTGTGGACTCTCCCTTCGTGGAGAATTATTACTATATATGTGATCATTGTGGACATGTGTTAGAGTTATAATTTCATGTACTCTCATACTTTTATTACTATTCTGTGATCGATATGGCCGGCAAGATCGGCATTTTGTACTGATGAACTTCCCGGGTGTGATGGTGTCACCACAAAGCGGCGGTTCTGGGCCTAAGACCCCGTGGTTTAAAATAAAAAAGGGGTCTTACATGTTGTATCAGAGGAGACCTCAATTGAAAAAGTAGCAGTCCACTAACCCTAAGACACCCCCGCTCGAGTTGAGATTGGGGACAAACTAAGCAGCGGAAGCAGTGGTGTGCCCATATGGGGGATCACTTGTAATTGTCCACTTTTAACTAGGTTTGGGTCAATTTCTCACAATGGTCTTTGTTATGCAGCCTCCAACACATCCCACACCACAAGGCAGAGTCCAAAAAACTCCAAATGGTGTACCACCTCCCCCGTCCCCCACTCCGTTTCTACAGTCGGAGATGGGGCAGACTCTGACAGCCATTCTGGAGGCTTTAAGGGCCCAGCAGGTTCCGGCTCCGCAGCCAAATCCGGGGGCCAATTGGTTGAGCATCTTCCGAGGACTTTCTCCCCCATCTTACTTGGAGACAGAGTCGGCTGTACGTACAGAGGAGTGGCTTGACATCTTGTACAAGATGCTGACCGGGATACGGTGCCCATAGGAGGAGAGGGTGCCTTTGGTGGTCTCTTGCTTGGAGTCCCATGCCAAGAGATGGTGGAAGACACTGTTGTACATGACATTTACAGAAAAGGAGGCTACTGACATTACATGGGAGGAGTTCAGGGCCGCATTGTTGGATCACTTTGTTCCACAGTCAGCAAGAGATGAGCTGGAAGACAGGTTCCTGCAGTTGAGGCAGGGCAACAAGACGGTGGTGGAGTACCACCGAGAGTTCAATCATTTAGCCCGGTTTGCTGACTCCTATCAGCTGGATGAGGCAGGATACATCAAGAGGTTCTATAAGGGCTTGCGAGAGGTATTGAGAGAGGCTCTTTTATTCGTATCTGACGGGCCTATACCTCGGATATTGGAGATGGCAAAGAGGATTGAGGCAGATTGTCACACGACTCAATGCCGGAAGAGGCCAACTGAGGATTAGGGTCGGGGAGCCAGAAATGATCAGCAAAGGGGCCGCATTACTGATGGGAGAGAAGGGAGAAGGGCAAAGGACCAACCTCATCAAGAGGGGAGACAGGAGATGAGGGAGTCCGATGGTAATGGCTCCTCATCCTCTCCAAATGCGGGAGATGCAAAGACCCGGGGGTATGGCATTTCCCCCTCCCGAGTGCTACAACTGTCATCAGGTAGGGAATATCTAGAGAAACTGCCCCATAAGGGGGGAACCCCTACCAGCACCACAGGCTGCCCCGCCTGCTCAGCAGTTTGGAGGACGAGGACGCGGCCGAGGACGTGGATTCCAGGGCGGAGACCGCAGACAGGATAGAGAGCGAATGTATGCCCTGGATCTGGCTCAACCTCGGAACTCGGAGCAAGTGATAATAGGTACGCTAGTAATTTTAAGTTTTTTTCTTTCCTAAAAAGCTAGACTCATGGATATAAAATTATTAGAACTAGGAAGGAAAACCAAAACTAGACTTCTAAGATATTTAACTACCCCAGGCATAGTCTTCATCGACGGTAAGCCTGCTTATATGCTATTCGATACGGGTGCTTCGCACTCATTCGTGTCGGAAGCCTTCGTGGAAGGAATAGAAGGCGTGGAGCGATTCATAGTCTTGACCATGAGGGTGCGTCTATCCAACGGATCGGAGCTATTCACCTCTGCCCACTGAAACATGGAGGCAGAGATTGGAGGAAAGGCATTCCAAGCACCAGCGAAGATCCAAAGGATGCCAGCCTTCGATCTGATTCTAGGCATGACATGGTTGCATTGGAACCATGCCCAGATTGACTGCCGGTCAAAGAGGATCACCTTGAGGCATGGGGATTCCTATGTCGTCATCGAAGGTATTAGACCTACCACCCCTCTCTTGATATCATCCGTACAGGTCGTCAAGGCCCATCTGTAGGGAGATGAGGTCTACTAAGTGTTGTTCGAGAAGGCCGAGGCCAAGGATTCCATCCCTAGTATCCCGGTGGTACGGGATTTTGTTGACATGTTTCTAGAGAAGCTGTCAGGGCTACCCCCGCATCGGGAGAAGGACTTCCAAATACAGCTCGTGTCGAGGGCTAAGCCGGCATCTAGAGCACCTTACCGGATGGCCCCGAAGGATTTGGTGGAGTTTCGAAGCCAGCTGCAGGAGCTAGTGGAAGCCGGATTTGTCCGGCCAAGCTCTTCACCATGGGGAGCTCCGGTGTTGTTCGTCAAGAAGAAGGATGGGACGCTCCGATTATGCATTGACTACAGGGCTCTGAATAGGCTGACGGTCCGGAACACATATCCTCTGCCGAGGATTGACGAGTTGTTTGACCAGTTGGAGGGAGCCCATTGGTTCTCAAAGTTGGATATAAGGTCAGGTTACTACAAGCTGTGCATTCAGGAGGAGGATATTCTAAAGACAACCTTTAGAAGTAGATACGGGTTGTATGAGTTTACCGTGATGCCCTTTGGCCTCACGAATGCGCCATCAGCTTTCATGAGCCTGATGAACCGGGTGTTCGAGTCGTACCTCGACCGGTTTGTCATAGTATTCATAGATGATATCCACATCTATTCAAGGATGAAGGAGGAGCATACACAACATCTGGCCTTGACTTTGGAGAAGCTCAAGGAGCACCAGTTATATGCCAAGTTAAGCAAGTGCCAGTTTTGGCTGACAGAGGTGGCCTTTTTAGGCCATATTTTCAGTGGAGCGGGACTGGCAGGAGACCCCGCAAAGATTCAAGCAGTGCGAGACTTGCCACAGTTGAAGATGGCCATGGATGTCCGAAGTTTCCTGGGATTGGCCAGATATTACCGGAAGTTTGTGCAGGGATTTTCTCAGATAGCCCTCCCACTCACTTCTTTGACGAAGAAGGACACTCCGTTCGTTTGGACATCGCGGTGTGAAGAGGCCTTCCAGGAGTTCAAGAGCAGGCTTACATCTGCACCTATCCTCGCCCTTCCATCTGGGAAGGAGGGCTTCCAGGTGTTTGTTGATGCGTCTTTTCAGGGGATGGGTGTTGTACTGATGCAGCATGGTCATGTGATAGCATACGCCTCATGGCAACTGAAGAAGCATGAGCAGAAATACCCTGTTCATGACTTGGAGATGGGGGCAGTAGTGTTCGCCTTGAAGATTTTGCGACACTACCTCTATGGTGTGCATTGAGACATATTTTCGGATCACAAGAATCTGAAATATGTTGATATGTAGAAGGAGTTGAACGTTCCCCATAGACGATGGGTGGAGTTCCTATCTGATTATGAGTACACGATACACTATCACCCAAGGAAGGCAAACGTGGTGGTGGATGCGCTGAGCCGGAAGGCTACTACCTTAGGAGTAGGACCTCAGTTGATGGTCATAGAGTTGGTGCAGATGTAAGAAAGGATGCAGATATCTCTGGTGTCCGAGGATCACTAAGAGCTATACCCAGAGTACCTGTCGTCGTTGGTTGCCACCGACGACATTCAGGATCGTATCAGAGCTGAGCAGAGAAGGGATGACAAGCTGGAGCCAGTATTCAGGACCTTGGAGGCAGGCATGGCTGGGGAATATACAGATAGAGACGGGCTAGTATACTTCAGGTACAGAGTGTACATACCGACTGGTGGAAGAATTCGGGAGGACATCATGATTGAGGCCCACTACAGCAGGTATTCGGTGCACCCAGGCATCACAAGATGACGGCCGACCTAAAGCGGACAATATATTGGCCGAGCATGAAGAGGGACATCACCTACTTCGTGAACCCACTACGAGGCTTGTCAGATGGTGAATGCGGAGTGTAGGAACCCAGCCGGATTATTGAAGCCACTTCCGGTGCCGGAGTGGAAGTTTGCCGACATCTCCATAGACTTCATACATGGTCTTCCTCGGTCGCATGCGGGGAATGACTCGATATGGGTAATCATCGACCGATTGACGAAGGTGGCCAGGTTTCTACCGATCAGGAAGGACTCTCCGGTGGGTGACTTGGTACGGAAGTTTGTGGAGCAGTTCATTCGATATCATGGAGTGTTGAGGAAGATAGTGTCTGATCGTGATGGACGATTCACGTCTAAGGAATGGAGGGCGATTCAGGCTTATTTGGGGTCACGGCTTACTTTTAGTACCACCTTCCACCCTCAGACGGATGGACAGACAGAGCGCACCAATCAGACCCCGGAGGATTTACTGCGTCTTTGCATACTGGACCATGGGGAGCCATGGAAGAGGCAGCTACACTTGATCGAGTTCTCGTACAAGAACAACCACCAGTCCAGCATCGGCATGGCCCCTTATGAGGCTTTATATGGGCAGAGATGCAGGACTCCTTTGTCTTGGATCCAGGATGAGGATCCGAAGGCACTGGTCTCGGAGTTTGTCGAGGATATGGATGCTCAAGTGCAATTGATACGAGACAGAATGTTGGAGTCCCAAAGCAGGCAGGCTAATTAATACGATGCTCGACATCGTCAGGTAGAGTTTCAGGTAGGATACCGGCTATTCTTGAAGATCCGACCGATGCATGGAGTCTCACGGGTGCGTGGTCGAAAGAAGCTCAATCTGAGATACATGGGGCCTTACAGGATCCTAGAACGGATCGGCCCCTTGGCTTATAGACTAGAGTTGCCGCCAGAGCTAGCGGGTTTGCATGACGTCTTTCACGTATCCTCCCCGAGGAGATCTCTATTTTGGCTGGAGCAGCAGATTACAACTACAAATAAGCCTATAGCTTCTGATCGATCGGTGCACCTGGAGCCGATCCGGATAGATGATACTGGGATGTGGGTCTTGCGACGCAAGAAGGTCTCGTTGGTCAAGGTCTTATGGAGGAATCATGGGCAGGAGGAGCACAAATGGGAGCCACAAGATTTGATGCAACAAAATTACGCGGAGCTTTTCAGTCAAGTATTCTTTAGAACCTCACGGGATGTTACATTTTATTTCTCAAACTTGAAACCCCGTAGGCCTAACTTAAATTTTGAGGACAAAATTTTTTATTTATGTATTGGAATTTGTAACATCCCTCAGACAACTAGACCCCTAGGAATGGTTTTGTCATGACTATGTCATGACAAAACCCTAGGAAGCCAAAGAAGACCAAGTGGACCTAGGAATGTAGGTGAGATCACTATGGTATGAAAATAGTAGGTTTCTAAACACTAGTTTAGGATGATCATGGGGCTTCACCATGACTCCAAGTCCCCACCACAACCTCACCAACCTATTGAAAGGTCCATTAGAGCCCTAAAGGTCCATTGGAGTAACCCTAGGGTGGCCAAGTTGACCTAGATCATCCTAGTCCTAAATTGGGCAAGGTGTCCTAACTAAGGGAAATGTGCCCCTAATGTGCCCAACCAACCCTGCCTAGGTCTTCCCAGATCTAGGGTGAAGTCAATGGGTCACCAAAGACCCATTGGGGTCAACCTTAGAGGCTGAGTTGACCCAAGTCAACCCTAGCCCTAAAGTGGTCAAAGTGCCCTAACTAAGGGGCAAGTGACCACCAAGGTTCCACGTCAACCCTACACAATCCTTCCTAGACCTTAGGGGAAGCAAAGGGATTACCAAGGATCCCTTGGGGTCAACCCAAATGTTTATGTTGACCAAAGTAAACTCATTGGTCAAAGTGGTCAACTTAGGTTAACCTAGCCCAATTAAAGTGGGCTATGCCCAAGTGGTGTGGCCCATTTGTCCAAGGAATTGGAGAGACACATTTTGGGCCCACCAAATTCAGAGGGTGATGACTATGAGAGAGAGGAAGGAGTTACCCACTTTGGAGGAGAGAGAAAATGAGGACTTAATGGCCATCATGGCCATGGAGGTTTCAAAACTCCCCCACCTTGATGGGCTTTTACACCTTGGAGGCAGGGGAGGAGTTTTCAGGAGGTTGCCGGCCAGTGGGGTTGCTCAGCCCCCTCAATTTAGCTGAAACCGAAATTAGGGTTAAATGGCCATTAATGGTGTTTTCAAAAATTGAGGAGTTACAAGCCTCATCTCCCAAATTCCTTCTTTAAGAACCTTCCCCAGGACAAGAGCAAGCGTTTCCCCCATTCCAATCTTGTTTTACTTGTTGTTACTATGGAAGTTGCAGAGAAGCCCAAACCGGCGGCCGGAAGTGGCAAGGAGACACAACACCCGCTCTCAGGCCGAAATTCAGGTCCTCCCTTGCTCCTTCTTCTATAGGTACATCTTAGGATTCATTTAGATTGAGAATCGGGCTCAATTGAGCCCGATCAAAGCCTTCGATTTCCTGGATTTTCCGAGAAAGGCATGGTTGCGGGATCGTCGGAAACCTCCCCTCCGGCGGCTGTGCCGCCGCCTGGCGATAGCCACTACCTCGACGGAGGTGGTGGTGGCGGTGGTCCGCCAGGGAGGTGGCCGGGTGGCCGGGAAATGGCAATGGAATAGGCTCCAAGAGGAATGAATCCTTGTTGTCAATTGGAGCTTGAAGATGACCAGAAGTCGTCCATGTTGCGCCAAGATTCATGTTGCATTATTTTTAATCTTAGGATAAATGATTTCATTTCATTCAATTTCTATCACAGAAAATGCAGTTATTGTTTTTAATTATTAAAAATACTTAGAGGCTTGTACAGGGAAAGTGGTCAACATGAAGTTTGTAGGTCTGGATGTCTACTTTAATTTAAAATTTATTTGAACCAATATGGATATCTGGTTTGACCTGGGCACTCATTTTAGTGGGGTCTATACCTAGAGCTTGTCAGAGGTTTAAATGTGTGCCCCCACTTCACCACATATCCAAATGAACTGAAATTTTGACAGGGAGTCAATCTTACCTATATCTAGGTCATGTCATAATTTTTCTATAGTTTTTGAAATTATTTAATAATCCTAGGGTAAATTAATTAGGGGACCTAATGATCTCCAAACCCTCTCAAATCTTGGTGAGTGGTCCTTGGGGTCATCTTAAGGCTCTGGATAAAATTTCATCTCATTTGGAGATGAATTGGGATGAATTTTTGTAAACCCTAGCCTTGGCCTAAAGGGGGTATTTAGGTCAAAGTGTTCCTTGTGTGTTTAAGTTGGTCAAATCACCTCAACAAAGGCCGAAACTTGGGCCACTTGTTTGATATAATGCTAGACACCCCCACATGGAATTTAGGGTGGGTTGGGGTAGATTTGCCCTAGGACCCAAGTTCAAACCCTAAGGTTGGACTTTGGGGATTTGTGAAGGGCATGGGGTGAAATGCCCTTGTATGGACTTGGTGTTTAGTCCATGTGATCCTAGGGTGGTGATAAGCCCTAGGGAGAGATATGGAGGGATTTGGACACATGCACACCACTTAAACCACTAGGTAAGTCTTTGAGTCCATACACCTTAGGAATTGTCTAGTGGATCATATGACTTTGGAATTGCATGACATTTTGGTAGAGGTCATTTTCATAACCATATTATCCACTGAATTATACTAAATATTGTTTGGATGAGTTTACAAGTAGGGTCCTTTGAAAAGTGCACTTTGATGAGTTGTCTTGAAAAATTTTACTATGTGACTTCCTAACCTTGGGTTTGGATGATACTTAGTCAAGCTATGTTTTAGGACTATAACAAGCCCTAGAGATTTTAATATGAATTTTAGATCATTATATGGGGTACTTCATTCATAACCAAACAGGTTACACCTTCTACTTAGAAATTTCTTTTGAACAAATCACTCAATGGAAACTTATGAAATTTCGTAAGTAGACCTTTTATGACATTATAAATCTCTGTAAATATTTATGGAATTTTTGGAAGCCTGTTTATAGGTGTTGCTTAATAAGGTGCTAGTTTCCAAGTACATTTAATTGATTTTATTCTCGCAACTAATGAGCTTGATAAATTATGATTTTTGGTCAGAGGCTCTTTATGGTCATCCTTGAGATACAATAATTTTTATACAATTTTCTTATGAATAACTTTATTACCTTCTTCTTTACCCATAATTAATGGCTTATTATTGGATTAATTAAGTAGAGGCCAAATCATTTTTGGAAAATCATGAAATTTGGTATTTACTGTTATTCCTTTGTTATCTAGTGCTCATAATATTTGGGTGGCCATTTCTTGAGAAAATATTATACTTCATGTTCAAATTACCCATGGCCTAACTTTGGGAAAAATTAATTAAATACCAAATTAATTAGGAAAATTATAGGTTTTTGTATTTAGGTCAATCATGTCATGATAGACCCCCATTAAATATTTTAGGGCATTTGGATTAAAATTTGGAGTACCTCCTATCATGTACGGCATATAGTATAGGTTGGTCTGCATATAGTAAAACTGCAAAAATGTGATAGCTTGAATTGGGCATATGGCTTGGGGTTAATAGTTTGCTGGTTTGGGTAAAATGAAATTGAGTTCATCATTGGAAGATTTGATGAGGAAAATGTTGGGTTAACTAGGTGTTAGGAGGTAATCGGGATCGACGAAAAATCGTCTTCCAGTAGAGGGAGAGAGAGAAGGTCAAAACACACTAGGGTTAGATCCAGTGCAATATTAAAAGGGATCGGGAATCGGGTATTAACCAATAATCATAAGTGGCTTGCGAAAGGGAGCTTTGGGCTTCAGCCCATCGTAGTTTCTTGTGCCCTCGAGAGCCCTTCACGGGAAATGCCTGGGCAGTTCAAGGTTAACATAAGGTGTAAGAATAATCAATGTTTAAGAGTAACTAATAAAACTAGGGGTTGACTTTCACACACCCTGGTGTCTCGGAAAGTTAGGTTGGGGCACACGGGCAGTGGGCTGGGTGGTTTTGGTGATGGGCAGGTTTTCCTGGCGAGCCGATGGCTCAGTAGGTAAATGTGACGAATAGGATAGTCATGGGAGCTTTGGATCGGTTGTTGGTTGTGACGGACGGGTTAGTCCAGGGAGCTTTGGCTCGGTGCTTTATACATCAAGATTGCATGTGCATAAAACATAAGGTGGTGGGTCTTCGGTGTTGGAGGGTCGATGCACCGACGCAAATATGTTGACTCGGCAAGTGTGGTTTAGCACTTCGCCAAATTAAGTCTGGTGGACCAGCCGGCAATGAGTACGCAGGAGCTCCGCTTAGTGCACCAGCGTTGAGGCATACGATAGGTCTGACTGGTAGTGCAATTACCAGTTTAGAGGTGGGAGAGGCCCAACCCACCACTTCTGTTTGCGACTACGGAGGTATCCTTGGAGGTTAGGCTCCAAAAAGGGGGAACTAAAGGTCTGTGTACACAGAGTCGAGTGGGTGCGTTGCACTTGTATCATTCACATCATAGCATAATTGCATAACATAGCATAACCATTGCATATAACCCTTGACACCTATTGTATAAATTGGTATGAGACTCTTTATACAATAGGCCCTGCAAAACGACCCCTTAGTTTATAAGCTTGTGTGAACGTGCTTATAAGCCGAGGTTATTATTCTATGGATATTATATATTGCTTGCTTGAAAACCGACACCCTATCGTACAAATTGGTATGGGACTCTTTATACGATAGGAGTCTTGCAGAAGATCCCTTAGCTAAAGTGTATGTATGGGCATTCATACAAGTTAAGGTTACATATTGTATAATTCGTCTTACTTACTTTTGTTATTACTACCTTGTTATATAGAACTGCTAGATTAGTTCTGCCTCCACCTGCTACTTTTGATATTCTCCACCTTCATTACCTTTCCTTTCCTTCTCCCCGCTCGGTTCCTATAATTCATGGGGGAGGGGTGGGGGATGATAGGACTTAGTCTTTTAGACTAATGGTTTTCAGACCAAATCATTTTAGGGTATCGTTGTAACGGCCTAGCCCTTTAGACCAAGCATCGCCGGCCTACCAGCAGCCCGGGTTTAGAGCTCAGAGGCTCGCAGGCTTGTCTCACCCCACGGCACCGGTAGTAAGCCTAAACATCAAGGCCTGCAGGCCCATTGCACCCCAACCAAATCATCGTGCTTGTTTATCAACAGCGGTAGGTTGTTGCCACGGGGTCTCGAACCCGCAACCTTGATAAGAGAGTCTCAATACCACTCCTCATCACCAACTGATCTGTAGCTCAATTGGTGATGAGGAGTGGTATTAAGACTCTCTTATCAAGGTTGCGGGTTCGAGACCCCGTGACAATAACCTAGCGCTGTTGATAAACAGGCGCGGTGATTTGGTTGGGGTGCAATGGGCCTGCAGGCCTTGATGTTTAGGATTACTACTAGTGGTGTCGTGGGGCGAGACAAGCCTGCGGGCCTCTGAGCTCTAAACCCGGGCTGCTGGTAGGCCGGCTACGCTTGGTCTAAAAGGGTCGGGCCGTTACAAAAAAGTGCAGCTCAGTTGGTGATGAGGAGTGGTATTAAGACTCTTATCAAGGTTACGGGTTTGAGACCCCGTGGCAACAACCTACTGCTGTTGATAAACATGCGCGGTGATTTGGTTGGGGTGAAATGGGCCTGCAGGCCTTGATGTTTAGGATTACTACCAGGGGTGTCGTGGGGCGAGACAAGCCTGCGGGCCTCTGAGCTCTGAACCCAGGCTGCTGGTAGGCCGGCGACGCTTGGTCTAAAGGGTCGGGCCGTTACAAAAAAGTGCACTTTTTTTTAACGGCCTGGCCCTTTAGACCAAGCGTCGCCGGCCTACCAACAGCCCGGGTTCAGAGCTCAAAGGCCCGTAGGCTTGTCTAGCCCCACGGCACCACTAGTAGTAATCCTAAACATCAAGGCTGCAGGCCCATTGCACCCAAACAAATAACCGCGCATGTTTATCAACAACAGTAGGTTGTTGCCATGGGGTCTCGAACCCGCAACCTTGATAAGAGTCTTAATACCACTCCTCATCACCAACGTAGCTGCAGGCCCATTGCACCCCAACCAAATCACCGCGCCTGTTTATCAACAGTGGTAGGTTGTTGCCACGGGGTCTTGAACCCGCAACCTTAATAAGAGAGTCATAATACCACTCCTCATCACCAACCTCCCTCTGATACCAACTATCACAACCCGCATTTTCTCCGAATTTAATATTTATCATAGTACGAGAAAACGCGTGTCGTGATGCCACGTCGAGCAGGGGATAACTACCGATGCTCAGGCGAATCACTATCTACCCTCGCTTATGAAAATACATAAGTTTATTAATTGGAAAATCGGTTATATGTTTAAGGCCGTATCCCTCGGCTCCGTGGATCATCTAGTCCACCCTTCAAAATTATACGTATACGTAGCGGAAAATACTTTATTCACTTTTTAACATCCTAAGAGAATGCATAAGCATCCCATGGGGACACCTTACACTATGCAAGACCCTAGATTTAACTTATTTTATACATATAGAAAAATGACCTTTTATGTCGTTTTGAAAGTACTGTTTAAGCTTTTTATAAAAAAAACATACTGATTATGATTTACATATAATAATTATTTTTTATAGGTTTTAAAGAAACTAGAAACCTAACAAAAATCATCCCAGGAGCAAATTTAATATATCCAAAAGCCGCAAAACTAACAGTATAAGCAAGTGCAAAGTATCTAAAAGAGAAACCACCAGTGGGCGTCAACAACTGACACGAACCCACTGGTGAGTAGGTATGTCTATACTACATGTCTAAAGAAATCTACCTCCCAAACAAGAGGAACAGAAGACCACTACAGTAGCTGAAACGCTAGAAAATCTCCAGGAGCGAACTAGCCGCACAGTCGGCTAAATACCTGTACTTGAGGTATTCAGAAAAACGAACACCTCAGCAAAGCAACTATCAAAAGGAAAAGCAAGGGTACAATAGATTTATACAGGAATTAAAAACAGGTCAGAAATAAGTGAAGGTAAGTAATACAGGTAAAACTGATACTCAACCAAGGTGAGTAGAAAGGGAGGGCACCAAGAGCACGAATGAAGCCGAGCTTCAAGGATCTCTGCAAAAAAAGTTTAACACAATAATAAAATCCTAACACAGGGCTAGAGCGGAAAGAATCACCTAGAACTGGAGGTGAAAAAAATCAGTAATAAGGGGCCTAAACTAGTGACCACATGTCAAACCAAGTCTAGCAGGCCTAAATATCTTTGAGGGCTGTGGCGGAGGCACCGGTCCAACTCAACCAAACAGCCCATGCTGCCTTAATAAGACAAGAAGAAAACAGGGGTGGCGGCATCGGTCCAACTCTCCCCTAAATCACATCCTTCTCCAGCACTAAGTTACTCAGGAAAACCCTTACTGGTGGTTTCATGAACCACCAAGAAGTCAACACAACCCTATTTCATCTAGAGCAACCCACCTTAGAGCCCTATATAGACAAAACAGAACGGTAACTCGCTACTCGATACGTACAACCAGCTAAAAACTAAACACCCACAAGCAGTAGGACCTTACACCTACGCCCGTAATTTAATCTCAAACTGCATGTAATAAATTAATTTAATAACAAACCTACCCGTTTAATTTGATACCATTACATCTACAAATAAATATCATGCCAAACCATGAACAATCGGCCTCATAATAAAATGCTAGTCCTGACTTACACCCAGGGGGAATACCACAAGCTATATAATAAATTGAAATTAACAGGCTTCTAACAAGAGCGCGTGGCCGGAAGATTTAAACAAGTTGACGAGTTCTGACCGTGTATCTTGCACAAGCTTTAACGAATAAAATAGCTTTACTAACAATAATTTCTACCAAGCGATGAGTTCTAAAAAGAGTGCATTAGGATTAACACGTCTTAGGTAAAATCCCACAACCCCTAAAATGAAACCTTATTCCACAATTTATTTGCATAATTTTCTACATCCTAAGCATATCATAACGAAGCCCTAACAAGAACAATTACATACCAGAGGACGAAATGAACGATTAACCAAGAGATTTCAGGTAGGGTTTTGGTTAGGGTTTCGGGTAGGAGAGATTAGTGTAGCAATAAACTGAAATTAAAACGATGAAATAGAGTTATAAAGAGATCAAAAACGGCAAGGGCGAAGGGCGCACTTGCCTCGCTTTTTCCCCCCAAAAAACGGCCAGCACAATGCTCCAATCCGACCGACCTCAAGCACACAAATATGCTAGGAAATCTGAGAAGGACAACTCATCAAAGAAAGGAAACAAAAGGGCGAAATCGCACCTCGATTCACGGAAAATACACTGTGAAATCCCAAATAGATTACCTTAGAATGAAGATCTCGCCTAGGGGAGTTCGGATCCGGCCTCAAACCAAGTTTTCGAGCGGATCTGGGCGGTGAACAGGCGGTCGGAGCAGCAGCCGGGCGTCCGCCCTAATCCTCCTCCCGTTCGGCTGCTACAGGGCTCGGGTTGTTTTCTTTTTTTCCTGCTGGCTGGTCGGCCGAATGGGGGGGAACCTAAATAAATCCTAATATATATTATAACCCCTAATATCATATGTCATTATGCAATCCTATTTAATCTAATAACTAACCCACTAACCTAATTGCTCCTAATTAACTAAGTTTAACAAACATAATTAACTACTCATTAACTACATTAACTCCAATAATTATACTAACTCAAAATACTTATACGTATATTCTCACACGTATACACGCGTAATAGCATACACTCGTGCACACAAATTTCTACTCTGCACGCATGCACACGTACGTACACGCACGTACATATTTACCGGCACGCCGAAATCACGCGTTATGCTAAGAATGTGTAATCATATAAATACATGTACGCTTATACGAAAAATGACGACCCTCTAACTAGCGACCGCCAAAAGACGCGAAAAACAACGCTCTCGATTTCGACCAAATCCGCACCGTAGCTAAACACTCGGGCTACGAAAACATCGGCGAAGTCAGACACAACCTCCGACGACCACACACTCGGGCTAACCTCACCCAAAGCCAAAGCACAAGGATTCCCTAAGAGGCTCAGCCGGGCCTCCAAAACAGACGCCGGCTAGCTGGGGAAACCATACAATAGGTTATAACATCCAAGAACACCTAACGAGGTACTCTAACAATAGCACGAGCCGAAAATGCGCCAATGTAACGCCAAACGAGAATCTAAATAATTGCCGAAAAATCGGGGGTGTTACAGTCACTCCCCCTAAAAGAAAGTTTCGTCCCGAAACTTTACGCACACTACTTCTACTATAGAAGGAAAGTAACAAAACAAAAGTTACTAGAAAGAAAACATACCCAACAAATCAGGGGAACGGGCGAGGGTGAGCCTCCCTCATAGCCGACTCTAGCTCCCAAGTCGCGCTTTCAAAATCTTGATTCTTCCCTAGAACCTTCACCATAGGAATAGACTTTGTCCGCAGCACCCGATCCTGAGTATCCAAGATTCGGACCGGCACCTCAACATATGAGAGGTTAGGCTCCAACTGGGGTACAGCATCCAAGACTTGCCCACTGCTCCGTACACACTATCGTAGCTGGCTTACATGAAATACATTATGAACACCTGGGAAGTTGGCTGATAGATCCAACCTATATGCTGACACTCCAACACGCTCCAAAATCCTGAATGGGCCCACATACCTCGGATCTAGCTTATGGTTCTTGTCGAACCTCTTCACTCCAACCATCGGAGACACCTTCAAGAAGACCAAATCCTCTACTGAAAATTCCAAATCGGACCTATGCCGGTTGGCGTTCTTCTCATATCTTTCCTGAGCTAACCGAAGCTTTTCCCGAATGAGATTCACAGCAACCTCCATTTCCTCGAGTGCATCAGGACCCAAAAAAGGCCTCTCACCAGCCTTAGTCCAAAATAATGGAGTTCGGCAGCGCCTCCCATACAATGCCTCGAAGGGAGCCATTTGGAAGCTCTCTTGGTAAATGTTATTGTAGGAAAACTCCATGAGCCGCAAGCGCTCATCCCACGCTCCACCATGGTCTAGAATGTAGCACCTGATCATATCCTCCACTATCTGGTTCACACGCTCTGTCTTCCCATTGGTCTATGGGTGGTAGGTGGTAGAATACCTCAAATCTGTACCCAGACCCTCTTGCAGACTCCTCCAGAAGTGAGACGTAAAATGAGAGTCTCGATCAGAAATGATGCTAACCGGCATACTGTGCAATCTGATGACCACATTCAAATACAACTTTGTTATCTTCTTCATCGGGTAGTCGATCTTATAAGGTACGAAGTGCGCACACTTCGTCAATCGGTCCACGATCACCCAAACTGAATCAAATCCCCTTGGAGATCTCGGTAAGCCCGTAATTAAGTCCATAGAGATACTTTCCCACTTCCAAGTTGGGATCTTCAAAGGAGTCAACTTGCCACCAGGCCTCCCATGGTCCCCCTTCACCCGCTTGCAAGTGTAACATTCAGAAACATACCGAGCTATATCCCCCTTCATACCATACCACCAGGCGATCTGCTTCAAATCATGATACATCTTGGTAGATCCTGGGTGGTAGGAAACACTGGATCCATGAGCCTCTTTGCATATCATAACCCTGATGTCTCCCACCGCGGGGATACAAAACCTACCGCAGTACTTCAAAGTACCCAAATTGTCAATAGAAAAATCCGGCAACTCCCCTCTTTCAGCCCTGAGGTATAGGTGTAACAAATCCGGATCATCCTTCTGGTGCAACCTGGTGAGTGAAATCAACGACGGCTCTGCCACTGCCAAACTACTTAGCAAATCACAACATCCCACGGATATGTCCATTAACAAGAACTCTTCCACTAAACGGTCTGCCGTGAGGTTGAAGATCTTCCCTGCCTTGCGGCTCAGGGCGTCGGCCACCACATTGGACTTGCTTGGATGGTACTGGATCACCACGTCATAATCGGCCCCAAACTCTAGCCACTGCCGCTGGCGCAGATTCAGCTCCTTCTGTGTAAACACGTACTTCAGGCTCTTATGATCTGTGAAAATCTTGCAATGAGGCCTATAGAGTAGATGCCTCCACTGCTTCAACGCAAAAATAACTGCTGCAAACTCGAGGTCATGCGTAGGGTAATTTTGCTCATGAGTCTTCAACTGCCACAACCCATACGCAATCACCTTCCCCTCTTGCATCAACACGCCTCGGAGCCCAACATGCGAGGCATCCACAAACACATCATAGTCCTGGCAATCTGTAGGCAACGTCAGCATAGGGGCAGAACACAACCTGCTCTTCAGCTCCAGAAAAGCCTCCTCACATTTCTGGCTCCAAATGAACTCCGCATGCTTCTACGTCAGCTTAGTCAAGGGCGCTGCCAAGGTAGAAAAGCCCTCAACAAACCTTCTATAATAGCCGTCCAACCCCAAGAAGCTCCTAATCTCCTTGGGTGTGCTCGGCCTAGGCCAATCCATCACTGCAGAAATCTTCTCCGGGTCCACTAAAATGCCATCCTTATTCACCACATGACCCAGGAAGGAAACCTGAGGCAACCAGAATTCACATTTACTCATCTTGGCGTACAACTGATGATCTCTCAAGGCAGATAACACCAACTGCAAGTGTTGATCATGCTCCACAGCATTCCAAGAATAAATCAGAACGTCTTCAATGAATACGACCACAAACTTTTCGAGAAAATCTTTGAACACCCGGTCCATCATGTCCAGGAATGTTGATGGCGCGTTGGTCAGCCCAAATGACATAACCAGAAATTCGAAATGTCCATGCCTTGATCGGAAAGCCATCCGTGGAATGTCCGACTCCCGGATCTTGAGCTGATGATATCCTAATCGAAGGTCAATCTTGGAGAACACCGAGCTACCACGCAACTGATCGAATAAGTCATCGATTCTGGGCAGAGGATACCTATTCTTGATGGTGACTTTGTTCAACTCTCGATAGTCGACACAAAGGCGCATCGAACTATCTTTCTTCTTCACAAAGAGAACAGGAGCACCCCAGGGCGACGAGCTCTGCCTTATGAAACCCTTCCCCAATAACTCATCCAGCTGGGTACGCAGCTCCTCCAGCTCTTGGTGTCTACTAATCGTGAAGAAAATAAAAGCAACCGAACTAGCAATCCATCCAGGCAAGTATACCTATCGAATTGTAGCTAGGGGACACAAGTGCCGTATTGAAATCCGGGAACTGCTGAATACACTTACTCACACGAAAACTATTATTTTATCGGAGGAAAATCTTGAGGGCTAAAAAGGAAATTGCAATTAAGAAAGGAAATATAGTTAATCGCTAGAAAGAGAACCACTGCATTTAATTAAGAACTATTAGACGCGATTACGATAAAGTGTTAAAGAACTACGACAAAGGGATGGAAATGTACTCGATCAAGAATCACCTCGGCCAGAGTAATAAAGAAATGCGATAAAAGCCTAAACTTAATAGGGAAGAGTTTCTTGACCGTGGAGGTTCCTAAAGCTTAAACACACTTCTCTCGAAGTCGTGTCTGACTGAGTTTAGGTAGGTCCGACCGACTTTCGTCTAAATCAGAGGCTTAAAGCTCGCTTTACGCGGTGAACCCCACTATTAGATTTTATTCCAATCCGGGAGATTTGAATGTCTGCCTCTCTCGAGGGGTGCATACCAATCCCTTTCCTCTTGAGTGCTCACTTCAAACTATCGGCCTTTCGGCTAACCAAGCATGAAAGCTAAGGCGGAGAGTATACATCGATGATATATCTCCAACCCAAAAGAATTCAAGAGCAATTCAAGGTTAAACCCCTAAAAAGGAAAGGTAAAATTAAAGCATCATAACTTAATCACTCAAACCTCAGATCATCAAGATCGAGTACAAGGAGGATTTAGTTATTCATGGTATAGAGAATGAAGATCATATTAATAGTGTGGAAAATAACACCGAGTAGAAGGGAAAGAGAGTAGCGAACTAATTTATTTCGTAATGTGGAGGAATCACAAGTAGGGCACACAGATACTATAAGAACACTTTCTACGATGATTACAAATGTTGTAAAAAGGAAGTACAGAAATGCGAAAAAGGCTTGCATGAAAAGAAACTCAATTACTTGAAGTAAAAAGGAAGAGACAAGCTTAAGACATAAAAACTAAAATAGCAGCACTTCTTCTTCTCTAATCTCTCCCAAAACTCCCCTCAAACACTAGAAGATGATCCCTATTTATAGAGTTTTTTCGGGCTGGGTCACGCCCTATGACACGCCCATGGAGGGCATGACCATAGGGCGTGTCTGATTCGGTGCGACATCTGGAGCGTTGGCATTTAATTCTGGCGTGGTTGTTGAGTTACACGCCCATCGAACATGCCCCTGGAGGGCGTGACATATGGGCGTGTCGGATTCGGTGCATTGAAATTGAGCTCGGTACTGACTTCTCAGGACTTGGCGGGTCACGCCTGTCAGACACGCCCCTGGAGGGCGTGTCAGTGGGCGTGTCGGAGGGCGTGACAGCTAGTTTCTGGTGGAGATTGACTTCGGACCGGCGGCTTCATTCCATTAGGTTACACGCCCTTGGTACACGCCCTAGGAGGGCGTGACCATGGGGCGTGTAACAGCAAAACTTGTAAAATCTTGCAAAAAGAAGGGAAGATGTTAGTGACAATAATATATACAAAAAAAGGTCAAAATATAAGCATACAAGACATGCTTTGTAAATTGAAAGCTAGAAAATACCATAATAGTTTAGGCTATAAAACGGACTATCAGCATACAACAACATAAAATTATAATAATACTTAGAACTTTAAGCTACTAAATTACCCAAAAAAGGATGACTAAAAAGTAGTCATCAAACACCCCCATGCTTAGACATTTGCTTGCCCTCAAGCAAATAAAAATGAAAACTAGGGAAGGAAATAGAAAATAAACAAAACTAATTTAGGTTTCATAATTAAGAAAAACAAAACATGGAAAATTAAACTATTCTAATATTCATATTATCAACTAGTGGGGTGAGAAGTGCACAATAGAAGATTTGAAAGGGAAAGCCTAAAAATCTCATTAAAACATAAGAGAGGTCTACTAATTTCTAAATCTTAAAAACAAGGCATCCAAAATAAATGAAAATAAGGAAAACAAAAGTAGAAGTTCTAAATAAACGGCGCATTAACAAACTACTAGGTTGCTAGATAAACATTAACCCTAAAACACTCCAGGTAACCTCCAAAGAAATCCATCAATGATGGTGGCCATAGGCTTGTACGTTCACACTTTCTCCACTACGCGAAATTAAGTTCTAAGATCATTAGGACTTCTACTAGGCATTAAAACTTGGCTTAGGTAAATGATTAGGAAGTGGAATCAAAGGTAAACATGAAGGTTTTAGGCACTAAACCAAGGTGAGCTCAAAAATAACCAAAGCATAAAAAAAATGAGAAATAACAACTATGTCATTTCTCCAATATGAAACTACAAAAACAAGGCCATGAATTTTTTTCTTTTATAAACTTGGCCAAACATAAACGTTTTGCATTCATTTTCTTTTTTTTTGATTTTGTAATGATATATTTTTTCTCAATTTTTTTTCTTTTGAATAACATTTGATAAGAAAGCTCCAAAAATAAGCTTGAGAATTTCCTATTTATTTCAAAAATAATACCCTTCCCACAAAAATAATTTTTAAGCTCAAATTTATAGTGCAAAAATAGGAAAGATATTTGGCTTTGGTGAACATAATGAAATGAAAGGTGGAGCTAAAAACAAAGAAAATAAGGAAAAAGGCCCAAAATTGTTTTGCAAGGGTTTTGTTTTTGGTGGGCAAGAAAAGCTCAAACTATTCAAATGGTGGCCTAAATCATTTCTAAAGAACGAAAAAACGGCGCAAATGCTTCGAAAGTAGCTTGGTACAAGTTCTAGACACCAAGAAAGACTACCCCATAAATGAAAAAGGACTAAAGATACATAGCAACCATTCGTAAGTAACTAACCGAATAAAAAGACATAACTACGCATTGCTAGCTTATAACTTAAAACCGGATGCCTATATTTAAGAAAAAAAACTAGTAGAACTAAACTATGTTAAAATGATAGGTTCAGAAAAACATTTTCAAAGTAATCTATATAGAACTAAGAAACCGCATGGGCCTACACTTCACTAGAAGCAATATGAAAATAAAGATAGAAAATAATTTTAGGTTTTGTTTTTTCAAATAGATTTTAGCACAATTTATTTCTTTTGAAAGAAGAAGAACAAAAAGAAGAAGCCAAAAGAAACTAGACCCCCCCCCCCATGC
The DNA here is from genome assembly GCA_039513925.1 of Platanthera zijinensis. Lineage (NCBI taxonomy): Eukaryota > Viridiplantae > Streptophyta > Magnoliopsida > Asparagales > Orchidaceae > Platanthera > Platanthera zijinensis. The sequence continues at coordinate 190,348,779 of CM077084.1, forward strand.
TTAAAATATTTCATTGTCCTCAATGAAAGGAAAAAGAGAAGGAGACTGAGAAGGAGAGATAAAAGAAAATGCAGAAAGTAAAGTAAATAAGAACAGGACTTCCCCGGGTTCGTGAGATGAAGGCGGATGTCGCTCCCCATGCTTGCTCTTTAGCGCACTTGATCGTCAGCAGGTTTGACTTGATCCATCTTGAAATCAGCAACGGCGGAGCGGCGACCACGATCATGGACTTGATTTGCCTCCGGCAGAAAGAGCAAAATAAAAGCAAAAAGATAGAGTCCATGGGCAGATGCCCGATAATGTTTGTTTATTACAAGAGTTCAAATAAAAGGGTTTCATAATAATAAGTCCAAAAAGTGGAATGAAAATGTCCATAACAAAATAAAAATGTCCATCAGAAATAAAAAACTAAGAATCAAAAAGAAGATTCTCCTTTGCAGGAGTCACAGAATCATTAGAGAAATAGAGTTTAAGTCTATGGCCATTAACTTTAAAGTCCCCCTTATCGGGGTGTGAAAGTAGCACAGTGCCGTAAGGAAAAACATCCTTGACCGTGAACGGTCCAGACCATCTAGATTTAAGCTTTCCCGGGAAGAGACGTAAACGTGAATTAAAAAGAAGAACCTGATCGCCTGGTTTAAAAGTTTTAGGGTGGCGCAGGTTCTTATCGTGATACAATTTCGTGCGTTCTTTACAAATTTTATTATTTTCATAGGCGTACGCTCGCCACTCGTCAAGCTCATTTAGTTGGTTTTTTCTATGCTCGCCGACCGAGTGCGGATCGAAATTAAAAAACTTCAACGCCCAATACGCACGGTGTTCTACTTCTACCGGAAGATGACAAGATTTTCCATAGACTAATCGGAAAGGAGTACAACCGATGGCGGTTTTGTACGCTGTCCGATAGGCCCATAAAGCATCGTCCAATTTTAAAGACCAATCCTTACGAGAAGTAGAAACGTTTTTTTCCAAAATTCGTTTAAGCTCGCGATTGACTACCTCGACCTGACCGTTCGTTTGGGGGTGATAAGCAGTGGACAATTTATGCGTAACGCCATATTTGGTTAAAGCCTTAGTGAGCTGAGCGTTGCAAAAATGACTTCCCCTATCACTAACGATCGCTCGAGGAAACCCAAAGCGAGAAAATAATTTTTTGAGAAAATTGACAACTACGCGAGCATCATTATTTGGTAGAGCTTGGGCTTCTGCCCACCTAGAAACATAATCGACTGCGACTAGAATATATTTGTTTCCTAAGCTGGAGGGAAATGGGCCGACAAAGTCTATGCCCCATAGATCAAAAACTTCGCACTCGAGAAAGTAATTTTGCTCCATTTCATTTTTGTTAGAAATATTTCCAGTCCGCTGGCATCGATCGCACCCGCCCACAAAGATTTGTGCATCTTTAAATATGCTTGGCCAATAGAAGCCAGCACTAAGCACTTTGTGGGCGGTGCGGTTTGCTTGATAATGCCCGCCAGTTGGACCTTCATGAACATGTTTTAAAATTTGGTGCCCCTCTTCCTGTGAAACGCATCTCCTTACCACTTGGTCCACACAAATGCGAAATAGAAATGGGTCTTCCCAAAAATAATACTTCAACTCCGAAAAGAATTTCTTCTTTTGGTGAGTGGAGTATTCTTTTGGAAGGACCCGGGCCACAAGATAATTGGCCAGATCGGCAAACCAGGGGGTAGAAGATGAAGAAATATTAAAAAGACGCTCATCCGGAAAAGAGTCATTAATAAAAGTTTCATTTAATAAATCAAGTTTGGGATTTTCAAGGCGAGATAGATGATCCGCCGCTAGGTTTTCCGCTCCTTTCTTATCCCGAATTTCCAAGTCAAATTCTTGAAGTAAGAGGATCCAACGGATAAGACGCGGCTTGGCATCCGGTTTAGAAAGGAGGTACTTCAAAGCAGAATGATCCGTGAAAACAATAACCTTAGATAGAGTAACATACGGTCGGAATTTATCAAAAGCAAAGATAACTGCTAAGAGCTCTTTCTCCGTCGTGGTGTAATTTTCTTGCGCAGAAGTAAGAGTTTTACTAGCGTAGAAAATCGGATGAAAGTTCTTAGCGATTCGTTGACCTAAAACCGCACCTACCGCATGATTACTCGCATCACACATAATTTCGAAAGGTAAATCCCAAACTGGGGCGATCATAATAGGAGCATTTATGAGTTTCGATTTTATTAATTCAAAGGCCTCGAGACAAGATTTATCAAAAACAAAAGGAATGTCTTTTTCGAGCAAGTGGGTGAGAGGTTTAGTGATTTTTGAAAAGTCCTTAATAAATCTACGATAAAAACCCGCATGACCTAAAAAACTTCTAATCGCTTTAACGGTTAGAGGGGGCGGTAACTTTTCAATTACTTCAATTTTTGCCTTGTCCACTTCAATTCCCCTAGCGGAAATGTTGTGGCCAAGGACTAAACCCTCACATACCATAAAGTGGCACTTCTCCCAATTTAAAACTAAATTTGTCTCCTCGCAGCGCTTTAAAACTTTTCCTAAATTTTCTAAACATAGATCGAATGAGTCGCCAAAAACGGAAAAGTCGTCCATAAAAACTTCCATAATATTTTCTACATATTTATCAAAAATAGCAAGCATACACCGCTGAAAGGTGGCGGGTGCGTTGCATAATCCGAAAGGCATTCTACGGTAGGCAAAAGTTCCGAAGGGGCAAGTGAACGTCGTCTTCTCTTGGTCCTCGGGTGAGATAGGGATTTGAAAATATCCCGAGAGACCGTCGAGGAAGCAATAAAAATTGTGCCCGGACAAACGTTCTAAAATTTGATCGATAAAGGGGAGGGGGAAGTGATCTTTTCGAGTGGCATCGTTTAGTTTACGGTAATCGATGCACATCCTCCATCCCGTTATCGTCCTAGTTGGAACTAAATCGTTGTTTTCGTTTGGTACTACCGTGATCCCACCCTTCTTAGGAACAACCTGAACTGGACTTACCCACTGACTATCGGAAATAGGATAAATTATCCCTGCATCTAATAACTTAAGCACCTCTCCCTTCACAACCTCTTTCATATTTGGATTAAGACGACGTTGTGGTTGAACTACACCCTTAGGACTATTTTCAAAAAATATGTTGTGTGTGCAGAAAGAGGGACTGATGCCAGGAATATCACAAATTTGCCACGCTATAGCTCGGCGATGCTTTTGTAGTAGTTCGATCAATTGATCGTTTTCGGATTGGGAAAGAAAAGCCGAGATTATAACGGGCAATTTTGAATTTTTTGCAAGAAAGGCATATTTGAGGTGGTCAAGCAGTGGTTTTAAATCAAGCTGGGGTGGTTCGTCATAAGAATTTTTTAAATTTTTCTCTTTTTCAAAAACAAGATTTTCATACTTTTTCCTACTACATGCAAAATTATTTTCAACATTTTCTTGGATCGACATCACCGGGTTGTCAAAATTATGTGAAGAAATTTCAGAAAACGAAGATGAAAATTCATTGGGGGAAATGTTGGAAAGGGAAAGGGAAGAGTCTTCATTTAGAACGTCAACAAAAAAACAAGAGTCATCATTTTTTAAGGAGTTTTTCATGGATTGATTTATAGAAAATGTGACCTCATCATCTCCCACACGCAAAAACAACTTTCCGTTACTAACGTCTATAACTGCTCGAGAGGTGGCTAGAAATGGTCGTCCAAGGATAAGAGGGACCTCGACGTCTTCTTCAATATCAAGAATGACAAAATCCACCGGGAAGATGAATTTGTCGACCTTTACTAGCACGTCCTCAACGATACCTAGTGGATACTTGATAGACCTATCAGCTAATTGGATACTCATCCTTGTAGGGCTCAGAGTGCCCAATCCTAACTTCTTAAATAGTGAAAAAGGCATCAAGTTGATGCTCGCTCCTAGATCTGCCAACGCATGTTTAACAAATAAATCACCAAAGACACAAGGAATGGAAAAACTACCCGGATCGTTTATCTTTTTAGGCAGATTAGAATTTTTAACGACTGCCGAGCATTCTTCATTCAATGTTACATGTGATAAGTTCTCCAATTTCGTTTTGTTTGTTAATAAGTCCTTAAGATATTTTGCGTACTTCGGCATTTGACTAATCGCTTCATGAAATGGCAAATTAATGTGAATTTGTTTGAACATTTCAAGAAAGCGTTGGTACTGATCATCTAGTTTGTCTTTCCTAAGTCTAGCCGGATAAGGAGGTGGCGGGAATTCTTTTAGGACAACAGGAGCATTATTTTGAAAATCATTTTTTTCTTTTTGAGAATCAGAAATAATAGAGCCATCGTTTTCTTTTTCAAATGTAGATTTTTCTTTTTCAGAATCTAAGTTGTCATTTTCCGTGGGGGTAAAAACTGGAGGAACAATCGCCTTTGGCTCTTCCCTTGTGGTGGGCTCGTTAACAACTTTACCGCTCCGAAGGGAAATCGCATTTGCGTGCTCCCTTGGGTTAGGCTCAGTGTTCGAGGGAAGAGTTCCAGGTGGTCTCTCGGAAAAGGCCTTAGCGAGTTGGCCAACTTGATTTTCTAAGTTTTTCATGGATCCTGTTAAATTTCTAATAGTGGCATCGTTCGAGCTTATATATTTAGCGAGGATCTCTTCCAAAGGGGAAGGTTTTTGAAAATTTTGTTGCGGTGGTGGTGGTGGTGTAAAATCGTGCGGTGGGCGTATTACGTTAGCATTATTACTCCAAGAAAAATTAGGATGGTTACGCCATCCGGGATGATAAGTGTTCGAAGAAGCAGAAAAACCAGGAGGAGAAGAAAAATTCGAAAAAGCAGAAAAATTATTCGCCGAAATATTCTGAGCAGGCCTGGGTATGTTCCCCAGATAATCCACCTGCTCGGCAGCAGCAGCATTTTCATATACCTTAGCGGTGGAGGGAGCAGTCATCTCCGAGATCTTCTTGTTGAGCATTTCCACTTGCATCGCCAGTTGCGTCACCGAATCCACTTCATAGATACCTGCAGGTTTAGATGGGCGAGACCTGGACAAATTCCACTGATAAGTGTTCATCGCCATGTCATCGATAAGCTCAAGAGCGGCTTCCGGAGTTTTGCGGTCTAAAGAACCAGCGGAAGCGGCATCTATCATTTGCTTAGTCACTTGGTTTAGCCCATTATAGAATGTCTGAACCTGCAACCATACAGGCAGAGCATGATGTGGGCATCTTCTTAAAAGTTCTTTGAACCTCTCCCAAGTGTCATAGAGGGTCTCAGAATCAATTTGAGAATATGAAGTTATATCATTTCGAAACTTAGCAGTTTTGGCGGGGGGAAAATAACGAGAAAGAAATTTTTCAGTTAAAATGTTCCAAGTAGTGATTGATCCTCTTGGAAGAGAACTTAACCACTGTTTGGCTTTAGTCCTTAAGGAGAATGGGAAGAGTCTTAGCCTTATCGCATCGTCCGAGACACCATTAATCTTGAAGGTGTCACAGATTTCAAGAAAATTAGCAATATGCAAGTTCGGATCTTCATCTTGCGATCCGTCGAACTGTACATATTGCTGCACCATTTGAATGATGCTAGGCTTAAGCTCGAAGTTATTGTTCGCAATAGCGGGGCGAACTATGCTAGATTCTGTACCCTCCAGGTTTGGTCTTGCATAATGGGACATAGTCCTTTGCACGACTTCCTCTTGGTTGGGTCTTTGCAAGACTTCCTCTTGGTTTGGATTGTCCATTCTTAAGGTAGAATATGAATCGGAATGTTCGACCGGTATTTGAAGAGTCGGGCCTTTAAATCGCAATCTTCTCCGAAGAGTACGCTCGATTTCGTGGTCCAAGTCCAAAATAACCGACGGACTTCCCCGGGTCATGCACTGGAAGAAGAAAGAGAGAAGTATTGTTTATTATTATTATTATTATTATTATTATTATTTAAATATATATTTTAGATGTTTTAGCCCCCAAACTTCCCAAGGACTACCCGATGAAGGGTTCGCAAGGTACTAGACAAGATAGCGGTACTTAAAACCGCATTGCCCTTTTTGAGAGGATTTTGTTGGTGTAGGAAACTTGTGATGTGGGTATCTATTGAAAATGATTATATTTATTATTATTATTATTATTATTTTAAAGCGATTTTTTTTTCTTTTTGGTTTGCAATAAGGAAGATAAAAGTAATAGATTCGTGTTTTCAATATATCAACAAGAGCTGATCCCCGGCAACGGCGCCAAAAACTTGGTGTCTACTAATCGTGAAGAAAATAAAAGCAACCGAACTAGCAATCCATCCAGGCAAGTATACCTATCGAATTGTAGCTAGGGGACACAAGTGTCGTATTGAAATCCGGGAACTGCTGAATACACTTACTCACACGAAAACTATTATTTTATCGGAGGAAAATCTTGAGGGCTAAAAAGGAAATTGCAATTAAGAAAGGAAATATAGTTAATCGCTAGAAAGAGAACCACTGCATTTAATTAAGAACTATTAGACGCGATTACGATAAAGTGTTAAAGAACTACGACAAAGGGATGGAAATGTACTCGATCAAGAATCACCTCGGCCAGAGTAATAAAGAAATGCGATAAAAGCCTAAACTTAATAGGGAAGAGTTTCTTGACCGTGGAGGTTCCTAAAGCTTAAACACACTTCTCTCGAAGTCGTGTCCGACTGAGTTTAGGTAGGTCCGACCGACTTTCGTCTAAATCAGAGGCCTAAAGCTCACTTTACGCGGTGAACCCCACTATTAGATTTTATTCCAATCCGGGAGATTTGAATGTCTGCCTCTCTCGAGGGGTGCATACCAATCCCTTTCCTCTTGAGTGCTCACTTCAAACTATCGGCCTTTCGGCTAACCAAGCATGAAAGCTAAGGCGGAGAGTATACATCGATGATATATCTCCAACCCAAAAGAATTCAAGAGCAATTCAAGGTTAAACCCCTAAAAAGGAAAGGTAAAATTAAAGCATCATAACTTAATCACTCAAACCTCAGATCATCAAGATCGAGTACAAGGAGGATTTAGTTATTCATGGTATAGAGAATGAAGATCATATTAATAGTGTGGAAAATAACACTGAGTAGAAGGGAAAGAGAGTAGCGAACTAATTTATTTCGTAATGTGGAGGAATCACAAGTAGGGCACACAGATACTATAAGAACACTTTCTACGATGATTACAAATGTTGTAAAAAGGAAGTACAGAAATGCGAAAAAGGCTTGCATGAAAAGAAACTCAATTACTTGAAGTAAAAAGGAAGAGACAAGCTTAAGACATAAAAACTAAAATAGCAGCACTTCTTCTTCTCTAATCTCTCCCAAAACTCCCCTCAAACACTAGAAGATGATCCCTATTTATAGAGTTTTTTCGGGCTGGGTCACGCCCTATGACACGCCCATGGAGGGCGTGACCATAGGGCGTGTCTGATTCGGTGCGACATCTGGAGCGTTGGCATTTAATTCTGGCGTGGTTGTTGAGTTACACGCCCATCGAACACGCCCCTGGAGGGCGTGACATATGGGCGTGTCGGATTCGGTGTGTTGAAATTGAGCTCGGTACTGACTTCTCGGGACTTGGCGGGTCACGCCTGTCAGACACGCCCCTGGAGGGCGTGTCAGTGGGCGTGTCGGAGGGCGTGACAGCTAGTTTCTGGTGGAGATTGACTTCGGACCGGCGGCTTCATTCCATTAGGTTACATGCCCTTGGTACACGCCCTAGGAGGGCGTGACCATGGGGCGTGTAACAGCAAAACTTGTAAAATCCTGCAAAAAGAAGGGAAGATGTTAGTGACAATAATATATACAAAAAAAGGTCAAAATATAAGCATACAAGACATGCTTTGTAAATTGAAAGCTAGAAAATACCATAATAGTTTAGGCTATAAAACGGACTATCAGCATACAACAACATAAAATTATAATAATACTTAGAACTTTAAGCTACTAAATTACCCAAAAAAGGATGACTAAAAAGTAGTCATCAGCTCTCGCGGGGCCATCCGATACGGTGCCTTGGCAATGGGACGCGTACCGGGATCCAAATCAATCACGAACTCAACATCTCTGTCTGGAGGAAGACCGGGAAGATCACTAGGAAACACATCGGGAAACTCCCGCGCAACAGGAACCTCATCCAATAGCAACACACTGCTAACAGTCCCCAGTACCGAGACTAAGCAAACAAAACAATCAGAACGAAATAACCTTTGAACACATACCGCAGAAATCGTCGGAGAGCCCTGGCGCGAATCACCGAAAATACTCCCAGGCTGACCGTTGTCTTTCCTGACATACAAGCGCTTACCCCTGCATTGGATCGCCGCATCATATCTAGACAACCAATCCATACCCAGGATGACGTCGAAATTCTCCAAGTCTATAACCTTCAGATTTGCCTTGGCCGGGAAATCCCCCAACATAATAGGACAATCCAGAATGCCCTAATCCGATATCACAGAATCACCTGAGGGGAATTTGACGTAAAAGGCATCACCTACCCAATCAAGAACCCACTGGCACCGCTCTACAAAGGCCCTAGCCACAAAGGAGTGGGTAGCACCTGAGTCAAAGAGAACGCGCGCTCAGCGGTTCTTTACCTTAAAACTCCCTATATATATATAAGAGAAAATTGCACAATCATTTAAGAAAACAATAGCCAAACTAATATGCAATAGAAGTAAAAATGACTAGCGAGAAGGTTTACCTGAAATGACTTGCGTCGAAGTTTGAGCCTCCGATGATAATATCACATTCTACTTCCCTTTGCCTTTATCCACGGACTGAGGCGGTGGCAAGGACTGAAGGGGAACTGGTCGGAGCACAGACTGGAGCTGCGGGCATCGGGCCTTGGTATGACCCTTCTGTCCGCACTGATAGCAGACCTTGTCCTTCAACCAGCAACGGGCAACATCATGCCCCTCTTTCTTGCATAGAGTACACACCATATTCTGCCTGGGAGCACCCTGAATAGCATGCACAAGCTCCTTCTGCGCTGCCGCCCTCTTGAAAAATGACGACCCGCTAACTAGCGACCGCCAAAAGACGCGAAAAACAATGCTCTCAGATTTTGACCAAATCTGCACCGTAGTTAAACACTCGGGCTACGAAAACATCGGCGAAGTAGGACACAACCTCCGACGACCACACACTCGGGCTAACCTCACCCGAAGCCGAAGCACAAGGATTCCCTAAGAGGCTCAGCCGGGCCTCCAAAACAGATGCCGGCGAGCTGGGGAAACCATACAACAGGCTATAACCTCTAAGAACACCTAACGAGGTACTCTAACAACGGCACGAGCCGAAAATGCACCAACGTAACGCCAAACGAGAATCTAAATAATTGCCAAAAATCGGGGGTGTTACAGTCACCCCCCCTAAAAGAAAGTTTCGTCCCGAAACTTTACGCACACTACTTCTACTATAAAAGTAAAGTAACAAAACAAAAGTTACTAGAAAGAAAACATACCCAACAAATCAGGGGAACAGGCGAGGGTAACCTCCCTCTTTTTTTGTAATGGCCCGGCCCTTTAGACCAAGCGCTGCCGGCCTACCAGCAGCCCGGGTTTAAAGCTCAGAGGCCCGCAGGCTTGTCTCGCCCCACGGCACCACTGGTAGTAAGCCTAAAAATCAAGGCCTGCAGGCCCATTGCACCCCTACCAAATAACCGCGCCTGTTTATCAACAACGGTAGGTTGTTGCAACGGGGTCTCGAACCCGCAACCTTGATAAGAGAGTCTTAATACCACTCCTCATCACCAACTGAGCTGCAGATCAGTTGGTTATGAGGAGTGGTATTAAGACTCTCTTATCAAGGTTGCGGGTTCGAAACCCAGTGGCAATAACCTACCCCTGTTGATAAACAGGTGCGGTTATTTGGTTGGGGTGCAATGGGCATGCAGGCCTTGATGTTTAGGCTTACTACCACTGGTGTCGTGGGGCGAGACAAGCATGCGGGCCTTTGAGCCCTAAACCCGAGCTGCTGGTAGGCCGGCGGCGCTTGGTCTAAAGGGTCGGGCAATTACAAAAAAAATGCACTTTATTGTAATGGTCCGGCCCTTTAGACCAAGCGCCGCCGGCCTACCAGAAACCCAGGTTTAGAGCTCAGAGGCCAGCAGGCTTATCTCTCCCCACGGCACCACTAGTAGTAAGCCTAAACATCAAGGCCTGCAGGCCCATTGCACCCCAACCAAATCACCGCGCCTGTTTATCAACAGCGGTAGGTTGTTGCCACGGGGTCTCGAACCCGCAACCATGATAAGAGAGTCTTAATACCACTCCTCATCACAACATGATAAGAGAGTATTAAGACTCTCTTATCAAGGTTGCGGGTTCGAGACCCCGTGGCAACAACCTACCGATGTTGATAAACAGGCGCGGTGATTTGGTTGGGTTGCAATGGGCCTGCAGTCCTTGATGTTTAGGCTTACTACCAGTGGTGTCATGGGGCAATACAAACCTGCGGGCCTCTGATCTCTAAATTCGGGCAGCTGGTAGGCCGGCGGTGTTTGGTCTAAAAGGGTCAGGCCGTTACAATCGTGGAGCCCAGCTTGGAGGTGCAGCACCGGAGGTCGGCACGCTTGGAGACGGGACAGTCTAGTACCGGAGTTCAGACAGCTAGGATAGTGAGTCTCATTCGCTAATAGTTGTTATAGATTTGCTTCCGCGATGAGTGAATTGTAGTGAGAACTTTGATGTATCGGGCTTGAGCCTTAACTCCAGTACTTCTATTATTACTGTTATATATGTGATCATTGTGGACATGTGTTAGAGTTATAATTTCATGTACTCTCATACTTTTGCTACTATTCTATGATCGATATGGCCGATAGGATCGGCGTTTTGTAGTGATGACCTTCCCGGGCGTGATGGTGTCACCACAAAGCGGCGGTTCTGGGCCTAAGACCCCGTGGTTTAAAAAGAAAAAAATTGGGTCTTACACTCCCGATCGTGTGGACTACTGTAGAGGCGCGGATATACTTTCTGCGCTCAAGACTCAAGCCGCTAGTGATCGGTTGGAATTTTTCTGGAGCATCTAGGTTGGGTATTGACTCAATCCCTCAAAGGTAGTTTTATTATAGCATGCTTTACTTCTTGATTCATGAATATTGCTAGATCCGAACTCCTTTGGGTTTTTCTTATTCTTATTTTCGTTGCGTGCACAAGTGTTGTGACATCCCCAAAAACCCAACAGTGGTATCAGAGGGAGGTTGCCGGCAATATTCATTATTTTAGAAGTTGTTAAATCCATGGCGTGTAGATTTGGTGATTTAGAAGTGTTCTAAATGCCCAAATCTAGTCTTGTATCTTCCCAAGAACACATGCGATTTCTTTGATAATTACTCGTAACAGTAATCATCATTATGTCAAATTGTGAAATTAAGCATGTGTTAGATTTTGAATCTCACATGAAGTGACGAGCTTATCTACTGTGTAAGTGGAGTTGGTGTTGCTCATGTCCTATGCATGTAAATCTGAAGATTCAGAAATGTTCTGGACTTTCAGATTTAGCCCGGCTCATCAAGTGTTGATGATATTCTTGTGCAAGTCTAAGATGATTTTGGATTATGATGTTGTATTTTTTATTTTGCTCAATGTGCACACTGGTTAAGTGTTAACCATGATTAAAGAGTTAATCGAATATCAAAATCCCTTTAGCAATATTAAGTTTTCGGATGCCTTCCGATGGATAACACTCTTCCTGCCTCGATCGATGAAGTGTGGGCTTGCCAAAGCAAGGTGCATTAATCTATCTTGGTAAGGGTGTGAGCGGATAATTGTGATATCTCAAAGGTTGAGTGCCCAGAGGCATGGGGTTGGCATGCACCATATGTTGGATGCGAATAAAGAGTTATTCACCAGCCATACAAGAATTGTATAGTGATACAATTGGCAAGCATTTCCTACCTAAATAGCTGCATTGCGAGAGAAAAGCAAAAGCTGACTCATAGTGTTAGTAAAATATGTATCTTGTCCAATAAGAGGGTTACTCGCTAAACTCTTCGAATTGATATCGAGGGTTATCAGTTTGATAAAAATAGTGGAGTTATTTTGATTAAAGTCCAAATCGAAATAATAAAATTATATTTTTGAAATGTAGTACTAATTTGCTTTGCTTGAATACTTATAAAATTTCCATGGCAAGTGGTTCACACTCAACCCTGTCCCTCAGAGCGATCCTTGAGAAGGAAAAACTGAGTAGACTGAATTATTTGGACTGGTACATGAACCTGAGAATCGTTCTCAGGCAAGAGCGCAAGCTCTATGTTTTGGAAGAGGTATCCCCTAATGAGCTTGCTGGAAATGCGTCCCGTGCTGATAAAGATTCTTACAAGAAGTATCTTGATGACTTCTTAGACGTTGAGTGTCTCATTTTTTAGGATAGAGTGACCTAGAGGGGGTGAATAGGTCCAATTTTAATTCTAGGCTACTTTTAGATAATGAAAATTACATTTCTATCTTTATTACCCCAGTCAGATGAAACAGGAAAACTAAACAGTAATTAAAGATCATCACAGCACATTAAACACAGCACAACAATCATAGCACAGTAAACTAGATTCGGCCAAACTGATGGGTACATCCACTTTCCCCCTTCGCCTATCTACCAATAAACTAGATTTGGCCAAACTCCTTCTTTCTTTACTCAGATCCTCAGATCTTACAGCTCAAAGCCCGGTTGGCTCCTATAACTCGGACTATACCAATATTACCACTCAGATCACCTAGATCTTACACCTCGAGCTCTTCCTAAGAACTCTATCTTAGATTGAATCCACACTCCAACACCATAGGCAACTCCTGCCCTACAACTCAGAACAATCAATTCCTACACCTCAGATAAATACCCACTTCTCCTACCTCAGGCAATTCCTACCCTACCACAGCCTTTATAACACAGGCTTACAACTCAGAGAAATTGATTCCCCTACACTCAGATCTAATAGATTCCCCTACACTCAGATCTATAAGTAGATCTTACAAGATTAATGATGGTGAAAAGAAAGATTCAGAATTAGTCACCCAGCAGGAGAGAAACGGGTGATTGCTTCTTGAACTGAACTTGATAAATCAGCTTCCCTTGATCCTTGTTGTAGAAGATTTGATCCGACCCTTCTTAGCTTTTCAAAGCTTCTTGAAGTTGAAATTATGGTAGATCTAGGCTGGAGAAAGTTGAAGACGATTCTTGATCAGGTGAATTCTAGAAGATTACTTCTTAGATCTAGCTTCACTAAATTTTTCTAACTTCCTATTCTGAAGAGTTGATCCCTTTAAATAGGCCCTGTCAAGGGTAACCGGCTGATCCGATTAATAATTGTCATCTGACAGTTCTGACAGTTGTCAGTACCTCTGGCTAGATTTCTGTACTCAGGAAACAATTCTGCTTGAAGTGTTGAAACTTGACTGTTGGATGTGTTGACACCAGTCCTGTGTGTTGACACTGCTCTTGTAGTGATGTCGACATACTTCTGAATGTGTCGACACGGCCTTCACCTTGTCTCGACACTGATGATGTAGAATGTGTCGACCCAAGTCCTGTGTGTCGACACAGCTTACTTCCTGACTGATGGTGTCGACCCAAGTCCTGAGTGTCGACATAACTTTCTCCTTGACTCAGCACTCCTGGTGTAGAGTGTGTCGACACTAGTCTTGAGTGTCGACACAACTACTTCTTATCTCAGGATATCTTTGACAAAAGTGTCGATACTGGTATAGTGTCTCGACACTTTTCTACTTAGCTTTATTTGTCTGCATACAAGAACTTAACATACATCAAATACAACTATGTGTATATCATTGAGCTGAAAATGATTTCTCCAAATCAGGTACACAGTTCCCAATGTACCAAACAATCTCCCCCCTATTTGGAGAAATCATAACCCTACTCATTGATAAACACATTTTCATAAAAATATTATGAATTAGACATAAAGATAACAGTGTTATTCTATAACACAGCTAAGTTCACATATTACATTATACATAAATCAATATGAATAATGCTGAACAGAAGATAAAGCAAAGAATTGCAATACTAATTAATTAACGCACAGAATGTTTGTGCAAACCAAAATTTTCGTTAATAGTTTGTCAAAAGATTTACAATTATGAGCTTTGGTTATACAATGTTTATAGAACACATACAAAACTAAAATATCCTAAGGTAATACTGGTTCTCTGATAACAATCCCCTTTCTAGACTGGAGTTTGGCTTTAACTTCTACTTCCTTGTCATCAGCAACCTTCTTTCCCTTGTCATCCTTAGACTTTGATATTTATTCCTCTTTCAGCCTTTGTCTTTCAAAATAGTGGTAGGGCTTTGGAAAGTATTTACTGGGCACAATAGAATTAGCAGGAATCCTTCCTGTCTTTAGATCATGTCTGAATTTTAGAATGACATCCTGCTGTTTTAGATGCTTAGCCCATTCCTGCTCTAAATACCACTTACCCCTTTCAGTTACATTATCATTAACTGCTTTCCATGTAGTGAGAATAATAGATCTGGAGGTTGGGCTCCATTGCTCAAACTCTAGCCTGGCCTCAGCTTGTTCTCTGAATTTCTTCTTTGATAGCTGAGCCTTTATTTCCTTAGCAGTAGAAGACTTGTCCACTTTCTCACATATTACATTCTGATCTAAACCTTGAGGAGGACTGTACATAGTCTGTATAGCCTGCTGAATATCCTTAAACTGAGCTAGTTGGCAACCAGACTCAGCAACTTGGTCTTCATCATACCTGATGGTAGAGTAGCCTAAAGTCTCTATTATGGTATTGGAGGTCAAAATAGCATGCTCAGTGCATGTCTTAATTATTGCTCTCTCCCCCTTTATGATTTCTCTTTTGACATGATCTCTTAAATCTTTCTTATGAAATCTTAATTGGTCATCCAAGTGATTTATTCCAGAAGTTAGAGATGTTTTTACTTTAAGTAGATGATCATCCAGATCCTTATCGGATGCTTTGATATCTTGTAACAGTGATGCTTTATGAGTTGCCAGTCCCGTTTCCATTTCTTTTGTAGTGGAATCAATCTTAGTTCCCAAACCAGTGGCCTGGTTCTTTATTTCTTTTAATTTAGTATTATGCATTATGATCAGATTTTCATTCATTCTATTTTGATTCTCAAGGACATAGCCTTGCTTGATTGCCACACCATCTTCTAGTTGTTTGGCTTCCTGTAGTTGCTTGGCCAGGTAGACAACAACATTTGCTCCTTTCTCAAAAAATTGGTCATGTCTGTCTTTAACAAATTTACCTCAAATCTGATTGATTTTATATCTTTAGCCAGTTGGAATTATAACTCTTTATGTCTTTCATCAACATATTTCTCAGGAGTTGTCCTATGTGTATCCAGTATTATCTGAATTTGAACTAGCAGAGAGCTAGTGTCTACTATAGGAGCAGCTGGTGTTCCATATTATAAATGCTCTTTGTAGCTTCTGCTTCTTTTTCTAATTTCAGATATTTTTCTCTTTTTAAGCTGAGCAGCTTGCTCTTCCTCTGAATCATAAGAGCTTTCCATCTCCACAGTCTTATCCAGCTCAACAGACTTCTCTTGTATATCTCCTCCAGTACCTAGGGCATGTTCTGGTAACTCCCCCTGAACAGCAGTAACTCCATCACCAATATTGGTGGTATCTTGGTTTATTTGTTCTTGCACCTCTTCATTAAGAGGAATAACATCCTCTTGAGCTTTAGTCAAGTCTTGGTCTGGAACAGCAACAAGTTCCTGAAAAGTTTCTAGATCTTGAACTACTTCCATTATAATGTTAGTAGCTCTATCCATTGGTAATTCAGTGAGGTTCTCCCCCTCAACTTGATGCACCTCTTACAAATTCTCCCCCTACACCTGAACACTAGTTCCAGTGAGAAACCTGGAGATCTTCTTTGTTCTTCCTCGGCATCCATATCTGAACTGAATTTCACCTCTTCTTCAGAATCACTAGTGGATTCAACTTCCTCTACCATAGATTTCTTGCCCTTTACCTTCTTAGACGTCTTGGGTTAAGGAGTCTCTTTAGATAAGACCATGTCCCATCTAGACAAAATTCTTAGGTTCATCCTTCTCATTTGATTGATCTTTGTTCCAACTTTCTAGTTAATGATATCTGGAATAGTCTTAACCAGATACAGACTAACTATTCTTTCCATATTTGGCTTCTGAATTCCTTCTACTATCCTATCAAACACAACTTTGTTCCAATCAGTCTTTATCCTGAAAATAATCCTTGTCATCAGGTTGAACATGAAGGATGAAATCCTGTCATGTGCTCCATTCTTGTAGAGGAGCACCTTTCCTATTACTTAAGACAAGAATTTCCCTTTGGAATTCATTCCCTTCCTGTGTTGTTAAGTACCAAACATGGTGGTTTGATCCAGTCCACACCACACTAATGCCTTTGTAGTCATTTTGGAATCAAGTTCATCTTTATGTGTTGTTCTTGGAATCTGAAAAACTTTGGCCAGCCTTTTTATTGTGACATTTACTCTTGCTCCATTAACATTTGATTTGATCTTGGCTGACTTAGGGTTGAGAGAAGCATTGGAGAATAATTCATATACCTCTCTCTTCCATATCTTGGTTGGTTCTGAAAGTAGATACTCAAGACCTACTTAATTGACTAGGTCTATCACCTTCTTGATTTCTTCCTGTGCGGAGTCGAATGCGTTTCGCACTAGCTCATAACCCTCGTTGATGTTATCGTCCATCTTTGGTGCCATTGGAGTTGAGAGAATTTGAGATTGAGAGGAGTCGACTAAGGATTTCTAGGTCTCGACACTCTGGGGACAGTCTCTCATGTTTTCTGGTAAGCGTAGTCGACAACTCCTTGAACCTTCTATTTATAGTAACTGTATGTGGTAGGCGAGAAGGTGCGCTGCATTTAGACTTATCTGAAAACTCGGGAAATGTCTAGTGTCGACAATGAAAACCTACACAGTCGAGATGTGTCGACTTAAGTCGACATAAGGTTCATGTCTCTCGACACAGCCCTCAGGGTCTCGACACCCTTATGTCTCAACACTAATTTTTAATGTCTCAACACATAACTATCTATTGTGTCGATACATATTCTGGTGTCTCGACATAATACTGCCTATAGTGTCGACACACACTGTGGTGTCTCGACAAAATTCTTTGACTTAGATAAAATTTGTGTTCTGGCTATAATTTCTTGACTTATATCAAGTCTTTCTTATTTGTTTAGATTTGTTGACATGGTTAGTTATCTTTTATCAGTTGTACAGTCTTTTGTTATTATTAATTGAAAATGTTTACTCAATGTTCAACATACCTAGTTCAAATGTAAAGTAATTGAATTTGCTTTCATCTAGGGCTTTTGTAAAAATGTCAATAACTTTTCTTTCTGTTGGAGTATACTGTAAGCTGATATTTTCTTTTTCAACATTCTCTCTGAGAAAGTGATATCTAATTTCTATAAGTTTAGTTCTACTGTGTGAAACAGGATTATAAGCAATGGAAATTGCACTAGTAGAATCACAAAACATAACAGATTTACTTAGTTATACACTGTAGTCCAATAGTTAATGGCGAATCCACATCAACTGTGCACAGCAGCTTCCAGCAGATATGTACTCAGATTCTACTATAGAAATTGTAACACTGGTTTGCTTCTTGCTACTCCAACTTATGAGTCTTTTCCCTAGAAACTAACAAGTTACAGAAGTACTCTTTTTGTCTTCTTTGCACCCTACAAAATAAGCATCTGTATACCCCGTGAGTTCAAAATCACTATCCCTAGGATACCAAAGCCCAAGATTAGGTGTGCCCTTAAGATACTTTAGTATTCTCTTTACAGCAAGGTAATGAGACTCTTTGGGGCAGCTTGGTACCTAGCATAGACACATGATGAGAACATAATATCTGGCCTACTAGCAGTTAAGTAAAGGAGTGATCCAATTATGCCTTTATACAAGGTTGTATCTACTGGTTTCCTAAATTCATCCTTGTGTAGTAACATAAAAGAACCCATTGGACTTCTCATGGTAGAAGAATTCTCCATACCATACTTCTTAATTAACTCCTTAGTGAACTTAGACTGAGAGATGGATATACCATCTTCAGATTGTCTAACTTGGAATCCCAAGAAGAATTTTAGCTCACCCATGCTACTCATTTTAAACTTTCCTTGCATAAGCGAGGCAAATTTTCTACACATCTTCTCATTAGTAGACCCAAAAATTATGTCATCTACATATATCTGGACTAGGATGCTTGATCCTTTGATGTCCCTAAGGAATAGTGTCTTGTCTATCTTTCCTCTAGAGAACTTGTTCTCTATAAGAAATGTAGACAGGGTCTCATACCTGGCTCTAGGTGCCTGTTTTTACCCATACAAAGTCTTGTGCAATTTAAAGAAATTAGAGTTGAGTTTAGAGTTTATAAAACCTGGTGTCTTCTCTACATAGACTTCCTCCTTTAGTGTACAATTAAGGAATGCTGACTTTACATCCATCTAGTAGACCTTGTATCCTTTGTATGCTACATGAGCTTAAAACAACCTTATGGCCTCTAGCCTAGCTATAGAAACAAAGGTTTGGTCAAAGTCTATGCCTTCCTCTTGTCTATATCCTTTAGCCACTAATCTAGTTTTGTTCTTAACTATAACTCCTTATTCATCTAGTTTATTCCTGTAAATCCACTTTCATGGGAATGAAAGGTCCTTCAACCACTGTGATGTATATTCTTGGATCTGCTGCCTCCATGAATAATCTGACTCTTTCCTTCCAAATTCCAAAATTCTCTTTGGAGCAGACTTGGTGCTTGATGGAATTATTTTCCCTTTGATGCATGATATATCTTTCTCTATAATCCTTTGGATTCTCACTAGGCTGTTATACCTTCTCAGTGAACCCCCTCCTCTGATACCAATTGTAAATGTTTGTTTTAGGATAGAGTGACCTAGAGGGGGGTGAATAGCTCCAATCTTAATTCTAGGCTAATTTTAGATAACAAAAATTACTTTTCTATCTTTATTACCTCAGTCAAAAGAAATAGGAAAACTAAACAACAATTAAAGATCATCACAGCACATCAATCACAGCACAGTACACAAGATTTATAGTGGTAACCCAAATGATGGGTATATCCACTTTCCCCTTCGCTTATCTAACAATGAACTAGATTCGACCAAACTCCTTCTTCTTTCTTTACTCAAATCCTCAGCTCTTACAGCTCAGAGCCCAGCTGGCTCCTACAACTCAGACTATACCAGTCTTACCACTAAGATCACCAAGATCTTACACCTCGAGTTCTTCCCAAGAACTCTACCTCAAAGTGAATCCACACTCCTACTCCTCATGAAACTCCTGCCCTACAACTCAGAACAATCAGTTCCTACACCTCAGAGAAATACCCACTTCTCCTACCTCAGGCAATTCCTTCCCTACCCCTGCCTTTATAACACAGGCTTACAACTCAGAGAAATTGATTCCCATACACTCATATCTACAAGTAGATCTTACAAGTTTAATAATGGTGAAAAGAAAGATTCTGAATTAGTCACCTAGCAAGAGAGAAACTGGTGACTGCTTCTTGAACTAAACTTAATAAATCAGCTTCCCTTGATCCTTGTTATAGATGATTTGATCCGACCTTTCTTAGCTTTTCAAAGCTTCTTGAAGTTGAAATTAGGATAGATCTAGGCTGGAGAAAGTTCAAGATGATTCTTGATCAGGCTTCTCTCCACCTTCTGAATTCTAGCAGATTACTTCTTAGATCTGGCTTCACAAAAATTTTCCAACTTTATTTTTCTGAACAGTTGATCCCTTTAAATAGGCCCTGTCAAGGGTAACCGACTAATCCGATTAATAATTGACATCTGACAATTCTGACAGTTGTCAGTACCTCTGGCTAGATTTCTGTACTCAGGAAACAATTCTGCTTGAAGTGTTGAAACTTGACTGTTGGATGTGTCGATACTAGTCCTGGGTATCGACACTACTCTTATAGTGATGTCAACATACTTTTGAATGTGTCGACACGGCCTTCACCTTGTCTCGACACTGCTGATGTAGAATGTTTCGACCCAAGTTCTGTGTGTCGACACAGCTTACTTCCTTACTGATGGTGTCGACCCAAGTCCTGAGTGTCGACATAACTTTCTCCTTGACTCAGCACTCCTAGTGTAGAGTGTGTCGAAACTAATCCTGAGTGTCAACACAACTTCTTTTCTCAGCACATCTTTTTGACAAATGTGTTGACACTGGTCTAGTGTCTCGACACTTTTGTACTTAGCTTTATTTTCCTGCATATAAGAACTTAACATACATCAAATACAACTATGTGTATATCATTGAGCTAAAAAGGATTTCTCCAAATCAGGTATATAGTTCCCAATGTACCCAACAAGGAGGAATAGAAAGTCACCTTGGCTACTTTCCTGTTGGAAGGAGAGGCTCGGCTTTTGTAGGACGAAATGGAGCTGCGCCACTTAGCAGGAAGACAACTAACGGAGGTCTCGATAGAGGAGTTTTCGAGACTATTCTTGGTGAAGCATCAGTCGTCATTGCAGCGCATAGCCATGGAAAATGAGTTCCAGCGTCTAACTAAGGGAGAAAGTAGTGTCAATACCTACTTACATGAGTTTACAAGGTTGGGACGTTATTAGGGGTCTACCTTTGCTGAAGAAGAGCGGAAAACCAACAGGTTCTACGAAGGGTTGCGGGATGAGATGAGATTCCTGCTCTCAAGTTTAGTGAATCAAGGGTTTCAAGCATTGGTGGATACGGTTCGTGCATTGGAGAAAGATATGAAAAGGGTGCAGGGCAAGAGAGACTCGGCGTTGACAAAGTCTGAGTTTAAAGTGCCGCATCCTAGGAAATCTAGTTATCGCAAGAGATGGAGTAAGAAGTCCAAGTCTTCTAGACATGATCCCTCTATTATTGCTTCTGGAGCAACTTCTGGGCAAGGCCCGCGTATATGTTATACCTGTGGCAAGCCAGGACACTTTGCCCATGACTGTCAGAGTGGTCCTCCAAAGGTTGAGAAGAAGGTAGGAGCAACCTATGCTGAAAAGGGAAAGACAGTGGAGTCCACTGCATCCCACTATGCTCCAGCTCAACTTAGGGTGTACAACCTTGGCCAACAGGATGCCATAAAAGCAAAGTGACGTCGTCACAGGTACGAGTTAAGATACTGTTTTACTGCTTTTTATACTTCATACCTTGTGCGTTGCTTGTGTATGATTTGTTAATATTAGGCTTTGTCCTTATTTGCGATTACCCGGCGAGAGCACTGTTTGATACGGGTGCTTCACATTCGTTTCTATTTGAGGACTTTGTGTCTCGGATTGGAGTGCCTACTTGTGTGCTGACAAATAGCCTATCGATATTGTTGCCTAATAGATGTGTGATGCGGGCAAATAAGTCTTGTTGTATTGAGATGCGGATAGGAAGTCGAGATTTCGGATTATAAGCATTTGTGTTGCCACAATCGAAATTTGATGTAATCTTTGGTATGGACTGGCTCTCGGAGCAGCGTGACTTTATAGATTGCAACTCAAAGGAGATCACACTGGGACAGAATACCGAGCTAGAGACTAAATTCACTGGCATGCGAGGATCGAGCAAGATAGTGATGTCTGCTCTCCAAGTTATCAAAGTTGTTCGGAAGGGCGTGGAGTTATTCTTCACGCTTATAGAGGTTGTTGAGCAAAAAGCCAGTGTAAGTGACGTTCTGATTGTATCAGAGTACACAGATGTGTTCCCAAAGGATCTTCTGGGGTTACCTCCCCAAAGAGAAATTGACTTCTCTATTGATTTGGTATCAGGTGCAAAACCTGTGGCCAGCTCACTGTACCATGTAGCGCCAAAGGAAATGGCGAAACTAAAGGTCCAACTGCAAGAGCTGTTAGAGCAAGGATATATACGCCCAAGTATGTCACCTTGGAGCGTACCTGTCCTCTTTGTGAAAAATAAGGACGGTAGTCTGCGTTTATGCATCGATTATAGAGAACTAAACAAGCTGATGGAGAAGAATATGTATTTGATACCACGTATTGATGACTTGTTCGATCAGCTGGTTGGATAAACGGTATACTTAGAACTGAAGTCTAGCTATTACTAGTTGAGAATTCGGGAATATGACATTCCCAAGACAGCGTTTAGAACACGCTAAGGTCATTATGAGTTCACTGTAATGCTGTTTGGGCTAACAAATACGCCATCGGTGTTCATGCACCTAATGTACCGAACGTTTCGAGAGTACTTAGACGTATTTGTAATCATCTTTATTGACGACATTTTAGTGTACTCTCAGTCTGAAGAAGATCATGCGAACCATTTGCGGATGGTGTTGCACACCCTGAGAAGAAACAAGCTCTATGCCAAGTTCTCGATCTATGAGTTTTGGTTGTCGTCAGTGGACCTTCTGGTCCATGTGGTTAGTGGAGAAGGAATAGCGGTAGATCCAGTGAAGATAGTGTCAATTCAAGAGTAGTCTGTGTTGTCTACTGTAGCTAAAGTAAGGATTTTCCTTGGACTTGCGGGATACTACAGACGCTTTGTAGAGAACGTTTCACGGATAGCCTTACCTCTCACCACACTGACGAGAAAAGATCAGAAGTTTGTTTCGACGTCGGAGTACGTGCAAGCTTTTGAAGAGTTGAAGAGTCGTTTGACCACGGTGCCTGTTTTGACGTCGCCTTGTGGTACAAATGGCTATGAAATTTATAGTGATGCGTCAGGGAGCGGCCTAAGCTGCATTCTTCTTCAGTTCAGAAAGGTGATCGCTTATGGCTCACGCCAATTGAAGTGCATGAGCAGAATTATCCCGTCCATGACTTGGATTTGGCGGCGATGATATTTGTACTTAAACTGTGGCATCATTACTTATATGGCGTGAAAGTTGACATCTTCACATACCATAAGAGCCTTAAGTATCTCTTGGATCAGAAAGATCTAAATATGCGGTAGCGGAGGTGGATGGAGTTCCTCGGGGACTACACCTTCAAGATTCATTACACTCCCGGGAAGGGAAATGTGGTCGTAAATGCCTTGAGTCGCAGGACTCTGGCAAGGGAAAATTGGTTGCAGATGCATGATGAGCGTCTGATCCAGGAATTGGAGAACTTAAACATTTCTTGTGTTGACAAGAATGCCACTACAAATGTGTGCCTGAACTGGACAAAGGTTCACTATGACCTTGTAGACAGGGTTCGGCGAGCAATGAAACTCGATGAAAGTCTACAACGTTATGCAGCGGATGGGTCAAATGCCCAATTCTCCTTGAATGACGGCCTTTTATGGAAAGATGGTCATTTGTGCATCTCGGATGTTGGTAAACTACGTGAAGAATTGATGTACAAGGCACACTTTATAAAGTACTCAATTCACCCAGGGAGCACGAAAATGTACAAGGACATGAAGAAGATGTTCTGGTGGCTGGGTCTGAAGAAAGACAACCCGTTACGTGGCAGAATGTCAGACTTGCGCCTTGGTAAAAGATGAATGCCAGAAACCTGGAGGTTTCCTGAAGTCATTACCAATTCTGGTATGGAAGTTTGATGACATTTCTATGGATTTCGTGCATGGACTACCGAGATCTCAAAGGGGAAACGATACCTTGTGGGTGATCATTGAACAGTTAAACAAAGTGTTGCACTTCATACCTAACAAGAAGGACGATTCAGTGGAAAAATTGGCCAAGTTGTATGTGGATAACATTGTACGATTGCACAGCATGCCCCGTATCATCGTTAGTGATTGAGATGGGCATTTTACTTCAGGTGATTGGAGGCTAATCCACTAAGTGTTGGGTACCAAATTAAAGTTCAGTACGGCCTTCCATCTGCAAACGGATGTTCAGACTGAGAGGACCAACAGAATAATGGAGGATATGCTTTGTATGTACACCCTGGATTTCGAAAAGTGGTGGGAAGATCACCTCTATATGATTGAGTTCGCCTACAACAATAGCTATCAAGCTAGATACAGATGGCGCCCTTTGAAGCTTTATATGGTAGGAAGTGTCGTACACCATTAGCTTGGGCGGAAATAGGAGAGACAAAGCTATATAATCATAAGGAGTTCAAAGATGCAAATTCGACCATACGCACTATAAGAGAGCGACTACTGATAGCCCAAGACAGGCAAGTAAAGTACTACAGCGCCAAGCACCGAAACGTGGAGTTTGCGGTTGGCAAGTGGGTATACTTAAAGATCAAGCCCTTCAAAGGTGTATCCAGGATCCAGTTCTTGAAAAAGTTGAGTTTGCGATATATTGGTCCGTTTGAAGTGGTTGAGCGAGTTGGAGAAGTTTCCTATTAGTTAGCTCTGTATGTAGAGCTAAGTGGTTTGCACTATGTGTTTCACATATCGGTGCTACGAAAATCTATGAAAGAGCCAGCTCAAGTGGTTGCGGATGATCAAGTACTAGTCGATAGTCGGCTGACGAAGAAAGTTCGGCCCATTCGGATCGAGGTTACGGAGATTAAGCAATTGTGAAAAAAAGACAATCGGGATGGTCAAAGTATTATGTGACAATTATGGCCGGAAATAGCTTACATGGGAGCGTGAGCAAACCATGCGTGAGGAATACCCCGAATATTTTGTAAAATAATGTTGTAACAATGTTTTTATGAAAGTAAAATAAGTTGTAATATATAAGTTGTTGTTTTTCCCTAATAACTGAGTAAAATTTCGGGACGAAATTTCTGTAAGGAGGAGAGGGTTGTAACACCCAAAATTTGACAGCAGAACTTTTGGTCGCTATCGTCAGGCGACAGTGGGTATCGTCGGCAGCAATAGCAGTAGCACTCGACGCCATAAAGCATTGAGTGAGCTTAACACACTCGACGCCTTTCGACGAATCGTTGAGTAAGAGACTATCGTGTGGCGATAGTGGGTATCGCGCGGTGATAGGCTAGCTCTAAATGCACGCAACGCCTTGAAGCATTGAGTGAACTCAACGCACTCGACGTCGTAAAGCATTGAGTGAGCTATCAGAACGACAACAGTGGATATCGCCAGGTAAAACTGACATGTATGTGTGGACACGTGTCAGATGGCCGAGCAGCGGTCGATGAGCGGTGGTTGACTAAGGTTAAGGTGGTTACCGTCTCTATCGCCAGGCGATAGTCGATATCGCTCGGCGATATCCTTTTGTTTGACTTTTCAACCAAAATCGTGGCCTTTGCTCTTTTTGATTAAATGATCATGTGGCTGGGATTAAACCCAAGGCCACTTATGCAGAGGAATAGAGGGATGAGAATTCATTCTCTTCTTCTTACCCTCTCTCCTTCTTTCATCCAAGTTCTTGAGAGAAAGATCTAAGGGTTGGATCTAAGGGTTGGAGCTGAGCTTGAAATGCTTGGTGAAGGAGATCCAGTAGTCCGAAGCAAGATCCGAGGCTTTGTCCGTGAAGAGGAAAGCGCGGTGCTCCTTTCCAACTGGACAGAAAAGCGGCCATGGCTCTGAAGAAAACTACAAGGGTAACGATCTTCCTTCTTGTACAAGTGAAGTCCTTCTTTTGGAATATGCATGGAATCCCCCACCAAAAGGTGGAAAATCGAAGGGAATTCCTTTGGGTCGATTCATGAAATCCCCTGTGAGTATTGAATAAAGATCAGAAAATGTATAGTACGGAATAAGCATGATGTGTGAAGCCCATCTGGACAGGTTGGTCTGGATTAGTGATGTTTATTTTACGTGTCGGAGAAGACTTTAAGTATAAACGAGTATTTTACGGGGTCTCTGGGGTTGTACCTGTGAACTGAAAGTAGCAGGAAGTACTGGATTTGCACTCCAGGAAATTACCCATGAAATACCACATTTTGAATGACTATTGGATATCACCGGACGATAGTGAGTATTGCCAACGGCGATAGCTCTTGCTGAGATATTTGTGTTGTGTGTTATAAAAGTCCAGTGTTTCTGGCACTGCAGGATGCTGCAGGGTTTTGGGTTGAGTTTGGGCGCAGAAAGAGAACTTCTGTTGGTCCCGCCAAGCGATCGTGACGAACACTGACAATTACTCCTTTTTTATTGTAAATCCTGTCTCTGGGAGACGGTGAGTCTAATCTGTGATCTGCGAGCTCATAAAGGCCAGTGGGTCGAACGGACAAGGGGAAGCTAACCCACATTAGACTAGACATTGAATTGACAATTTGAGCAACGGGCAATGGCTGAACTATATCCGCGTTATGGTTGTCTAACTTGAGTGCCTAAGTTATTGGCATTTGTTAGGATCGCATAATGAGAGTCTTAGGATGTACGCCATCAAGAATAAAGTCTCAGGTCGGGGGTCGTAGAGTAGAGACTATAAATGCTCAAAGTTAACCATTATGTCTGGGACCTCTGAACGGTGGTGGGACCCTAGCAATAGGTACACCGAAAATGTGCCCTGAGTGCACGAAATGTTTAGTCGTTGAGGCATTCATTTGTTATATATTGAACTGTGCATAAGTGCACGTTCTTATGATATATCTGCTTGTGAAAATGATATGTCTGTAGGGAAGGAATACCTCTGCCCAAAAAAAGGGTAGGGTCATTATAAAATGGTCAGTTGAATGCTTACTGTTGCCTGGTTTGCCACCCTTGTGGTGGATTGTCCTTGTGTAGGTGTTGGAGAGCCGAGTGGGAAATAGCGGGTTGATGCCCTTGCTGCTATGCTGGCCCTCGAAGGCCGAGCGAAGAAGTTTTACTATTTTCATGTGTGGTCGACCTGCGTGCCGATGTTTGCAAACCACACTTGTGAAGTATAACTGTAAGGCCTTAAGGCCATAACTTTTGTGTATTTGTAATTGACATTACTGATATATATAAATGGTGTGGTTTATATATAGTGGACATTCAATTGGTATTAGTTCATGCAATCTTAAAGCTTCCGCCAGAACGCTCTGAGTTTGGGCGCTAGTAGTTTTTGATATTAACATGTAATCCCGCTGCCTGTTTGTGGAATATGGTGCAGCCGGGCCCTCTATTATATTTCATGTGATGGACGGAGATGTTACAACTTAGACTTCCAGAAGCAATAAGGCAAATTGCCGGTTGAATGTTGCTCGAGCATCTATATGCTCTGATACCATGTAAAAATTTGTGAACCGTGAAAAACGGAAAACCAGGCTCAGGAACACTCAAACCATAACCAAGCCAAGTAAACCAAATGCAACTAGAAGAGCAAAAATTTTGTACTATAAAAAATCTTTACAAGACGTGGTATATAAAGCGAGATATGATTCGTCGATATACCCGAAGGAAGAAAATTAAGAAGATACAAAGCTAGCCGCGTGGACTCAATGAGTAACCTCCAACTCTATTGAGATGCACTACGGAGTCTACTGAAGCCGCTAAGTTGCCAGACCGCAACCTAGCCATGCGGACAACTCGTTACTCCAATGTTGAACACTGTCCGCTGATCTGTAAGCCGCCTAACCGCAAGGTCGCTTAGCTACCAGATCGCCGCGAATAACTGCTGCCGAACTGAACTAGCCGCCAGAAGAGGGCAGCTTATTAAACTGGGAAAGAGTTGCAAAAGAGAGAAGACCGCCTGGCCGCAAGCCGCGACCTGCTGCTAACCACTAAATATAACCGCAAAGTCCACACTAAACCCTGACAAAATTCAAAACCAAGTCACTGGCTTCTCAGTACTATCTGCACAATCTACACAGCAAAAACCCGGTCAAATACTCAAACTATGCCAACAAAAAACCTGTCTGTAGTAACCACCCGAGCTCACTTACTGTTCATTCGGTTGTACTGTGTATGTGATAGGGGGTGCTATTTATTAGCATGGAGAGGAGTGTGATCACCGCCCGAGCCGATAGAATCACCACCCTATCTGCGACGAGCATTGAGTGTATCCGCACAACCGCGGACACAGCCAGTCCGCCTAAGTCGCATCACTAAGGTTGGATAGAAATCATATCCGTCTTATCGCCACAAGGCTAAGCCAAGAATTGTCTTCCACACTAGAAGACCTTTCGAAAACTCCACCAGTGTCACAACCCGCATTTTCTCCGAATTAAAGAATTATCAGAGTATGAGAAAACGCGCGTCATGATGCCACGTCAAGTAGGGGATAACTGCTGACGCTCAGGCAAAACCAACTACTACACTTTATGAAAGAAATTTATAAGTTTAATGATTAGAAAATCAGTTATACTTTAGAGGCCGTATCCCTCGGCTCGGTGGATCACCTAGTCCACAGTTAAAAACTATACTTATGCGCTGCGGAAAAATACTTTATTCAGGTTTGACTTCCTAAGGAGTGCATAAGAGCCCTAAGAGGACCACTTATGTCATGCAAGACTCTACATTTAATTTACATTATATATAAGAAAACGATCTTTATACGTTGTTTGGAAAATAGTGATTTACTTTTATAAAACATGTTGATCATGCGATGTACTTATAATAATAATAGTTGTAGTTTTAAAATAACTAGCAACCTAGCATAAATCCTCCCCAGAGCAAGTAGACTATCTCTAGAAAATGGTAGCAGCAAAAGTAATATATCTAGTACAAAGGTAAAAACTACCAGTGGGTGCCAACAACCTGACACGAACCCACGGGCAAATATGTTTGTCTGTAAGAAAAGTACTGAAAAACTACCTCACTAACAAAGTAACAGGATCTCCAAAGTCCAAGAGACCACCAGCAACACCACCGCAACCTAGCCACCAAACTGGCTACTGCTCAGAACCTGAGGCATTTAAAAGAAGAAAGAATACCTCAGCAAGCAAAATAAGGAAAAACTGTATGGAAGTGCGAACCAGGGAATAAATAAAAGAGGAAAACACACAGCAGTAAAAGTCACAACTGCCCAAGGCAAGACAATAAGGAATACACTACGTGCGAGGAAACAGCACCAACCCTACCCAGAAACTACATCCTGCAGGGTCTACTAGGCTACCAAGAGCCCAAAGTACTGCAATCTACCAAGGAAGAAACTTCCAACACCCTAAGCTGTGGGAGATGGTAGTAGCAAAAACAAACAGCATGGATCCGGGTTGGAGGCAAACTCAGTCCCCCAACCACCATTTCCAAGCCAACAAGCTCAAGGGTCTACATGTGAAAGCACAAGGGACCTTCCACGCCCCTTGCCCAGCCCGTACCTGGAGCAAGATAGAAGAATAAGGGTGGCCTTGGCTAAATTACACAACACCTCCCCCATGAAGAGCTTCAAACCACCACTACTAACCACGACCCACGATTCGGCCATTTGGAAAGAAAAACATGGCCGACAAGGAAACTACAAATATAGTCAAGGAATTCACTCGGGAACGTAAATCGAGGAAAGAGAAATAGTGTTGAAGTTACTCAACACGGCTCGGCGTTGAGTGGAACCCACTCAGCGCCTAACCAGACCTTGGCGTTGAGTGAGTTAGCCTCACTCAGCGCCAGAACAGCCATGGTGTTGAGTGAGAGTCACTCACTCAACGCCCTCCGCAAGAACAGCTCTGGCGTTGAGTGGGATATCCTCACTCAACGTCAAAACAGCCATGGCGTTGAGTGAGGTCCACTCCCTCAACGCCTTCAGCAAAAGAGGCAGCGGCGTTGAGTGAGATAACCTCACTCAACGCCAAAATAGCTATGGCGTTGAGTGAGGTCCACTCCCTCAACGCCTTCAGCCAAAACCAAAAATCCCAATAGTGGCGTTGAGTGAGTCTACCTCCCTCAACGCCTTAGCAGCTTTGGCGTTGAGTGAGGTCAACTCACCCTACGCCAAAGTTCATTTCCGCAGGAAAACCCTAAGCCAACGCCAACAAGAGGAGGTCGGCGGGAACGCCGACTGATTCTCGCCGAATCGGCGGGAATGCAGATGATTCTCGCCGAATCGGCGAGAATCCAGAATGATTCTCGACGATCGGCGGGAATCCAGAATGATTCTCGACGATCGGCCGGGAATCAAGGATGATTCTCGCCCAATCGGCGGGAATCAAGGATGATTCTCGCCGAATCGGCGGGAATCAAGGATCATTCTCGCCGATCGGTGGGAATCACGTCGAAATCGGCGAGAATCACTTGGTGATTCCCGTCGATTTTGACCTAGACAAAAATTCTCACTCAATCATCCCACCACTCAGCCGCAAGGAACAAACCAAACTATGGCTTTGAGTGTGTCCACCACACTTAACGCCAAGTCTGGGCGGCTTTTGGCTTTGAGTGTGTGCACCACACTCGACACCAAAACCCGAGAGTCTACCAAGACTGGTTCTAACTAGAGCCCTACCACAACAACCTCCCTCACACTCTCTCTCGACTCCACCGCAAAAGCACCCAACTAGAATTACAAATCTGGAGTCTAAATGGTTATAACAACCATCGGGTTGAGCAAAACAGCACAAGGAGGGGGCTCATAGGCGAATCTAAGCCCTAAATTCAGCAAGATAAAAGAGAATAAGCTTGGTTTCTACCCGAGGGCTAACCGGGAAACATTCTAGAATATCAAAAGAATAATAATGGCAAGGGCAAGAATACCACTTGCCTCGAATTCCGGCGAAGCTTGGTCAGCCTTCCCTCCTCTTCATTCTGCACTAGAAGGAGCAGCACCTAACAAGCAAACCTGCACTATAATGGCGGAAAAGCACAAGAACCGGAAATCCAAGTCTCCTAAAACTCCACGAAAAACAAACCTCTTACCGTCGAAATAAAGATCTGAGCGAGAGCAAGACAACGCCGCTTTCGGAATCGAAATCCATCCACGAACACTCCCGGAATCGCCGTCCGAAGGAGAAGCAGGTCCGGCGGTTTTCCTCTGTTTTCCGCGAACAGGAACAGCGGTTTCGGGAAGAAGAAGAATGGGCCGCTGATTCTAATTAAGGCTTTTATATAAGCTAGCCATGATGGTTCAGCCTAACTGCCTCCCAAGCCACCGGTTCACTTAATTAAAAAGGGTTTCTAATTAGATTTTACTAATGGCACACCCAAAACGACACGAAAACTGAACTACCTCGGAATTCGACGAAATTCGCACCGTAGCTAAATATCCACGCTACGAACACAACGGCGAAGTCGAAATTAACTTTCGATGAATAGAACTCGAGTTATACCCTCCCGAATCCAAAACACAAGCATCCCCCGAGAGGCCACACCGGGTCACCCAAAACGACTCGGCTTGCTAGGGAGATCTTGCCAACAGGCTACAAAATAGGGCACCCAGTTCTAAGGAGTTAAGACCACACTCCACAGATGGCACAAGCCAAGAAAACGCGTCGACGTAATGCCAAACGAGGATTAAAATAATCGCAGAAAAATCAGGGGCGTTACAACCAGTCCACACGCAATGGGACATAGTTCTAGTTTGCACACCCCGAGCCTGCAACCAAAGCACAAGGCTGACAACTGCCGAACTCGGCGGACAAAGAAAATAGCATGCGCTAACCGCGCGACCTCCTAGACTGAGCACACCTATACTTGGTATAGATACAGACCAAGTCCACACCACCAGCCATCCCTGGTGCAAACACAGCACCAGTGGATACAAGGGCCAATCTACACAAATTGGCAAACTGCGTAGTTACCACCAAACTGCTCTAGAGCAAGATCAAGGTGTGGGACCATGCCAATCTCCCATGCTCCAAATCAGGCTGCAACCTTGACCCAGCAAACACCGCGGATACACATCCTATCCGCCCGGCTACCTCTAGCGAACAATCCAACTACAGAACCACTGGCCAACCGGGCTAGTCAACAGTCCTATTACATAGACCGTACGGTCAAACCGCCATAACTGTCCGCTCAGACCGCGCAGACAGTCCACCCATGCTGCCACTTTCACTTCAAAAAATTCAACACCAAGCAAGTATTCAAATGACGCTTTTTAATACCTTATACGGTAGGAAGTGTCATACTCCATTGTCTTGGGTAGATATAGGTGAATCGAAGATTTATAAATGTAAAGACATCGAAGAGGCGACATCAACAATATATTTGATTCGAGAACGGTTGATGAGTGCTCAAGATAGACAGGCAAAATACTACAATGCCAAGCACCGAAACGTGGAGTTTATGGTTGGCGATTGGGCTTATCTCAAGATAAAATCATTCAAGGGCGTATCTAGGATTCGACGCTTGAAAAGCTTAGGCCGAGATACCTTGGGCCGTTTGAAATCATTGAGCGAATTGGTGAAGCTGCCTATAGGCTGACTCTTTCAGCTGAACTCAGTGGTTTGTACGATATATTTCACATATCGGTGTTGCGGAAGGCTGTACAAGAGCCTATGCAAGTGGTTGTTGCGGATCAAGTTCCGGTCAATAGTAGGTTGACAACAAAAGTCAAGACTATTTGTATCGAGGACACGGAAGTGAAGCGACTGCAAAATAAGGAGATTCAAATAGTCAAAGTCTGTTGGGACAACTGTGGCCGTAAGGAACTATCATGAGCGCGTGAGCAGATTCGCGAGTTGAAGATAGATCTGTGGAGAGGAAGGCATTGTGACCGTTTTCATCCGGATCATCTGTGATTTCATGGCTCTTAAGCGATCGACAAGGTTAACGATCTTCCTCCTTGGACAAGTGAAGTCCTTATTTGGCATGTACATGGAAATCCTCACCAATTGGTGATGAACGAGATATTTCCAACTAGTTGATCATTGTTATCCCTGGAATGAAACTTGCATATAGAATCCAGAATTGAAGTACGGAATATGCATGTTGTGTGAAGCCCGTCCTGACAGGTTGGTCTAGATTGGTGATGATTAATTTGCGTGTCGTAGAAGGCTGTGGTTAAATGCGTAGTTAACGGAGTCATGGGGTGTGCAGGTAGTGAGAGTACTGGAATTGGTCTCTAGGAAAATACCAAAATTGGGGGAAGAAGTGATATTCGATCCCCTATCGCGCGGTGGTAGTGCTATCACTGGCAGTAACTCCCAAAGAGCTGATGATTGTGGGTGCGAAGCCTGTGTCCACGAGACAAGGTGATTAGCATGTTGAGCTGAGAGCCTAGAGTGCCCAGCTGTAGTGGTTGTGAGAGCCATCCTTGGACATAACTTGGTTATGTATATTGTGTACGGGAAAGAAGAAGCTGACCCGCATCTTGTCGACCACTGTGTGGCATGGCAATTTGAGCAACGGGAAAGGGTTGATCTGTACCCACTCTATGTTGATTGACTAGAAAGCCTAAAGTAACTGATGCGATCAGGGGCATAGGAGAGAGTTATTGTCTTTAAGCATGACCAAAAATGTTCAATGTTGGATCATCAAGTCTAGGACTGTAGATGGTGGTGGGCCTGGGAAAGTCTAGAACACCTAAATTATGCCCTGAGTGTACGGGATGTGTGGTCGTGTGAGCCAACGTATCTGGTGAATGGTGCTTAAATTGCACATTTTGATGCCAAAATAGATACATACTGTTGTTTGCAGGGAAGGAGCACTACTGCCCCGAATGAGGGGTGGGATCATTATGATTTGTTCAGCTAATGCTGACTGTTGCCTTTTTTGCCACATCTTGGTGGGTCGTGCATGTGCAGGTCCTGGAGAGTTAAGTGGAAAATAGCGGGCTGAAGTCTCTGATGCTATAGTGGCTGGCCCTCGAAGGCCCAAAGGCGAATCTTTTCTTGTTTTCACATATAGTCGGTCTGTGTGCCGATGTATGTAATATACATTTGTGAAGAGAACAGTTGTAGGGCCGTAAGGCCAAAATATTTGTGAATTTTGAATATCATTCCTATGTGTCGTTAGTGGGCATTCCTGTGGTTGGGTTATAAGAACAATTAAAAACTTTTGCTAGAATGCACTCTGAGTTAGGTTGTGTGAATGTTATGGTTTCAATGAGTAACTCTACTGACTGTCTGTGGAAAATGGTGTGGGGCCCCGGTCTGACCTGTTGGAGCATGCGTTCCATGCTTCTTGGTTTGCTAATAACAAATCTCAGTTGTATTTGATGATAGGGTGTTTATGATGTATAGATATCACAGGTCTAACATAAATAGCATTTGGGCTTTGATTCGGGTCAGAACAGAGGAGCTAAGACATTTTCGCACGATGACATCCAGTATCACAACCCGGCGACAGTGGACCAAACAGTGTGGCATTGTGTGAACTCAACGCACACAACACCTATGTGTAGTTACTATCATTGTCGCTCGGCGACATCGATATCGCCAGGCAATAGTGCATGATTGGACATGATCGATCTGGGATGCAAAAATGGCGAATACGTGGGACACGTGTCAGCAGGATAAGATGTCGCCGATCGGCGATAGCCACTATCGCTAGGAGATATCCCTAGAATATGAAAATGGCTTATTTTTCTGTGGAGATCACGAATTCAATTATCTTGAGTATTCCTTCCTGTCCAAATTGATCCAGAGAGCTCCAGCATTCAGAATTACTCCATTCTCCCAAGAAGTTTTAAGCGTGAAAGATCGACGGCTCGTACACGACATTCAAAGCAACCCTGGCAAGGATTTGTCGGCATCTTCAGCGCTTTGTTTAGAGGGAGTTTTTAATTCTGAAGTTTTCATTTTTTTGTACTTTATTTCCATTGTAATTAAGGGAGAAAATCGTCGCCTTGTGTGTGGCATCTAAGTCCTTGCGTGGCTTAGGAGAGAATCACTGCCTTGTGAGTGGTGTCCATGTCCTTGTGCGGTTTAGGGAGAAATCGATGTCTTGTATGCAGTGTCTAAATCGGGGTTAGATCTAGGGAGAGGCTAGTATCAAGCTCTAGGGAGAGATTCGCTTTAGCCTGCCGGTTCTTGTAGAAGGACCGACAAAATCAAAAGTTTGATATATTTTTCATAAGCCTTAGTCTCTAGCTTCATAGAGATTTATTGTATTCATCTTTATTGCTTTTGAAATAAAATACTGTCATTTTCATTCATATACATTTCTAAGTCTTTAGTTTGATTTATGAAAAATTAGTTTTGATTTCTCCACTTATTTTATCAAGTAAACTATATTTTAAAAAAATTATTAACCCTTATTCACTGCACCCCTCTAAGGGTGCCTCACAATCCAACATTTGGTATCAGAGCAGGTTACTCCAAAATTAGTTTTACCACCGGGAGTAATGGTGTAAAGCACTCACGCATTTTCCGAGGGGTAAGGCATAAGTAGACCTCCCTTGTTCACTAGCACTGACTATAAATATTGGAAAGCTCGAATGCGATGTTTTCTAATAGTTCTCGATATCGAAGTATGGGTCATGATTGAAACATACTACACTCCACCTACAATGATAGTTGAAAGTGTTAGCATGGAAAAATCCAAAGATAAGTGGGATGGCTCTAACCAGCTTCGATGCAAAAATGACGCAAAAGCAATGAACGCTTTATTCTACGCGTTAGATAGGACTGAATTTAATCATATTTGTGCATGTGAAACTGCATATGATATATAGAACTTAATTGAAGTTACCCATGAAGGTACATCGTAGGTGAAAGACTCCAAGCTATTCCAGTTAGAATCTGAATTTGAGAAATTCAAGATGGAGGTCGATGAAGATGTAGACTCCATGTAAACAAGGTTCAGCAAAATCTAAACGACTCGAAGATTATAGGAAAGATCTTTTCAAATGGAGAACTAGTAAGGAAGATCCTTAGGTCACTTCCCCCGAAGTTCAGCCCAAAAGTGACTACCATCTCAGAGTCACATGATCTAAAGACTCTATAAATTAAGAATCTGATAGGAAACCTGAAAACTCATGAAGTGGAACTGAGGATTCAACAACAAGAGTACAATATGGAGCTGAGAAAGAAGGCATTGGCGTTGAAGTCCAAAAAGGTTGTTGAGAGTGAGTCTGGTGAGGATGAGGAAGAAGATTAAGAAAGTCTGTTCGTGAAGAAGTTTAGGAAGTTTATGAGAAATCCTGAAAGAAGAAATTCTTTCAAAAAAAATTTTAAAGAAGCAAGAATCTGGGTATAGAAAAGGAAAAGCCCAAGATGATGGAGAGGATGATGAAGAGAGACCACCACCCGAATGCTACCACTACAGGAAATTGGCCATATAGAGAGTAAGTGCTCAAAATATCAGAAAGAGCTGAAGGAGAAGCGGCACAAGAAGAAAGATAAGAAGAAATTTCTAAAGGCGGAAACCTGGGATGACGTCACATCTAAAGAATCAAGTAGTTCGAGCTCAGAAACTGAAGAGGAGGCAAACATGTTCCTAATGGGAAAGGATGTCTCATCATCTGATGATGAAAGCAGTGTCCAGAGCGACACTGAGGAAAATCCTTCATCTTATGAAGATTTATATACTGAATTTTTAAGAACATGCAAGTACTTTGATAAAAGTTTAAAGGAGATTAAATTACTAAAATCTGAAAATAAAAAATTAATAAATGAAGTAAAAATACTTGGGAAGGAGAAAGTAATTTGTCAAGAGGATTGTACGTCTTCGACAAGGATACTAGAACTTGAGAAAGATCTTTCTAAGTCTCGGTCTCGCATTAATTCTCTTACAAGTGAAAAAGAGACCTTAGAAAGATCTCTAAAACTTTCTCAGTTACAAGTAGAAGGAAGTAAAAAGGGCTTCGCAAACCGATGCGGTACCATAGTTGCTGAAAACACCGCATTGAGAGGCCGAGTCCGTGATTTGGAAATGGCCACAAAAAAGTTTGGAATCGGCCGAAAATCACTAAATATGATTTTGGCAAACCAATGTCATGGTTCGACAAAATTTGGAATCAGATAATTTCCAGAACACTATCGTCTGGCGATAGTCACTGTCGCCGGCGATAAGAAAAATTTTAAACATTCGTCTTTTAAAAGGGAAAATGATAAATCTAATACAAATGCTTCCTCCATCAAGAATTCAAAAACTACTTTGAAAAATCCTTCAACTCCATTCATCACCTGTGACAAATGTAATAAGTTTGGATACACCACTCATACCTGTAAAAAGACAGGACATTGTTCTATTAAACAAGTCTGGGTACCTAAGGCTTCCACTTATACTATGGGAGGAACTACTTGGGTAACCAGATCTTTACTCTCATCCTCTTTATAGGTATGTTGGCAGGCTAAGAACAAAGAAGATGTGTGGTATTTGGACTCAGGGTGTTCCAAGCACATGATGGGCAACAAATCAAAGTTACCTAGCCTAGAGATGAAAAAAGGAGGAGTAGTTACGTTTGATGACAATGGGAAAGGAAGAATTATCGGCATTGGAGTAGTAGGTAACAAGTCTTTTACTATTTCAAATGTTTTGTATGTTAAAGATTTGAAGCATAATTTAATTTCTATAAGTCAATTATGCGATATTGGTTTAAATATTTTATTTGACTCATCTTCAAACCTGTTCAAAATTTTTGATTTCAAAACAAACGATATTGTTTTACTGCTCCTAGGTATCAAAATGTTTACCTGATTAAATTTAATGATTTATCACATACTTCATTAAAATGTTTTATGTCCAAAAATGATGAATTAGATTTGTGGCATAGGCGTCTTGAACATTTTGATTCCAAGCTAATTGTAAAATTGTCTCAAAATAAATTAATTAAAGGTTTACCTATTTTGCATAGAAATTTATCTTCTTTATGTTCACCATGTCAAAAAAGAAAATTTTCAAAATCTTCATTTAAGAGCAAAAATGTTATTTCCACTACTAAACTTTTACAGTTGATTCATATGGATTTGTTTGGTACAATTAATACACTAAGTCTAGGAGGTAGAAAATACACTTTTGTTTTGATTGATGATTATTCTCGTTTATGTTGGATAATTTTCTTATTGTCAAAATCTGATGCATTCTTAGAGCTTTCTAAATTATGTATACGCATTCAAAATGAACTAGATTTTAAAATAAAGTGCATTTGTTCAGATAATGGAGGTGAATTTGATAATAAAAATTTTGTATCTTTTTGTAACAAGTTAGGCATTAAGCATGAATTTTTCGCTCATTGCACACCACAACAAAATGGTGTGGTAGAGAGGAAAAAAGAATACTTCAAGAACTAGCTCGTACTATGTTATCAGAATACAAATTACCTAGATCATTTTGGGTCGAAGCTATTAGTACTGCATGTTATGTTATCAATTGTGTTATGCTTTGACCTTTCTTGAAATTAATTCCTTATAAATTATACTTTCAAAAGAAACCGAATGTATCTAATTTCAAAGTTTTTGGATGTAAATGCTTCATTTTGAACATTAATGGTAATTTAGGAAAGTTTGATGAAAAATGTGATGAAGGCATATTTATTGGTTACTCTTCAACTAGTAAAGCTTATAGGGTTTACAATAAAAGAACAAAAATAGTTGAAGAATCCATTCATGTTAAATTTAATGAACTTTTCACTTGTGTAGAAACTAACAATACAGGTCAAGATGAAGAGTCCTTCCCTCTACAAAGGTCGGATGATGATGAAGTACTTGGAGAAAAAGAAGAAGATTAAGAAGAACCAGAAGAGGAAGAAGTGCAAGAATATGTGCCTCTAAGTGAACTGAGATTTTCAAAAGATCATTCAAAAGATTTTGTTATTGGAGAACCATCGAGAGGGGTAAGTACTCGATCATCTTTAAATGATTTATTTTCAAACCTATGCTTTATATTAGATATAGAACCAAAAAATGTAGAAACCGCTTTAAATGATAATTCTTGGTTTCTAGCTATGAATGAAGAGCTTACTCAATTTGAATGTAATAAGGTTTGGATACTAGTAGAAAGACCATCAAATCATCATGTTGTAGGAGTTAAGTGGATCTTTTAAAAAAAATAGTGAATCTAGGGTCACTAGAAATAAAGATAGACTTATAGCAAAAGGTTATTCACAAATTGAAGGAATAGATTTTGATGAAACTTTTGCACCTGTAACACGTTTAGAAGTAGTTAGAATTTTTCTTACATTTGCTAGCTTTAAACGATTTAAACTATTTCAAATGGATGTCAAAACTGCTTTTCTTAACGGGTACATTAAGGAAGAGGCTTATGTAGAACAACCTCTAGGCTTTGTTGATGATAAATTTCCTGATCATTTTTTTAAGTTAGAAAATGCTCTTTATGGTTTAAAGCAAGCACCCCGAGCATGGTATGATAGATTAACTGTATATTTGTTAAAGAATGATTACAAAATGGATAGTGTTGATTGTACACTTTTTATTGAACATGTTCATGATGATCTTATAGTTTTGCAAATATATGTTGATGATATTATTTTTGGATCCACTAATGAAAAGTTTTGTGACAATGTTGTAGAAATTATGAAAAATTCATTTAAAATGAGCATGGTAGGAGAACTCACTTATTTTCTTGGTTTTCAAATTACACAAAGACATGATGGTATTTTTATTAATCAGTCTTAGTACACTCATGATGTTTTGAAAAGATTTGGATTTGAAAATCTAAAACATGCTAATACCCCTATGAGTGTCTCTTTGAAATTAGGAAAAGATGAAAATGGAATTTCTTTACATCAAACATTATATAGAGGAATGATAGGATCTCTTTTGTATTTAACCACATCTAGACCTGATATTATGTTCGCAGTATGCTTATGTGCTAAATTTTAGCCTAATCCCAAAGAATCACATTTAAAAATAGATATACGAATTTTTAGATATCTTATTGGTACTCTTAAGATAGGTTTGTGGTATCCACACAATGACACCTTTATTTTGCACGGTTATTCTGACTTTGATTTTGTTGGTTGTTCATTAGACCATAAGAGCACAAGTGGCACTTGTCACTTTCTAGACCCTTCACTAATTTCGTGGTCGAGTAGGAAACAAAATTCTGTTGCCTTATCCACCACCGAGGCCGAATATATTGCACTAGGTAGTTGTTGTGCGTAGGCTCCTTGGATGAAGCAAACATTAGAAGACATTGGAATTAATCATGACACAATTGAATTGAAGTGTGATAACAAAAGTGCAATTGACTTAACATACAATCAAGTTCATCACTCTAGGTCCAAACATATTGATGTACGCCATCACTTTATTAGAGACTACATTAAGCAAAATACAATCAAAGTTGATTTTATAGGCACCGATTCACATCTTGCCGTTATTTTCACAAAACCACTTCCAGATTCCCGTTTTCATTACTAAGACTAGAACTAGGAATCCTGGACATACTAAGCTAATGAATTGAC
Source organism: Platanthera zijinensis (assembly GCA_039513925.1). Taxonomy (NCBI): domain Eukaryota; kingdom Viridiplantae; phylum Streptophyta; class Magnoliopsida; order Asparagales; family Orchidaceae; genus Platanthera; species Platanthera zijinensis. The sequence continues at coordinate 190,388,723 of CM077084.1, forward strand.
ATAATAATGAAACAAAAAAATTAACTTTAATTAAGAGAAAATGATAATTATAATTAATAACACCAAAATATTACGAGTCAAAAACAGAACTACAATAGCACTTATATCATAGAGTAGTTCAACTAATATTACAACACAGAATTTCAAATAACAACATACAAAATATTAAACTGCACTGTCGCCTGGCGATACTGAATGTCGCCCAGAGATATCTTCAACAGTCCAGTTCAGCCCGAAACTTTTAGAAATTCTTGATGTAAATAGCACTAGTATCCTCTTGATCTTCTACCGAACTTTGCCCACTGCTTCGTCTCCGGCGAGGTCGGCGAGTTGATAATCGCGGAGGCTCCAAAACTAGATTCTCCCATTCGGCCTCCTCTACCGCAGTTGGTTTCAACTTCAGGCTCTTGGTCAGAAATTTAAAGAATTTCTGAATCCCCGAAAAATTCTTCTTCACTTCCCTCTTGTGTTCTTCAAACGACTCTCGTAAGTCGTCCAACCCTTCACGTAATGAACCACCTCTTGCTAGTGGTGGATTTCTAATAGTTGTTACCCGTTCATTAGTACGTGTGGAACCACCTCGAGATCCACCCCTTGATATTGTAGAACTGTAGAAAATGGCCGGTTCACAATCGTCAAAATAGAATTCAGGGTCGATCCAACTATACTTTTGATGAGTACAATTATATTTGTCTTTTTACTATCATATTTGTAATCATGTCCACTATTATATACCTCCAGTCGTTATAATTGTGCAAAAATAGTTAAAAATTTGAGTTATCATGAATAGAAGAGCACAGTATGGAGTTTCCTTTACTCCTTGTATTAAGTTATTTATTTATTCATTCATCTTCTTAATGCAGGTATTGCAAGTCCTTGGAACAAAAAGTCTTGGAGCAAACAGAGGAGTTCACGGATCCAACACGACCGATGACAGGACTAGAATTGTGCACACACGGGTAGAAACACGCCCGTGCAACTACCTGTGTCCTTATCGGGAAAGATCAGAAGGCTTGGAAGAAAAGACAGAGCACAACACAGGTAGGCACACACCCGTGTCCTTTTCAGGAAGAAATATAGACCTGCTTCCAACCAAGCCGTGTGCGAAGAACACGAAGAACAACACGGCCGTGTTCCAAGCCGTGTCAGATGACATGGCCCACGACCAAACACATCTTCTTGTAGGAAACCACCTAAAAACCGACAACACAGCCGTGTTGGAACCCGTGTTTGACCCTGTTTGCAAAGAGACTATAAAAACCTGTAGGAAAAATAGAATAGGGACTTTTGGATTAAAGAACTTTGAGAACATCTGGAGGACGAAAGTAGAGCATTTGACAGAGGGGAGATCAAAGGAGATAATCTGTATGGTTTTAATCTTCATGTATCTCTTTTAATCTTCCCCTTCTCTTAGTGAATCTAACTTTATTTTTTTACATTTCGCAAGAGACTTATTTTTATGAAACATTCGGTAATCATGTATGTTAATTTTTATATCAGATTTGTGGTATTTTATTCGTATGTATGCTTTCAAACAAAGAGATTCATCCTAGATTTGAATTTATTATTTGTTTTATATGAATCCCAAACTTCTAGATTGAGAAATTGGATTTTTGTGAAGATGTTTATATGTTCATATTCTAATGTTCTTTCTCTTTGTATTTCAAATTGCATGATCGAGAGATATGTTGTTTGGATAATGGTAATACGGATAATTGGACTCATGGTATCTTAGAGATAGGATTTCATGAATTTATGTATTAGATAGAGTTTCTTATTATTAATGCAAATTTGAGTGTTGTGAATTGTTCGAGAGAAAATTTACTCAACTTAAGTTTAGGTTTTGAATTGCTCGAGAGAGAATTCGATAAAGGTTTAACCCTTACAATACACGAATTTGATAATCTTGTTATTACGTGATTACATAGAATTGGATTAATGAGTGATTATTCTCATGTGATTACTCTTAGATTATCTGCATTTTACTTCCCTTAATCCTCCAATGTATCTTTACCCAAGTAGTCCTAGTTAGGTTAATTTAGGATAACAATCAATTTTAATTATGTAGGTACGATAATAGAGTGAGAGTGAGTACGAGTACTTAAAAAGACCCTAAGGAATACGACACGAGATGTAAATTTCTCCTATACAATGATTGATAGGTGCACTTGCCTGAGATTAAAATCAATCTAGTCTATGCCTATCTACATAGTTTATACATAGAGCAAAAATATCGCATCAAGTTTTTGGCGTCGTTGTCGGGGACTCATTTTCAATATTTTGAAAGCTTAAACTTTATTAATCTACCAATTTTTGTTTACTAACATATAATTGTAAATTAGTTTATTGTATAATTATATCGCTTAATATCTATTTTATAGTCTGTTAGTCTATGACCAGGGGGAGAAATTCTGGGCTAGCACCATTTCATCCTGACCCGGAACGGATTATTCACAACACCGTCCAAAGGGGCTTGGGAACTGATAACACAGATAATTCAAACGGACTTTTAGAAGAGGAAACAGTAAACTTAGGAGATTATAATCTAGATATCATGGCAAATTAGGACGAGCAAACCATGTCTGACTTTGCTATACCTAATCTTTAGGGTACTGGGTCAAGCATCGTTAGACCACCAATCGTCGCAAACAATTTCGAGTTGAAGTCGAGCGTTATTCAGATGGTTCAACAGTATGTCCAATATGATGGCCTGCAAGATTAAGATCCCAAGACACACTTAGCAAGATTCTTGGAGATATGTGATACATTCAAGATCAATGGCGTTACAAATGATGCCATTCGATTGAGGTTGTTTTCGTTCTCACTAAGGCACAAGGAGAAGCAGTGGTTAAACTCATTACCAAGAGGGTCGATTACTACATGGGATATGATGGTTGAAAAGTTCTTAAGGAAGTATTTTCCACTGGCGAAGACTGCAAAGCTAAGGAATGACATTTCTACGTATGTTCAACTAGAATCTAAATTGTTTTATGACACATGGGAACGATTCAAGGATCTGTTAAGGAAGTGTCCCCATCATGCATTACCTTCCTGGCTTTAGATTCAGACCTTCTACAATGGTCTCAATCAATCCACAAAACAGATGATCGATGCAGCTAGTGGAGGCACCTTGAACAATAAGACACCTGAAGCGACTCAGCAGTTGATAGAAGACATGGAAATGAACAACTATCAATGGACCACCGTGAGACCAAAGCATAATAAGCCTGTAGGAATGTATGAAGTGGATGTCGTCACTGCTTTAGCTATTCAAGTGGAGAAGCTTCATCAGAAAGATGGATAACCTATCTTTAGCATCACCCTCCATGGTACCTCAATAATGGGACCCCTCATTTAGTGGACTGCCTGGTTGTGAACCTCAAGTGCAAGAACATGTTGACTATATGGGCAACAACACCAGACCTCCTTTCAACCAAGCAAACAACCCATATAGTTCAACATTCAATCATGGATGGAGGAACCACCCCAATTTCTCTTGGGGAGGGCAAGGAAATCAGCCAAGCAACCTGTGTTTGGACAACCACAATAACCGGAGCAAAGGAAGCCATCATTAGAAGATGTACTCACCAAGTTCATGCAAACTACTGATGTAGCTTTCCGGAATCAAGAGGGCTCGATTCGAAATTTGGAGAATCAGATAGGTCAGCTCACCAGGATGGTATCTGAAAGGCAACAAGGAACACTTCCAAGCAATACTAAAACAAACCCGAAGGAGCATGCAAAAGCAATTCAATTGAGGAGTGGAAAGGAATTACAAGACCAAAGGCTTACAAAGGAAGCACCCCAAGAGGAGTCTAGTGGCGAAGGACAGAACGAGATGAATTCAAAGGCAATGGAGTAACAACCAGCAATACCATATCCAGCAAAGCTGAACAAGGAACGCATAGATGCGCAATACGGTAAGTTCTTAACTATGTTTAAACAATTACATGTTAATTTATCTTTTTCTGAAGTCATTCAAATGCCAACGTATGTTAAATTTTTAAAGGATGGGATTTCAAATAAAAAGAAAATAGAAGAATTATCTTTAGTAACATTTAGTGAAGAATGTTCCGCTATTTTACAAAACAAATTACCACAAAAACTTAAGGATACCGGTTCATTGTCAATTCCATGTTTAATCGAGGATTTAAAAGTGAATAAAGCTTTAGCGGACTTAGGAGCTTAGTATAAACTTAATTCCTTATAAGCTATATTTGAAACTAGGTCTAGGAGAATTTAGCCCTACAAGAATGAGTATTCAACTGGCAGATCGGTCGGTTAAGTATCCTAGAGGAATAGTAGAGGACGTATTGGTTAAGGTAGATAAGTTTATATTCCCCGCCGACTTTGTTATTCTAGATATGGACGAAATTATCGAAGTGTCACTCATACTAGGTCGTCCATTCTTAGCCACATCTAGAGCTCTTATTGACGTTTTTGATGGTAAATTAGTTTTGCGAGTAGGGGAATATGAAGTTATTTTTCAAATCAACAATACAATGAAGCAATCCTTGTATAATGACGATTATTGTTATTTTTGTCATGGTGTTATTAATTTTATGACTTCTATAAATTCTGATTTATATTATAGAGATCCTTTGGAAATTTGCATCACTAACGGTTATCTAGAAGAGAATAAAAGTGAAGATATTGTTGAACATTTATATTATCTAGATAACTCCATTTCGATGAATAAGAATATTGAGTATAGTTTGATTACACAAGGAGATCTTGAAGTTCTAAGAATAATACTAAGGATCCACCGATAGTAGAACTAAAAAAATTACCGGATCATCTTGAGTATGTATTCTTAGGATCTAATTCTTCTTACCCAGTTATTATTTCTTCTAATCTTTCTAAAACTGAAAAAGATAAATTAATAACTGTACTGAAGAAATGTAAAGGTGTTATAGCATGGCAAATATCTGATATAAAAGGTATCAACCCTAGTTTTGCACTCACAGGATCCTTTTGGAAGAAAACTATAAGTCCTCTATTCAACCGCAACATAGGCTAAATCCAAATATGAAAGAGGTAGTGAAAGCAGAGATTGTTAAGCTGCTAGATGCTGGAATGATATACCCTATTTCAGATAGTTCATGGGTTAGTCCTGTACAAGTTATTTTTAAAAAGGATGATCTAACAGTAGTAGAAAATGATAAAATGAATTAATTCCAATGCTAACTGTAACATGTTGGGTGTCTGTATTGATTATTGGAAGTTAAACGATGCTACTAGGAAAGATCATTTCCCTCTACCATTTATTGACCAAATATTAGAATGATTATCAGGCCATTCTTATTATTGTTTTCTAGGTGGGCTTTCTAGATATTTTCAAATCCCTATAGCACTAAGAGACCAGGAGAAAACAACATTCACTTGCCCATTTGGTACCTTCGCCTATAGACGCATGCCATTTGGTTTATGTAATTCACCCACCACTTTCCAAAAGTGCATCTTAGCTATATTTGATGAGTATGTTGAAGATATTATAGAAGTGTTTATGGATGATTTCTCTATGTTTGGTGATTCTTTTAATTTGTATTTGAAGAATTTAGAAAAAGTTCTGAGGAGGTGTGAGGAAACAAACCTAGTACTTAGTTGGGAGAAGTGTCATTTCATGGTGCAAGAAGGGTTAGTACTTGGTCATAAGATCTCAAGCCAAGGAATTCAAGTAGATAGAGCGAAGATTGAAACCATAGAAAAGTTGCCACCACCAACCTCCGTTAAGGCAGTGAGAAGCTTTTTAGGTCACGCCGGATTCTATCGCCGGATTCTATCGCCGGTTCATAAAAGGCTTCTCTAAAATAACTAAACCACTTACTAAGCTTTTAGAGAAAGACACACCTTTTATTTTTAATCAAGAGTGTCTACAAGCTTTTGAGTTCTTAAAAGAAAGATTAATTAATTCTCCTATTATGATCGCACCTGATTTTACTCAGCCTTTCGAGATCATGTATGATGCTAGCAGTTTTGCAGTAGGGGCTGTTTTAGGTCGACGCCAAAACAAACAATTTCACCCAATATACTATGTAGTAAAACCCTTAATAACGCACAGGAGAATTATACAACTACAGAAAAAGAACTCCTAGCAGTGGTATTCGCCTTCGATAAATTTAGATCTTATTTAACATTGTCTAAGATGGTAGTATACACAGATCACTCTGCCCTAAGATATTTACTAGCTAAAGCGGAAGCCAAACCTCATTTAATCTGTTGGGTTCTTTTATTACAAGAATTTGATTTGGAAATTAGGGATAAAAGAGGAGCAGAAAACTTAGCGGCAGATCATCTTTCACGTTTAGAAAATCCACTACGCACAATGTTAGATGAGTCTGAGATTAGTGATACGTTTCCTGAGGAATTGTTATTTGCATTATCTACAAATATAAATGTTGATTATCCATGGTTTGCTGATTATGCAAACTATCTTGTGGCTAAGGTCCTTCCAAAAGACTTTTCATATCAGCAGAAAAAGAAATTTTTCTCTGACTTGAAATATTATTTCTGGGAGGACCCCTATCTTTTTCGAATATGTGCAGATTCCATTATACATAGATGTGTATCAGCGGATGAGGGATGGAAAATCCTGGAGCAGTGTCATTCAGGCCCTACATGTGGTCACTTTGGAGCAAACCGCTCAGCTAAAAGGGTTCTTGATTCTGATTTTTATTTTCCCCTTCTATTCAAGGATGCCCAAAGGTATGTGCTTTCATGTAATTCTTATTAAAAATCAGGTAATATCTCTAAATTACATGAAATGCCACAAAAATTTATTCTTGAATGTGAAGTGTTTGATGTGTGGGGTTTGACTTTATGGGACCATTTTCGATTTTTTATGGGAATAAATATATTTTGGTAGCTGTAGATTATGTATCGAAGTGGGTAGAGGCGTAAGCTCTCCCTACTAATGATAGTATAGTAGTAATTCAGTTTCTGAAATCCTTATTTGCACGATTTGGCACACCAGGTGCTCTTATTAGCAATAGGGATACAAATTTTTGTAATCTATAGTTAGATAAAGTCTTACAAAAATATGGGGTAACACATAGGATAGCCACTCCTTATCATCCACAAACTAGTGGTCAGGTTGAAGTTTCGAATAGAGAACTTAAGAGAATCATAGAAAAATCCATAGAAGGTAATAGGAAACAATGGTCTAAGAAATTAAACGATTGCTTATGGGAATATAGGACCGCCTTCAAAACACCCATAGGGACCACTCCCTTTAGATTAGTCTATGCTAAATCATGTCACCTGCCTATAGAGTTAGAACACAAGTCATATTGGGCAATACGCACTTTGAATTTTTACATAAATTCTATAGGGGAGAAACGAAAACTTCAGATTAACGAATTAGATGACTGGAGAACCATGGCTTATGAAAACTCCCGGAATATATAAGGAGAAGACAAAATTATTCCATGACCGTCACATTCGCAAACCCAAGACATTCCAAAAAGGTGACCAAGTCCTCCTTTTCAATTCCGACTTCGTTTATTCCCAGGGAAGTTAAGATCTAAATGGTCCGGACCCTTCCAGGTCAACGAATTTTTCCTTATGGCACCATCGAACTAACCCACCCTGAGAAGGGAGATTTTAAAGTTTAACGGGCACCGGTTAAACTTTATTATGGTGCGTTTCCTCAAGACTTCGCTCGCCAAGAATCATGCCTCCGGCTAGACTAGGATTAAGTGTTATGTAGTAATTTTTCTTAGTTTATAAAATTTTTGACAAAATTCTAGTTAAATATTAGTATAAAAATATTACAAATATCACTTAGGAGGAAATTCCGATTCAGAGGAGGACACGGGTAGACACACGCCCATGTGCCATGCCGTATTCATACACATTTTCTTTAGCCCAGCCGTATTCGATTTAAATGAGTAGGAGTCATTTTTTCCGAGCACCACATGGCTGGACACAAACCCGTGTGCCAGGCCGTGTAGCTTTAATTTCATTTCTCACACAATCATCCAGAGCAGGACACAGGTTAACACACACCCGTGTTGGTAGCCGTGTGCAGATTCTGAGTTCGACGAAGCATGATCCCGAGCAGGACACGGGTAGTTACCCAGCCATATTTGCAGCCGTGTTGCATGTCGACGGTATTGTTCCTGAGAAGGACACGGGTGGATACCCGGCCGTGTTCTAAACCGTGTAGTAGGTCGACGATGTTATTCCCGAGAAGGACACGGTTTCACACAAATCCATGTTGTGGACTGTGTCCGCCTCTGTCCCCTATCAGTTTGACCACACGGGTCCACACACACCCGTATTGTGGACCGTGTTCGCCTAGCGTTGTCCTTTCCCATTAGTTTGACCACATGCCTTTTGAGAACCGTGTACTGTGCGGTTACAGATTAATGAACACAGGTCCACACACGGCCGTGTGGTAACCCGTGTTCGTCTTCTTTATATAAGGCTCTGTATGTTGCTCGTCTTCATCATCCCAAAACCTAATGAACCCTTTTTCCTGCACTCCTTCACGCCCAGAACTCAGGCTTCGAGCTCTTGCCTTCAATGTTCGCGGATTCGCCTCCTCTCTTCGCGATCTATCCTCCTAGGTAAAATTTTTTGGATTATGTTCTTATTTTTCAACTTCTTCTTCTCCACTCTCTTCTCCTTCTCATATTCTCATTTATTTCTTTCCTCATTTTTCCTCCTCTTCTTCCTTGCTTGGCTTCAGATCATGTCAACGGAACGTGCACAAGGGGGACGTCGTCGTCGCCCAAATATCCAAGCATTATCTACGGAAAGACGCGACGCTGCTGCGCCATAGGAGTTTACACATCTGGCGCACATTAACCGTTATAATCGCCTCCAGCCCAAAAAATTTCAAGACATTCGAACTATTTACTGGAGCGTGTTAGAGGAGATTCATTTAGCCGCAGACGTTCGCGAGTTAATTTCGGTAATGGGGTGGGACAAATTTTTTAGTATTGAGGAGTTGGGATTTAAGGAGCTCACGTTAGAGTTCATGTCCTCCTTCTACCTAAACCTTAGGCCGACTTTCACTGAGTAGACCAACACGCAAGAGGGGGTCATTTCATTTCGAGTAGCGGGTACTGTGTATGCCCTTTCTCTTCTACAGTTCACCCAATATTTAGGGGTGTATGAGGACTCGTTTCTTTATAGTACCGCTTACTCTAACCTCCACTTTGATCTCCCTTCTCGTGATCACGCCGCCAATATTTGGGCTCGGCTCACTTTCGATCTATCTCCCTATGATTCCAAGAGGTCTAAGGCCTCAAAATTGATTTCTCCCGCTCTCCATTACATACATCATCTACTGAGTCACACATTGAGTGGCTGGGGCGAAATCTCCGGTGTCGTGAATAGGCAGGATATGATGTATCTCAAGAGCATGTCATCGCGCTACCACATCCATTTAGGTTACATGTTAACACAGTTCATTCTTCACCAAGACGATAACTCATGTATAGGGTCTATCTGTGTAGCACCCTACATACGCGCCTGGCTAAGAACATGAACATCTTTTCGTCCCTTCCCCCGATGACCGTGGTAGCGAAGACTATTCCTATCACGATGGCTTCACTTTGATCTCTCTACCTTGTCATTGCCCGTCAGGGTCAGGGTGGACTTGTCTACTCCATAGCGAGGCGCGGCCCTCAGTTTGCTCCCGATGACGATGATGACGACGATGTCGATCATGATCTCGATGAGCCGCTGATTCCTCCAGCACAGTCTACTTATACTCAGGGAGAGTCTTCTGCTCCTCCTCGATCGCGCTCTCATTATTCGCGCGATTTCTGTCACTTTTATAAGACCGATCTCTCATCACGCTTATCGAGGATTCACAAAAGCGGATAGAGGACGTCATACTTCAGATCAAGGATCACTTGGGGATCTCCAGTCCACGACCGACAGCTCCCGACTGCTCTCACCTCCCCGACGATCCTTCAGATTATGCTGCCCCAGCTTATTATTTTTGATTTCTCTGTATTTTTATTTATATATTTAGTCATATCACTTCAAATGTTCTATGCTTTGCTTTCATGTACTCATCTATGATGTAACTTGAAGGAGACTCTTTTATTTTGTTGATAGTCAGCTCTTTACATATTGGTGTCCATGCTTTCTTAGATCTTTACATTGTATTGAGGACATTGCAAATTTTAAGTCTGGGGGTGGATGTAGTTCAATTCTAATATTTCAGTGCTGGACATGATTACAATTGGTTAATTTTTTTTGTCAACGTCGTACTCAATGTTGTTAAACACCCCTAAAAAAAGAGTTTTTACTTCTTTAAGCTTTCATTAATTCACTCATTTGGGAGTATAACGAGCTATTTTACTTTCGCACGCTGATTAAAATGAATTGAAGTAGACTCATTGAGTGTACAAATTTATTGATTGGTAATTATGTATAGAAATTAATTAGTTTAATTTTCTCTATATAACTTATTTTTAGTATTAGTCCACTATATTATTAACTAACAATCACTCTATTTTAGATAATATAATTATTTATAATAAAGCGAGTCAAGAGTGTAACATTCTGATAATTTTGTATTAGAGACTCAAAATGAAAAATACCCTTTATTGGTCTCAAGAACATACCCCTAGCGATCCTCAAAACATTCACATAAGTTAATAGTAAGGCGGAAATGACTTAGGCCTCCCTTTGGATAGCTTGAGACTTGCAAGCCCAAAACCCTAAACATTATACCCTTGCACACCCAATTTGAACCTAATCCCTATGCCTATTGATACTCTACTACTGAAATTTACCAAGGCCAAAAATCCTTACCTATTAGCACATCTATCATTAAGACCTTCTTGGAATGAGTTTGTTCATAGTGATATGTGGCATGAGTGCGTGTACACCCACTCGGAATGATCCCTACTATGGACACTTGAAAAAATAGTGATATGTGGTCTGAGTGCGTGTACACCCACTCGGAATGATCCCTACTATAGACCCTTGGATAAAAAAAACTAACAAAAATAAAGAGTATCCATCAAAAGAAAGAAAATAATGTGGTAAGTATAATAATGATGAAGTCTGGGGGTGCTTTTATAATATTGATGTATGTTAGGGTAATTACCCTGCAAGAGGCTCAATTATTATATAGGTGTGATATGAACCATCTCATTTATCTTTGATTACCCCACCTATAATCTTCTATCCCAAGCCAAAAGGTTAAATTATAATACAAGTCCTAAGGATCAAACCTTACTAATTCTAACTAGTGTTGTGAAGAGGGTGTGAAAAGGCAAGCTTATGACTATCAATATTGATACTTATAAATTTTGAAACACTAATGCCTATCTTATTAAGATTGTTATTTTCTCCTCATATTTATAGATGATTGTAATTCTATTTCAAAGAACGAGTGAAAGATAGTTAAGAGATATATGGGAGGATATTTAAGATAAAGTTATATTTAGAAAAGTCTACTATATCATTTCCTATGCAATTACAACATCAAATTTCTCTTTAAATTCATAGCAATCAGCTTGCGGAAGAAAACTTACCTATCGGTATTCCAAATTTTTGAATTAGTTTGCTTAGGGACAAGCAAACACTTAAGTCTGGGGGTATTTAATGAGTAGAATTATATTTGTCTTTTAACTATCATATTTGTAATCATGCCCATTATTATATACCTCCAGTCGTTATAATTGTGCGAAAATAGTTAAGAATTTGAGTTATCATGAATAGAAGAGCACAATATGGAGTTTACTTTACTTCTTGTATTAGGCTATTTATTTATTCATTCATCTTCTCAATGCAGGTATTGCAAGCCCTTGGAACTAAAAGTCTTGGATCAAACAGAGGAGTTCACGGATCCAACGCGACCGATGGCAGGACTGGAATTCTGCACACACGGGTAGAAACACGCCCATGTAAGTACCTATGTCCTTATCGGGAAAGATCAGAAGCCTCATAAGAAAAGACAGAGCACCACACGATTAGGCACACGCCCGTGTAACTACTCGTGTCCTTTTCGGGAAGAATTACAGACCTGCTGCCAACCAAGCTGTGTGCAAAGAACACGAAGAACAACACAGCCGTGTTCCAAGCCATGTAAAATGACACAGCCCACGACTAAACACATCTTTTCATAGGAAATCGCCTAAGAACCGTTAACACGGCCTGTGACACTGCCGTGTTGGAACCCGTGTTCGACCCTATTTGCAAAGAGACTATAAAAACCTGTAGGAAAAATAGAATAGGGACTTTTGGATTAAAGAACTTGTAGAACTTCTGGAGGACGAAAGTAGAGCATTCGGCAGAGGGGAGATCGAAGGAGATAATCTGTATGGTTTTAATCTTCATGTATCTCTTTTAATCTTCCCCTTCTCTTAGTGGATCTAACTTTATTTTTTTATATTTCGCATGAGACTTCTTTTTATGAACCATTCGGTAATCATGTATGTTAATTTTTATATCAGATTTGTGGTATTTTATTCGTATGTATGCTTTCAAACAAAGAGATTCATCCTAGATTTTAATTATTATTTGTTTTATATGAATCCCAAACTTCTAGATTGAGAAATTGGATGTTTGTGATGATGTTTATATGTTAATATTCTAATGTTCTTTCTCTTTGTATTTCAAATTGCATGATCGAGAGATAAGTTGTTTGGATAATGGTAATACGGATAATTGGACTCATGGTATCTTAGAGATAGGATTTCATGAATTTATGTATTAGATAGGGTTTCTTATTATTAATGCAAATTTGAGTGTTGTGAATTGTTCGAGAGAAAATTTACTCAACTTAAGTTTAGGTTTTGAATTGCTCGAGAGAGAATTCGATAAAGGTTTAACCCTTACAATACATGAATTTGATAATCTTGTTATTACGTGATTACATAGAATTGGATTAATTAGTGATTATTCTTATGTAATTACTCTTATATTATCTGCTTTTTACTTCCCTTAATCCTCCAATGTATCTTTACCCAAGTAGTCCTAGTTAGGTTAATTTAGGATAACATTCAATTTAAATTATGTAGGTACGATAATAGAGTGAGAGTGAGTACGAGTACTTGAAAAGACCCTGGGGAATACAACACGAGATGTAAATTTCTCATATACCATGATTGATAGGTGCACTTGCCTGAGATTAAAATCAATCTAGCCTATGCCTATCTACATAGTTTATACATAGAGCAAAAATATTGCATCAACTTCTTATAAAGGATACGCTGGATCACCGCACCCATAGGTAGAGTGTTCAACTTCTTCCACATAGGATTCTTCAGTTTGAACGTGTATCGGATGATAGAAAGGATAAAGTTCGCCATATCAAAAGGCTCTCTTTCCAAAATAATATACTTCACATAGCTCAATTGAGATGTGATGGTTCTCATGTCGCCAGACTTGAGCAGAATAGTATTCCTCAAGATGTCTTGCACTAATCGTGCATCTGGAGTGAGAGTGGTCGTGGAGTGGACAAGGGTTTTCATGGAATTCCCATGTAAAACCATGTTCAGTAACGTCTAATCCGTATCCTTCCTATATTTCTCTACCACATCCAACACATGTTCACGCTCTATCAAACCAAACTCATCCCTTAGGTCATAGTGCGTTATCTCGACTATCTTTCCTTGAATTTATGAGCACACTCCACAGTTCAATTCCGTAAAGTTAGGGTCCATCAAATGGTAATAAAATTCCCTAATTAACACTGAAGAAAACGAATCTGGTATAATGACAGACATGATTCCTGCCATTGCAAGATGGTCGTGGATGTGTGCGTGTCGAACGGGATCAAATACAATGACCTTCCCAACACCGATGTTCGCATTTTCGATCTTTGGGTATGTCTGGTATGCTAAATACGCATCACTGCACATGCTCCTCCTAGCCCTTGACCTGGAAGCCATTTTTGCAAAAGATACGAAAGAAAATATTAAAATACAGAAATCGGTAATGTCCTTGGGAGACACTCACTATCGTCAGGCGACATCGAAATTCAAGACATGCTTGATTTCGATATGAAATTTCTTTATACCCCATTCATACATACAAAATCTGAAGAAAAAAATTTTAAGTTCTACCGGATTTTAGGGGTGCCCATAAAAATCGGGCCCGACCCGGTAAAAGCCCGGCTAGGCCCGGGCCCGGGCTAGGCCCGCCCCGGGCCCAGGCCGGGCCATGGGGCCTAACAAGGCCCCATATATGAGCATTTGGCTGGCCCGGGCCGGGTCGGGCAAAGCCCGATTTCTAGCCCGGGGCCGGGCCGGGCTAAGCCCGGGCCCGGCTCCTATGTGCCTTTTTGAACTGCATCTTCTAGGGGCATTTTCAGGAGAAGTGTTCAACATGAAAGTTGTAGATATCGACTATAACTACAACTTTCATGTTGAACACTTTTTGATTTGAAGCTGTTTAGGCTCCCGATTTGGCCCCCGAAAAAAAATCACGCGGAATGTTCCGCGTGATTTTATTCGGGGGCCTAAACGGCTTCAAATAAAAAAGTGTTCAACATGGAAGTTGTAGATATCGTTGAGATCTAAAACTTTCATGTTGAACACTTCTCCTGAAAATTCCCCTAGAAGACGTAGATAAAAAAGGCGCGTAGTTTTTTTAAAAAAAGAATTATTTAAAAAAAAAAAGGGCTCGGGCTAAGCCTGGGCCCGGCCCGGCCGTGGGGGCCTTAGCATGCCCCCTCCCGGAGCTAGAAGCCCAGCCCGGCTTGGCTGTAATCAGGGCCCGGGCCCAGGCCCGGTTCGGGAAAGCCCGGGCCCGGGAGGCCCGGTTTAGGCCCGGTCCCGGGCCCAGGCATTATGAACACGACTACCCGATTTACATAATCAAATTAAAGAAAAATCTAAAAAAAACACTATTCATCATCTTCTTCCTTAAAAACATGAAAGTTTTCTTTTGGAAAACACTATATCTGAGTTTAGGGATATGAAAACAAACTTAAATCTATGAAAACACTTCTCTAAACACGTGGATCTATGATCTCCTCTCTCAAAAATACAATTTTTAAGAAAATCCCTAAACATGGAAAAGTGTACTTTAAAAACTGAAAAATTATCATCCAAATTTCAAAGAATCTACCCTAAGATCATTTAGATCTAAAAATCCTAAAGGATGAAAGAGAAATTTCATTGGAAATACCTTGAAATTAGGATTAGGCTGCCGTCGAGTTTGTCTTCCGCTTCAAGTCTTCAGGAGAAAATGATACAAACGGTGCCTTTTACCTAAATCGACCGGCTTTTATATTTCCGCACTATCACCGATCAGTGATATCTGATATTGCTGGGCGACAGCAAAAAATTACATTTATGCCACTCTGTCTTGATTTTTCAGGGCATGGTACAATGTATATTCTATAATTTTGAGTATATATCACATTGTTCACTTATTCAAACTTCAAATATCATAATTTTATATACATTTCTCCTAGTATATTATACTTATGAAATTGTTTACGCGTGACTCTAAGTATGAGAAATGTTTTAGTTATGACAATGTTCTCAAAATTATGGAAATCTACATATGACTTCACCTTACTTCATATGTGAATTGTGAATGTTCTACCATAATCACTAGATTTCATGCTGACACTATTACTTTATCCTTGTTTTCTTTGCACAATTCATATTTGATTATCCTATATGGTCACACAAGTGAATTCGGAATTCTTTGTCAAGCCAAATGAAAAAAATTGCTTATTTAACAATAAAAAATTCCACGTCTTTGTTGATGTGTTACAAAATACAAAGAAAAAAATAAAAGTTGACAAGGAACCTCCACCAAGCAATACTTACTCTCCTGATAAGTCTTAATAAGCATTATGATGTTGAGCACCTTGAAAAGAATTGTAAAGTGTCTTGTGAAACCTTTATATGAATATTACTTTAATCTTTATGCTCTGAATTTTTGGGTACATGTATAGCTAGTTATTTATATCTCTATGTTATGTTGTTTTTTCACATTCCACGTGTTCACAGATTTGTCAGGATTCTCATTATGTGTTTTCATCAATCTCTCATATGTACACACCATTATCTTCTCTAAAATTTCTTCTCATGAGAATTGGACCGCAAATGATTCTATATTATCTTCACTAGAGTATATGTCTATGATATAAATGGACGAAAGTTAACAATGCTAGTCTTCACTCACACTCTTCATTACTATACATTGTTTCACATATTCTATACTTGTTCATTTGTCATTTTTCTTATTTTTGCTTCCGCATCAATCTGCTATTTCTTTTGACAATGCCAAAAGGGGGAGAATTTATTGAGAAACCATTCATAATCAGGATTGATTTTAATTAAATTAAATATAACATACATTGATTCAATCTGCTTAGCTTTAGGGGAAGTACACATATAGGGGGAGTACACATATAGGGGGAGTACACATGTAGGGGGAGTGTTACATCCAATAGGAGTTATGTGCACATACAAATGCTTAGTCTTGCCAATCATATTTACTAACACTTTATCGATCATTCATGATTTCTTTCTAAATGAATTTGTTATTATAAAAAGGGGAAGATTGTTGGAGCATGCATTCCACACTTTTTGGTTTGATAATAACAAATCTCGGTTGTATTTGATCATATGGTGTTTATCATGTGCAGATATCACAGGTCTAACACAAATAGCATTTGGGCTATGATTCGGGTCAGAACAGAAGAGCTAAGGCGTTGACGCCCGGCGACATCCAGTATCGCCACCCAGCGACAATGGACTAAACAGTGTGGCGTTGAGTAAACTCAACGCACTCAACGCCTATGTGAAGTTACTGTCATTGTCACTCGGCGACATCGATATTGCCAGGCGACAGTGCATGATTGAACATGATCAATTTGGGATGCGAAAATGGCGAATACGTGGGACACGTGTCAGCAAGATAAGATGTCGTTGATCGGCGATAGCCAATCTCGCTGATCGGCGACAGCCAATGTCGCCAAGCGATATCCCCAGAATATAAAAATGGCTTGTTTTTTGTGGAGATCACGAATTCAATTATCTGGAGTATTCCTTCCTGTCCAACTGATCCAGAGAGCTCCAGCATTCAGAATTACTCCATTCTCCCAAAAACGGTTTAAGCACGAAAGATCGACGGCTCGTACACGACATTCGAAGCAACCCTGGCAAGGATTCGTCAGCATCTTCAACGCTTCGTGTAGAGAGAGTTTTTAATTCTGAAGTTTTCATTTTGTTTTGTACTTTGTTTCCATTGTAATTGAGGGAGATAATCGTCGCCTTGTGCGCGGCGTCTAAGTCCTTGTATGGCTTTGGAGAGAATCGCCGCCATGTGAGTGGCGTCCAAGTCCTTGTGCGGCTTAGGGAGAAATCACTGCCTTATGTACAACGTCTAGATCGGGGTTAGATCTAGGGAGATACTAGTAGCAAGCTCTAGGGAGAGATTCGTTTTAGCCTGCCGGTTCTTATAGAAGGACCGGCAAAATCAAAACTTTGTTATATTTTTCATAAGCCTTACACTCTAGCTTCATAGAGATTTGTTATATTCATCTTTATTGCATTTAAAATAAAATACTGTCATTTTCATTCATATACATTTTTATGTGTTTAGTTTGATTTATGAAAAATTAGTTTTGATTTCTCAACTTATTTTATCAACTAAACTCTGTTTTTAAAAAATCGTTAACCTTTATCCCCCCCCCCCCTCTAAGGGCGCCTCACGATCCAACAGGACCTTCTGTTATATTCTTCATGACGGATGGGGTAGTTACACGACAAATCCGGGGTTGCGATACGTTGAGATGTTCTTCGTAGACTGGGGGAAGCCAGTTGAGGATAAGATGAAGAGGAGATGAGGAGGAAGATGAAGACGAGAGGAAAAGGGTCACAAGGAAGAACTAGGAGAATGCGGGGTCGCGAGAACTCACCGCCAGAGAAATCGCTGGGAGGAAGAAGGTTGCGGGGTTCAGTCGACTTCGATCTTTCGTGAAAACATAGCACTGGGGACAAGAATTGGGCAAAGGCAGCGCCTAAAACTCATGGTTTTAAGCAAAATCATTTCCACGAGCATTTCATGCGAACCGAACGGCTAAAACGGTTTACTTATTCCGAATACCAAACCGTGGGTTCAAAACCGTTGAACTGAACGCACCCTCAGGGAAAATTTATGCTTGCACAAAGATGTTAGCGGCCTTGTCTTTTGGAACTTGAGGTTTTCCAATTTTGCGCTCTTTGCAAAACAATTTTCGCAGATTTTCCATGATCTATCAACCTAACAGGGTTGGCTTCTTTATGCTAAGTACTTTGGAAACCTTCCAATGTTCCTAATATGGGCAACTCATCTCTTTCATGAAACCATTACAACTCTGTCTCTACCGCAACAAAATATTGCAATTCTGCCTCTACCACCAAACTGGTCACACACTCATGGGCACTTATTTGGAAAGCGCGTTACTTCCCTCAAAGCTCAATTTGAACTGAAGCCGCACTCCATTTTTTTCTTTGCACATCACACTGGAAGTCTCCCTAAAGTTTTATCTCAATGGTTTCATCTCTTGATCTTCAAGGAAAGATTTATCCGCAAATTCTTGCAACTCTTTTTAGTGGACAAAAGAATAGGGTTAAGTTCATTATGAGTTTCGTGCCTTCATTTAGTTTTGCATTCGAACATCAAAATTAAAATGAGGGCTTCGTTTGGGGGAATTTATTTATCCTGATCCAACTTAAAAAAATGCAAATTTAATAATTTAAATCATTTGAATAACATTCGGTGGGAAACACGTCCATACGCACGGTCGAAATCGAAGCCCTAAAAAACATATTTCATTTCACCGCACCCTTTCTTCTCACGCAGCTCCCCTGATTCCTCCCGATCGGCATCTCCTCCGATCGGCTTCGGCGTCGCCTCCACCGATCGGCTACGGCGTCTTCTTCTCCTCTGATCGGCTTCCGCGTCTCCTCCAATCGGCTTTGGCGTCTCCTCCGATTGGCTTGCGTGTCTCCTCCTCCGATCAACTTCCGCGCACTCCTTCAAGTCGATTCTCACTACCTCTGCTTGGCTCGGGAATATGGATCTGTGCAAAAGATAAAGGCATTTCCCCTTCTTTTGTCATTCAGGATCGCAGAAAATAAAAAACGAGACAAAATTCAGTTCACAAACCGTGGTTAATTGTTGTTATAACGGTAAGCACAAATCGTGGTTCATGACCACCGCGTTCACGACCGCCACCACCGCACCAAATGAAGCCGAGATCTCTCAAATCTAATTCATAAGGCCTAATTTAACAAAATGAATAAAGAATAAGTGCTAAAATGGCATTTTTTAAAATCAATGTTAGAGGTGTCAAAATATACCTCACCCTTTAAAATTCAACATAACCTGTTTTGAATCACCCATAAGTGCCTATGAAGAATAAGCTATATTATAGCTACAACTTCATCATACTAACATAATGCCAGTAAATCAAATCAAGCAAAGGCCTCTACAATATATTAAGAAAGCAGATAACGAAATAAAAAAGTATCATTAAATTTAAGCGCCACAATATACAAACTCCGCTGTTAGAGTACTACAACAAGAACAATGAACTGGACAGAAGAAAAAAAAAGTGTTCAAGATGAAACACTGTACAAGTGATGAATGGATTGCAAAGAAAATGCATCCACCAGCTACAGGCAAGCAGCCTTGATGACTGATAGAGAAGCACTTGACTAGCAAATTAGGCTAAATGGGAGGCATGGGAGGCTACACTCCCGACATGGAATGTTAATGCTGTGGCGGGATGGTGGGCTTCCTCTCGACTGCCTCGTAATGGACGACGAAGTTCTCCTGCGGCGAACGAGAGAGAGAGAGAGAGAGAGAGTCATTGAGAGAAGAGAACAGATGCAGGAGAGCGTTTGGTTAGAAGGAAGTTAGAAGAAAACCTTCCGAATCGTCTCCCACGTGTTCGGATCGAAACAAAAATATGCGCCCCGCTCATAAGTGTGCGTCTTCACGAGAAGCTCCATGTTCGGAATCCTCGTGAACCACAATTGAGCATCTTTGTGGTAAAACCAACCACGTAAATATCTGCAGACCAGATTTATTCATGAACTAAATTATATGAAAGCAGATTTTACATGCACAACCATAACACGAATAATCGAGCCAAGAACGAAGAAAAACACATGATCACACATGATACAAGAAAGTCTGACGCCATGTACACAGGTGATGACGCAACAATTTTTGTTTTGTTTTGTGGTTATCCAACAGCATGACAACTAAATGTTAAAGAAAGTATTAATTGTTGATATATATATAGGGCCATTTTCCGGAACCTTCCCTCTAACTTTGTCAAATTACTGACAGCACTCATCTTATTTTCGAAATTACAAAAACGTCCCCTAAAGTTTTCATTTCATTACAAAAATTTCCCCTGAAATTTTAATTTCATAACATCTATGCCCCCCCCCCCCCCCCCCTCGGTGTATAGTATCCAGGGGGTATTTTTCATCATGCATGCAATGAAATGAAAAGACCATGGGAGATTTTTGTAATGAAATGAAAACTTAAGGGGAGCTTTTTGTAATTTCAAAAATAAGATGGGTGCACTCACTAATAATTCTAATTTACAAGGAAGGTTTGGGTAATTATTTCATATATATATATATATATATATATATATATATATATATATATATATATATATATATATATTTAAGAAAAAACCAAACCAAACAGTTGAATCAACTCTATAGTGTAATATCGAAGCTTCTTAATCTACTCATTTTTATTGGCATTTTTTCCAATAAGGACAAAACCATAAAGTACTAAATTTGATTAATTCACTAATACAAAATACAAAAATTTCATACACGGAAAACATTTGTCACTAGAATAAAATGAAGTGAGTATTAAAACCTAAAAATTAAACCCAAGACAAATTGATTGTAGATGGAAACATGATTTATATTTATGTGCACAAGGCTGCATGAGTTTCCTGATGTGTGGTTAAATTCTCAACATGGTCCTGTAACGGGCCGGGCCTGGGGAGGCTGCGGCTAGGCCCCAGGGCTGAGGCAACAGGGCTCACCTGCACCCCGCACGGGCCTTTTGTCCCCCCTCCCGTAACAGGGCCGCGGCCCACAGACTCAAACCCTTCTCCGGGCCCAGTTTAAGCCGCGGCGGGATGTTAAGGCGGGGGCTTGATCCCCCGACCTCCTTGATAAGAAGCTTTCAACACAGCTCTCATCACCAACTGAACCGTTATGTTACGGGCCGGGCCTGGGGCGGCCGCGGCTGGCCCCAGGTCCGAGGCAGCAGGGCTCACCAGCACCCCGTACGGGCCTTTTTGTCCCCCCTCCCGTAACTGGGCCGCGGCCCACACAATCCAACCCTTCTCCGCACGTGTTCTCGGTGCGGCGGGTTGTTGAGGCGAGAGCTTGATCCCCCGACCTCCTTGATAAGAGGCACTTAACGCTTGCCCTCATCACCAACTGAACCACACGTGCGGAGAAGGGTTGGAGTGTGCGGGCCGCATCCCTGTTACGGGAGGGGGGACAAAAAGGCCCGTGCGGGGTGCTGGTGAGCCCTGCTGCCTCGGCCCTGGGGCCAGCCGCAGCCGCCCCAGGCCCGACCCGTAACATAAAAGTGCGCACTTTTATGTTACGGACGCACTTTTATGTTACGGGCCGGGCCTGGGGAGGCCGCGGATGGCCCAAGGGCCGAGGCAGCAGGGCTCACCTGCACCCCGCACGGGCCTTTTTGTCCCCCCTCCCGTAACAAGGTCGCAGCCCACACACTCCAACCCTTCTCCGCACGTGTTCTCGGTGCGGCGGGTTGTTGAGGCGAGAGCTTGATCCCCCGACCTCCTTGATAAGAGGCACTTAACGCTTGCCCTCATCACCAACTGAACCACACGTGCGGAGAAAGGTTGGAGTGTGCGGGCCGCATCCCTGTTACGGGAGGGGGGACAAAAAGGCCCGTGCGGGGTGCAGGTGAGCCCTGCTGCCTCGGCCCTGGGGCCAGCCGCGGCCCCCCAGGCCCGGCCCGTAACATAAAAGTGTGCACTTTTATGTTACGGGCGCACTTTTATGTTACGGGCCGGGCCTGGGGCGGCCGCGGCTGGCCCCAGGGCCGAGGCAGCAGGGCTCACCTGCACCCCGCACGGGCCTTTTTGTCCCCCCTCCCGTAACAGGGCCGCGGCCGACACACTCCAACCCTTCTCCGCACGTGTTCTCGGTGCGGCGGGTTGTTGAGGCGAGGGCTTGATCCCCCGACATCCTTGATAAGAGGCACTTAACGCTTGCCCTCATCACCAACTGAACCGCGCCTTATCAAGGAGGTCGGGGGATCAAGCCCTCGCCTCAACAACCCGCCCCACCGAGAACACGTGCGGAGAAGGGTTGGAGTGTGTGGGCCGCGGCCCTGTTACGGGAGGGGGGACAAAAAGGCCTGTGCGGGGTGCAGGTGAGCCCTGCTGCCTCGGCCCATGGGCCAGCCGCGGCCGCCCCAGGCCCGGCCCGTAACAGCTCCCTCAGGTGTGCAATATTCAACCTCGATCACATGTACTTTCTTATCTAATTGGGTTATGTGGGAGAGAGGGTCATTGGGCCTAGACAACTCCGGTAGACTGGTACCACGTCAAAATCTGTCCACAACCCAATGCCAGATGACTGTAAGTGGAGGGTTCGGGGTCATAAGTTTGCAATTTCATAATGTGGGGACTACATATTCAACAACAAGACTTAAAAGCTAAGCAACGAATTAGGCTCTGTTTGGCGGAGCAGCGGCGGAGCTGCTTTTGCTGCCGCTCCGCCAAACAAAAATTTGGTGCGGGCGGGGCAAGAAGCCACCACCCGCGGCAGGCAGTTGCAACACTGCAGCGCTGTATTTTTTTTTTAAAAAACTTTCTTTTTAAGAAAAACATTTATATTTATAATGAATATATATTTTAAATTTTAATCGCTTATATATATATAATGAAAATTAAAATGATATTTAATTATAAAAAGTGATTTAAAAAAGTTGATTTATTGCAGGTCAGTCGAGTCGCTCGTGAATCGATCGAAAACGAACCGTCCAAGCCCGTGAGTGAGTTGAGCTCACATACGTGCGTCTTGATATCCGTTTGGAATACCAAACGACCCTGAAATTGTGCGAGAATGTGCCTGTTGGAATTATAGTGTCGAACGGGAGAGGTAGCAAAAAATTCGCCGGCTCGTCCGAACATATCTATATCAATATTAACATTTAATAAAATTAACTTTTACGATTAAAAAATATTAATATAATTACTTTTATAATTAATAAAATTAATGTCGAGCATATTACTTATTTATTTTTGAACTTCGTAAATTCTGCAGACAGTTTAATTATGATTATCACAGTTTAATTTTAATTACTGTTTAATTTTACATCACTGTTTCACACAGCACTGCAAATACAGTTTTCCAAACAATTTCATGATTTTTTTCGCCACTGCAAAACAGCAGATTTCTCCACCACTATTTCTCACTGCTTCTCTCATCGCGACAGCTTAGCCAAACAGGCCCTTAATCAAACGTTGGAAGAGAAATGAGTGTGTCTAACCTTGGGAAAGCAAACTATTTCCCTAAGAATCAACACACAATGAATAACAAATTTCTGTCTCATTTGATGAAAGAGAAATACAGATGCAGAAAAATATAGATGAAAACAAGAATTTTCCAGCCAAACGATATTAGTGATGAAAATTCACTATATGAATATATTACCTAACCCTCCATTTACAGTATAGTCTCAATCCAATCCTTAAACACTTTCCATGGGCCTCAACCTTACAAGTGCTTAAAATCTTCGAGCCCTCATTGATTTTACTGAGTGTATCATTGAAACACAAGATCAACATCAAAATGAACTTATATAGTCGTAATATGTTATTGCTAGTCGTCTCCTTTTCTGTATTTACCCTGGGTTGTGATAGTTTGGTCTTTTCCTTTTTTAGGCCTCCCCTTACTCAAGTATATGGTAAGGGACCTCTTTCATGATGTATCGAAGGATTATTTCCTCTCCAATTTGTATTAGAGCAGAAAAAATCCCGTGCCCTAATCTCTCGTTTCCACCCCTTCCCCGCCGTCCGCATCCACGCCTCTTCGCTCCAGATCGACAACCTTCATCTCCTTTTGCTCGCTCTTCAGGGATGACGAGCAGCCTCCAAGCCACCGCTAGATGCTTAGAGGGACGCTATCGCCATTCCTCCATGATGTAGTCCGCTTGTTCCTCTTCTGCATAGTCAGCTTCTTATCCCGTGCCGTCAGTGCCGATTCCTCCTTCTCTTGCGCCAGATCGATTGTGTTGTCCTCTCACGTGCCGTGTTGTTGATGTCGTCGATCTCCCATGTTGATGTCGTCTTCCATCTGCAGTTGTTGTTGATGTCGTCTACGTAATGCCACATCTCCTGTGTCATCTTCTCCAGTGAAACCGCCACAACTAGGTAGTTACTACTATTGTGGCTGCAATCCGTTGCCCCTCTCGTGACTCATATATGATGAATCGGTGCTTTTGCCGCTAATCGCTTCCCCCGAGTGTCCTTTGGTTCCCTTTTTTCGTCAATATGGGTAATCCAGATTCTTCGGTATTCTCATCGGGTGTGATCTAGCCTCAGATGAGTGAGCCTCAGGGGCCCCATAGCCATTCCAGCTCTTTGAAGATTACCACGGCTCCCTTGGCCGGCCCCAAATTGGGGCTGAACCAGGTGGGTTCAGCCCCCGAGGGCCGCCTTTAGAAAGTGGGGGCTGAACCAGTTGGTTCAGCCCCGTTGTCGCCTTCGGATCCGTCCGGGGCGTAACAGGGTGCTTGACTTTGGTGTTACTCATCACATGACTGGGTCTTCCTTAGGTTTTCTCTCTTATACTCCATTGTCGGGTAAGGAGAAAGTTATTTCTGCTAAGGGATCGTTGTCCTCTATTGCGGGCAAAGACAACATCTTTTGCTCAAAGTCCATATCCCTATCCTCTGTTCTTCATGTTCCCTCTTTTCCTCGCAATTTACTTCTCATCAACAATATTACAAAATCTCATAACTGTTCGGTAACTTTTTTTCATGATTCTTGTGTCTTTCAGGAACTGGAAACGAAGCGGAACATTGCAGTGGTAGGAACCGTGGCGGCTTGTACTACCTAGACACTCATCCTCTCTCTCAGGCTCTTTCCAATTCCACTGTTACTGCAGAGGATGTTATCCGTTGGGCATCGACGTCTTGGACATCCGTCCTCCGTTTATCTGCAAAAATTATTTCATGCTTTTGCACATTTTCTTCAGAACTTTGCTTGTGATGTATGTGATATGTCTAAACATGTGCAAAATACTTCTTCTCATCTTTCTTCCCCTAGTAGTATTCCCTTTGATGGTATACATTCTGATGTTTGGGGGTCGTTCCACATTATATCTTTAACCAGACTTCGATGGGCTGTCACTTTTATTGATTGCTTCTCGCGCACTACGTGGATTTATCTATTGAACAAGAAAAGTGAAGTTTTTCTTTGTTTTCATGTTTTTCATAAAATGGTGCAAACACAATTTAATGCCTCTATACGTGTTCTTCGATGTGACAATGGGGGGAGTATGATTATCGTGGTACCTTTGGCTATCATCCAACATAAAACTTGGGTGTACACCTCTACTAAGAACGGAGTAGCCGAACGAAAAAATCGGCACCTCCTCGAGGTTGCTCGCTGTCTCCTAACCACTATGCACCTCCCTAAACCCTATTGGGGTGAGGTGGTCCTTACAAATGCTCACTTTATCAACCGTCTTCCATCTCGGGTCCTTTCCTTTACTACTCTTCTAGCTCGTCACTCCACCTCTGGCGTGGTTCATACTTCCCATTTGCTACCCCGTGTCTTTGGGTGTATATGTTTCGTGCATGTGCACCAACCCCATTGTGACAAACTTGACCCTCTGGCTCAACGTTGTGTCTTCCTTGGTTATCTACGACCAAAGGATATCGTTGTTATCACCCCCTCCCGGCGTATGTTATGTACCATGGATGTCACCTTCTGTGAGGGGGAGCCCTATTTTCTGCATTCAACTCATCTTTTTTGCCAGGGGGAGGGTAGTGGTGATACAGATCTTACTCTTGTTCCTCTTCCTCTTCTCTCTTCCATCTCTTCCATTCCTTCCACTCATTCCACTCTGGTACTCATAGCTCCTATCCTGGTACTGAACTCCTCTACTATGATTTCTCTGTTTCCCCACGTATGTCACCATCGTTCAGGTACATAGGCTACCACAGCTCCACATCTACCAGTGCCGATTTAAAACTCAGATTCTAATGATGCTGATCTGCATATTCCTCCTGCATTGCTAAAGAAAGGTAAAACTACTTGTACGCAACATCTTATTTTTAATCATGAGGCTTACCATCATCTTACTCCGATTCATCGGGCTTTTGTTTCGTCTTTTTCCCTAGTTGTTATTCCTAAGATATGGCAGGAAGCTTTGAAGATACCTGTTTGGACACAGGCTATGCAAGATGAGATGTCTGCCTTGGACAAAAATCACACGTGGGATGTTTCTGTTATCCCTTCAGGAAAGAAAGCTATAGGTTCCCAATGAGTCTTCTCTGTTAAGCAGAACCAAGATGGCAAGGTGGAACGGTACAAAGCACGTCTGGTCACTCAAGGATACACCAAGACTCAAGGAGTTGATTATCAGGAGATGTTTGCTCCTGTAGCAAAGATGGACTCTGTTAGATTCTGTGGAGATCGGCGGTCTGGCGGTTAGGTCGGGCGGCCTGGCTGTTTGGCGGTCTGGCAGCTTGGTCCAGGCGGACTGAAGGATTGGCAGTCTAGCGGCTTGAACCAGGCGGTCTAGAGGTTAGGCGGTCTAGCGGATTGATAGTGGAGGATTTAGCATTTGCGGTCTGGTTTCGCTGTGTTGCGGACTGCCTCTGGCGGTCTGGTCAGAGTTCTAGCCAGCCTGGGATCATTCAACCCTGTTGCGGGTTTGGCGGACAGGAGGTTGAAGTCGTTGTGGATATAGGCCGCGGTCTGAGGAGCAGCTGAAGCTGCAGATAGAGGCAGCGCTGAAGCTGCGGGTAGAGGCTGTTGTTGCGGCATGATGATCAAGGGAGCTGACCTGAAGTTTGGCGGTCATATGCATCTATCCGCTTGTGTTCAGCGGACTGCTGATCAGGTCGGCGACAGCGGACTGAGTTGAGACTGGCGGCTACTTGTGTGGAGCGGACAGTCTGTCTAACCGCTCAGTTATAGTGGTCTAAAATTTTTTAAACCGTCTACCCGCATGTTATATTTTAGTCTCACATCGTCTGTTGTATATTCCTTCTTTCTCTTCTCCCTATAAATAGGGGATCATACTCATGTAACTTAACTTTTAGTGGAATGCAAAGCTTGTTATTTAGATTTTCTCACATGGTATCAGAGATCACCCGATCCTTGCGATTTCCGACTTTCTAACCGCCCTCTTTGCTCTTCTGTGATCCTTGCAGTTTCTGGTTTTCTACCAACCCGCTTTGCTCTTTTGTGGTTTCTGCGGATTCCGGTTTTTTTCCCTAACTGTCTGTTGTGCTTTCCTTCTAACCGCGCGAACTCTTTTCCTAGCCTCCTTCTTCATAGCAGATACTGAGTACTCTTCTTCCAATTTATCTACATCTTCTCAAACTGCACCACCTGTTTCTACTCCGTCTGGCAACCTTGGGACTGCTTCCAAGTTGACTGGCCCGAATTATCCAGACTAGAGCGTTTTGTTTGTGTTCTTGCTGAGGTCTCAATGCAAACGTCATCATCTCACTGATGACCCTCCAGCTCATGGATCTGTTGTCTTTGATGATTGAGATGCTAATAATGTTTTGGTCAGGACGTGGCTTGTCAATAGTCTCTCTGATGAGTGCCTACCTGTTATTCGACATGTTGAGACTGTTAAAGTCGTTTGGACTCATCTTGCTGCTCTGTATTCGAAAGCCGCTCAGACATCGCGCATATACACGTTATATGTTGATCTGTTTGCCCGCCCTACTTTGACTCCTACTGCTGTTTATCAGGAGGTGTGAGTTCTTTGCACTGAAATCCCACAACATCGTCTGTTCTCCGCTGATCTAGCTGAACAGGACAAAAACTTCTAGGAGCTTCTGATTGTGTGTTATTTTTTTCGCCTTCCGAAATCTTATAGCATAATAAGACAACAAATACTTGGCGAAGATGATTCTCCCACTGTTGATTATATTGCTGCTCGTATTGCAGTTGTTACCACTTTTCTTCAGCGCCCTCTGCTTGTCTCCCCACTCCCTCCTAACATATTTGCTCATCAGGTTCGCTCTGGAAGTTCTAGTGGTCGCGGAGGTCATACTGGTGGGTGTGGTGTGTATCGTCATATCTGCTCTCATTGTGGTAAGACCGGTCATCTTGTTGGTCGTTGATGGGCTAAATATCCTCATCTTCTCCCGTTTGCGGGAGACAACACAAAGAAGCTCACGTCTCTTGCCTCTTCTTCTTCGTGCAGTGTTAATATAGTCACTCAGGGTAAGTAGCTGATTGATTCGGGGGCTACTAATCATATGACAAGTGACCCTGGTTTATTCTCTTGCTTGGACAAGCATAACCGGTCTCCTCCCATTTTTGTTGCAGACAGTAATTCGTCACAAGTATGCGGGGCTGGTACAGTCTGTATCACTCCGACTCTGCGGCTTGAGGACACACTTTACGTCCCGCCTTTTCCGTGTAATTTGCTCACTGTTAGCTTTACATCTACTACTTGTTCTTTTCAGGATTCAGGCTCCAAAGAGAAGATTACTACTAGAACTGAAAGCAATGAACTCTTCTTCCTCGACAATGTCACTGTTTTCTCCAATTCTCTTCTGCAATGACATCTTTGCCTTGGACATCCTCCTGCTCGTCTCATCTACCAACTCCTACCGAATTTGCTTAAGGAGGAATCCTCTTTGAACTGTGAGGTCTGTCAACTTGGCAAGCATCATCGTTCTTCCTTTCCCGCAAGATAAGAACGTAGTGCTTCTCGCCCATTTGAACTTGTTCGTTCAGATATTTAGGGTCTTGCTCCTGTTAAGACTGTTGGTAGGGAGAGTTTATATTTTATTATATTTGTTGATGATTTCTCTTGTTGTACCTAGTTGTATCTATTAAGAGAACGTTCTGAACTTTATTCTGTGTTCACAGCATTTTTACAATGAGATAAAAACTCAATTTGATGTTTCTTATAAAGTTCTTCGAACTGATAATGCTCGAGAATATCTTAGGCAATAATTTTCTGATTTTTGCATTCATTGGGGCATAGTTCATCAAACTAGTTGTCCTTACACATCTCAGCAAAATGGGGTTGCTGAGCGCAAAAAACGACATCTCCTAAATGTTACTCGCACTCTTCTCACACAGATGAATGTTCCCCGATCATACTGGGGACATGATGTACTTCATTCTTTCCATCTCATCAACCATATTCATTCCTCAATTCTTCAGGGCAACACCCTATTCTTCGTCTTACATCCAGGAGCTCATCTGTTTTCTTTACCTCTCCGTGTTTTTGGCTGCACAGCATTTGTGCATTCTCCTTCTCCTGGTCGTGACAAGCTTTCACCTCGCTCGATAAAGTGCGTCTTTTTGGGCTACTGTCCGACCCAAAAGAGGTATCAGTGCTTTGATCCCCTGCTCAGGAAACAGTTTATTTTTGCTGATGTTACATTCTTTAAAGATGTCTTATTTTTCTCGAGCTTCTACTCTTTCACTATCTGATGTTTCATCATCTCTTGCTCTTGTTTCCGCTCTTCACCTGCTTCTATTCCTCCTTCTATGTCGTTATCTCCTCTTCCCATACCAGTTCCTATCTTTGCTTCTGTCTTCTGATTCTCCCTTGCCTTTGGAGCCATTGCTGACAACTTCCGGGCTAGTAATCTCTCTGATGGATGGA
Organism: Platanthera zijinensis; assembly: GCA_039513925.1. Taxonomy (NCBI): domain Eukaryota; kingdom Viridiplantae; phylum Streptophyta; class Magnoliopsida; order Asparagales; family Orchidaceae; genus Platanthera; species Platanthera zijinensis. Next base: position 190,418,554 of record CM077084.1, read on the forward strand.
TCTACTATAGAAGACAAATCGGATCTTGACCTTCCGATTGCTCTATGGAAGGGGGTTAGAACGTGCACTAAACATTTCATTCATGATATTGTATCCTATGCTCATCTATCCCCAGCTGGAAGGAGATTTGCTCTTGCTCTCTTGGTAAATGTTGTCCCGGTTAACTATCAGGAGGTTCTTTTTGTTCAGCATTGGAAAACGACAATGGATGAAAAAATGAATACGTTAACCGAAAGAGGTACTTGGACTCTTATCCCTACTCCTCTAAGTGTGGATGTGGTTGGTTGTCGGTGGGTCTTTGTCATCCAGTTTCATCCGGATGGCACTATTGACCGCTATAAGGCTAGGTTTGCTGTCAAAGGCCTTACTCAAACATGTGGTGTGGACTTATTTGATACCTTCTCCTTAGTTGCACGCATCAGCATTATTCGTGTTTTTTTCTCTGTAGCGGTTAACAAAGGTTGGGAGATATATCAGTTAGATGTGAATAATGTCTTCTTGTATGATGATCTACAAGAGGTGGTTTGCATGAAGCAACATCCTGGGTATATTGCTCAGGGGGAGTCTCAGGTATGCAAGTTACGAAAGGCAATTTATGGTCTAAAGCAAAGCCCACGGGCCTGGTTCGACAAGTTCAGCAAGGTTGTCTCACTTGTTGGCTTCACTCGGAGCTTTGCTGATCATTCTTTTTTTATTCGCAATACTACTAAAGGGCATGTGGTTCTTGTTGTCTATGTGGATGATATTCTTCTTACTGGTGATGATAAGGAAGGAGTTGATCTAGCAAAGAGAAATCTTCGACAACATTTTATTACAAAAGATATGGGATCTCCTAAGTACTTCCTTGGAATAAAAATCTTGTGGAAACACAACTCTATGGTGTTTTCACAATGAAAGTATGTGTTAGATCTTTTGAAAGAAACTGGTCTTCTTGGGGCAAGACCTGTTCGGTGTCCTATTGCCGTTGGTGATGACAGGAGTTGGACGGAGGATTCACCTCTTCTTTCAGATAGTACTATCTGCAGGCGACTTGTGGGAAAACTCATCTATCTGACTATTACCAAACCTGACATTTGTTATGTTGTGGGAAGGTCAGTCAGTTTATGCAAGCTCTCAGAGAATGTCATCTTCGATCTGCCTTGAAAATTCTAGAATATATGAAAGGGTCTTCAGGGAAGGGGTTACTGTTTCGCAAATATAATAATCTAAAAGTAGAAGCATATTCTGATGCTAGCTATCCTGACAATAAAGAAGATAGGAAGTCTACTTCTGGTTTTTGCACCTTTATTGGAGGAAATCTTGTCAGATAAGAAAACAAGAAACAGTCTGTTGTGTCACGATCAAGCGCTGAAGTCGAGTACCAAAGTATGGCATCGACTGCTTGCGAGTTGAAAATGTTGTGTGCCCTTATGCTTGACCTGGGGGAGATATATGATCATCTTTTACCCATGCTTTGTAACAACCAGACTGATATACATATATCAAAGAATCCAATTTTTCATGAAAGGATAAAACTCATTTAAGTTGACTGCCACTTCATCAGAGAAGAAATTTTGAAGAATCAAATTTGTACTTCATTCATCACTTCTGACAAGGAGCTTGCAGTATGAAGCACAGATACTTCCCCAAAGGCAGCGTACTCATACCGAATACGTATCTGGTACCAGTACGTACCCGATACTCGACGGATACACCTATATGGACACTTGGACATAGCACAACATTTTGCATATCGTGATAAGGGTATGTTTTTCTAGAGTAAACAAAGGTTGGTTCTATGTTAAGAAGCATTGGTACGTCCAATTAAATTGTGTATTTGCACCGAGTATGTTTCTGGTATCAGTACGTTTCTGTTATAAGTATGTGTATTGAACGTGTTGATTCAACGCAAGTTATTAACAAAAGACTAACTTGTCTCTAGACTAACCAGAAATTGAAGATGATGATCTCCAACAATGAAGTTGATCTCCAACAATGAAGAAGAAAAAAAAGACTGATAAGTAGACATAAGTTTAATTTTCTCTTTTGGTTAAACATATAAGATGTTAAAATTTGTAATACTTAATATTTGAAAACTTCATGTTATGTTGCACTGATTTGTGAACTCGTACTTCAAGTTATGATTTTATGTTTGATGTTTCGATGTTTTGAGAAATATTTATTGCACTTGTGATATATAAATATATATTATATTTGCTATAACGTATCATGACGTATGATGCGGTTTACGGCAAGTGTACCGGTCGAACAAGTAATATGAAATGGGCGAATTTTCTCAAGTATCGATCTCTTAATGAACACAGTAAGGTGAAGTCAATTTTGAGGAGGACTTGAGATTGAAGTACTTAGGTCGGTGTTTACGAAGGGGGGTTTGAGTGTTGCGGAAAAAGAAAGTAAAACACTAATAAACTACTCCTATGCAATGCCGTTATGATATGCTTCGCCAAGCGGATGGAAAACTACACAGGCCGCTATGAACCGAATCGCTAGGTGAATGGACGAGTTGGCTTGCGGATGAGGTGGTGAGAACGGCGGAATGAGGGTCGTGAGCACCTCTTCGCTACGCACGCCACTACCAATTGTTAGTGCGGCACTATGTGGTGGAGGATGGATAATGGCGCACCTCAAGCAAACAACGTGAATATAAAATCACATAGACATGATTGTACACAAATGTATATCAAATTAAACACACTTAATCAAATACAAAGAGATCAAACTACACTATCAACAACAAAAGAAGAAAAGTGTGAAATCGACCGGATCTAAAGTCTTGCTGAGGATTCACGAAAGGAATTGTCGGGTTGTCAATCTGCGTCCTAGCTCGGTACTCAACTGCGTCCGGGGTAGAGGAGGCTATCACTAACTCTCAATGGACCCGTCTTCTTCGTGTCACGATCCGGTGGAGGATGACAAACTCCTCCGAGCTTGATGGTGAAAGCTAGGTCAAACTTTTTTTGAAGCTCAAGGATGAAGGAGGAGGCCGAGAGGAAGCTCCGACTTGAATTTGGCGTTTAAAGCTTGCCTGAAGTCCCTCCCTACGGTGGAGGAAGAAGGAAAACGCTGGAACCGTCCTCGGAGACGAAAACGGCGGAGAAAAAGTCCAGAATCTCGAATTAGGGCGGAACCTGCGAATTTATAGATTGCAGAAATTATAATGCACACGATGAGTGGCGCACGACCAGTGGTCGTGCGCACTATGTCCAGTGATCGTGCGATTTGGCATGGCAGAACTCAAAGAAAAACTGGAATAACGCGCACGAGCAGTGGCGCACGACCAAAGGTCGTGCGCACTATATCCAATGGTCGTGCAATTGCCCCGGACAGAATTTGGAAAAATGGAGAATAGTGCGCACGATCAGTGGCTCACCACCAGTGGCCGTGCGCTATAGATCAAATGATCGTGCGCAGTGTTCCTGTACTGTTTGGGGTTCGACGAACAGGCCGCGCACGACCAGCGATCGTGCGCTAAGGAATCCACTAACCGTGCGCATGTAAAAAAACGCACGATCAGTGGCCCTTAGGCAGAAAACATTCCCAAACAATCCAAGGACACGCACACGACCTTTGTACCTACAGCGAAAACAGACGAGCCACCGAAACGGGCATACCACATTCTCCATACACAGAAAAACACCAAGTAGGGCAAAAGTGCAAAAACTACGAAATCAAACAGAAAACGGGCCAAAAGTGCACCTTAACATGGAATGAGCATAATAACAAATATGAACAATTATGGCTCTAAAGTGTAGTGCTTGCGAAAGAAAACTAGCACAGATGAGTCCAAAAATCAATATATAAATAGGACTCATCACACCCTCAGACTTACCTGTTTGCGCGTCCCGAGCAAACAAAATCTATGCATATAGGGAAAATAAACTAGCTAACATAGAAATTGAGATACGAGTCGCATGCTCGCGCGCGTAAAAATATACAATAGAGGAAATTTCTAAGTATACAAAATAGTTTATACTTTTCACAATGCGTATCAATATTTTATTACTACTCAAAAATGGAATCACGGTGAATCTTCCATCAATGTCGGGGAACATACGCTTGCCCGTTCACACTCTCTCCACGGTACAAGTTCGACTCAAGCGTGAATCCGTAGGATTTTAGGTGAAGAGATGGGGCTTAGGTTTCGGTGAGGTAAACAAAGATAAATAAGAAGGTTATGCACCTAACCTAAATGAGCTAGCATAAAAAAGAATCTATTCGCTAACCAAAATACATGCGGGTACACCACACCCCCAGACTTAATTTTTAAAATATAGGTGTGTGCACCGCCTACTCCAAATACAATCTCATCTCAAATAGAATTTTCAATTATACTTTTTCTTTTCACTTTTCTTTTTCACAATTCATTTTTATATATTTTTTCAAATCATCTTTTTATTTTAACAATTTCAACAAATAAAAACTTTGGAACACATCCACATATTCACAAGGAATATCACCACATCAACTCCACAAAATGAAAATGTAAAACACTAAAGCTCGACTTGGGTGTGCGACTAGGATCGGCTATGAGGCTTTGGTGAAACAATGGTGGAGCTGAATCAAAAGAAGAGGTAGGCACAACGGGGCTAGCGAGGATAAGATGTTAAAAACGGTACAAAGCTCAACCGGGTCAAAATGATGGCCTACATCACGCTCACGCTTGACTAACCATGCACCAATGCTTCGAGAGTAGCTTGGGGCAAGTTCTTAGCCACCGAGAAAGATGATCCTTCCTCCCGACTCGAGCAAAACGAGTCTAGTGACGGCTACACACATCCCTACACTACCGTTCAATTCACACCGGATTCACCAATTTTTGAGTATAATAAAAATTCTTTACGCAATTAGAAAAATATAAAACTATAAGCATACAGAAAAATTAAGTCTACTCCAATTTCTACACGAGACGAGAGCACTCAACTAGGAGCACTGCAGGAGTCAACATTTTACTCTGTCTCACAATCCTATGTCAGCACAATAATTTTCCCAAATCATACAAAAGAAACGAGTTTAACTCGCAGCACGCTAACAGCTAAGCATGCGCTCATGTGGGTGCAGTGGTGTGTGATGCAATGAACTAATCAAAATAAAACAATAAAAGCTTCTAGTATGCAAATGAAATGTGCGCGTGCAAAAGGTAACAAATATTGGCTCTCCCCCAGACTTAAACTAAGCTACACAGCCTATGATATAGATATTTAAATCAGATAGAGACAAGGGAAGAGGTTACCCGATGCTCAGTCAGTGAGCATACCAGAAAACGCGTGAAAAACAGAAGCAGGTCCGCCAAACGAAGAATCACAACCCCGTCAATACGAATTTGCCATGAAGACCTGCAGGGGTGAGCTCCGCAAAAACAAAAGAAAAATAGAGAAAATACAAAGAAATACTAAAACTAAGATAGACATGAAAAATAAAAATGCAGGAAATGTAAGATAACTACTGGGGTTATTGTCCTTCCAGCACGACTTATTAAATTCTATACATTTCTAGCTAATTGGCCTATGAAAAGAAAAGTGCACAGGTAACTGTTCCATTATCCGTTTCGGTAACGGGTACTGATACGACAATAAAGCAGTTACCCATCTACCTAAATAATAATACCAGCCCAACACAGGTAGAGGAAATATGAAGTAAGAAGAGGAGGAGCGCTGGTCCTCACTCATCTCACCACAAAATAAATCCTTGCCCAGCAAGATATCGTCTACAGGGAGACGGCAGGAGGAGAAAGCAATAAATGGAGCTTCCTCAACAGAGGAGGCATCAACCTCCTCGCAAAATAGGATGTTATCATCCATTGCTCGAGCTGAAAGCTCCAATTCCTCCTGAAGCACCTGCGACGACTCAACCCGCACAGGCTCAGATATAGAAAGGGGATCAAGAAATAAAGGAGATGAAAAACTAAAATAATCAAAAATAGGGGGAGTGGTCCCGGTCTCACTCCCAGCAGGATCCAAGCATAGATCATCGTCGGTGTCATATGAGTCATAGCACGGGAATCCGAGAGCTCGAGGTCCTTGGTGGTGGTTTGGACCTCCTCATCCAACAAGTGAAAGCTTTCTCATCAGAAAGGATCTCCTCATCATCCCACCTCGGTGCGTCATCATGTTCCAAGGTGTCACACTCTCCATTAGAGAGAATAACGTCCTCGTCCCACATTGGCGCAACCTCAGGCTCTAAATCACTATCTGGCATAACATCATCAACCGACTCATTAAAAATTGGGATAGATAATTCTTGCAAAGAAAGAGGAGGAACAACAACATCAGAGAAAATATGTGTGAGTTCCTCCGGGGGTGAATCCAAAAGAGGGGAAGAATGCATAGGGAGAGACGGCACCACAATGTCGTCACACCGATCAGCAGAAAGTCTGATGGGTATATCCGCAGCAGTCCCCCATAGACAAGGTGGTACTGCGAATATATCATCATAATCAGAAGGGGCAGCCAATTGAGATGTGGATGGAACGAATCGAATACCCGGTTCATCATCCTCCTCCAACTGGCACTGAAATTCTGCGCAAACTTTTAACACGTGCTCGGTGCTACAACAACACAAACACCATTTTCCATTACTCCTCAGTCCTGGTGGGACCGGAGAGGAATAAAAAAGAGGTGAAGGCGTAGAAGAGAAGTGACCATAAGACTTGGGTATGGTGTATGAAGTACCATAAGAGGACGGTGCTCCATACACTGAACCACGAGAATTATGCTCACTATCTTCAGTGGGGCACTCATCACTACCATGTCTATAATCCTCGCACCATCTACAACGGATATTCATATAAGAAAACATGGTGCAACAAGAAAGAATTCACCAACAGAAATATTCTAAGCAAAAATTAACTACACTAGCAGATAAAAGAAAAGGAATGCCTGCTGCAGAAATTTTAAACCTAGAAAAAGAACAAAGAAAAATAAGCAACAAATTTTAAAAACTAAAGCAAATAAGAAACATGATATGAACAAATGGAAAAGGGCTTCTATCTCCTATCTCTCTCTCCAAAAACTCACATGACTGTGTTCCCCGGCAACGACGTCAAAAACTTGATGCGGTTTACGACAAGTGTACCGGTCGCACAGGTAATATGAAATGGGCGAATTTTCCCAAGTATCGATCTCTCATGGAACACAGTAAGGTGGAGTTAATTTTGAGCAGGACTTGAGATTGAAGTCCTTAAGTCGGTGTTTACGAAGGGGGGTTTGATTGTTGCGGAAAAAGAAAGTAAAACACTAATAAATTACTCATATGCAATGCTTCGCCAGGCGGATGGAAAACTACACGGGCCGCTATACACGGAATCGCTAGACGGATGAACGAGTAGGCTTGCGGATGAGGTGGTAAGAACGGCGGAATAAGGTTCGTGAGCACCTCTTCGCTACGCACGCCACTAGCAATTGCTAGTGCGGCACTATGTGGTAGAGGATGGATAATGGCACACCTCAAGCAAACAACGTGAATATAAAATCACATAGACATGATTGTACACAAATGTATATCAAATTAAACACACTTCATCACATAGACATGGTACATTCATTTCTAATGTTAGATTTTGTGGAGCTCAGCGGACTGGCGGTTTGGTCCGGCGACTTGGCTGTTTGGCAATCTGGCTGCTTAGTCTAGGCGGACTGGAGGATTGGCGGTCTGGCAGCTTGAACCAGGCGGTCTGGATGTTTGGCAGTGTGGCGGATTGATAGTGGCGGATTTAGCCTTGGCGGTCTGGTTTCGCTGTGTTACAGACTGCCTCTGGCGATCTGGTCAGAGTTCTAACCAGCCTGGGATCATTCAACCTTATTGCAGGTTTGGCGGATAGGAGGTTTTAGTTGTTGTGGGTAGAGGTTGTTGTTGCGTCCTAATGATCAAGGGAGTTGACCTGAAGTTCGGCAGTTTTATACATATATCCACTAGTGTTGAGCAGACTGCTGATCAGGTCGGCGGCAGCGGACTAAGTATAGACCGAAGGCTACTTGTGTGGAGCGGATAGTCTGTCTAACCGCTCAGTTATAGCGGTCTGAAAATTTTTTAACCGCCTACCCGTATGTTGTATTTTAGTCTCACATCGTCTGTTGTAAATTCCTTCTTTTTCTTCTCCCTATAAATAGGGGGTCATACTCATGTAACTTAACTTTTTGTGGAATGCAAAATTTATTATTTAGATTTTCTCACAAACTCTATTCGGGTATTGATATCATGTGTTGTTTGCCTAGACTAGGACCTCCATCAACTTGACGTGAAAAAATGTGTTCCTATATGGTGCGCTTGAGGAGGTGTACATGAAGTTTTCTCCTGGTTTTGTGAAGAAAGGAGAAGGACTTGTCTGCCGCCTAAGGAAATCCTTATATGGCTTGAAGTAATCACCTAGGTCCTGGTTTAGGAGATTTCTCACGACGATGCTCAAGTTTGGGTACAAGAAAGCCCAATATGATCATACCATGTTTATCCGAAAACATGAACAGCGTGTTGTGGTTCTCATTGTCTATGTGAATGACATCGTGATTACTAGAAATGACACAGAGGAGATTGTCAATCTCAAGACCCTTTTGTCTACCGAATTCGAAGTGAAAGACTCGGGAAGATTACGATACTTCCTGGGTATTGAAGTGGTCAGATCTGAGCAAGGTATCTCTATATCCCAACGAAAATACATATTGTATCTCCTAAAGGAAACAGGTATGCTTGGTTGTGTTCCTGCGAACACACCTATGGAGGAAAATCACAGAATTGATGAAGATGGTGATGGTGATCACACGGATGTATCACGTTATCAAAGATTGGTCGGAAAACTTATATATCTATCTCACACACGCCCCGACATTACGTATGCAGTTGGTATCCTTAGCAGATATATGCATTCTCCTAGAATCAGACATCAAGAAGTTGTGTATCGCTTGCTACGATATTTGAAGAAAGCCCTTGGTCGTGGTCTCTTATTCTCCAGGAACAACAACTTAAAGATTGAGGTTTTTATTGATGCTGATTGGGCTAGATGTCGTGATGACAGAAAGTCCACAACAGGATACTGCTCCTTTATTGGTGGAAACCTTGTGATGTGGCGTAGCAAGAAGCATAATGTGGTGGCTAGATCGAGTGCAGAGGCAGAATCTCGTTCCATGTCACAAGACTTATGTGAGGGGCTATGACTGCGTACTGTGTTACAAGATCTGGGTTTATCTGTGACAGCTTCTTTCTCCTTGTTCTATGACAATAAGGCAGCCATTAATATTGCTCATAACCCTGTCCAACAAAACAGGACAAAGCATGTTGAGGTTGATCGGCACTTTATCAAAGATCACTTGGATAAAAAGACAATTGTCACTCTGTTTGTTCATTCCAAAGATCAGTTGGTCGATGTGTTTACCAAAAGCTTGGGATGTGACGTGTTTACCGACGATATTCAAAAGCTTGGGATGACCGACATCTTCCATCAGACTTGAGGGGGAGAGTTGTAATATGTTATTTCAAGTCACATTAGTACTTTTCTGTATTTACCCAGGGTTGGGGTAGTTTGGTCTTTTCCTTTTTTTAGGTTTCACCTTACTCAAGTATTGTATGAGTAAGTGACCTCTTTCAAGATGTATCGAAGGATTGTTTCCTCTCCACTTATATTAGAACTCTGTGATTGTGATTATATCATCTTATAGCGCTTAATCTGTGGTGACTCTATGTTGTGGGATCCCGACCGAATTCATATTATATGATTGTTGCAAGAGAGGTGTTACACGATATACTCATTCGAAGTATGGAAATGCCTAGAGAAATAAAGAATTTAGTGGTTTGTTTCTTCAATAATATACTGAATACAAAGAGGATGCGGAACCAATAGAGAGAAAGTATCTAGGTATCTTTGTATAAGAATAAAAAAGATACAAAATTGTGTCAATTACACAGGAATTAAATTAATGAATCATACAATGGAACTATGAGAACGAGTAATAAAAGAAGAGTAACAAGAGATTTTAAGAGATTAATATCTCAGAGAACCAATTTGGATTCATGTCAGGCGGTCAACCATGGAAGCTATACATAGCTTGAGGAGACACCATGGAAGCTATACATAGCTTGAGGAGACTCATTGACAACTATCGGGAAAGAAAACAAGATTTCCATATGTTGTTATCGCCCTTAAGAAGGCTTATGAAAGGGTTCCAAGAAAGTTCTTATGGAGAATCTTATAAAAGAAAGGTGCAAATGTATCATACATTGACATAATCAAAGATGTGTACAAAATCAATGACGAGGGTGAGAACATCTTGAGAATTAACACAAATTCTCTATCACTGTTAGCTTACATCAAGGATCAGGTTTAAGCCCCTATCACTTTACCCTTTATCTTAGATGATCTCACCAGATATATCCATCAAGCAATATCTTGGAATTTATTGTTTTGGATGATATTGTTTTGGTCAATGAGACACACAAGGGTGTAAACACGAAACTTGAATCTTGGTGAGGCACTTTAGAAAAGAAGAGTGTTGGGTTGAGCATGACAAAGATGGAGTATATGGAGCCTAAATTTAGCAAGCAAGAAGGATGGATGACTCCGTTATTAAGTTGGGTGATCAAGATATTTCACGTAGTGGGTGCTTTAAATATCTAAGATCGATAGTTCAAAATGATGGAGGTGTAGATAAAGATGTGATGAATAGAATCCAAGCAGGTTGGTTTAAGTAAAGAGGCGCATCAAGGATCTTTTGTGATCGTAAAATACCATTAAAACTTAAAGGAGAGTTTTATTATACTGCAATTAGACTAGCGATGCTCATGGTTTCGAGTGTTGGGCAGTGAATTATGTACATGAGCAAAATATGGGAATTGCGGAAATGAGAATGTTTAGGTGGATTTGTGGACACACGAGACAAGATAACATTACAAATGAATGTATCAGGGATAAGACATGAGTGACACCAATTGTAAAGAAGATACGAGAAGTTTGATTAAGATGGTTCAGACACGCACAAAGGAGACCATTAGAGGCATTTGTTAGGTGTTACGAGAGTTTAGTCACTATGCATGTTAAACGGAGGAGGGAAAGATGAATAAACACTTCGAATGAAACTATAAGGAAAGACATAATGTACTTAAGTATTAGTGAGATTATGACTAAAGATAGGGCACAATGGAGACAAAGGATCCATATAGCTAAGACCACTATAGTAGGATAAAGACTTGAGTGTTGTTGTTGTTGTTAGAGTTTACCTATGTAGTTGGCTATAAATACAAAAGAGGGGAATTGCAGAAGTTATTACAACTCAAATGAATATTCTCACAAGGGATTCCTTTATTACAATGTTGGGAGAAAAAGAAAGGAAAAAGAAAGTGGGTAGAATTCCACTATTTGGATATGCAAGAAGAGTTAATTGTAGAGAGGAAACAAATGAAGGAGGTGATTAATGAAGGAGGCAGTGCCTTTAATTTCCTTGGTGGTGAGTGTATGTAAACCCATCCCATGACCTATGTTTTCCTTTCCCAGACTTTGTTACATTTCTGTACAGATTTTAGGAGTGCGGTTTTGGAATACTTCGTGTGCTCTTTTGGCTACAAACAATGATTAAGTTGATGGTGTGAGTTTTTATGAATATAATTTCATTCTAGAATTGTGTTATAGCAATGTTTTTCCTTCTAATCACTATTTAGACTAGTTTTAAAGAAGTTCTCAATAATTTGCAGAAATATTTGCCCCACTGTCATTTATCTTGTTGTGGTGATATCTCTCTAAGAGTTGTAGGTGATTTAAGTTGAATTTTCCCCTTTCTGGTGCTTATTTTTTTGGTGAACAGATACATCACCCATATTAGGAATTAGTGTTTTGGGATGCTTGAGTGTTTGGTCACTGTTTTTACGTGGTTAATTTGTGCGCCGATTTTAGAAGATGTGTGACTGTGTGAGGTGTTTTTGTGCAAGTCTCTTCTTAACCACTAAATAGAAAGTTCTCTATCCCTAATGCTTAAACTAATGGTAAGGGCCACTAATCTCACGTCATTGTAATATGATTTCTCTTTAAACAACTCTCATGTGCATCCACACTTTTTACATCAGTTTCATCCAACTCTCACGTCATTGTAATATGATTTTTTTAAGGAGCACAATATTATCAACTTACAACAAACCAATCATATTGATGGCTTTCAATGTCCTGTAATGATTTGCAAGAATTAATCAAAAAAACTTAGAAGTCCGATACAAATTTTGAAAAAAGTCAAAGAATAAACATAGTTTAATCATTTTTTAGAAAATTGATGAGAATATTTATGAGTTGTATCCTTCTGTCAAACTCATTTGTATCTGTTAGAGGTCCCACGCCGACAATTATCTAGTTAGATAATATTTATGTATGGAGTGAAGTCTTTATGTATTGAGTCTCTGAGTTGTATCGAGTTGAGAAGAGTTGAGTCGGTTGTATTGTCGTTATTATAATATCTTTAAATTTTAGGGTTAGTATTGTGGGTCAATAAATAGGCTGGTGATTGTATGAGTATGAGGATGGGTATAAAAGAATAAACCAATTTCTCGTCTCTCTCTCAACTCCTCCCTCATTCTAAGGTTAGCCCCCTTGTCCCCGCTCCCTCTCCATTGTCAACACCTCCGACGAAGTCTCACGAAATAGGCATGTAGCATATTTGGTATCAGAGATACTCTTTCCTCCCCCCTTACTTCTTCTGATGCGAATCACAAAATAACACTTCCTCCCACCTCTCATTATTGCACTCAACCCATGAGGGATATCCGCATCCGCCTCTCTGTTGCGCTCAATCCCCTACTAGATCGTCTCCTCTGCTCAAATCAACAACGGGATCGCCGCTTCCAAATGAAACCCCTCCAGGATCATCTTTTATGCTCTGATCGACCACGCCCATCTCCACCCACGCCCTCTGCTTCACCTGCGCACTATTTTTGAAAGTCCCGGTTGTTTCCTGCACACCAAGGCCGCACTCGACGTCTCCACACGATCCCCTCCCAACGATAGTCTTCTCCGCTCGATTCTTGTTGCTCCATCCTCCCCGTCCCAACAGAGCAGCAACTGCCACCCTTCTTTTCATAGTATCGAGCCCAAAATCCATGCCTCCCATCAAGACGCCTCTCTCGAGCAGCAACGACATCGTCCCCAGCAACAAAGCCATTGTTCTTGTCCAGTTGACACCCTTTTCCAGTTGTCGTCGTCCTCCAGCGACAACGCCCGCACACCCCACCCTTCGTTCCTGTCGATGTCAGCACACGACACGCTCCTTCCCCGACGCGTCGGTCTGCCATTTCTTCTTCATCGACCTCCTCCCATCGTCGGCTCCACCGATCAGCAACCCTCTTCAACTTGTCCCCACAGCGCGCTCTTCTCGTCTCCATCTCCTCGAGCTCATTGAGCCGCTTGCACACGTCGTTCTACCCCATCTTCACCACGTCGCCTGCAAAATTCTTCGAAGCCAACGCCATTCGTATTGAGGCCACCGAGCCGCCTGCCGATCCACTCCCATCGAGATCCTCAAGCAATCTCCCAATGATATAATTAATTAAAAAATCAAATAAAAAATCAAATAACCCTTTTCCATCTACTCAGGAGTCCCTCCAAGTCGCCTCGGCGCAACTCATCGCCGACATCCGCAATGGGGCGCAGACGGCGGCTGCGACGAAATGGCCAACGCATACTCCTTCGCCACCCATACCACCGGGCACCGTCAGATTCATTCGACATCCTCCAAACGCCACCTTTGTCTACCCCGCCACTGACTCGCCGCGTGCAGTCGTCGTCGCCGCCGGCCACTGATGTACCACCTCTCACCATGGTGATTGTCATTTCACCGCCTCCACCGCAGATGTTGGCCCTCCCTCCTCTAACACTCGCTCATGCCTTGCCAGTTCCTCTAGTCATCGCGCCACCTCCTCTATCGGCTCTCACTGCACTGGCCCCTGCCTTGCCATTTCCTCTGATCATCTTGCCGCCTCCTCTATCGTATCTCGCTCTGTTGGCCTCTACCTTGCCACTCGCTCCTGCCTTATCGCTCCTTCCCTGACACACCAATCTGTCGTTTCTTCTTCATCGACCCCCTCCCATCGTTGACTCCACCGATCAGCAACCCTCTTTAACTAGTCCCCACAGCGCGCTCTCCTCGTCGCCATCTCCTCGAGCTCATCGAGTCGCTTGCACACGTCGTTCTACCCCATCTTCACCACATCGCCTGCAAAATTCTTCGAAGCCAGCGCCATTCGCCTCGAACCCACAGAGCCGCCTACCGATCCGCTCCCATCGAGGTCATCAAGCCATCTCCCAATGATATAATTAATTAAAAACCAAATAAATATTTTTTTAATTACTTAATATAAATTAAGTAAATAATAAATCATTTAGGATGGATCGAAATTTAAGTGTCGATGAGGCGATTTCTTCGGTCTGCTAAGGGGGTCCCTTCAGGTCGTCTCGGCGCAACACATCGCCGACATCCGCAATGGGGCGCAGACGGCGACTACGACGAAATGGCCACCATATCTTCTATTTCCACCCATACCACTGGCAGATTCTTTCGACCTCCTCCAAACGCCACCCTTGTATGCCCCACCACCGACTCGCCTCGTGCAGTCGCCACAGCCGCCGGCCACTGATGTACCACCTCTCACCATGGTGATCGTCATTCTGCCGCCTCCGCCGCCGATGTTGGCCCTTCCGTCCTCTAACATCGGCTCCTGTCTTGCAAGTTCCACTAGTCATCGCGCCACCTCCTCTATTGACTCTCGCTGCACCGATCCCTACCTTGCTGCTTCCTCCGGTCATCTCGTCGCCTCCTCTATCGTATCTCGCTATGTCGACCTCTACCTTCCCACTCCCTCCTGTCGTATCGTCGCATCTTCAACCAGCTCTTGCTTTGTTGGCCCCAACTATGCCTCCGCGACCAGACACCGCGCTACCTCTACCGGCCACCTCCTCTATGAGCCCCACAGGATCCATTCCTCACGCCGGCCATTATTTCCCCAGCATACTCGCCCTCACTCCAACTCTGCCTGGCAGCATCCCCTCCGCACGTGCCTCTACCCCGCCAGCTCATTGCAACCTTTTATGACACTTGGGTGCATGTTGATGCCTCGTCGTTTCACGCCGCCCCAGCTTCAACGACACGCTTTCAAGAGCTGTTCTGGAGAGAAATCAAAGGGATAGATGATCAGTCGTACAAGCATCACTCAAGCTTGAGGACAAGCTCAACATCAAGAATGGGTGGAATGTTAGGGGTCCTGCGCCGGCAATTATCTAGTTAGAAAACATTTATGTTTAGAGTCGAGTCCTTATGTAGTGAGTCGAGTCTGTGTTTTATCGAGTTGAGAATAGTTGAATCGATCATATTGTCTTTATTATTATCCTTAATTATTAGGGTTAGTATTGTGGGTCTATAAATAGACCAGTCATTGTATGAGGATGGGTATCAAAGAAATAAACCAATTTCTTGTCTCTCTCTCAACTCCTCCCTCATTGTAGGGTTATCGCCTCGCATCCTGCTCTGCCGTCAACACCTCCGACAAAGCCTCACAAATACGCTCAAAAAATGCATGGATATTTTGACTTTTTCCACTTGCATTCCTTTGTTGCAGGATTTGTATATATCACATATACTATCAAAAAGTGCATTCACTTTTATTTTAATTCGGTAGTGGTGAATTCATCGAAGCCAAAGAGGATGATGAAGAATGCATTGACATAAAAACAAATGTCAACTAAATTTCAAATTATTTTTTATTTTCTATCTAGCTATAAGTATTTACAAAATTATGGTTGTAATTTTATTTATGTAAGTTTGTCATACTTTAGTTGTAATTGTGGTATGTTGGCATCAAGTTATGTCGTCTAAATTCATGTATGATATAAAGCCCAAACTAGAGCCAAAGTAACCTTCCAATTACCCCCACCTTATTAAAAAGTAAACCCATAATCGAGTCCATTAAACCCAATTACCTAGATGACCATCTTTTACTAATATCACCATATTCTGATCTGAACTCCAAACTCAGTAAACTCAAGCTTCTTGTCTTCTTGACTTCCAAACATACAAGTTTATCTCTAACTGATATGCTAATTCAGCTTTTATGATATCCAAATATTCTTCGTAAGCAAAGCATAAAATCTATCACAAAACTTAACCCATTTTTGCATCCGAGTCTATGTGGTGTTCACCTCATTCCTAATAAAAGTATGATATTGTATTTCTTCTTTCAGCATTGTAGACAATTAATGAAAGTTCTATGTAGAGTCGTCAACTCACGCTAAGCTAGGCTATAAATATGAGAGTTCTATGCAAACAATTAATGAAATATTTAATGAATGATATCGTATTTCTTTTTTCACCATTGTGTGTAAGTTTTACAATCCTCTTTCTCTAGTAACAGAACTTTGAAGTGAGTGTGAGAGCAGCCCTTGATAACAGGCTCAAATAAATGAGTAAAATCATCTCGGCAAAGGAGTGTTTGTGGTAACCGGTTATCTGATTAGAGACGGATATTTGTTTCATGGAACCCGTCTATGTATTTCCCATACCTTGTTGTGAAATTTTATCGTATGGGAATTACATGTAGAGGTTTAGGTGGACAATTTGGATGAGACAAGACGATAGTCTTAGTAGAGGAGGGATTCTATTGGCCCAGAATGAAGCAGGTTATCGCACAGATTGTTAGTAGTTGCCGCACTTGTCAGGTAGTGAAGGGCAATAAACAGTCTGTTGGATTGTATACACCATTACCGGTACCTAGTATTATGTGGGATGATGTTAGCATGGATTTGTGCTTGGGTTGACGCGCACTTTAGGAAGAACGATTCCATTCTTGTGATGGTCGATCGGTTTTCTAAAATGGCGTATTTCATCCCCTACAACAAAATCGATGACGCATCTCATATTGCCCGTATTTATTATAAAGAGATTGTCGCGCATCGAGTGAAACCTAAGACTATGATTACCGAACGAGATGTCAAGTTCACCGGATATTTTTGGAAGTCACTCGGGAGACTATTAGGTACTAAACTTCTATTTTCGACCACCTATCATCCGCAGACCGACGGTCAAACTGAGGTTCTAAATAGGAGTTTAGGAAACTTATTGCGTTGTTTGGTAGGAGATCACCAGGGGAATTGGGATCTAATTTTTTCACACGCTCAGTTGACCTATAATAATTCGAAGAATAGATCTACGGTTTATGATGTAAGGGTAGGCTACAGGTGCACAAACCTACGACTCAAGGCGGTAGTGCAAAGGTGACACGCTAATCCAACTCTACATGCAATGTGATGATCGACATTTTGACAAATAAATCAGAGCAATGATAACTTATATTTAACACCACGCAAATATTTAGAACTGAAAAACAACTAATTAATTTCACAAATTATAATGGTTTTCCTCCACTCGGAGGGTCAAGGCGAAGCGCGCGGCGAATGTCTTCTCCTACAAGTTATTAGGCCACCAAAACAAAGTTCTACGAACAGAAATCGCAGCAAGATATAATAAATCACCAAATGCAAATGTTGAATCAAATATTACAATACTACAAACGCTCACAAAGTAGAGAGCTGAATCGAGGAACTAAAAATTAGGATCCGGATGTGCAGATCGGAGATCGGAGGTGCAATCGGCGGCATGAAAATGATGGCGGTGGCTGTCCTCGGCGGTAAATGGTGAGATCGGACGTGAAATGGGTAGATCCGGCCACGTACAAGTAGATCCGGGCCGGGGAAGGGTGGATCCGCTATATAGAGTCGGATCCGGGTGGAGGGGTGATGAACGAAAGGTGAAAATAACGGATCGGGGCTGAAATTCCTAGATCTGAATTGATCCAAGACATTAGGGCTAACGGAGGGTACATCCACGGGAAGGAAGATGTGGAGGGTCGGCGTGAATAGTATTTCGTCTAACAGTGTTTTCAGTAAACAGTGTTCTGGTGAACATTGTTTTCCATTGGTCGTTGTTCCCTGTGAACCGTAGCTGTGAACAGTGTTCGGCGGTGGGGGTTGGGATTTAGGGGCTGTAGAGGCTGTGGATGAGGGTTTTGGAGGGGAAAGAAGAAAACTATGGATGGGTAGTCCCTTGGGGGGGAGTTTGGAGACCTAGGAGTCGTCACCTAGGGTTCCACGACGTCGGCACTAGGGAGGGATCACTGGAATCCGGGAATAAGTGTTCTCCAAATTCTGCAAATGACTTGTTTCAGGCTCTTAGACCAATATTTATAATAAAAGAAATATTAGGGCATCCCAATCAACGGCTATGATTGGCCGGTGGGAGAGGCCACTAAAATACATGATTAATAAACCAAAAACAATAAAATAATGTATGTTTTTGACTCGCGACGCGCATCCGGACACATCTGCGGAGTCCGATCGTCGATCCGGGCACGCCATATATGGTAAGTCGTCAAATCAGCTCCTAAAAGGGCCCAAAGCTCATGCCCGTCTCTGCTCCGCATCAATCTCCCCGGCTTGAAAGAATTCATCTCTCGATCAATTGGGATAGGAATTCTCTCGCTGTTCGCCAGGTACAACTCGAAGAGGTACATCGGAAGTAGTCAAAGTATCGTCGGCGGAAGAGTGTCCTCGCCAATCAACTCCCCCTGACTGAAAAGCTGTCATCTCCGATGAATGGAGATGGTCATGCTGAAGTCAAAGTTCAGGGGCGAATCGATCAAGCTCTGCTGCAAGTATCCAAGCGTCAACTGCGTCGGAGCGGCCCCGCCAATGTACCAAGGAGCGACAGCGCGACCAATCTGAAGTAGGAACAAGCTGGTGGAATCTGAACACTGTGATGCTCTCATCTCTCGAAAGGTGGGTCACGGTGCAATCGGTGGTGCCGGTGGTGAAACCAGAGAAGAGGAGTCCTGGCCATCAGACGGTGGCGACGTATGAGGGTGGTAAGGTAACGATAGTGGGGGTGGGGATGATTGGGTATCTCCACTGCTCGGGTCCACATACTCGTGAGATTCGTAGTATGGAGTCAAATCCTCAACATTAAACACCGGTGAATTTCCATACTAGCCGGGATATCAAGCCGGTAGGCATTTGTCCCAATGCGACTAATAAAAGAGTACAGACTCATTCTCCTAGCGCTTAACTTCTTGGCAGGCCCCGAAGGGAGCCTCTCGGGGCGGATTCGTACCATTACCCTTTCGCCTTCATTAAATATTCGTTCTCGTCTTCGCTTATCTGCATGGCTTTATAATTTTCATTGCTTGTTATTATACATCGGCGGACCGACTCATGCCACTCATGTAAATGTCGTGTAAAAAACTCAGCAGACTCATGCAGGTAATGCAAATGATGCAAAGACAACACGACAGATACGGTACACTCCTTATAGGAAAATCTAATAATATCTGAGATGTCTCTAAAATATGGTGGCCTATCAGGAGTTTCTTTCGGTGAAATATAAAAATATTCATCTAGTGTAAGATGAGTGTTCAGATGATCTTGAGAGACAACTATACTCAAATACAAGCTCGTAGCGAGACAGATGTCTCTCAGGGAACGTAACACATCAGGGGGCTCACGAGGAGGTGTGTACGACAAGTCATCGAGGATAAGACGACCACCTGGGTGAAAACTGTGCACAGAGACTAGAATTCGTGACTCTAGAATATGGTGAGCGTCCTAGACAAGAAAGAACTCATCGAATGATTCAGCGGGCGGCGTGTCCCAAAACTCATCCAGAGTGTGAGGTGTCATAAGGTAGGTCCTCACAATATGAATATGCTCAAGTGGACTCAAGGTAGGCCCTACATATGTCATGCTCCACTCAATGTCCCTTCTCTGGGGTAAGGCCAGAGATGATAATGAAAGAGGCGTCATACCTGAGTGGCTCACCCGAGTCTCATCCTCACCAAGATGTGGCGGATCATCAGGAGGCTCAACAAGGGGCTCGTCATAGGGCTCGTCACTATGGTCAAGGTCCTCCCGATGAGGACCATCGAAAGGGGTAGTGTCCCTGTGCATATGTGACATAGCCACTACGAGATCAACACCAGGCTCTGAGCTCTGGGTCGTAACGTGACTCAGGGTAATGTCAAGGGAAAAGCGACATAGACCTACGCTCAAGAATGGGTCTGTGAGTGTGATGTCAAGATATGAGTCTAGGGTATGAGTGTTAATCAACCCCGGACATGCCAAAAGTGGAGGTGTGGGTGAGGGGCACAACACTACAGACTCAATAGGTCGCTCAGGCTCACCCTCCGTCGAAGTCACAAGAGACGGGTCAGAAACAAGAGATAGGTCACTCACGGGGCTAAGCATCTCGCTGGGGTGAGAGCAATCTGTATCAGGTATCACTTCCGTCGTGGGTGACAGGACAGTGGTAGGCATCGTGGTGACCTCAGTATGAGAAGGACTCGTACTGCAAAGGTCAAGGTGATGATCCAACCGACCAGCTCTGGCGGATCTCAAAGACTGTTCGTAATGAAGGGCAAGCAGATACGTCTGCTCGAGGGACTTCAAGCTATAATAAATCACCTTAGTACGGATGTCAGATCGAATCCCAGACCGAAATTTGCAAGTGGTCATGGCTGATTCCTCTCGAATATCGCTCATCACTACTAACTCATCAAAGCAATTCATGTACTCAGTGACAAACATGGCTTCTTGCTGAAGGGAAAATAATTGGTCGAGCAAGCGACTCCGATATGATGAAGGCAGATACCTCTGACACAATGTACGCTTCATGTCCACCCAATTAGTGATGCGACAAATACGGTCTCGCTCGCGGGTCCTCTCAACGCTAGCCCAATAAGCCCCCGCCTGATCTAAAAGTCTAAGTTTCGCAAACTTAACGCGGCGCCCACTGAATAACTCAAACTGATTAAAATAATACTCAATATCCACAAGCCAATAACTGAAAGACTCGGGACTGCCGTCAAAGGAAGAGGAAACTGTACGAAACTGACTCTCAAGATCTCTCTTAAAGTGACGATCCTCATAATAGTCATCCCTAAGGTAATCGGGTCGAGTCGAAGGATCAACACGATCCGCTCGCGTGCAAGGATATGAACGACGGCAATCATCATACTGATCGTCTCTGGCATCGTGAGGTTGTGTCGGTGGGTTGACACGAACTCGGAAAGTGGTGTGTCGCAGACGATAATAATCATCGTGATAACGTGAGGATTTCTCTGAAGTCGCTCTATGAGATTGGGTATAGGCGGACTCAGAATCTCCCAAGAGAGGAGAGGAACGACGACGATAATTAGTCATGGATGAACCTAAAGACTCTATATGACCTACCACTACAGAGCATGCAAATGGCCTAACTTTGACCTTTGATACCAATTTGATGTAAGGGTAGGATATGGGTGCACAAAACCTATGACTCTAGGCGATAGTGCAAAGGTGACATGCTAATCCAACTCTACATGCAATGTGATGATCGACATTTTGACGAATAAATCAGATCAATGATAACTTATATTTAACACCACGCAAATATTTAGAATTGAAAAACAACTAATTAATTTGATAAATTATAATGGCTTTCCTCTGCTCAGAGAGCCAAGGCGAAGCGCGCGGCGAATGTCTCCTCATGCAAGTTATTAGGGCACCAAAACAAAGTTCTACGAACAGGAATCGCAGCAAGATATAATAAATCACCAAATGCAAATGTTGAATCAAATATTACAATACTATTAACGCTCACAAAGTAGAGGGCTAAATCGAGACACTGAAAAATTAGGATCCGGATGTGTAGATCGGAGATCGGAGGTGGAACTGGCGGCGTGAAAATGATGGAGGTAGCTGCCCTCAGCGGTAAATGGTGAGATCGGACGTGAAATGGGTAGATCCGGCCACGTACAAGTAGATCCGGGTCGGGGAAGGGTGGATCCGCTATAGACTCGGATCCGGGTGGAGGGGTGATGAACGAAAGGTGGAAATAATTGATCGGGGCTGAAATTCCTAGATCTGAATTGATCCACGAAATTAGGGCTAACGGAGGGTGGATCCACAGGAGGGAAGAAGTGGAGGGTCGGCATGAATAGTATTTCGGTTAACAGTGTTTTTTGTGAACAGTGTTCCGGTGAACAGTGTTTTCCCGACGGTCGTTTCCCGTTTGAACAATTACCGTGAACAGTGTTCGGCGGTAGGGGTTGGGATTTGGGGGTTGTGGAGGCTGTGGATGAGGGTTTCGGAGGGAAAAGAAGAAGACTATGGATGGGTAGTACCTTGGGGGGAGTTCGGAGGCCTAGGAGTCGTCACATAGGGTTTCACGGCATCGACACCGGGGAGGGATCGCTGGAATCCGGGAATGAGTGTTCTCCAAATTCTGCAAATGGCTTGGTTCAGCCTCTTAAACCAATATTTATAATAAAAGAAACATTAGGGCAGCTCAATCAACGACTATGATTGGCCGGTGGGAGAGGCCATTAAAATACATGATTAATGAACCAAAAATAATAAACTAATATATGTTTTTGACTCACAATACGGATCCGGACACATCTGCGGAGTCCGATCGTCAATCCGGACACGCCATATATGGTAAATCGTCAAATCAGCTCCTAACGGGCCCAAAGCTCGTGCTCGTCTCTGCTCCGCATCAGTTTATCTCTAAATAAGGTTATTCATGATCACACTGCACGAATGCCGCTAGATTTAGCACCACTGTCACCCACTTTTAGGACTAGCCAGTTTGCACATGACTATGCATTGTATTTACATGATTGACATAAAGAAATTGAGCGGAAATTACATAATACTTATGATTTATATGCAACTCAAGCTAATAAGGATAAAAGAGCGACTAGTTTCAAAGTAGATGACTTGGTGATGGTTCGGCTAAATCCGGAACGGTTACCTTCAGGTAACGTAGAGAAGTTAACTGGCCGTAGAACTTGACCTTTTAGAGTGGTAAAGCGGGTTGGGCAAAAAACGTATCAACTCGAGATGTCTTCGGTTTGAGGAGCAAATCTGGTTTTTAAAGTGACCGATATGACTTTATTTCACAAATATCCACATGAGTCTTTAGATTTTACCTTGCATTCCCCCCATTTGATTCTCCTGGGTTGGTGAGTGACAGTGAGGATTCACATTCAGAACACGACACTCGTTCAGTTACGGACACGTCACCTGTAGTTCTTCCTTTTCCCAATGACAATTTTTAGGTCGAGCATGTGACACTAGGTGATACTTTCATACCAGTTCCCAGAGCCGCTGACAGGCTTCCACGTCATATCTTGGCTCCCGAGAAGATCCTGGACGACAAGATAGTGACCACTGCTGATGGTGGTTTTCAGAGTTACTTGGTTTGTTGGCATGGAAGACTAGAGACCGAGACCAGCTAGGTCTTGGCTGAGGAGCTTCAACGCATGGATGTTGATCTTTTACAGCACTACTGATCGGAGCACTCACCAGAGATGAGTGATTTCGAGAGGGGGAGAGTTGTGAAGACCAGCGTAGATCAGGTCGACAAAGAAGTACCTGGTGCGGCACCCGACCGGAACCCTACTGGCCCTGAATTATTGCATTTTAATTATGCATTTTAATTATGCATTTTAATTATGACTTTAATTTTATGTTACTTAGCATTTTATATTATATGTAATTTCATGATGGACATTTTTATTTCACTGCACGCGTGCGTGCGTAGCAATTTTTTTATATATCTTTCAATGTGTGTTTTAATTAAATCCTCCTAAAAGAAGCCATCATAGAAGCACCGGTCCATGAAGTCAAGATAAACTGGTTCATCCCATCTTGTTCTGCCAAAGTCGAAGGAAGCTCTCTCGGTCATTCCTTCCCGATTTAGGTGGATGCTCGCGCTAGGGCTTCCAAGTCGCAGGCCCCTCCAGACATTATCGTTGCACGGAGTCCTTCCGCCCCACGATCCAGCCACGTCTGAGCCGTCTTCCAACCTCCAGCAACGACAGTGTCTCCTACGCATCTTCCGCTAGTCTGATAATCTCGTTTCTGGTCACACCTCCTTCTGCGCAAGTGCCGACGGTTACTCAAAAGAGAAAGAGTTCGATTTCTATTCTGTTTTTGTTTCTTTCTCCTTGGTCGATACCCTATAAAAAGGGGGCTCCTGTAGTTGGGTTAGTTTTTTTTAAGTTTTGAGTAATGTTGGCTTGATTGCTGCCGTGAACAATTGAAATTAGATTGTAAAATTTGATGTTGCTTCCTAAATAATTGTGGAATTTAAGAATTTTGTTGTGCTGCTGCCATTTGAGATTGGGAACTAAAAAATTGAGATTTTAATTTTTCCTGTTTGTGAAATTTCATGGAGTCACTCGAGTGTGAGAGTGAATTTTTCACTATGGTGCCCGTGTGCGATAATGGCCGACATCGGAGCGCGAGATTAAAGGTGACGAAAAATTCCTCGCGGGATCTCCGTCAACTTCGATTGCGGAAAGACGATTTTTCCATGGTAATTGTCTCTTCCCCCTCCTTCCCGTGTGTCTACATTTTCTCTTTAGGATTTTACACTCATTTGTTGGATTTTCTCCTGGATTTTGACAACTAACGCTCTTAGTTATTAAAGGCGCAAAGGGGTCTTGGAGCCTAAGCGCAAGTGATAATACGTTTTGTAGCCTAAACTATTATCGTATTTTCTATTTTATATTGTACAAATTATGTCTATTATTAGTTTATTTTTATCATTTTTATGTAAATATTATTGTCACTGACTTTTTCTTTTCTTTTTGCAGGTTTCCAGAAAATTGGCCAAAATGACCTGTCACGCCCCCCTGTCACGCCCTCCCTGGGCGTGACCTAGGGCGTGTCACCCGATCCCGAGGACTCCTGCTGGAAGGGACAGAAAAACGGTCAAAACCGCTGTCACGCCCCCTGACACGCCCTCCCTGGGCGTGTCACCAGGCGTGACCATGGGCGTGTCGCCCTCTGCCGCAAAGCCTGCCGCCGCATTAAATGCCGTTCCGCCACAGCACGCAAACAGTACCGTCACGCCCCCCGTCACGGGCGTGACCTGGGGCGTGACATCAACTTTTCGACGACTGACGGATTTTCGACCAATGATTTGGACATGACGTGCCTGTCACGCCCCCCTGTCACGGGCGTGACCTAGGGCGTGACCACCGACGTACCGAAGCAATCATCCCTCCCGCCAGAATCCAGAGCCCGAGGTCAACATAGTACTGTCACCCCCCCCCTGACACGCCCCCCCCCCCTAGGGCGTGTCGGAGGGCGTGACCAACCCGAGAAAAATTTCTATAAATTGAGACCCCCCCTCTTCATTTCAGCAAGCTTTGGTTGAGAGGGGGAGGTGCTGCCCCTTTGGTTCTTGAGTTTTTATGCTTTCTCTCTCTCTCTCTCTCTCTCTCTCTCTCTCTCTCTCTCTCTCTCTCTCTTCCTTTGTAATTTTTGCTTAATCATGGTTTAATATTTAGTTGTTTTAGCTTTCTTTGTAATCTTTGCTCTTGCTTAGTGCTAATTGTAGGGCTAGAATAGGATTTAATTTTCATGCACTTGTAATTTCAATTTCAATAGTGTAACTTGCCTTTTTTTTCATTAATAAAAGTGTTCTTCCTTTACTTGTGTTCCTTTTTATGATTTTCTACTCATCTCCCCTCCTCCACTCCATTATGATTAACTAATCCTCCTTGTACTCGATCTTGATGATCCGAGGTTAGAGCGATTATGTTATGATGTTTTAATTAATCTTTTCTTTTTAGGTTAGGGCCTTGAATTACTCTTTATTAATCACGGGTTGGAGGTATATTATCGATATATACCCTCCGCCTTAGCTTTCATTCTGGGCTAGCCGAGAGGCCGAAAGAATGAAGTGAGCACTCAAGAGTAAAGGGAGTTGTACGCACCCCTCGAGAGAGGCAGACGTCCAAATCTCCCGGATTGGAGTAAAATCCAATAGTGGGGTTCACCGCGTAAAGCGAGTTTTAGGCCTCCGATTTAGACGAGAGTCGGTCGGACCTTCCTAAACTCAGTTGGGCACGACTTCGAGAGAAGCGTGTTCAAGCTTTAGGAACCTCCACGGTCAAGGACCTTTATCCTATTAAGTTTATATTTTTATCGCATTTTCTTAATCGTCTTTAGCCGAGGTGAATCTTGATCGAGTGCATTTTCTTTTCATATTTTCTACCATTCGTAGTAATCGTTTTACTTAATAGCTTTACTTAATTGCGGTGTTTCTCTTTCTATTATATCTTTACTTTCTCTCCTGCACTTAGATTTTCTAAAACCCTAGTTTTTCCGTCGATAAGATAATAGCGTTCGTGTGAGTAAGCATAGTCAACAGTTCCCGGATTTCAATACGACACTTGTGTCCCCTTGCTACAATTCGATAGGTATACTTGCCTCATCGGGTTGCTAGTTCGGTTGCGTTTATTTTCTTCGAACCCTAGCGCGCAACAAGTTTTTGGCGCCGTTGCCGGGGAACCAACTTCCGTTGATATTTTGAAAACAAGAACCTATTAATTTTATCTTCTCTTTCTCATCCTCCTTTAAATTTTAAAAATCAAAAAATTTTATCACCGCTCTTAATAGAAACCAACCTCACAATTTTTCTACGCCACCTAATTCTCTCGAAAAGGGCAAAGGGCTTTAAGCGCCACTGTCTTGTCTAGTACCTTGCGAACCCTTCACGGGGTAGTCCTTGGGAAGTTCGGGAGTTAATCTATAAAAAAAAATCTATTTCAAAAAAATTCTAATCTTTTTTCTAGTTTATCCTTTTTCTCTTCCTCTTCTTCTTTTCTGTTCTTTTAGTGCATGACCCGCGGGAGTCCGTCGGTCATTTTGGACTTGGACCACGAAATTGAGCGTACTCTTCGGAGAAGATCGCGATTTCAAGGTCCTACTATCCAAGTGTCGGTTGAGGACTCCGAGTCATTTGCTACTTTAAGAATGGAAGAACCCAACGTAGATGAGGTCGTGCAAAGGACTATGTCCTATTATGCACGACCGAACCTCGAGGGAACAGAATCAAGTATAGTCCGCCCTGCTATAGCAAATAATAACTTTGAACTAAAGCCTAGCATAATTCAAATGGTGCAGCAATATGTGCAATTTGACGGACTTCAAGATGAAGATCCGAACGCACGTATAGCTAGCTTTCTTGAAATTTGTGACACCTTCAAGATAAATGGTGTCACAAATGATGCGATCAGGCTGAGACTCTTCCCCTTCTCTCTAAGAACTAAAGCTAAACAGTGGCTGAACACACTTCCGAAAAATAGCATAACCACTTGGAATGAATTAACTGAAAAATTTTTGGCGAAGTATTTTCCGCCAGCTAAAACTGCAAAACTTAGGAACGACATCTCTGCCTTCGGACAAATAGACTCTAAAACCCTATATGAAACCTGGGAGAGATTTAAAGAATTATTAAGACGATGCCCACATCACGCGCTGCCGGTATGGTTACAAGTGCAGACGTTCTACAACGGGCTAAATCAAAATACAAAGCAAATGATAGACGCAGCTTCTGGCGGTACTTTAAATCATAAGACCCCGGAAGCAGCTCTTGATCTTTTCGAGGACATGGCCATGAACACTTATCAGTGGAATGTGCCTAGGTCCCGCCCAAACAAGCCTGCAGGTATCTATGAAGTGGACAACGTCTCCCAGCTCGCTCTGCAAGTAGAAATCCTAAGCAAAAAGATAACGGAGATGACTGCTGCCTCCGCCCCTCAGGTATGGGAATCTGCAACCCCCACTCCAGAACATTTAGATTATGTTAATAATATGCCTAGAACTGCTTTTAATAATTTTTCTGCTGCGAATTTTCATCCGCCTGGTTTTAATTTTCCGAATAGTTATAACCCCGCTTTAAGAAATCACCCGAACTTTTCATAGAGAAATTCATCGAATGCGATGCGCCCACCCCCGCAAAATGATTTTTCTGCACCACCACCACCACCACTTCTTCAAAATTATCCAAAACCTCCAAGCTTGGAGGAATTACTTTCTAAATATATCACCACAAATGACGCTACCCTAAGAACTTTAACCGGAAGCGTAAAAAGTCTAGAAAATCAGGTAGGACAGCTCGCGAAAATAATTTCTGAGCGACCCGCAGGGTCTCTTCCTTCCAATACCGAACCCAACCCGAGAGAGCAAGCGAAAGCTATAACTCTTCAGAGTGGGAAGCAAGTCTCCGGTATGGTAAGTGAAGAGCCCGAGGCAAGCTCCGCTCCCGCCTCTAAAAATCAAAGCACCGCTCCCGTTTTAAAAATTCTACCCTCTGCTGAAGAAGTAATCACCCCCGCTTTAGAAAATAATCTCACTCCACCACCCATCTTCAAAAATAATTCAACTCCTCCATACCCCTCTGAACTTAATAGACAACGTCAAGATGATCAGTACTCCCGCTTCTTAGAGATCTTCAAACAAATCCACATTAATCTTCCCTTCCACGAGGCTATTTCGCAGATGCCGAAATACGCAAAATATCTTAAAGACCTCCTCACAAACAAGAAGAAGTTAGAGAATCTTTCGCACGTCACGCTAAACGCCGAGTGCTCCGCCGTTTTAACAAATGGTTTGCCGAAGAAAATCAGTGACCCGGGTAGTTTCTCTATCCCGTGTGTCTTCGGTGATCTTTTTGTTAAACACGCGTTAGCCGACTTAGGCGCGAGTATAAACCTGATGCCCTTTTCGTTGTTCAAAAAGTTAGGGATTGGTAGCCTTAACCCCACGCGTATGAGTATCCAGCTAGCCGATAGATCCGTCAAGTACCCGTTAGGAATAGTGGAGGACGTTCTAGTGAAAGTCGACAAGTTCATCTTCCCGGTGGACTTTGTCATTTTGGACATCGAAGAAGACGTCGAGGTTCCCCTGATCCTTGGCCGACCCTTCCTTGCCACCTCCCGAGCCATCATTGACGTAAGCAATGGTAAGCTCTTTCTTCGAGTAGGCGACGACGAAGTCACATTCTCTATCACCCCTTCGATGAAGAACACCTTGGCTAACGATGACTCATGCTTTTTCGTAGACGCCGTGAGTGATGATTCTTCCTACTGCCTTTCCGACTTTGAAAAAGAATTTTCTACTTTTTGCTCCTCTTCTCTTACAACGGAATCACTGCAAGGAAGTGATGAATCTTCTTATTGTCTTTCTGAGTTTGAAAAAGAATTTTCTGATTTTTGTTCTTCCTCTATTCTTCCCACTGAATCGCTACAAGAAGCCGTCTTGGCTGCTAGCCTCACCCCTTATTACGTTCCTTATAAAAAAGTTTATGAAGATATTATTTTTGAAAAAGAAAGAATCTCAAAATCCTCTTATGAAGAACCCCCTACCCAAGAACTTAAAGAACTTCCCGAACACCTTAAGTACGCTTTCTTAGAAAAAGATTCCAAGTTACCAGTTATCGTTTCGGCCTACCTCACGGATACGCAAAACGATAAACTTCTTCTAGTTCTACGTAAGCATCGCCGGGCTATTGCTTGGCAAATTTCTGATATCAGGGGCATAAGCCCATCTTTCTGTACCCATAAAATTTTAATGGAAGATAATTCGCGTAACTCTATCCAACCTCAGCGCCGTATAAACCCGAACATGAAAGAAGTAGTCAAGGGCGAGGTTATGAAACTATTAGACGCAGGAATTATCTACCATATTTCGGACAGTAAGTGGGTTAGCCCCGTTCAGGTAGTTCCAAAGAAGGGAGGGATAACCGTAGTTAGTAATGAGAATAATGAATTAATCCCGACACGGACGGTGACGGGTTGGCGTATGTGCATAGATTACCGTAAGTTAAATGACGCCACCCGCAAAGATCACTTTCCTTTACCGTTTATCGACCAGATTTTAGAACGTCTCTCCGGCCATAGCTTTTATTGTTTTCTCGATGGCCTCTCGGGGTACTTTCAAATACCCATCTCTCCCGAGGACCAAGAGAAAACTACGTTTACTTGTCCCTTCGGCACCTTCGCTTACCGAAGAATGCCGTTTGGATTGTGCAATGCGCCAGCTACATTCCAGCGATGTATGCTCGCAATATTTGACAAGTACGTAGAAAGCATTATGGAGGTATTCATGGACGATTTCTCCGTGTTCGGCGATTCCTTCGATAGATGTTTAGAAAACCTCGAAAAAGTCTTAGAACGATGCGAAGAAACTAACCTTGCCCTAAATTGGGAAAAATGTCATTTTATGGTGAGGGAAGGGTTAGTTTTAGGTCATAAAATTTCTGCTAAAGGTATTGAGGTAGACGTTGCCAAGATAGAAGTTATTGAGAAGTTGCCGCCGCCTACAAACATAAAAGCTATAAGAAGTTTCCTAGGCCACGCTGGTTTTTATCGTCGTTTTATAAAGGACTTCTCCAAGATCACAAAGCCCCTCACTCATCTCTTAGAAAAAGACGCTCCATTCATTTTTGATGACTCTTGTATTTCTGCCTTTGAATCAATTAAAGAAAAGTTAATTAACGCACCGATTATGATAGCTCCGGTGTGGGACCTTCCTTTCGAGATTATGTGCGATGCGAGTAGTTTTGCGGTGGGGGCCGTATTAGGTCAACGCATATCTAAAAACTTCCACCTCATCTATTACGCTAGTAAAACCCTCACATCTGCACAAGAAAATTACACCACAACCGAGAAGGAGCTCTTAGCTGTAGTATTTGCGTTTGATAAATTCCGCCCTTACATTACACTTTCAAAAATCATTGTTTTTATGGACCACTCGGCCCTCAAGTACCTTCTTGCCAAAACGGATGCCAAGCCTCGCTTGATTCGCTGGGTCTTACTCCTCCAGGAGTTTGACTTAGAGATCCGTGATAAGCGAGGAGCCGAGAACTTGGCCGCCGACCATCTATCCAGATTAGATAACCCCTTTATAGAAAAATTAAATGAAAAATCTTTTAATGACTATTTTCCTGATGAGAAGCTGCTTTTAGTTAATACATCTACTTCTCCTTGGTTCGCGCACATCGCCAACTATCTAGTGGCTCGGGTGCTCCCAAAAGAGTTCTCCTCTCAGCAAAAGAAGAAATTCTTTTCTGAGCTGAAGAACTACTTTTGGGAAGACCCGCATCTTTTCAAAATTTCTGCGGATCAAGTGATAAGGAGATGTGTTTCTTTTGATGAAGGAATTGATATTCTAAAACATTTGCATGAAGGTCCGACAGGTGGGCACTATCAAGCTGCTCGCACCGCTCACAAGGTGCTTTGCGCGGGCTTTTACTGGCCTAGCCTGTTTAAAGACGCGCAAGCCTTTGTGAGCAGGTGTGATAGTTGCCAACGGTCGGGCAATATTTCTAATAAAAATGAAATGCCGCAAAATTATTTCTTAGAGTGCGAAATTTTCGACCTCTGGGGAATTGATTTTGTTGGCCCCCTTCCTTCTAGCTTCGGAAACAAATATATTTTAGTTGTTGTTGATTATGTTTCACGATGGGCTGAGGCCCAAGCTCTTCCTACGAACGACTCCCGAGTTGTAGTCACGTTTTTAAAAAAATTATTTTCTAGATTCGGTACGCCTCGCGCAATCGTTAGCGATAGGGGTTCCCATTTCTGTAACGCGCAATTTTCAAAAATCCTTACCAAATACGGCGTTACGCATAAGCTTTCCACTGCCTACCACCCCCAAACTAACGGTCAAGTCGAAGTAGTTAACAGAGAAATAAAAAGAATTTTAGAAAAGACTGTTTCAACTTCTAGAAAAGACTGGTCAACCAAACTTGACGATGCTTTATGGGCCTACCAAACAGCGTACAAAACCGCCCTCGAATGTACGCCGTATCGGCTGGTCTATGGACAATCGTGTCATCTGCCCGTAGAGTTAGAACACCGCGCCTTTTGGGCCTTAAAATTTTTAAACTTCGATCCCCACTCAGTCGGTGACCTTCGAAAATTTCAACTAAATGAACTCGACGAGTGGCGCTCTTATGCTTATGAAAATAATAAACTTTATAAAGAGCGGACGAAGCGTTTACACGATAAACACTTAAGGCACCCTAAAAACTTTAAGCCGGGCGACCAAGTTCTTTTATATAATTCTCGTTTACGTCTATTTCCGGGCAAATTAAAATCTCGTTGGTCTAGCCCGTTTTCTGTTTTAGAAGTATTTCCTTATGGAACTGTTTTAATTTCTCACCCTGATAAGGATAATTTCAAAGTGAATGGTCAGCGTCTTAAACTGTATTTCTCTGGTAATGATAATGTCAGTCCAAACATTATTAAGTTTCTGCTTCACGAACTCTAACTTTGAACTCTTAATTTTTGTTAAAAAAACAATTTTATTTCGGGACAACAATATTTTTTTGGACAATATTATTTTTTTTGATGCGTCGAGCTCAACGACGCTTTAACCAAAGGGCGCTCTTGGGAGGCAACCCAAGTTATCTTTTTCTGTTTTCTTTATTTTACAATTTTTGCCTCGGACGGCTCCGACAAGCTGAAGCTTCTGCGATCGCCTGCTCCAACATTGCTGAATCTATCACGAAGTCCAAAGAAGACATTTGGGGGGCGGCATCACTCAGCTTTCGCAGCAAATAAATCCGGGGAAGTACCTGTATTTCAATTCTGTCTTTCAATTCTGTACTTTATTTTTCTCTCCTTCTCCAATCCCCTTCTTTAGCCATTGAGGACAATGTCTGTTTTAAGCTTGGGGGAGGATTTCCTCCTTCATTTTTGCGTAGTGTAAATAATCTTCTTTTTTTATATATTGTAAATATTTCCAAAAATAAAAAAAATGAATATCTTAAAATTCCAAAAAAAAAATAGAAAAAAATCCAAAATCCAAAAAAAGAGAATATTTCACAAAATTAAATTAAAAAAAATATATGTGTTTTTGAATAGTTTAGACATTTTGGTATTTCAATAGTACCCCTAGTTTTTAGTTTTGTTTTACTCAAAATCTCCTATAAACAACTTAGTTAATTATAATATTTCTAATCGTTCTTTTTAATTATGTTTCACAAGTAAAATGTTGGTCATGCTGTGTTTCTAATTCGCGGTAGCATGTTAAGGTGAAATATTTTTCTAAAACTCGCATTTCTATTATGGTTTTTTGTTTTTTTATTTCCTTTATTTTTTCAAAAATTCATCATCCACTATTTTCCTTTTCGTTTTTGAATAATTTTTGTAAAGTCAACTTTTGAATAACGTAGTAGATGTGAACGATCCAAGTCACCTATTATTTCTATTTTCAAGTTAATTTCATCAATCTTCTTTTATTATCTAGGACTCGCTTTTTGAAATTTTTCAAACCTTTGTTTTAAATAAATTCAAAAGCGTGAAAATGATTTAGGCTGTTTTTGTTTTCGTTTGAGCTTTTCTGCCAACCTAAAAACTTTTACCACTAGTTAGCCGTTTTTGAGCCTTTTTCCGATTTCATTTGATAGCTCCTCCCTTCATTTCAGTTTCACCAAAGCCAAAATTTCCAACCTATCGAATCACACTAGCCTTTTTGAGTTTCATAAATTAGTTTGACGATTTTGATAGGATATTTTGTGATTTTTGTGGGAGAAAGATTTTTGAAAAAAAGTATGCTCAAAAGTGATGTTCATTTCTGTTTGGCCAATTCAAAAGGAAAATAAAAATATTTATGGCCTTTGTTTTGAAAAAAAAAAATAAGGAAGAAAAAGAAAAAAAAAGTGTATTTATCTTTTTATGAAAGTTTTTGAAACTCTTTTCTTTGATTTAGTGTGATTTTAAACCTTCATGTTTATCTTTGAATTTCACTCCTAATCATATTCCTAAGCCAAACGTTTCTGTCCTATTTAAGTCCTTTTGATTCACGCTTTTTGATTTTTATTTAACAACTAAGAAAAGAAGAAAAGTAAATCAGTTTTAGTTTTGGATTTAAACCTAGATTTTTGTTAATTAAATTGATATAATTATAATGCGTTGCTTGGATCTAGTAACAACTCAATGCGTGTTTTTCATTTTCGTTGCTTTGCTTAAGTCTATTTAAAAAAATCTCGTTAAAATTTTGGATGATTTGTTTTTATTGAGTAAAGTTTATAAAAGTTTTACCATACCTAAATAATTGTTTTAGACTTACATTTCACTTTTTCCCTACTTAGAATTTCGCATAGTACTTGTGTAGGCATAATTAGAACTTTTTGATTAGTCCTTTTTATAAATATCTAGTTTTTATATTTTTGCTTGGGGACAAGCAAAGCTTAAGCTTGGGGGAATTTGATAATACATTTTGTAGCCTAAACTATTATCGTATTTTCTATTTTATATTGTACAAATTATGTCTATTATTAGTTTATTTTTATCATTTTTATGTAAATATTATTGTCACTGACTTTTTCTTTTCTTTTTGCAGGTTTCCAGAAAATTGGCCAAAATGACCTGTCACGCCCCCCTGTCACGCCCTCCCTGGGCGTGACCTAGGGCGTGTCACCCGATCCCGAGGACTCCTGCTGGAAGGGACAGAAAAACGGTCAAAACCGCTGTCACGCCCCCTGACACGCCCTCCCTGGGCGTGTCACCAGGCGTGACCATGGGCGTGTCGCCCTCTGCCGCAAAGCCTGCCGCCGCATTAAATGTCGTTCCGCCACAGCACACAAACAGTACCGTCACGCCCCCCGTCACGGGCGTGACCTGGGGCGTGACATCAACTTTTCGACGACTGACGGATTTCCGACCAATGATTTGGACATGACGTGCCTGTCACGCCCCCCTGTCACGGGCGTGACCTAGGGCGTGACCACCGACGTACCGAAGCAATCATCCCTCCCGCCAGAATCCAGAGCCCGAGGTCAACATAGTACTGTCACGCCCCCTGACACGCCCCCCCAAGGGCGTGTCGGAGGGCGTGACCAACCCGAGAAAAATTTCTATAAATTGAGACCCCCCACTTCATTTCAGCAAGCTTTGGTTGAGAGGGGGAGGTGCTGCCCTTTTGGTTCTTGAGTTTTTATGCTTTCTCTCTCTCTCTCTCTCTTCCTTTGTAATTTTTGCTTAATCATGGTTTAATATTTAGTTGCTTTAGCTTTCTTTGTAATCTTTGCTCTTGCTTAGTGCTAATTGTAGGGCTAGAATAGGATTTAATTTTCATGCACTTGTAATTTCAATTTCAATAGTGTAACTTGCATTTTTTTTTCATTAATAAAAGTGTTCTTCCTTTACTTGTGTTCCTTTTTATGCTTTTCTACTCATCTCCCCTCCTCCACTCCATTATGATTAACTAATCCTCCTTGTACTCGATCTTGATGATCCGAGGTTAGAGCGATTATGTTATGATGTTTTAATTAATCTTTTCTTTTTAGGTTAGGACCTTGAATTACTCTTTATTAATCACGGGTTGGAGGTATATTATCGATATATACCCTCCGCCTTAGCTTTCATTCTGGGCTAGCCGAGAGGCCTAAAGAATGAAGTGAGCACTCAAGAGTAAAGGGAGTTGTACACACCCCTCGAGAGAGGCAGACGTCCAAATCTCCCGGATTGGAGTAAAATCCAATAGTGGGGTTCACCGCGTAAAGCGAGTTTTAGGCCTCCGATTTAGACGAGAGTCGGTCGGACCTTCCTAAACTCAGTTGGGCACGAATTCGAGAGAAGCGTGTTCAAGCTTTAGGAACCTCCACGGTCAAGAACCTTTATCCTATTAAGTTTAGATTTTTATCGCATTTTCTTAATCGTCTTTAGCCGAGGTGAATCTTGATCGAGTGCATTTCCTTTTCATATTTTCTACCATTCGTAGTAATCGTTTTACTTAATAGCTTTACTTAATTGCGGTGTTTCTCTTTCTATTATAGCTTTACTTTCTTCCCTGCACTTAGATTTTCTAAAACCCTAGTTTTTCCGTCGATAAGATAATAGCGTTCGTGTGAGTAAGCATAGCCAACAGTTCCCGGATTTCAATACGACACTTGTGTCCCCTTGCTACAATTCGATAGGTATACTTGTCTCATCGGGTTGCTAGTTCGGTTGCGTTTATTTTCTTCGAACCCTAGCGCGCAACAGCAAGGCTCAAGGCGCAGGCGCGCGCGCCTGACAAAGGCAAGGCGCAACCACATCATTTTTAAATAATCAACATCAAATATCATTTCAGCTTCTCGATCAAATTCTTCATCTATTCTACTAATTAAGCATTCATTACTATCGTTTATATCTCTTTAAAAAAAAAATCAATGTGGTCATTTCCATCAAATCTAAGTCTCAACGCACAATTACCTTTCACAAACACTAAATCAATAAAAAATTAAGTTCTTACATTATTTTTTCTTAATTTTTGAAGAAAAAAATTTACAACAAAATTCTCACTCAGGCACGCCTTTTATATTCAAAAGGCGCAAATCTCAGAGCCTGGTGAGCCTTAGGCGCGCCTGAGCCGCGCCTTTAATAACATAGCGAACGCTACGTCAAAAACTCCAATCGGAAACGTAACTTGTTCACGATTTTTGCTTTACTACGAAGAGGGGAACGGAACGAAAGCTGCTAATATCACTTCCCCAGATTTTTCATTCAATATTTTTCAAGAAAATCCATTTTTTGAAACAAAATAGTTTGTTTATGCTTTACAAAAAAATTAATTAATGTTGTTTTCTTTCTTAAAGTTTGTGCAACGCCCGCTCGAAAATCTTTGCAAAATTTATTAAACATTGCATGCATTAGGGTTTCCTAAGAAAATTGACAGGCGAGCAAACTCTACACGATGTCCTGCATTACCATCATATTTCAGGTAACTTTGCTATCTAGCATAGTTTGCTGATATATTTTTCAGGTTTTTGAATCACTTTTTCAATCCATGTAACTTATTATCTTATTTTGCGAACTTAAATTTCATAAAGAAAAAATATTTATTAAAGAATCTCAAATATTTCATAACTCTTTAGTTGAAAATAAAATATTTCAATTTTAGATTAAAATTTTCTAATAATAGATCATATGGTGCAATTTTTCTTCCGCAATCACTTGAATTGGTAGAAATAAAGACTTGGAATGAAACTATAAGAAAAGACATGATGTACTTAGGCATTAGTGAGATAATGATTAAAGATAGGGCACAATGGCGACAAAGGATCCATATAGCCGGCCTCACTATAGTGGGATAAAGGCTTGAGTGTTGTTGTAATCAATTGAATTGGTAGACATGTTCATTAGGCATCCTAAATAAGTCTTTTGATTTTAACCTACATCACCATACCACCAAACTATATATTTCAAGATGAAACATAGCCAGTATATATAATGACTCCAGCATGTAAAAAAATTCATAAAATAACAACAACAAAGTTCAGAAAGAAGTTTAAGAATAAAGCATCAAAATGTTATAAAGCAACCACTATAGACAAACAAGGTGGTAAAATCTTACAGCTCATAAGCAGCATATATTTGAGCCTCGTCCTTTGGCATGCTGCATAGAAGAAAAGGGAAAGAATAAATAAGATTACTCACATTAGAGTTTAAAGTTGTCCAAGACCGGCACAAAATTGTTATCTGTAGGTGGACATAATTTGTTAATGAAGTTATATGTATTTAATATTTATTTAAAAATTCAATCTCAAAGATTTGGGATAAAGCTAATGATAATGCTCATGAATTATAAATTCATATTATGAATATTATAGAGAGAGAGAGAGAGAGAGAAATTCACTTTGAAGAATAAAAGCACGTCTAACAAATCTTTCAACAATTTAAACATGTAAGATCTAAAGTATTTAGAAGTCTTTGGCAATGTAAAAAACTAACTGAAGTTGACTTTTGGGGCTCATTTGTTTGTTAGAAGATAGAAAATATGTTTTAGAATTTGGCAATTTAGTAATTCACTCATTTAGTGTGTGAAAAGAAAATCATCATCCTTGAGGACGCATGGAGGTCTGTGGAGTTTGAAATTATTATTAGCATTTAAGTACAACCAAGAAAATAATGAATTAAAAAATTAGATCTTTTAGAGAAACTTGTTCTCTAATTTTAAAAAAATGAAATGAGCCTGTCATCTTTCAATCATAGCCATAGATTTTTTTAGCTAATAGTCAATGATCCATGAGAAAAATGATTCTCTCATTGTACAAGAACAACCTAACTCTCTGTATATATTTGTGCATATATACATACATACATACATACATATATATATATATATATATATATATAGGGTTAATTATCCCAGACCTCCAATGAGACTTTGCATAACTCTCCTCTAGTTTTTTAATTACAAAAAAACACATCTAACTTTACTTTGCTAATTTTTTGTAAAATAAAATTTTCATTAGGAGAGGTACACTAGTAATGTATGTTAACTGGGAAGGGGTGACTTGTAATGTTGTAAACTCAGAGGGGAGGATTCTGTACATTCAAAATAGAAAGGAGCTCCATGTAATCATGCAAGGCGCCAAGGGAGGTCCCCGTAATTAACCCTCTATATATACAATATTTATGTGCTATGCTTAGGTGGATGTGTGGACACACGACACCAACAACAACATTAAAGCCTTTATCATATTATAGTGGGGTAGGCTAAATGGATCCTTTGTTTCCATTGTGCCCTATCTTTTGTCATAATCTCACTAATGCCTAAGTACATCATGTCTTTCCTTACAGTTTCATTTCAAGTCTTTATTGGTCTACCCCTCCCTCATTTAACATGCCTAGTGACTAGACTCTCACAACGCCTAACAGGTGCCTCTAATGGTCTCCTTTGTACGTGTCCAAACCATCTTAGACGAGCTTCTCGCATCTTCTCTACAATTGGTGTTACTCCTGTCTTATCCCTGATACTTTCATTCCTAATTTTATCCAATCTCAGTGTGTCCACACATCCACCTAAGCATTCTCATCTCCACAACTCCCATTTTTTGCGCATATACACAATTCACTGCCCAACACTCAGAAC
Organism: Platanthera zijinensis; assembly: GCA_039513925.1. Taxonomy (NCBI): domain Eukaryota; kingdom Viridiplantae; phylum Streptophyta; class Magnoliopsida; order Asparagales; family Orchidaceae; genus Platanthera; species Platanthera zijinensis. The sequence continues at coordinate 190,457,255 of CM077084.1, forward strand.
CATAGAGCATCGGGGGTCTAATTGCAGTACGGTAAAACTTGCCCTTAAGTTTTAGTGGTACTTTACGATCACATAAGATCCCTGACGCGCCTCTCCACTTCAACCAACCTGCTTGGATTCTATGCGCCACATCTTTATCAATGTCGTCGTCTTTTTGAACTAACGATCCAAGATATTTAAAACACTCACTACGGAAAATATCTTGATCACCCAACTTAATAACAAAGTCATCTCTCCTTCTTGTACTGCTAAATTTAAGCTCCATATACTCCGTCTTTGCCCTGCTCAACCTAAACCCCTTCTTTTCTAAAGTATCTCGCCAAGATTCAAGTTTTGCGTTTACACCCTCGCGCGCCTCATCAACCAAAATGATATCATCCGCAAACAAAAAACACCAAGGTATTGCATGTTGGATATGTCTGGTGAGCTCATCGAAGATAAGGGTAAAGAGATAAGGGCTTAAAGCTGAACCTTGATGTAAGCCAACAGTAATAGGGAATTCTTGTGTTAATCCTCCAGATGTCCTCACCCTTGTCACTAAATTTGTATACATATTTTTGATTGTGTCAATATATGATATATTTACACCTTTCTTTTCTTAGACTCTCCAAAAGATCTCTCTTGTAACTCTATCATAAGCCTTTTCAAGATCAATAAACGGCATATGCAAATCTTGTTTTCTTTCTCGATAGTTGTCAATGAGTCTCCTCAAGAGATGTATAGCTTCCATGGTCGACCTCCCTGGCATGAATCCAAATTGATTCTCCGAGATGTTAGTCTCTCGTCTTAATCTTCTTTCTATTACTCGTTCTCATAGTTTCATGGTAAGACTTATCAATTTAATTCTTTTGCAATTAGCATAATTTTGCATATCCCCTTTATTCTTATACAAAGGTACCAAAATACGTTCTCTCCATTGGTCTGGCATCCTCTTTGACTTCAGTATCTTATTGAAAAAACATGTAAGGCACAAAATTCCTTCATTTCCTAAACATTTTCATACTTCGATGGGTATATCGTCTGACTCAACCGCCTTTCAATTTTTCATCTTATTTAGAGCATTGTTTACCTCTGATACTTGAATTTTACGATAAAACATTATGTTCTTATACTTCTCTAATTTACTTAACTCTTTCAAGTTCAATTCATTGTCCTTTATTTCATTATAGAGTTGATAAAAATATCTTTTTCATCGATCTTTAATATCCACATCAACCGTCAAAACTGTATTTGTCACATCATTTATGCATTTTACTTAACTTAAATCTATTGTCTTTCTTTCTCTAGCTCGAGCAATTTTATATATGTCACGCTCTCCATCTTTGGTATCTAGTCGCTTATAAAATTCTTCATAAACTTGACTTCTTACTTTACTTACTGCATGTTTAGCTTCTTTTTTGGCGACTTTATACCTGGCTAAGTTTTCATCATTCCTACAAGCATAAATTGATTTATAGATGGCCAGCTTTGCCCTCACTTTGTCTTGCACTTACTCTTTCAACCACCAAGAATATTTATTTGGGGGCGCAAGACCTTTTGAATGAATGTATCAGGGATAAGACAGGAGTAGCACCAATGGCAGAGAAGATGCGAGAAACTCGACTAAGATGGTTTGGACACGTACAAAGGAGGCCAATAGAGACAACTGTTAGGCATTGTGAGAGTCTAGTCACTAGCCATGTTAAACGAGGGAGGGGTACACCAATAAAAACTTGGAAAGAAACTATAAGGAAAGACATGATGTACTTAGGCATTAGTGAGATTATGACAAAAGATAGGGCACAATAGCGACAAAGGATCCATATAGCCGGCCCCACTATAGTGGGATAAAGGCTTAAGTGTTGTTGTTGTTGATTATAAAGGCATGAAAATGTGTTAAACACGCATCATATACAGAATCGACATCAAGTTGAATCAAACTAATTCCCAACAAGCAACCTTCAATTTAGAACAACAAAAAATTTGAGTCATAATTGAATGTGTTTCAATCACTCGTGGTGGATGTGCATAAAATGGGGATCTCGTGTTGGTCCAAGCCGTTCATAAAATAGATAAAGGAAATTTACACAAACCTGTAAAAGATATAAAACAGTGTTCTGAGCTGAAATTTTGAAAATTGCCTTTGCTGTACCACAGTAACAAATTTAGGAGGGCGAACTAAGAAGCAAAAAAGAATCATATAAATAAAGTTAAAATAAACAAAATTCTTACCTGAAGTGAGGGAGGCTGCTTGGCATAGTAGCATGATGGGACACTATATTCAGGCTCTCCTTTCAAAGGCTCATAGGACCAGGGGGAACCAAATTTCTTGTGAAGATTATCAGTTGAGTTTAAATTTAATCCTAGAGTTGTTAAATCTATCCCCAAAGCGAGAGAAGTTAGATCTGGATTGTTCATCCTTATGACACTTAGTAAACCAAGTAAACCAAATCGATCTGCAGGCGTTTGAGACGCCTGTAAAGATTTCAAACTCTGGTCTCTATATGTTTGAGTAACAGAAGACATTTGCTGTAGCTGTGGAGATTGATTTTGGGTGTGTTGATATTGCTGAAAACTCTGGTCATATGATCCCATACTGGAGGTTGGACTTGGAGAGCTCAATGGTCTCAGTCCAATGCTAGGCAAGCTATTGGGTTGAACCTGATGAATGAAACAAATACAAGGCGAGTTATTCACAGGGAAATCATTGACATCATAAAATGGGTAACCATCAGGACATTCTGAGATTTAGAGGGGCTCCCATAGATTGGTGCTTTATAAAACCCTTGCATTAGATCTCAAATATGTTTTGTTAGACGTGAAGAATATTTCCTTGGGTTGAGATAAGATTGGTTGAAATTTGATCAAATTTAATCGGATATTATTTTGAAGTAATTTAAAAAATGAAATGTAATTTTTTGATTTAATTTAAAATTATGCTGAATGTTTGTTTGCTCAAATTTAGCCTCAAATAGCACAAATTTTCCTTGTTAAATAAATCTTATCATGGTGAGGCCTTAAATTAACTAGTTGTTAAAATAGGGTAAAAATTACAATAAAAAATCTAAGAGAACACTGAAAAATATAAGGTTGCAAATGTTGAGTTCATTTTATTTGAGTTGAATTGTCAGATATTGGATTTCAGGATATATCAAGACATTTTAAAATACCCCGATATAAAGGGTTTAGGGTTCTCTTGTTAGCTGACATCTACAACATTGAAAAAAATTCGACTTCTAATATGTTCAAGGAGAGGTTAATTGTCTGTGTCCACGAAGGTGCTTGTGCAATGTTTTTTATGTTTGGCAAAGTAGGAGAGTGATTGTGTGCGCACAGGCAAGGAACTACACAAGTAGCCAAGTAACGATGAACATATGAACACACAAGTAGACAGAAGTGGAAGTGTGTTACATGCATGCAGGAAATGATAACATGTGCAACAGATTGCAAGAATCCATATTCTTCAACTAGGCACATTCTTTGTGAGAATAATTGTGGCTCCTACACTAACCAAACCAGGAGGCATTAGGAGGGGACCAACAGTCCAGGTCTTACCCCCAAAAAAACTAGGAAATGAGGAAGAAGAAGACAACTTGGTAAAGAGCAAAAAAAAAGAACTATAATTCATTGGTCTTTACAAGAGTAAGAGTTGACAAAGTTCTCCTGCAGGAAGAAACTAGAAACCAAGTTTGATCCTGGGTGTTTATATACCGTCTTATCTATAAGTGTAACATTTGACTGGTTTTTTAAGCATGGATACATTATTCTTGGGATACTATAGAGGCTACTTGGGATACTATAGAGGTAGCCGGTTATGTAGAAACCAAATCAACTTACAAACAAAAATCATTCAGTCATCTAAGTTGCCGAATAACTGAAAAGGCTGACGATCTAACTATCCATTTTGAGAACCCATCTTTTGATTGTGTAAATATCTTAGTTATTAAAGGCGTAAGGCGCACCAAGGCGCAAAGGGGTCTTGAAGCCTAGGCGCAAGGCTCAAGGTGCAGGCGCGCGCCCGAAGAAGGCAAGGCGCAATCACGTCCATTTTAAATAATCAGCACCAAGCATCAATTCATCTTCTTAAACAGATTTTTTGTATATTCTACTCATTAATCATCCATTACTATCAATTATATCTCTTAAAAAAATAAAATTAATATGGTCGTTTGCATCATATCTAAGTCTCAATGATCAATTATGTTTTAGAAACACTATATCATATAAAAATTATTGAGTTTTTGCATTATTTTTTCATTATTTTTTTTAAAAAAGATTTACAACAAAGATCACGCCCAGGCGCGCATTTAATGTCCAAAGGCGCAAAAAAGACTCACGAAGGCGCAAACCTCCGAGCCTGGTGAGCCTGGAGCCTTAGGCGCGCCTGAGGTGCGCCTTTAACAACATAGGTAAATATACAGGTTCATTTGAACCACTCTTGCTTTCTATTGGTGCTTCACTACTTTGTGGCATAAGCCTTCAATGAGTGATCAACTATTTTACAGGTTTAAACTGAAGTGGATATTTACCTCGTAGGCGATTAGCTTCTTCTAAGAAGACTTGCGATTGAAAGGTGGCACAATATGCCTTCTCCTAAGAACTCATATTCTCCACATGTCACATTTAAATTTTTTTGTCAGTGTAAATGTATTAAAAGCATGAATTCAATTTATTATCATTTCTCAAATCCCCCAACCTTCTTACTTCAAAAGTCAAATCAATCTTTCTTGAAAAGATCATATAATGAAGAACAACATGAAGTTTAGAGTTCTAGAATTCAACAATCACTAAAATAATTTCACATAAAAAATGAGTTGAAGCATAACTGCATAAGAAGGTTGTGGGGCATCAAAAAGAAGAAATTATAGATGTCTGTTGGGTATTGTATCCACAATAACCCTAATTTGAAGAAGGTTCCTCTTAAGCTAAGATGATTTGAGATTGTATTTGATACTCTATTTTAGTTATGTGCTTGCAAGACTGTATTACTAAGTACAACCCAATGTCAGGTTACAGTGAGTCAAGAAACACAGGACTATACAATGTAATCCTTCATTGTGCAGGCAAATGTGTTGACTCACGTGTAATCTCTCTATTGGGGTGTACTTTTATCTCAAGTGCATTAGAAGAATCAAGGAAGGACAAGGACTTGGAATCAGAAGAACAGAATTTTACCCAAGTAAAATTCGTCGAGTATCGTAAGGGATATTTGTCGAATTCGTCGAGTATACTCATTGATACTCGTCGAATTCGTCGTGTATACCTACTGACACTCGTCAAATTCGTCGTATTTACGTAGGGTAAAATCTCGGAGACTTGGAAAATCAGTAAAGTAAAAATCGTCGAGTATCATCAAGTATACTCGTTGAATTCGTCGAGTGTATCTTCCGATACCCGTCGAATTCGTCAAATATACATGTCGATACACACCGAATTCGTCGAAATTCATTGAGTATACCTTTGAGTTTCCGAATTTACTTCTCTAGAATTTTCTAAGTCAGATTCGTCGAATATAGCTTAGCTCATGCATCGAATGCGTCGAGTGTATCAGTCGATACTCGTCGACTTTGTCAAGTATGTTAGCCAATACTCGTCAAATTCGTCAAGTTTGTCTTTGCTAAGATTTGAGTTATAATTTCGACTGAACTGAAATTCTCCATGTGTTTTTCGTTGAGATTCATACGCAGTTCGACGAGTATACACGGCTATACTCGACGATACTCGACGATACTCAACGAATTATACTTAGGGTTATTTTCTTCCAGATTTCAAATTTTCGATTCGTTCTTCCAGGTCTCCATGTACAGTAACCCACGACCTTCCCGGTTTGGAATAACTTTTCTAGTCGTTGCAATAGAAGATTCCTATAAATATTTAGGGTGGATTTTTCATCAACCCTAATCGTGCTCAAATAAAATCAAGAATATTCCCGATCAAAAAGTTTTCGTCGGCTCCCGTACGTCTCTCGCGATTTCTGCTCGACCAACGACAGTGCTGCACGATTCGATCGTCTTGAAGCAAATCGACTAGATCGTTGTTCACCAAAGTTTATGATTCTCTCAGATCTAGTCGATCCGTGATCAAAGTCTTCAAAGCATTCAGATTTTTCGTGTTCTCCAAGACATTCAAGATCAACCTATTCAAAGAACGACGGATTGAAGACTTTAGATCTAAATAGGATTACTTGTAATCTTTTTTTTGTGTAAATCTCTTTTTACATTTGTAGGAGGTTTTTCCCTCCGAGTTGTAGATTTGTGTTTTGATCGAGTTGTAGATCCGGGTTTGAATCGAGTTGTAGGAGAGTTTATTCTCCGAGTGGTATGAGTGTTGTCTCCGAGTTGTAGGAGTTGAGGCTCTGAAGTGTAAGATATGTCTAAATCTGAGAAAGGTGAAGTAGCTGAATCTAGCCCTTCGTGGTAGATAAGCGAGACAGGACAGTGGACGTACCCAACTCGGGGAACTACTATAGATCTCTGTGTTCTGTGTGCTTTATTTTTAAGTTGTTTTTATTCCGCGAAAAGACACAGACATCACTTATTCACTCACCTCTAGGTGATTTAGGTAGACACAAGATACTTTCAATTGGTATCAAGAGTGAGGTTGTTCGATATAAGGTTAACAGTTTGAACAAGATCTCTCATTTAGTTATCTAGAGATCCCGCTCAGTTGCTATGGACAGAAGCAAGGATATGTCTTCGATGAAGTTACCTGTGTGCACAAAAGAGAACTTTCCGATGTGGAAAGAAAGAGTCGGGTTCTTCATGGAAGCAGCAGATCCCAGGATATTTCAGATTGTTGAAGAAGGATCTCATATTCCTACACAGTCGTCTGCTCTGAATAAGACTGTCATAATCCCTAAGAAGATGACGGATATGACTAAGGATGAAATTGTTTTGGTCTCGTTGGATAAGAAGGCGAAGAATATCATAGTCAGTGCAGTGGACGATTCAATGCTTCAAAATTTATTCCACTGCAAATCTGTCAAGGAGATGTGAGACTGTCTAGTTGTACTCATGGAAGGAACCGAAGAAGTTAGAGACGATCGCAGATCCTTGCTGAATCAAAAATACGAAGTGTTCAAGCAAGGTGCTAATGATATTATTGCTGACAGCTTCGAGAAATTCTTCAAGATCGTCAACAGGCTCAGAAACTAAGGGCGCACCTTCACTAATGGTGAACTAAACGACAAATTCCTCAGACCCTTGACAAAGGACTGGGATACAAAAGTTGTAGCCATTAGGGATTTGGGAAGCTGTCGGAGATTGACCCCCAGAACTTCTTCAGAAAGCTGCTCTCCTAAGAACTTCAGATGAATACCAGAAAGAAGGAGGAGCAAAGAAGCAGGACTTCAAACAGAGAGAAGTCAGTCGCCCTGAAAGCTGAGGGAGCAAGAAAGTCTAAAGTTGTGTTACCAGTAAAGACACAAGCTCCAGATACTCCAGAAGACTCGGAGCCAAGCATGTCAGGCTCTGAATTGTCTAATGGAGAATTCTCACAAATCTCCAAGCAATTCAAGAGATTGCTCAGCAAGAGAAGGCAAATAAAAAATCAGTCCTCCTCCTCTGATTTCAGAAGATCACATCGTGAAGGTGATCGCTCCAAGAAGAGTTACAACCGAGAGGACAGATATAAATCTAAACCGAATAAACATTCTTCCTCTGACGTTGTTTGTTATTGTTGTAATAAGCAAGGACACATGATTGCGGAGTGTCCTTACAAGAAGAAGGAAGGTTCCAAGAAGGAAGAGAAGAGATCCTTCAAAGGTAAGAGGAAGGAAGAGAAAAGCTTCGTCGCAAAGAAGTCCAAGACTCTCAGCGACAGCGACTCGAGTGCGTCAAGTTCAGAAAATGAGGAAGCTTACTTCGGACTCATGGCTCAATCAGATGAGGAAGTAGGTGTCTCCCAATACCATAAGAAGGTAAACTCTCACACAATCCTTTCTGAATCGAAAACTTCCACTAAAGGTCGCAAGGTGGTCAAAAGGAAATTAAAAGAGATTGCATCTCCCAAGGTACTGGAATCAAGCCTGAGGGAGGAAATTGCTGAATTAACTCCTCTCAGAAGTGAAGTTCACTTCTTGCAAGAGGAATTGAAATACTCCGCTGAACTGTTAAGTCAGAAGGAGAAATACTTAGATGAGCTGGAAGAGAAGCTCTTTGTGGAAAGGAAGCTGGTTGAAAGCTACTCAAAAACAAAGACCATCCTTCCACTCATTGATGATTTTCTGCTCCCAAGAAGGGTAGTGGTCTTCTCCACGTAGCTGGAAAGGTAAGGCTGCTAAGAAAGCCAGTACCAAAAACAAAGGGAAGGCACCATAAGATCAACCCTCGTTTAAGAAGGTAATCTTCCCGACGAATAAATTTGACCTTGAGACGTCCTTCGGTCACTTTGCTAGGCCTACTTACGTGGAGCCAAAAAGGCACTACCAAGGATGGACCCGTCCACGAGACTTTGGTGCTAGTGTTTTCAAAGCACCTTATGAAGAGATTACTCTTAAAAACTATGGTCATTACATTCATGGACCAAGTGGTAAGAAGACACCAAAAGCCAACCCTGTTGTTCCCAAGGCCAAGAAAACTATAAAGCCTTGTGGTAAGAAGGCTCCAAAAGCCAACCCTGTTGTTCCTAAGGCCAAGGAAACTATGAAGTCTTGTGTATGTTGCAACTACGAGGCTTCCACTTCCAAGTCTGTGGCCCCTGCTAGACCTCCCGTTCAAAAGGTAAAGCAGGAATATAAGAGAAGGTACAACATATTTGACTGTTGGTGTTGCAGGAAGATTGGTCACTTAGCCGTAGATTGTTGGTTTCATCCGGTAAAGCTTGAAACTCCACGAGTTAACAGTGTGAGGCCGACCACTCGCAACGTTAATGTTCCAAGTGGTGTTAGACTAACAAGGAACCGAGGACCTAAGTCTGTTTGGGTTCCTATGGTAAAAAGATTTATGTATGCAGGTATGTCCAAAGGCCAACAAAACGTCAATCTGGTATTTAGACAGTGGATGCTCTCGGCAAATGACCGAGACTAAAAGCCTATTACGAGAATTTGCCCCAGTTGAAGACGGACCAAAAGTTATCTATGGAGGGTCTGACGGGGGAATTACTAAAGGCTACAATATGATTTCCAACGGCATAGTCTCTTTCACAGAGGTGGCTTAGGTTGAAGGATTACAGCATAATCTGATAAACATAAGTCAATTATGTGATAAAAGCTATATTGTTGAGTTCTACAAGAACAAGTGTCTGATAAAATCGTCTGCAAATTTGGAGATGATCTTAATCAGTACTCGGAGTAGAAACATTTTTTGTTTAAATTTTTTATGTTTAGACAATTCTACACCAGTGTGCTTTTTGGCAAAAGATAATGCATCTCTCTATGTCCAATGGCACAAGAGATTAGCACATATTAATTTCAAAAATATAAATATGTTATTTTCTCACAACTTAGTGCGTGATGCCCCCAGCATTAAGTGTCTTAAATAGAGTCCATGTCAGATGGGTAAGTAGACAAGGGCTACCTTTAAAGGCATTTCTGAAAAAGATTCCTCTAGAAGTTTATATCTACTTCATATAGACTTATTCGGTCCTATGTCAATTCACAGTTTAGGAGATAAAGTCTATACGTTGGTCATTGTTGATGACTACTTTCGTTTTACTTGGGTGTTCTTTCTAAAATACAAGTCAGACACTTTTGAGGTCTTCACTAATTTTGTTAGGCAAATTCAAAACGAATTAAACTACTCAGTGGTCAACATCAGAAGTGATCACGGAAAAGAATTTGAGTCTAGTGTCATGATAGAATTCTGTGGAACTCAAGGTATCTTTCATGAGTCTTTCTCCCCGCGTACTCCACAACAAAATGGAGTTGTCCGAGAGAAGGAATAGAACCCTTATTGAAGCATGTACGACTATGTTTAATGACGCTTCACTACCAGAGTACTTCTGGGCCGAAGTAGTAAACACAGCTTGTCACGTGCAAAATAGAGCACTAATCAACAAAAATCATCGTATGACTCCCTATAGACTATTGAAGTGCAGAAAACCGATTGTGTCCTAGTTTAGGATCTTTGGCAGTAAATGCTTCGTACTTAACAATGAGAAGTACTATCGCACAAAGTTTAGTGACAAATGTTTTTAAGGTATTTTTGTAGGGTATAGTAGCCATAGTAAAGCATATACAATTTTTAATAAGAAAACCTTGGTGATAAAAGAGTCTATCAATGTTGTATTTAATGAGACAAGCATGCTTCATAGCAGTTCGTCTAGTGTTGTTGGTGTAGATGCAGGTACCAGGTTAAAGGATCTAAGCTTGGAAGAAGCTGTTAAGAAAGATGCTTCGAGCTCAGTCAAGGTCGTTGACCCAAGTATGGTGGATGAAGAACGACTAGATGAAGAACTACCTCAACCTGCAGGAGCTGCAATGGACGTGGCAGAACCTGCTGGTGGGAGAGGAAGAAATCTAGCGTTCAGACACTTGAGATATCACCCGGTTGATCTGATCATTGGAGAGCCAGACGACGGTGTGAGAACCAGAAGAGGTACTGCTAATGAAATTCTACATCTTAGTTTTTTGTCTCAGGTTGAGCCAAAAAAGTTTGAAGAAGCAAACAAGGATGCCTCTTGGATAATGGTCATACAAGAGGAGCTCAATCAGTTTGAAAGATGCAACGTCTGGGAGTTGGTGCTCAGGCCCAAAAGACAGAACGTGTCCCTTATTTTTGTATGTATTCTTGTGCTACAAGCCTGACTTTGTTCATTATAATTACTCCATTTTCGTCCAGCTTGTTTCTGAATACCCATTTGGTACCGATCGACTTCGATCAGACATTTGCTCCGGTGGCCAGACTCGAAGCGATCAGGTTGTTCCTGGCGTATGCTGCCCTCAAAGGCTTCAAAGTCTATCAAATGAACGTGAAATCGGCATTTCTCAACGGAAATCTGAAAGAGGAAGTATGCATAGCACAACCCCCAAGTTTTGTCAACTCTACTTTCCCTGATTATGTTTACTTTCTGAAAAAAACTCTTTATGGTTTAAAACAAGCTCCCTGAGCTTGGTATAAGACGTTGTCTAGTTTTCTTCTAGAGAACAAGTTCACAAGAAGAAAGATAGACAAGACATTATTTCTTAGGGAAGTAAAAGGCAAGATTTTGCTAGTGCAAATCTATGTCATGCAAATCTATGTCGACGATATTATTTTCGGTTCTACGGAAGACAGCCTTTGCAAAAAGTTCTCCAACCTTATGCAAGATAAGCTTGAAATGAGCAGTATGGGAGAGCAGAAGTATTTCTTAGGACTTCAAGTGAAACAATCTGAAGAAGAAATTTTCATCTCTCAGATGAAGTTAACCAAAGAGTTACTTAAGAAATTCGGAATGTAGAACGCAACCTCGATGAGGACTCCAATGGGATCAACAGTCTCTAGACAAGGATGAGAAAGAGAAACTTTTTGATGAAACCAAGTACAGAAGCATAATTGAATCTTTGCTCTACCTTACGGCCAGTGGGCCGGACATAATATTTCAACATGTGTGTGCGCTAGATATCAGGTGAACTCTAAGTAATCTCATTACGTCGCTGCAAAGTTAATTTTAAGATACCTTAAAGGTACACCAAATCTTGGCTTATGGTACCCAAGAAGTAATGATGTCGAGCTAATTGGATTTTCAGATGCAGATTTTGCAGGTACCAGGGATGAAAGAAAAAGCACTTCCGGGACATGTCAATTCCTCGGAAAAAGGCTTATTTCATGGAGCAGCAAGAAGTAGAATTGTATGGCAGCTTCCACTGCCGAGTCAGAGTACATCTCTGTTGGTCGTTGTTGCGCACAGCTTCTTTGGATCAGGAATCAACTTGAGAATTACAACCTGAAGTTCAAGGAGATTCCGATATTTTGCAACTCCTCCAGTGCAATAGCGATTACAAACAATTCAGTCTCTCATAGCCGGACAAAGCACATCAAAGTAAGATATCACTTCATCCGGGAGCATGTGGAGAACAAGGACATAGTTCTCAGTTATGTCCCGACGGATAAGCAAATCGCAGATATATTCACGAAGCCACTGGACGAGGCCAAGTTCTCGTTTTTCAAAACGGAACTGGGTATGCGATGGCTGAGAAGACAGGAATTCACTCGGGAATTATTTCACTAAGGAGAGAAAATTGTCCGAGGAAAATTCATCGAATATCACTCGCCGGATCTCGATGATTCGTCGAAATAGGTCTAGTACTCACGACGACACTCGACGGATCTGGCTCTATTTCCGGCGAAACTCGCTGAATTGGACTTAGGTCAAAATTCATTTTATATTGGATCCGAAGAGACGCCGATTTTTCAGGTACGCGTGTTTCCTTCTTAAAACTTTAAATCTATATACATATATAAATAGTTCTAGGTGCAAACAGTATCCATTTCGTCGAAAGGAAATCGTCCCGACTCCACCAATTTCCTCCCGACGATTCGTCTGTCGCGAACAGGTCGTCGTTCCAGCACCAGCGGCTTACAGAGTTTCCAGTCGATTCGTTCTACACGAGCCATTCCAACAAGTTCGACAGTTACAGCAGAGCTTCCAGCCGGCTAGAGATCTTCCCTAACCGTTCGTTTCAGTTTCGTCATTCACAGTTCTTCCACAGTTCGATTTCTTCTCTGTTCTCCATGGCTCCTTGAAGCACAAGCGGCTTGCTAGGCGGTGGAGAACTAGTTCGTACAGGGTTTGCTTCAGCCTCAGATGAGTTCAGAAACATGATTATAATGTTGGAAACAGTCGGTCTCTTCTTTGTCCTAGAACACCCCTGCAAAGTGCTGGACAACGATGTTCTTGAGTTCTTTCAGAATGCAAAGCTTCGTCGTGAAGATACTGTAATCAAGAGCACAGTTCGTCAGATCAAGGTTAAGGTGAAAGCCTCTCTCCTCACCCGGCTCCTGCGGCTTCCAGCTTGTGACGAAGTCGATCACCTCGAAGAGAAGAACTTTACAAGAGCTATGTTGTTCTGTGGACTGCCCAGATGCACCAAAGTTGTTAAGAGAAAAAGTATGAATGAGGAAGGAAAGCTTTTGTCATACATCATTGGCAAAGTACTATTGTGCAAGACTGGATCTCATGACTACCTCTCTTCAGAGATGTTCAAGATTCTTGTGTCGATCAACTGCCGGAAGAAAATGGATTGGGGTGTTGTGTTGTTTGTTCGGATCAAAGATAGTCTTCGCGCTCCCAACTTTGGAAGAATTCTGAGTTTGTACTTGAATCAGATGGGCAGAGATATGTTTGAAATGTCCAAAAAAGTACTTATCAACCATCTGAAGAAAATCGACTCATCCATCTTCTCGAGGTGGGATAGGAGAATCCAGAGGCGAGGGGGAGACAGAGACTTGCCTGAGGTAGAGGAAGAGGAAGTACCTGAGGAAAGGATTCCTACTTCCAACCCCAATGAAATTCCTGAGAGATTGAGTGCAGGAGTTGAAGGGGAGTCTGAGATACAAGAGTGTTCCCACAGCTACAGAAACAAATGCTCCAGTCAGTTCTGAGCCAGAGATATCAGCTACAGCTGCAAAGGTTTCAGTTCAAGTTCCAGATGCTGCAGTTATAATTCCAGAGCCAGTTGATCTTCTTACAGAGGTTGCTGAGATTGCTCATGCTGCTGTTGATGAGTTAGTGCCTGATGAGGCTGAGAATGAGATAGTAGCTGACGATGTTCTGCTTGCTACTGATCTAGAAGATGTTCCTGGTGTTGCTGATGATTTGGCTGAGCCAGTTGATGATACTGAGCTCGATGTTACTGATTATGATATTACTGATATGGATAAGCTTGCAGTTGCTGATAATGTAAATGATTCTAATGAGATTGTTGCAGCAGAGATTCCGATTGTAAGTCTCCCAGAGCTTCAATCCGTTATGACTAAGGGGGAGCTGATTCATCCTTTGGTCTCGATGCAGACCCAACTTGATCGGTTTGTCAGAAAGCTATAGAGGAGAATGGCTGCAACTCCTGGTGGACCTCCAATGGAGGAGGTAGATATTGTTGATTTGTCTCATGAGGAAGGAGATGCAGAGGTGCATCCTCCTGTCCTAGGGGCTCCTACTGCTGAGTTGCTTTCTAAAGCTCGTGTTACTTCCATGGAAGAGTCTTCTAATGACTCCGAGGGAAGTGAAGATCCCCCTACCCCTACAAATATTCCAGCTGCAGATATACCTTCTACCAGTACAGAGGTATCTATTTTGAAATCCATCGAAGCCATGATGGCCATACAGCAAGCACGCTTTGATCGATCTTTGAAGAAAGTGATGAAGAAAGTCAAAGAAAAAGACAAAGACATTAATAATTCAGGATCTTTCTTTTGTGAGCGGCAATGGCACGGGTTCAAGGGTTGCAGCTTACTGTTACATTTCCCTAACTTATCCTTTTATACCCCTTGACTTTCATCAACGGTCTCAGGAAACGTCTTGTCAAAGGTATGGACGAGAATAGAATACTTTGTCCATTCTTTATGCGTCAGCGCCAATTTTGAATCTCATCAGACTGTACGGGCTCAACGGTAACATTTATTCCCTTCTTCACGATATCGTTGAGCACAATCTTCTTTCTCAACGGTATCGACCTTGCGCTGAGAACTGCTTCTTTCTACATCTTATCAACGATATCTTCTTGAAGCATTCCACGAACTCAACGGTATAGAGAAGAACCCTATACCAATCTCAACGGTATAGCCTTTTATTGTTGGAGCTTTCTTCTGAGTATTTCTCCACGCTCATGTCGATACCGTGGAGAGTCATATATTAATCTCAACGGTATCAGCGCTTCTCTGCTCTAAACATGCTTTAGAGTCAACAAAATATATCATGCAAAATCATGAAATAGATATGCTATCAAATACAATATGCACTTAACAATGTAAGCGTTGCTTCTTCAAATCTTGGAATATTTAGGGCAATATTCCCAACATGCAAAATGGGCCACTATATAGTCATACGGCGGATTGGTACGAACGCATATAAGATAGGCATCCCTCATGGTATGGGCATCAGCCGAGTATTCAACGCAAAAGATCAGACTTCTTACTAAGAGGAGCGCATGTATGTGGACCTTTATTCCACACCTCTACCTGAGCCTTCACCTCTCATAGCTCCTATGCATAAGCCTTCACCTTTTATTGCTTCCATCAGTCCTCTCTTGCCACCTGTGGCCTCACGTCATGAGGATCGCATTGCACCATTGATGGTTCCAACGACGCAGCAGTCATACGGAGAAACATTATTGCCAAACGGAGATACATTATTGTCAGACGAAGACACATTATTACCAGACAGAGACACATCACAGCCAGAGTCACCTACTTCTACAGACGGCGTACTTCAGATCATTGGTCACGACTTCTACACTGCGGGAGGGAGAGATATTATGTGTTATCTTGTCCATTGGAGCGGTCGGCCTTTCCACGATGCCACTTGGATTTCTTCAAAGGAGCTTGAGAGACACGCCTTACGGCTAAACGACGAGTACAACCATCTTCACTTACCGGAGATGAGTGCTTTCAAGCAGGGGGGATTTGATGGCGCGCCACAACCGACACAAGTGTATTCTCGCAGGAGCCAGTGATTTGCTACCCAAATGGACGATCAGAGTCTGTGATTGCGTCCGGATGGTTGATACGAGTCAAGTTCATATATGGATTTTTGTATTTTGAGATGTATTTTACCCCCGATCGGTCCGAACAGTGTGAGCAGTCCGATTCGGGTTTTATTTGATTTTCAGTTGTGATTGCAAGTTATTATTTAGGGTGTATTAATATGCAGGCAGGACACGGAGGGTGGGGCATCGTGGGTTTTGGAATTTCTGAAACTACCGGTCAATTTGGTGTGGCGCCAACATTTCGCCGGGAGCGACTCTTAGTTCCTCTCCATTGCATGTTGTTCTGTCGACCTCCAATCATAATCGCCCGCCTGAAGCCCAACTCCTCCCTGTCCCAAGCCAGCAACCTCACTCCTGTGAGTTCCCCTCCACCGTTGTTTGTTCCTTCGTCGTCGATCTCCCCTTCTGCCTGCCAAACCTTATCGCCCCTCCCCGCCATCTTCCATTACCTGTAACTAGTTTCCCCTCCTCGTGAACCTCTCCACCATCTTCCCCGCACAGTCAACCGCCACCAAAGATCAATCCATTCCTCCTCCACTGACCCCCATATACACCACCCTCTTCCCATTCAGTTCACCGGTCAGTCCATTTCTATTACACTCACGCCCTAATTTCATCTTCCTCCCGTCAACCCATTTCATCCCATATAACCTTCAATTCCCTATTCCATTCTCCTTTTCCCCCTCTGTCGTGGAGTCACTTCAAATCAGTCGGCTTCGACGATACAGCAACCTCGAATGTCTTCCACACCCTTCACTATCGCCGCCTACACGTGTAAATTGTGGTTTGTAGTCTAACTCTTCCCTGTTGTTTATTTTGGCACTCAATTGTGTCAGATATTTGTTTTATTTTCTACTAGTTCATTCGTTTTGCAATTTGCGGATTTCTTCTGTGTACGCTTAATAGTAATTGCGCCTTGGTTAATTTAAAGTTAATATTTGTTCTCTTTTAAATAATTATTTGAGACTGCACGTGTTTCTGTTGTTTTTTTATAATAATTAATTATTAATTGCAATTGTTAGCGCAGGCCTTCTCCTGCATTTTCCATACTTCACTGCACATAGGTTTACATTAGTGAATCCACCTAGAGTCGGTCCCTACCCTGCATCACTAAGACAATTATTTTCCTCTTTTGGTACATCATCGGTGTTTATCCGAATAGTGGTACTCTTGTATCCTTAAGGAAGAAGACATGCGTCGTTAGGGCCCTTAAAAGTGAGACTTCAGGCTATTCATTCTTGAAAGCCAACAACTTACCGAATGAGGTATGAGAGTCATTGTTTCCCAAGTTAAAGGAGAGGGGTCAGAACCCATCGTGGAGGATGTGGACAAGTTGTCAGTCGTGAACTAGGTTGAGGCGCAATAAAAATTAGGATAACCACTTTTAGAAAAAATATCCATCCTTTATTTGTGGGCCTGGCGCCACCCATGATGCCTTCAGAAGTTTAACATGTATCTACTCTTCATGAGTAAGGAAAAGACGAGCGTATTATCTTATTTTGATGTGGAACTAACTTCAAGAGGAATATCATTACCATTGTAACTTTCTACATGAATTTTTTCATTATTTCTCAGAAATATCATGCAAACAATACCATGAGTTTTGAGAACTTTGATATTCATTGCATTGTATGCAAAAAAAAGACAGTGGACAGAGAATACACTTTCCAATCACATGAACAATGCCAATTTGGTGAGGAATAAAAAGGAATTGAAGAAGGCCATAGACTTGCAGGAGGTAGCTGTCATGTAGGTCAGAGTCAAGTAGGAAGAAAGAAAAATACATTGCAAACTAAACACGATGCATCCATAGATGCAATTAAAGGTAGGAACCAAATCTGACATGATTAGAAAGGCAGCTTCTCTTCTCCGCACCCTCCCATACGAGGACCCAATATGACCTCCAACAAAAGAGTTTAACTCTTCGCTTGACAGAGGTAATCGTGGTGGAGATGGTGGCTTTGAGTGCGGCATCTCCAAGTTCCAGTGGATTGGTAAAATAAACTCATGTTAATACATAGTTTCAGTGGAGCATAACTCATCACACCTTGAAGGATATGGAATCTAGAATTATCCATGAACCAGGTAGGATCTTACTGAGAAAAAATCATATGCAAATCAGTCCAAGATTACAGTAAACCAGAGCAATCAATAAGATCGGGAAATCCTTCCCACAATTGAGAAAATGAGGAAGAGTAAGACTAGGGAAAGAGCACAAGCAAATTATAATAGCAAAGCTGATGGGAAGAGTATGCTTTGATAAAGTTTTCTTGGGCGAAGAAAATGAGAAACCAAAGTTTGATCCAGTATATAGTTTATATTCCCTCTTATTTACAGGTGTGGGACACAACTTATGCTTAGAGACTATGTAGCACGGGGACGGAAATGGGATACGGGATACGATACGAAACAGATACGGGAAACGTGATTTTTAAAAAAATTAGGATACGGGAAACGTTTTTAATTATTGTAATATAATTGACATTTCATATAATGCTATAAATAACATTCAATGAAACAAGCACCATAAAGAACAATCTATCACATACCCACATCAATACATCATTACATCAATTGAGAGCAATGTTTTGTTACATTCACATGCAAAATATCAAGTATAGAAATTAAACATTCTCTCAAATAGTATCACATCAGATTAACATTGTGCTAACATTAAGAACTCAAGTTACTACATAAGTGTTACATAGATCACATCAGATTAACATGGTGTTAACATTAAGAACTCAAGTTTTGTGGAAGGAAAGCCATCAAGGACAAGAGGCACGAAGAAGAAGAAGAAGAATAAGGAGGAGGAGAAGCAGGAGAAGAAGAAGCATGAGAAGATAAAGAAGCATGAGGAGAAGAAAAAGAAGCATGAGAAGAAGGAGGAGGAGGAGGAGGAGGAGGAGAAGAAGAAAAAGAAGAAGTGAGGAGGAGGAGGAGGAGGAGGAGAAGAAGAAGAAGAAGAAGGAGAAGAATGAGTACCTGCGAGATCGGCGGAATCGGGAGCGGAACAGGAAAACATAATGCGTAAAATGAAATACGCGAGCTCTATATCTCACGGAATCACGTATCCCCCTTGCGAGATACGCGATTCCGAAAATAAAATATATTTTTTAAAAAAAATGTGTTTCCTGGAGTTTCGGAAACGCGTTTCCGCGCGTTTCCGGACGTTTCCCGTATCCGGTACGCGTTCGAGTCGATACGTAGACCATTTTTAAATATCCGTGCTTTGTAGCTTAGAGATGGCCTAATCTTGTCTAACACAACTACATTTTGTACCATTGAATCAACAGAATGTTGAATTACCAAAAATTTTCTTTCTTCTCAAGTACATGCATGGACATGTACAAGAAAAGGTCAAGCTTAATTAAGTGCTACGAGCATGCTCTTCTAATTCAGTCACTACCAATCACTTATATAATATATGTGGGTTGAATTCAAATATTCTTGGTTTGTCTTAGCACTTCGTGAAAAAAGCCATTGATTATTCATTTAACTATCTTACAAATTAAACCGGAACGTTATTTAACTAGTTTTTATCTGTTTTTTGTTGATTATTCGCATTTTCACCAATATTGGTTTAATTGTGATCCTTATAGTCTGAAAGAACCGGTGTCAGAAAGAAGAGCCAATTGTTTCTTAACATTTTCTAGATTCCAATATAGTTGACCAATCAGATTTCCAGTCTTTACAAGGGTACATCTTTAAAAAATTTGTTACTTTAGCTTGCATGCATAGCGGTTTACTTAATTTTAATTTGTATATTACTTTTGAGCAAAATGTTCTCATTCTCAACTTCTATACACTTTTAAGCTTAAGGTTATTCTCTTAGGCATTTAAGTTCCAAAGGGCTCACTCAACCTCAAATTAGACTGGAGTTCTAGCAGATTGAAAGAGAAATTGAGGATCTAGACAAGAGGAAAATTTGGGAGATTCTTGTCATGGCGTCGCCTAGGCGTCCCGGCGCCCAATTGTAAACAAGGCGTTGGGAGCCTTATTTTTTAAAAAAAATATGGGAATAGACAGTGGTTTATATATAAACCGATGTCTATTCCCTGAACCCTAGAATAGACAGCGGTTTATATATAAACCGTTGTCTATTCTAGGGTTCAGGGAATAGACAGCGGTTAATATATAAACCGTTGTCTATTCCTCGAAGAATAGACAACGGTTTATTTATAAATCGCTGCCAATTCTTGATCCATAGAATAAACAGCGGTTAATATACAAACCGCTGTCTATTCTACAATAGACAGCAGTTTATATATAAACCACTGTCTATTCCTGATTCTTAGAATAGACAGCGATTAATATATAAATCGTTGTCTATTCTTCGAG